>CM062813.1:530941470-531541470 GCA_031772625.1 Pinus tabuliformis | reverse complement strand
AGTGGAAGTCCATATTTATATATTATAATGAAAAGGTCTTATCCATACTCGATCAGGGGTGAGGACAATAGTGCATTGGTTAAGGTGGATGTCTAGGTAGATATTTCAGCAAGACTACCTTGAACTCTCGTCAGAATCAAGTGCACATGGAATCATGTGATAATTAGAAGAGGAAATTTAAAACCAATTTTCTAAATTTCTAAATGGCATGTGATGTTCTATGGCCACCATAATTCTATAGCAACTTCTATGCATCTTATTAATAACATTTTTTATATATGTTTGGGAAAACTTGTTGTGGCCCTATTTAGGTGTCTTGGCAAAAAAATGACAACATGGAAGAGACCCTAGGTTGTTCAGGCTCAAGGGGCCAACAAGGCTCCGCTATAGTCTAGGACAATGCTGGCATTTTCACCTTACCCGTAGGGCAAGGAATCTCAATCGAGGTGTCACGCTACCGAATTTAGATGGGTTTGGGTGGGGTATCAAGTAAATACAAATATTGTACAACAATAGCTCATCACACTCAATTCTCAGTACTATCTAAGACTGTCATTCTACTCGTACCATCGTAGGAAACTACCTAGTTATTCATCATTCATTTAAAAATTAAATAACCCATAAGGAACACAACAATATAATAAGCAACCAAAATTCCTTCTTTCATTAACTACAATATAAGAGAGTACATGACAGAGTATCAAAGGCTTGAACCCTATTCATCAAATACATAAAGAGTACATTTTCATAGAATGCAACTCACGAGAATGGAAATAAGTAGATTAGAGGATAGTCCTACCATTTCTCACCCACTTCATTGCCAACCTCTTCCTTGTGCTATACTTTTCCTTTTATCCTTTGCTCTACATTCCCACTGCCAGTTCCGCTTGGCTGACTCCACGCTCAGATGGCTTCTATTTCCCTTGCTCGGTTTCTTTTGTATTCTTCCACCACCTTGCCACAATTTCGTTTTCACTCCCTATTCGTGTCCCTTTCCTTTGGTTATAATCTCCGCAACCTGAACCATTATCCCCGCCACCTATTCTTGACCTTTCTTCCCTCCAAACTCCAAAATTCAAAACGAAGGCCCCAAAAGGCCCTGACCATCTATCTCAAGTGCTGTCGGCTCTGTTTTTGTTCCTGGCGAAGACTCTACTGTCATTTCTTGTTGTTGTGCTGGTTCTTCTTCTTTCGATGCTGCTTATTCTGCCTCTGGTTGTGTTGGTCTTGAGTCATGCAAGGCTACTTCTGCTACACTTTTGCCTTCTTTTCCAAATGAAGGCCCCAACTCAGGTACTGTGACAATCGTTTCCTCACGGAATCGATTATAATCTTCCAATTTCATTTCCTAGACGCATGTGAGGGTTTCTGCCTTTTGGAGAAATTCAGGCATTGATATGCCATTCGGTTGCTTGAGGTGGGTGTTCTGCAGGGTGCTCCATTTTTCTTCGACCTCGTCACATACCTCCCATAGAGTAATCACATGCTTACCAACCGGTGGCCTAATATCAAAAATTTTCTTTCTTTTTTGATCTGGTTCCTCCTCAATTTATTGTACCCTAGCCTCGAGGTAGTTGATCTCATCATCGATTTTCTTTACCTGGCCTTTGTCCCTGCAGGTCCTGTTATCAGTGATGCGTTGTTGGAGTTGTTGGCGGACTAGATACAGTGGCTAGTTTTTCGTGGCCAAGCTCCCTGACCAATCATTGACTCGCTCCCTTAGCACATAACCATCTGCCAGGGCATCAGTTAGAGAAGCTATTAGCGCAACGGCCGTGTGGAGTTTCTGCTCGATCTCTGCGATGTAGCTTGTAGCTGGATTGGTCAGCGCTACTCTTACCGTATCTAAACTCTTCTTCAGCTCCTTGTTGGTGGCCATAAGTTCCGTGCATGTTCTGTGAATACAATCGCATCAGCCGACCAATGTGCAGGCCGAAAATTCCTCGAGCGCTTCAATAACTAAATCAGCCATAGTTGGCTAGAGTGCTTGTAGCTTTAATTTCACCTGCTCAACCTATGATTACAGTTTTTGGTTGGTATGTCAAAGCTGATCTCGCGCTGTCGTGATAGTCACAAGCTGGTGCTTCTGGTGCTCGTGCTCGGTGACCAGGTCATTATGGATCTGTTCAGCCCTTTGAGTTACATGTTGGAAAAATTCAAACAACTATGAAAATGACCAGTGCTAAAGGTTCTCGGGTTGCAAAGGTTGGCCGCTAGCAATAGATTTTTTTGAGTGGCATTGGGGGGAAGTTGCAGGCTGTGTGGTTTCAAGAGACTGAGGAGTGGGAGGGATAATGATTGGCTCTGGAACAACGAGAAAATTTATTGGAAATGAGGCTTCAAACAGTTCGATCGGGGACACCTTTTCCTACTGAGGGGTTTTCTTCTCATGCATGTGGTAGACCCTATTCAGTGGGAGATCCGTGGGATCGATTCTTATGGTGAAAGAAGATGGTGAGCAGTGTAAATATAGAGACCAAGAAATTTAATGGTTAAAGTTTTGAGTTGTGGAAACTCAAGATGGAGGATTTGCTAGTGGATAAAGATCAGTGATCGCGGTAGATCCAAGTAATAAACCAACAACAATGTCAATTGAAGACTTGGCAAACTTGCATTGGAAAGCAAAGAGCACAATACAATTGTGTGTCTCGAATTCGGGTTGCATTGTTGATGTGTCTGAGATGTTGCTTTGCAAGGGTTGGTATAAGGGTAAAGGTATGGTAGAACCTATGTCGGGAGAACACAAAAGGTGCATTCTTTAGGCCAAAAGGCATGATGTGGTATGCATATGAGCCCCATTCTTTGGTGAACATTGTTTTCTACTTGTCGTCCTCTGTTATTCGAACCTGATGGTACCCTGAGAACCCATCTGTGAAGGATTAGGTTTCATTCTCCGCAACATTATACAAGACCTCATCATTGAAAGGCGTGGGGAATGGGTCATGGACATAAGCATTGCTAAGGTTGTTGTACTATACACAGACCCTTATTTCCATAGTGGCCTTTTTGTTCTGGATGAATATTGCCCTGATCCATTCTGCTTCGTCTGCTAGAAAGATGATTCCTGCATTCACCATTTCATCTATCTCCTTCTTGAATTTTTTTTCTACTCTTGCGTTTAGCCTATACAGTCTATGGTTCAGCCTATATAGTTGTAAGGGTACTGTAATTCAAGCTCATTCATAGTTCAATAAATATATCACCATCTTCTATAGGGTAGTCATTCATGGTTACAGTGTAATGAACAATCTTAACTGGTATTATTTGTCCCTTCTATAAGGTAGTAGGACCTATAGTAATCAATACAATGCGTAGTATTAATCGCGACACAGGAATTAAAAATCAAACCTAAACCTTGAAGGAAAATGTTATAATATATTTCTCCTCGAGTGTGTTAAATCTTGAGAATGTTTTTTGGTAGCAATGAACAATTTTAAAATATTATTTGGCCTCTTCCTAAGGCCGAGATGCGCAAAAATTAGGACTAAAAAGCATATTTGTGAGGAAATGGCTTTCATAATGAAGAATTGCTAGCATCCTCTACAATTACTTGCTTAACATTAATTTTTTAGTCTAATAGAAACACTTGGTATTGACATTTTTTTGGTATTGTTAATGAGTGTTGCCAGAATTCCCTAAACCATTTGCTACAAATTTGCATAATTGCTCTGCCTTCCACCTCGATGATCATTTATACTTGCCTTATGTGCTTTCCCTTTGGTTTTCAGATTTGGTTAACTTTGATTCTGCTCCTTTCTCAAATCTTATTCTTTATTTGATGGTCAGGTTATCTATGAAATTGAGGAGATGGCAAGTAAAAGCAGTGTGAGAACGAGAATCTATAAAATTGAGGAGATGGAAAGTGGAAGCAGCACGAGCATGGGAATCAAAACATGAAAAACTTCTAGGAGCATCTAATATTCTAATGCCATTTAATCACGTTGATATGCTTTGACTTGGGAAATCTTACATGGCATAAAAAATAGGAATTCCCTTGCAGAGTCTACTAATTGGTAATTGGTGATCTTTTAACAATGAATGATACATGTGATGTAAGGTAGATATGATTTCATGACTATCTGTGACTACCCATTTTTTGTGACTATTTGTTACTATTTGTTCATACCATCATATTGAATGATCTTGGTTAGCTAATTTTTGAGGAGGAGAAAATAGGTTTTCCTAGACTAAAGTTAGAAGGGTTGGAGGCTACTTCCTAAATGGGATAGAAGTACAAATTGATAGTTGCAAAGGTAGGAATAATGTCGTATCCCTTTTGAAAATTTATGAGTAGAGAAAGTGTGTAGTGCCACAGCACCACTCCCTTCCACAAATACCTCAAAAACTCCACAAGGCAAGGCAAGCCTGTATCCCCCAACATAAGTTACAAATAAAAGAAGTTGCTATGGATCTCATCAATCTATATTTGTTGAAAAAGTGAAGATAATGATTGTATGGAAACATGTCACTTTATGTTGATAATTCAACTAGAAAGTTATTACTTTCTATTGTTTCTTATCTATTAATTTTATACTTTTCATTTAAAATTAATATCTTGACTTTATGCTTTGGGATAAATACATTTGCTATCCTGACCATGGCTACGATAGCTATTTTCTATGTTGGGTGAGAGGGTAGCCATAACATTGTTGTTCATGGCATGGTGTCGCCTATATTTTTCTAAATAATGATATTATGAGTGTGATAAAATGCAAAACACTATTATTTATATACTATTCTTAATATCTTTGCTCTACAATTTCTATTTGAAGTGTAAATTATTATAAGAAATATAAATAAATGTACAAAAATTAATATTTTATTTAAATAATAAAAAAAAAAAAACATTTTCTAAATTTAAAAATCAAGGTTTAATATCTTTGTTGTACACTTTATATTTTAAATGTAAATTATTGTACACAATATATATAAATATAAAAAATTTAATTTTTATTAAAATATAAAACAAACCATCTTTCAAATTTAAGAATCAATAACTTCATGGTAAAAAAGTTATCAAGGAAATAAAGAAACGCTTGAAAAAATCATAAATAAAGATAAACCTAAGAAATTAATTCCACTTAAAGCAAAAGAAACTACATATTAATTCCACATAAAGTAAAAAAAATGGCTAATTTTTTATTTTATTTTTATGGAAATGAAAATAATGAGAATGGTATATGATAGGGGTTTCCGTAAATCACATCATCAACCATTTATGGACAAATGATAGGGGTTGACAAATGATTGACGATGTCATTTACAAATAAACCTCTATCGTATGCTTATTCTGGATCACAGAAGTCTCATTTCAACAATAACAATGGTCTTGTGTGAAACTCATATACCATCGGTAAAAAATGGAATGATTCTTCTAAGAGAAAGTAATAATGACAACAGAATAGCATTATTTTAAATTACATTTAAAAGCAGGCAGATAATGACCAAAGTCAGCTCTTCAAAATTTTTCGGTATATACACTAAGGGACATCACTATAAATATCAGCTAAGAAAAGATAGATTTTGTACAAAAAAGCGAAGCGGACAGAGCGTTTTGTTTCTGTCGATTCCGCGAGGCTGCGAAAATAAAAATTCTCAGACTTTGATCTACTCGACCTCCACCAATATGGCGTTGTACATTGATAACGAGATATATGACAGCAAAAGAAATGAAAGGGAAAATGAACGGGTTGATGAATATGAAGAATTGAGATATGAAAGCATGGTGGAAATAGCATGCAGCCGTCATGATGACAATAAAAGACGTATGAAGTATATGGTTTTAAGTCTGAACGACATCCGTGAGCGTCAACATAATGCTACCAAAAGCGTTTCCACTTTGTTGGTTATCTCTGAAGCTGAGGCAGCTCTTCTTTTACGTCACTCCGATTGGAATTCTATTAATGCCAACGAACAATGGTTTGAAAGTGAGGAGAAAGTGAGGAATGGTGTGTTCCTACTGTTGCAGCCCGATGATAGTCAGATTAATGCACGAGTAGGGTGCGCATGAAGAAGCAATTATTATTAGAATCAACTGCAACTTATTATTAAGTAGTGCAAGAGAGCCGCTGGACTCGGATTAATTTTTCTCATATTTTTCCATATCTCTGTTGGTTCCAGCAAAAATAAGGATCTTGGATGTTTGTGCAACCAAATCCTTTAGATTGATTATACAGCCAATATTATTGTCTCTTATTAATATATTTGATGATTATTTATTTTAATAAAATGCGACGATTTATATTTATATTTAATGTGTGATTTTACCTAGGGTTAATCTTTGTTTTCAGTGGAAATTCATAGCTAGAAGCAAAGAGTTTAACTTGGAGTTTAAATTGTAATGCAAGGTTCAATTTTCATGAGGTGTTACTTTTGATGAATCTATCCAACATGTGGACTTGTCTTGTGGCCTGTGTATAGATAAGTGGATTAAAGCACATCTCCATGTCTATGTAGTTCTTTTCCCTGGAAGATTAATTTTTATTATCTCTATCATATTATTCATGTATATCTTTGTTCGAACATAATAAGGATCTTGGATCAGGGCACCCAAATCCTTGTGATTGATTACTAGTTCAATATTATTGTATGTTGTAATATCTATTTTAATAAAAAAGTTATGATTTATATTTATATTTTATGTGTGATTTCATTTATCGAGGTTATATTAAAGGGTCTTATGACATTCATGTATAAGTTTAATAAATTACATTATATCTTTGTCAATTTAATATTGAAGGGGTTGGATTCTATAGTGCGAAGCAACAAGTCCTTCATAGTTAGGCAAGGTTCAATTCTAGCTTAGCTTTGATGTAGTTATTCAACATGTTTTAGCACCTAGAGAGACTAGATAAAAATTGGTTTGTAATGCTTGCATAGATAATTGGATTAAATCTCATTCCTGTGTCCTTTTAAAGCAACTATTCCGGTGTAAAATGGCTAGTGACTTGGTGTTTTTTTAATCCACTCCTTCTATAAAGGTCACCCATATAATTTAATTACCTTTTTCCATGGAAATGGTATATATGGGCACCTAGAAATTTCACAATTTTAAGCCTTCAAGAGGCATATATTGGCACCTAAAGATTTTAGTGTAATTGTGTTTTTTTTAAACGACCATTGCATAATACATAGAATAGTATCATACTCACCTCTAGTGGAAGATAATTGGGTTGTTTTTCCCTACTTACATCTAAGCACAAAACACCACCTGAATAAACTAAAGGAGTTTGTTTTCTATTCACAAAGTAATCAAACATTGTCATCTCCACTATTTGGGGAGGCTCATTTTCACATTTTCCTTCAGCTCTAACTTTCATTGGAAAACTTCAGATAGGAAGGCCCTAAATTATCTAGCCAAAAGAGAAACTAATAGCATTGAGGAAAATAATAAATATAACATGTTAATCCATAAACAATAAAAAAAGAGCTAGAATAGAGCACAAGGAATTATACAACTATTCCTTGCAAATTTTATCACTTAAAACAGAGATCTAAAACTGCATATTTCTGTGTATTTTTTTAATTCTTATTCCTTTCACATATTGTTTTTCTTGTCAGAGAATATAATTTCACAAGCCTTTAAAAATACCATATGACAGTAATCTAAGATTTTACATATTTTTTGTTGCATTTGCCTTAGTCTCAAAAAAATATGTAAAAATAAATAAAATTGAGGAGAAAACTTATCTCACTTGGTGCCAAGTAATCCCTCTTGTAACTTGTCTTGATGAAAGTTGTGGTTTACCACCCAGAGTTCATCCCAGAACCTTAGCACTAAGTATTGTTTCCAAATCAAAAGACAAACATCATCATGGTGGACTATGACTACCTATCATACCCAAAAACAAAGGAGTGCACAACCTATATTAAGTGAAATTGCCTAAAGGCAATAGAAAACCTTAGTAAGGACATTCAATTTCACATAACTTGATTCTAGTTTATGGTTAAAACCATACTTGATAATTTTTCATAGAATCACACACTCTAAAACCCCCAATGAATATGGTTTGTTTCACATTGCTCGTTAAAGTAAAATAGATTTCATTTTGTTAAGGCATGTACCATCTGAATTCCATGAGTGTCATAGTGATGAGCCTAAATCCAAGACTTAATCTGCAAGAGAAAACTAACCAACCATTTTCAAGGTGGAGTGAAATGTTATTAGGTAGGGAGGAGCTCTTATGGGATATCTTTTTGGGAATCATGCAAGGATGTCTCCAAAGTGAATGCCACCACTTGAGAAGCACTCATTTTACTCACATTGATGGTAGCTTTACACACCCATCCATATATGAGATAGATAACTCCATTCTAGGTAGAATTATAGGCTCTTGGCATTGCCTCGAGGTGTGAAGAAAGAAATAGACACAGAGAATCATATAATTTGGATGTAGAGAAAAGAGAGAAGCACAATTGTCATTTTTTAGTGGAAATATGATGGGATTTCAACTTCAAAGGATAACTACCTTATAGAATGTGGATCAAAATGCAACATCACAGTCGGTAGAAATATCTTTAAAGCATATACCCCCTCCTGAAAAGAACAAATTTAAAACAAAATCTCATACAAATATCAAAACAATGAATCGTGTGGAGATATATATAGTCTAACATCTAGTCCTTTCACATTCTTTACAATTCCAAAGCTTCAAATATGTTGGAATGAGTTGTACAAATCTACCTTAATAGATATCCTTAGCAGAGTTTCTTCATAAACCATTGTTCCAAATAATTACTTAGCTAAGTGACTAGGGGCCTGAAGTTAACTTGGGCTCCTTGTCGTACTCACTTCCTCCTCTCCTTTGCCTGGATATGATCTACGTATTGCCTCTATCTACTGAAATTTCTTTCCTCTTTAAGGCTTAAATTTTCCTCAAAACATGCCTTACCGAAAAAGGAAACTAGTTTGCATGCACTGGTTTTTGTACGATTTATATTTATATTTAATGTGTGATTTTACCTAGGGTTAATCTTTGTTTTCAATGGAAATTGATAGCTGGAAGCAAAGAGTTTAACTTGGAGTTTAAATTGTAATGCAAGGTTCAATTTTCATGAAGTGTTACTTTTGATGTATCTATCCAACATGTGGACTTGTCATGTGGCATGTGTATAGATAAGTGTATTAAAGCACATCTCCATGTCTAAGTAGTTCTTTTCCCTCGAAGATTAATTTTTATTATCTCTATCATATTATTCATGTATATCTTTTTTCGAACATAATAAGGATCTTGGTTCAGGGCACCCAAATCCTTGTGATTGATTACTAGTTCAATATTATTGTATGTTGTAATATCTATTTTAATAAAAAAGTTATGATTTATATTTATATTTTATGTGTGATTTCATTTATTGAGGTTACATTAAATGGTCTTATGACATTCATGTATAAGTTTAATAAATTACATTATATCTTTGTCAATTTAATGTTTAAAGGGGTTGGATTCTATAGTGGGAAGCAACAAGTTCTTCATAGTTAGGCAAGGTTCAATTCTGGCTTAGCTTTGATGTAGTTATTCAAAATGTTTTAGCACCTAGAGAGACTAGATAAAAATTGGTTTGTAATGCTTGCATAGAAAATTGGATTAAATCTCATTCCTGTGTCCTTTTAAAGCAACTATTCCAGTGTAGAATGGCTAGTGACTTGGTGTTTTTTAATCCACTCCTTCTATAAAGGTCAACCATATAATTTAACTACCTTTTTCCATGGAAATGGTATATATGGGCACCTAGAAATTTCACAATTTCAAGCCTTCACTAGGCATATATCAGCACCTAAATATTTTAGTGTAATTGTGTTTGTTTTAAACGACCATTGCATAATACATAGAATAGTATCATACTCACCTCTACTGGAAGATAATTGGGCTGTTTTTTCCTACTTACATCTAAGCACAAAACATCACCTGAATAAACTAAAGGAGTTTGTTTTCTATTCACAAAGTAATCAAACATTGTCATCTCCACTCTTTGGGGAGGCTCATTTTCACATTTTCCTTCAGCTCTAACTTTCATTGGAAAACTTCAGATAGGAAGGCCCTAAATTATCTAGACAAAAGAGAAACTAATAACATTGATGAAAATAATAAATATAACATGTTAATCCATAAACCATAAAAAAAATAGCTAGAATAGAACACAAGGACTTATACAACTATTCCTTGCAGATTTTATGACTTAAACCAGAGATATAAAACTGCATATTTCTGTGTATTTTTTTAATTCTTATTCCTTTCACATATTGTTTTTCTTGCCAGAGAATAGAATTTCATAAGCCTTTAAAAATACCATATGATAGTAATCTAATATTTTACATATTTTTTGTTGCATTTGCCTTAGTCTCAAAAAAATATATAAAAATAAATAAAATTGAGGAGAAAACTCGTCTCACTTGGTGCCAAGTAATCCCTCTTGTAACTTGCCTTGATGAAATTTGTGGTTTACACCCTAGAGTTCATCCCAGAACCTTAGCACTAAGAATTGTTTCCAAATCAAAAGACAAACATCATCGTGGTGGACTATGACTACCTATCATACCCAAAAACAAAGGAGTGCACAACCTATATTAAGTGAAATTGCCTAAAGGCAATAGAAAACCTTAGTAAGGACATTCAATTTCACATAACTTGATTCTAGTTTATGATTAAAACCATACTTGATAATTTTTCATAGAATCACACACTCTAAAGCCCCCAATGACTATGGTTTGTTTCACATTGCTCGTTAAATTAAAATAGATTTCATTTTGTTGAGGCCTATACCACTAGAATTCCATGAGTTTCATAGTGATGAGCCTCAATCCAAGACTTAATCTGCATGACAAAACTAACCAACCTTTTTCAGGGTGGAGTGAAATGTTATTGAGAAGCACTCATTTTATTCACATTGATGGTAGCTTTACACACCCATCCATATATGAGATAGATAACTCCATTCTAGGTAGAATTATAGGCTCTTGGCATTGCCTCGAGGTGTGAAGAAATAAAGAGACACAGAGAATCATATAATTTGGATGTAGAGAAAAGACAGAAGCACAACTTGATTTTAGAGAAAGAAGTGAAGGAAATGACACTCATTGTGTGCATTTGTGTTGCTTTTATTGTCATTTTTTTAGTGGAAATATGATGGGATTTCAACTTCAAAGGATAACAACCTTATAGAATGTGGATCAAAATGCAACATCAAAGTGGGTAGAAATATCTTTAAACCATATACCCCCTCCTGAAAAGAACAAATTTAAAACAAAATCAGATACAAATATCAAAAAAATGAATCGTGCGGAGATATATATTGTCTAAAATCTAGTCCTTTCACATTCTTTACAATTCGAGAGCTTCAAATATGTTGGAATGAGTTGTACAAATCTACCTTAATGGATATCCTTAGCAGAGTTTCTTCATAAACCATTGTTCCAAATAATTACTTAGCTAAGTTACTAGGGGCCTGAAGTTAACTTGGGCTCCTTGTCGTACTCACTTCCTCCTCTCCTTTGCCTGGATATGATCTACGTATTGCCTCTATCTACTGAAATTTCTTTCCTCTTTAAGGCTTAAATTCTCCTCAAAACATGCCTTACCGAAAAAGTAAACCGGTTTGCATGCACTGGTTTTTGTACGATTTATATTTATATTTAATGTGTGATTTTACCTAGGGTTAATCTTTGTTTTCAGTGGAAATTGATAGCTGGAAGCAAAGAGTTTAACTTGGAGTTTAAATTGTAATGCAAGGTTCAATTTTCATGAATTGTTACTTTTGATGTATCTATCCAACATGTGGACTTGTCATGTGGCCTGTGTATAGATAAGTGTATTAAAGCACATCTCCATGTCTAAGTAGTTCTTTTCCCTCGAAGATTAATTTTTATTATCTTTATCATATTATTCATGTATATCTTTTTTCGAACATAATAAGGATCTTGGTTCAGGGCACCCAAATCCTTGTGATTGATTACTAGTTCAATATTATTTTATGTTGTAATATCTATTTTAATAAAAAAGTTATGATTTATATTTATATTTTATGTGTGATTTCATTTATTGAGGTTACATTAAATGGTCTTACGACATTCATGTATAAGTTTAATAAATTACATTATATCTTTGTCAATTTAATGTTTAAAGGGGTTGGATTTTGTTAGTGTCAGTCTTTCCAGCCTTACTCCAGTGATCAAATATGCTCTTACAAAGTGGTATCAGACTGTCAAGGTCAAATTTTGTCATTTCAGTGAGTCTTCAAGCAAAATTTGGTCACTAGGCATTAGGTCTAGGGTTTGCTTTAACTCCTTCTAAAGTTGTCCAAATGCCAATCTATGTCACTATTCAGCTGAGCCTATCATCATTTAGAGGGTTGTCATTATCATGTCAGTGTCGAATGAGTCATTTTACACCTTATTCATGCTTCAGTTGTGCTTAGGTAAGGTCATTTTCCTCTCCTAGGGTTTTGAAGCCAATTTCTCTTGGACGGTCAAATCATCAGCAGAACTTGTATCCTGATGTTCATACACCTTCCCCTATCCTTAAAATACCTTACCAAATGCTTTCCATCATTGAGATCCGCCAAATTCCTCATTTTTGCACAAACCCTAGTTTCTAGCTACAACCTGGCAATTTTCTAGGTTGGGCCTGTGTCTTGCCCTTTTGGACCCCTTCCCCTCACTCAATCTCTGATAGTCCACTTTCCCTTGCTTCCTAACATCCCTCCCCACTCCCAAAAATTTCCCCAAGAATTTAGAATCCCCCTATCCCCTTCATTTCGCTTCATTTCGACAAAATTCCGTGTTTCACACATCGGGACAAGTTTCACTCAAATGATGTTTCAGAGCAATAAAAGATGAATTTTTGGAAACTGAGAGAGGCTTTTGTCCAGAACATGCCAAAGAAGAAAAACCTCCTTCACATTTTTCACAGGTGTCATTTTTTGAGAGAAATGTCAATAATACCGTTTCCTCAGGAGAATCAAAGACACCTCTGGAGTGACCTTGGGAAAATCAAGTTTTATTCTAGCTTGGTTGGCCAAATGATTTTCTTGATGGGTAAAATGATAACTAGAAACAAGGAGCTTTCCAATGAGCTATCATGAGATCAATTTGGGGTTGAGGAAGGCATTCAAAAGTTGACTTCAACAACACTCTTCCTTGAGGCAGCCTCATTTGGCACTTTTTGACCAGTCTTGGGATATTTGATTTTTTATAGGTCAAATCAACTCCAAATTTAAAAATTCCAGTTGGGTTGGAAAGTATACTCAAATACCTTTCCAACCAGCTATCCTACGCCCAATTCCGACACCAGGAAGGCCTCCAAACGCCTCCTGCAAAACGCGACCCGTTGAGCCTGGTGCGCGACCCGTTGGGAGGGGCGCGACCCGTCAGGAGGCTGCCTGCAGTGTATTTTTTCAACGTGCGCGACCCGTTGGGAGGGGCGCGACCCGTTGGGAGTGGTGCGTGACCCGTTGAGCTGTCTCCCTGCAAATCAATTTTAAACTTGCTCAATCACCCTCCAAATCATCAAATCACTTGAAGTAGGGTCTCCCAACTTGGAAATGGTTGCTGGTCATGTTTATAAGACATCATGAATTTTTTTTGAAGATCAAATTGTGCAAGAAAAGAGACTCCATATGACTGTAATGTTAATGGTTAAATGTGCTAGGGTTTGTGTTGTTTCAAGGTTCTTTCCCTTGGCAAACTGTTTCCCTCTTTCCCTTTGTACTCATATTCGCATTCATATCTATTTTCCCCATGCTATGTTGTAAATAATTGCAAACCCTCCCCTCTCCCTAATCACCAAAAATAAAAACCCTACCCCCTCCCAAAGCATCAAAAACACTCAAACCCTAATATTGATGTACCATATGCATGACTAAACACAGCAATTGGTTGGTGAAAATGTAAAGAGTTCTGTAAATATATTTCCCTATCTTCCCCTGTTAATAGATGTATTCATATTCCCATATTTTCCCTTGTTATACTTGTATTCCCATATGCAGTGATCTTTGCAAATGATTTCCCAATATTCCTGATTATAAAAAAATATATTCCTATATGCAAAAATTGTTTGCAATGTTTCCTTAAATTCCCTGTTATTCATATATTCCCAATTCCTTGTGCAAGAGGTCCCTCCCCTAACATTTCCCTCATGTCATTGTTCCCTTGAAACAGCATAGAGTTCAACACTTTTACAAGCAGAAACAACAGTACATTTTGTCCACTCTGCTCCTCAAACATGTCAGAAACCGAAACATATGAGCAGAGTGATGACCAAGCATCAGTGTCTGAGGTTGAGGTACAGAGGAGGCCACATAGGGGTGGAAAAGGTGGCCATCATAGGAGAGAGGAACCTACTTCTTTGGTAGGTCTACAAGCTTGTCCTATGGCAGTTTCTTATTGCCTAAACAGAAGGAGGCCCGGTGACCTATTTCCTGCTGACCGAGAGTCCATGCTCATCCGGGTCAATGCACACTTGGAGAGGCTGTTGGCTAAGGCCAACCAAGAGAAAAACTGTTGAGAAACATGAAGAATCACTATTGGGCAAGGATGCATGTATGCAAAGCCAAGATGAAAATGTTCCAAAGGAGGTTGTCCGAGTCTCTTAGGCGGAGGAAGAAGACCAATCCACTCCGTATCTTGGCTGAGGCTTCACTCAAAGATCATGGCACTCAATAGCCTAGCCACAGCTCAAATCCCAAAATTTTTTGAGAATTTTGGGTAGTTTTGGCATTTTTTGGAAATTTACAGGTTTTGGCTCCTCAACGGGTCTCACCCCCGGTGAGACCCTTTGTCATGGCAACTCCTTTTCACAAAAACTCAGCATTTCCTGATTTGTTATGCAAAGTTACATATGCCCATGGATGGACTTGAGTTTTTATGGGGTTTTGGGCCTCCAGAAGGTCAAAATACATGCAAAATTTGACTTCCTGCCCCTTTTTTGAGTTGTAGAAAGCAGTCTTGGGAGAATTGAGTTTTGACTAGAAAAAATGAACTCCAAATTCAAAAATTCTAGTTGGGTTGGAAAGTAGACTCAAAGACCTTTCCAACGAGCTATCCTGCACTCAATTCTGATACCGGGAAGGCCTCCAAAAAGAGCTTCCAATGTGCGCGACCCGTTGAGAAAATGTGCGCGACCCGTTGAGGAAATTGTGCCAGATTTGACCAGTTCAGCCTAGAAAACGCAGTTTGGCTCCAGTTTGACTTTTTGAGGTTGATGGTGATCCTCTTGGATGTAATTGTGACACTTTTTGGATACTTTTACTCTTGTTTAACTCTTCTAGAAGATTCTTTCATGTAAAGGGTAAAAATTGAATGTATGAACTGGTTTCCAAGTTTATAGAGGCAAGTTGTTTTGACTGCCTATTTTGTAGTGCTTAGTTTAGAAGTGGTTCAAACAACTCCTAGGATAGTGAGCTAGACCCATGGAGGTAGGGAAAGAGGTTAGATCATCTATATTATGTACTTTCTTGCTGATTTTTCATGGTTGGACTCTTGAGGGAGAAGCTATCATTGTATTATTTCACTTGTATCTCTGCAATTTTTGGCTAAGGAAGACCAGGGTTTTGCAGTCATCTTTGGGATTCTTGTGGACTCATGTGTTGATGATGTGTATCTTAATGTACTTGTAAGTGTGTTTATGTGCTGCATCTCCTTTCTTTACTTCTGCATATTAAACAAATGAAGTGATAAAGTATGAATTCATGCCTGCCATGCTCTGCTTTTAAATTTGTTTAATTTCTATGTTTTCTGCTGTCTAAAGAGAATTCAAAGTCATTGTTTGCTCTCTTTAGCTCCTCCTCTTTCTTCTCTAATCATCCACTTCAACTAAAGGCATCAATACAGGCTCCTACCTCGCCCCAAAGACCCCCCTGCAGAAACTGTGTCAAATCCCCGCACCCTAAATTGCAGCTCCTCAATTTGCCACCAAAAAACCCCAAATCAACCTTTTTAATCAGTTTACTAGCCTAATATCAGTGTTACCTTGTTGGTCATCTCATTCTCATTGAAGATCTACCGAGATTGACCAGAGAGAGCCTTCTCCTGCCCCGTAGGGCTAGCTACGAGGCTGAATGGTTTGATGTAGCCTTGAGGTTTACCTTTCTCAGCCTGAGGTGAAATTTCAAGAGCTAACAGATTCTATAGTGGGAAGCAACAAGTTCTTCATAGTTAGGCAAGGTTCAATTCTAGCTTAGCTTTGATGTAGTTATTCAACATGTTTTAGCACCTAGAGAGACTAGATAAAAATTGGTTTGTAATGCTTGCATAGAAAATTAGATTAAATCTCATTCCTGTGTCCTTTTAAAGCACCTATTCCAGTGTAGAATGGCTAGTGACTTGGTGTTTTTTAATCCACTCCTTCTATAAAGGTCAACCATATAATTTAACTACCTTTTTCCATGGAAATGGTATATATGGGCACCTAGAAATTTCACAATTTCAAGCCTTCACTAGGCATATGTCAGCACCTAAATATTTTAGTGTAATTGTGTTTGTTTTAAACGACCATTGCATAATACATAGAATAGTATCATACTCACCTCTACTGGAAGATAATTGGGTTGTTTTTTCCTACTTACATCTAAGCACAAAACATCACCTGAATAAACTAAAGGAGTTTGTTTTCTATTCACAAAGTAATCAAACATTGTCATCTCCACTCTTTGGGGAGGCTCATTTTCACATTTTCCTTCAGCTCTAACTTTCATTGGAAAACTTCAGATAGGAAGGCCCTAATTATCTAGACAAAAGAGAAACTAATAGCATTGATGAAAATAATAAACATAACATGTTAATCCATGAACCATAAAAAAAATAGCTAGAATATAACACAAGGACTTATACAACTATTCCTTGCAGATTTTATGACTTAAACCACATATATAAAACTGCATATTTCTGTGTATTTTTTTAATTCTTATTCCTTTCACATATTGTTTTTCTTGCCAGAGAATAGAATTTCACAAGCCTTTAAAAATACCATATGATAGTAATCTAATATTTTACATATTTTTTTTTGCATTTGCCTTAGTCTCAAAAAAAATATATAAAAATAAATAAAATTGAGGAGAAAACTCGTCTCACTTGGTGCCAAGTAATCCCTCTTGTAACTTGCCTTGATGAAATTTGTGGTTTACCACCTAGAGTTCATCCCAGAACCTTAGCACTAAGCATTTTTTCCAAATCAAAAGACAAACATCATCGTGGTGGACTATGACTACCTATCATACCCAAAAACAAAGGAGTGCACAACCTATATTAAGTCAAATTGCCTAAAGGCAATAGAAAACCTTAGTAAGGACATTCAATTTCACATAACTTGATTCTAGTTTATGATTAAAACCATACTTGATAATTTTTCATAGAATCACGCACTCTAAAGCCCCCAATGACTATGGTTTGTTTCACATTGCTCGTTAAATTAAAATAGATTTCATTTTGTTAAGGCCTATACCACTAGAATTCCATGAGTTTCATAGTGATGAGCCTCAATCCAAGACTTAATCTGCATGACAAAACTAACCTACCTTTTTCAGGGTGGAGTGAAATGTTATTGAGAAGCACTCATTTTATTCACATTGATGGTAGCTTTACACACCCATCCATATATGAGATAGATAACTCCATTCTAGGTAGAATTATAGGCTCTTGGCATTGCCTCGAGGTGTGAAGAAAGAAAGAGACACAAAGAATCATATAATTTGGATGTAGAGAAAAGAGAGAAGCACAACTTGATTTTAGAGAAAGAAGTGAAGGAAATGACACTCATTGTGTGCATTTGTGTTGCTTTTATTGTCATTTTTTTAGTGGAAATATGATGGGATTTCAACTTCAAAGGATAACAACCTTATAGAATGTGGATCAAAATGCAACATCAAAGTGGGTAGAAATATCTTTAAACCATATACCCCCTCCTGAAAAGAACAAATTTAAAACAAAATCTGATACAAATATCAAAAAAATGAATCGTGCGGAGATATATATAGTCTAAAATCTAGTCCTTTCACATTCTTTACAATTCGAGAGCTTCAAATATGTTGGAATGAGTTGTACAAATCTACCTTAATGGATATCCTTAGCAGAGTTTCTTCATAAACCATTGTTCCAAATAATTACTTAGCTAAGTGACTAGGGGCCTGAAGTTAACTTGGGCTCCTTGTCGTACTCACTTCCTCCTCTCCTTTGCCTGGATATGATCTACGTCTTGCCTCTATCTGCTGAAATTTCTTTCCTCTTTAAGGCTTAAATTCTCCTCAAAACATGCCTTACCGAAAAAGTAAACCAGTTTGCATGCAATTTGATTTTGGTACAAGAGTTAATAGGACTTTGCATGAGTTTTGGATTGAAAATCGTAAAATGGTGGAGAAACCATGAGAAAATTTTGCATAGGACCATTGTAAGAAACAAATATTTTATGAAAAAACAGTTTTTCACCAATAAAATGAGAATTAAAGGATAACTACCTTATAGACTGTGGATCAAAATGAAACATCACATTGGTGGAAATATCTTCAACGCATATACCCCTCCTGAAAAGAACAACTTTAAAACAAAATCGCATACAAATATCAAAACAATGAACCACATGGAGATATATAAAGGCTAACGTCTAAAACAATGAACCACGTGGAGATATCTAAAGGCTAACGTCTAGTCCTTTCACATTCATCACAATTCCATAGCTTCAAATATGGTGGAATCAGTTGTACAAATCTACATGAATAATATTTACATAGATTTCGTTAACATAGTTTCTTTAGAAATGATTGTTCCAAATAATTATGTAATTCATGAATGAATAAAGCATACCAAATAAGCATTTTATGAAATAATTCTCTATTTGTGAAACTAAATATATAGAGGGCACCTTTTTACAAGGATTTTTTTCGAACACAATTTGGCACCATAACCTAAATTTAAATTTAATCCCTAAGTAAGACACTATTATTTCTGGAATTTGTTCCCATTATCATGGCTGAATAATGCAATCAAGGATAAATATTGCTTCCATATCCATAGAGTCATGTTACCATGGAAGCACTGGAATATGTCAAAAATATCAACCAACAAAGCAGAAGCCTCTTGAAAATTATTAATTAACTGGCAAAACGAAGGGATGGTTCACGCCAATAATTTGAAAAATTAATGGAAAATGTATCTTGATATAGAAAAAAGGAATAATAGACTACCTCAATAGAGCGAACTTGTACGACGTGCCACATGTCATGATTTCTACCTTCGTCTCTAAAAATGATACCCAAAAAACTGCAGTCTGTCCTCTTTCTGTCACTTCTTACAAACTTGGAATCTAATGGTCAAAGAGAAAGTTATGACAATTTTCCCATGTTGACATGTTTGAGATCGAATTTACGAGCCTCTAAACAAACTAACTTCCTCAGTTCATATCTTTGAAACTATAGCTAGACAAGATCTGAAATTCGGTCATGAGGTTTGTCACGATTTTGGCTCAAATGGATTTTAATTTCAGCTTCTGAACCTTTTTATAAACAAAATGTATAGCAAAAATTCCACGATGACCTGTTTGAAGCAGCGAAACCCTAAAATCAAAAGCTCTCACACCAATTGTTATGCAACAAGCTCACAAAAATAGAAGAAAGAGATAGATCAATGACTTCAAAAGTAGTCTCTTCGAGGGGGAAACATCCCTTACATTACATAAATGAACATGTTAATCTAGGTTGTCATTGATGTCAATATAGTAGTGTTTGTGATTCCAATTCTTTGATACATGATTGCCCATTGATGCCCATTGGTCATAATTCTCACAGTGATGAAAGTTTGATATATGATAATATGATGAGATGGAGGACCCAAGTGGATTGAACAACAGGAGGTCAATTGAACAACAATTGAACAACAAATGATGCAGAAGGTCAGTTGAACAACAATTGAATAGTAATTGAACAACAATTGAACAGCAATTGAACAGCAATTGAACAACAATTAAACAACAAATGACACAGTAGATCCAGTAAAGTAAGAGGGGCAAGAAGCCAAAGAATAAGAGGAAGAGTTCATCAGAAGCCATCAAGGAAGCAAGTTATCACATATGCCCAAGGGTAAGTGTTATCAGAAGAACGAAGAGCAACAACGATATCAGAGGAGAAAATAAGAAAACATCGGAGGAGCCATATCGAAAGTATCACATGTAATATATGCCCGAGAAGAACCGATATGAAGAAAACAGTGGAGGAGCATAAACAGAGTTATCGGAGGTCACAGGAGATAATCCATAGGAGCAACAGTTATCGAAAGAGCGGAAGAGTGAAGAGTGATCACAGGAGCAACAACTATTGAAAGAGCGGAGGTTAGGAGTGTACGGATGTTTGATCATGGCTGAAGGCCCACGCTAAATCCTATTCGTCGATCTCATTTTCAAACTCTTACATCACAGTCAACAGCGAGGGTTAGACCTGTTTTTAAACCATGTACTAGTTGAAGACCCGCAGGCCATAGATTTGATGACCTCATATACCCAATGGATATCGGGTCATAAAGTGATCGGACGTTAATCTCAAAACGGACTCAAACTTTTATAGATCAAGGATTTATAATCCTTATCAGCTCCGTAAGGGCAGTTAAGCATCGTGAATGTTCCCCGACCGATATCGTTGTGACCCATTGGATCCAGCGTGCCTTGATCAAACGATGTAGTATCGGCTATTGGGTTTGTTGATCGGGTGGATCAACAACCGTCACATTAATGATGAGATCAATAGTGGAGAATTAATCCAATAAGACTTGGGACTGAGTAGACTCGAGAAGTTTATGGACACAAGTTTATTTTATTTGGGGTCTCGTCGTGTGCATTCACGTCGGACCAGTGTTCGCTTGCAGAATTAAAGGAATAACTTTGTTTTCTCATGAAGTTGCGATCGCAATTAAAGGTGATGACGTGGCATGTGGGACCTCCATATGGGTAACGTATCTCGGGCATCTATCATAGAGATGAGGTAACAGTTCACAACTCGTGAACTTGAAGGAACGGAGGAATCCGGAAGGTCAAGCGAACTAAAGAAGAAGTCGAAACGTCAAGAAGCCAAACGTCTCGCAGACGATGAAGATACAAAAGAAGTCGAAGATCGAGTGAGAGAGATGTAAGCAGAAGGACAGAAGTAATGTGTAGGTCCAGCAGGACAGAAGGAAGCCGAAGGTCCAGTAGGTTAGAAGGAAGGCGAAGGTCCAGCAAGACAGAAGGAAGCCAAAGGTCCAGCAAGACAGGAGGAAACCGAAGGTCCAGCAGGACAGGAGGAAGCCGAAGGACGAGGCAATTCTATTGATTAGGTTAATCTTTGAAAGACTCAGACCTGTGATTAATAAATCAAGTACATAACGCAACCTAAATAACAATTCTGTGAAGGGGAAAAATAAAGCTTCACCTGACATCGTTTGAAGGGAGCAATAGCCAGCACCGACATTAAATCATTTGTGAGTCTTGTTCTAGGAAGTAAGAGATCGCGATAGCAAGAATAGTGAGAAGCAGTCACGCTTGAAATAGTTACCGCAACAGTAAAGAACAGCGGCTTGAAAATACATAATTCCTTTTGTGCATAGGTTGAGGCTTTGCACAAATATCTTGTTGGAAAGCTTCAACAAATTTTGGAAACATTATTGGAGATCATCATGCCTATTTGAAATCATCATGAGGTAACTTTGCAGACTCTGTTAGGGCAATATGAAGAGTTGTGAAGACTCCTTCATATGAGGACAGGCTGTCATTGATGTAGCAGTGAAGGTGTAGATAGACAGAATTCAGTGAAGAAGATGTTGGGAGAAGAGAATTACTATCAAACATATCGAGAAAAAATATAGCACTAGGTTGGAGCCCAGAGGGTTGGTGCCCTGAAGGTTGGAGCCCTTGGGGTTGGTGCCTCAGAATTGGAAAGATTGGTGTCCTTGGAGTTGGTGCTCCTAAACACAAGGTTGGTGCCTTGAGAAGACAAGGTTGGTACCCTAGATGTTGGAGCCTCACAAATGACCAAGTTGGTGCTTGGAAACATATTGAACACAACAATAACAATAGTGGGCTTCTATGGGGCACAATAATAACAATATGGGGACAACATGGGCACAACAATAACGGTAAGGGTTACAATGACAATAATAATAAGGGAATACACTAGTATCATAGGGACCTAACAAAGCCATATTTTTACTAGGATCTTCATTCCGACAAAGCCTTGTATTTAATGGTGTTTCGATATCTTGAATATACGAAGTAATAACGGGAGAGGAGAAAACTTCAAAATGCACATGTTAACTCCAGTTATATTTCAAATCGCTTAAACAAGGAACAACCTCTCTTGTTCTCAGTAAGTAACGATGCCTCTTCCACTCGTACTACAAATATTCAATAAATGCTTCAAGCATACCTTTAAGGAAATAAAATAAAGGTTAAAGAAGAGAAAGGCTTCCTCCACAATGAGGTGATGCAAACAACTTCATCGTCGTATTAAACAGGTCTTCTGGCAATGAAGCGATGCTTTGCATCTCCTTAAGGTGACTCTGTTGGGTTACTCAATAGGCTCGCTCACAGCGGAGTAACACGAGAGAATGTGTTTAACCCATATTATCAAAAGCTTGGTATACTTGTCATCTTTCTCCCCTAACAAAACACTTGAGGTGTGACTAGACTTATGTTGATATGTTTCAAGCTAAGAAAAAAATAGAAGAGGTTATTCCTTTAATCGACATAAGTGATGTTTAGGTTAACTTATTACTTGATGTTCGCATACTAAATCTATTAGTAATTATGTTTTAATATGCTCATTTATTTTTTTTAGACAATCAGCTACAAGAAAATATATTTTGATGTCCATGAATGTATGAAGCTGAGTCACCCCCGCCCTCTCAGTTTAGTCAAGTTTTCATCAAAATATACCACCTCATTCAGTGGATGCTTTTGGGGACAAAAATCCCCCCAAAACTGGGGTGTATGATCTGGATTGGATGAGTATCTTCTTTTTCATCCATCTTGATGCTTTCAAAGTAGCTAGAAAGTGGAGGAATCAATCCACAAGACTATTTTTTCCAGTAGTGCTAGTTTGGAAAATCTCAAGTCAAAAACATCAAGAGTCATTTTGAGACCTTAAATGAACATATTTTGCATTCTCGGCCTTACTATGGAATATGTAAATGTATATGTAATGGGATCATCCTAATAATGAAGGGATTGCATGTGTAATGTGTGGATTGGTGTATATAGCGATGATGTATTCATTATGGATGGTATGGATGTTATTTCAATGTATGAATCTATTTGAGGTATTTTGAGGCATTTCTGTATTATTATCTATATTTGGGTTGTGCTTCGTCTGCTGGAAAATGATTCCTGCGTTCACCATTTCATCTATCTCCTTCTTGAAATTTTTTTTACTTTGGGTTTAGCCTATACAGTCTATGGTTCAGCCAATATAGTTGTAAGGGTACTGTAATTCAAGCTCATTCATAGTTCAATAAATATATCACCATCTTCTATAGGGTAGTCATTCATGGTTATAGTGTAATGAAAAATCTTAACTGGTATTATTTGTCCCTTCTATAAGGTAGTAGGACCTATAGTAATCAATACAATGCATAGTATTAATCGCGACACGGGAATTAAAAATCAAACCTAAACCTTGAAGGAAAATGTTATAATATATTTCTCCTGGAGTGTGTTAAGTCTTGAGAATGTTTTTTGTAGCAATGAACAATTTTAAATATTATTTGGCCTCTTCCTGAGGCCGAGATGCGCAAAAATTAGGACTAAAAAGCATATTTGTGAGGAAATTGCTTTCATAATGAAGAATTGCTAGCATCCTCTACAATTACCTGCTTAACATTAAATATTTAGTCTAATAGAAACACTTGGTATTGACATTTTCTTGGTATTGTTAATGAGTGTTGCCACAATTCCCTAAACCATTTGCTACAAAATTGCCTAATTGCTCTGCCTTCCACCTCGATGATCATTTATTCTTGCCTTATGTGCTTTCACTTTGGTTTTCAGATTTGGTTAACTTTGCTTCTGCTCCTTTCTCAAATCTTATTCTTTATTTGATGGTGAGGTTATCTATGAAATTGAGGAGATGGCAAGTAAAAGCAGTGTGAGAACGAGAATCTATAAAATTGAGGAGATGGAAAGTGGAAGTAGCAAGAGCATGGGAATCAAAACATGCAAAACTTCTAGGAGCATCTAATATTCTAATGCCATTTAATCGTGTTGACATGCTTTGACTTGGGAAATCTTACATGGCATAAAAAATAGGAATTCCTTGCAGAGTCTACTAATTGGTAATCGGTGATCTTTTAACAATGAATGATACATGTGACGTAAGGTAGATATGATTTCATGACTATCTGTGACTACCCATTTTTTGTGGCTATTTGTTACTATTTGTTCATACCATCATATTGAATGATCTTGATTAGCTAATTTTTGAGGAGGAGAAAATAGGTTTTCCTATACTAAAGCTAGAAGGGTTGGAGGCTACTTCCTAAATGGGATAGAAGTACAAATTGATAGTTGCAAAGGTAGGAATAATGTTGTATCCCTTTTGAAATTTTATGAGTAGAGAAAGTGTGTAGTGCCACAACACCACTCCCTTCCACAAATACCTCAAAAACTCCACAAGGCAAGTCAAGTCTGTATCCCCCAACATAAGTTACAAATAATAGAAGTTGCTATGCATCTCATCAATCTCTATTTGTTGAAAAA
The DNA here is from genome assembly GCA_031772625.1 of Pinus tabuliformis. NCBI lineage: Eukaryota > Viridiplantae > Streptophyta > Pinopsida > Pinales > Pinaceae > Pinus > Pinus tabuliformis. The sequence continues at coordinate 531,516,772 of CM062813.1, read as the reverse complement.
GTGAAGATAATCACTGTATGGAAACATGTCACTTTATGTTGATATTTCAACTAGAAAGTTATTACTTTCTAGTGTTTCTTATCTATTTATTTTATACTTTTCATTTAGAATTAATATCTTGACTTTATGCTTTGGGATAAATACATTTGCTATCCTAACCATGGCTACCATAGCTATTTTTTATGTTGGGTGAGAGGGTAGCCATAACATTGTTGTTCATGGCATGGTGTCGCCTATATTTTTCTAAATGATGATATTATGAGTGTGATAAAATGCAAAACACTATTATTTATATACTATGCTTAATATCTTTGTTCTACAATTTCTATTTGAAGTGTAAATTATTATAAGAAATATAAATAAATGTACAAAAATTAATATTGTATTTAAATATAAAACAAACCATTTTCTAAATTTAAGAATCAAGGTTTAATATCTTTGTTGTACACTTTATATTTGAAATGTAAATTATTGTACACAATATATATAAATATACAAAACTTAATTTTTTATTAAAATATAAAACAAACCATCTTTTAAATTTAAGAATCGATAACTTCATGGTAAAAAAGTTATCGAGGAAATAAAGAAACACTTGAAAAAATCGTAAATAAAGATAAACCTAAGAAATTAATTCCACTTAAAGCAAAAGAAACTACATATTAATTCCACATAAAGCAAAAAAAATCGCTAATTTTTTATTTTATTTTTATGGAAATGAAAATAATGAGAATGGTATATGATAGGGGTTTCCGTAAATCACATCATCAACCATTTATGGACAAATGATAGGGGTTCACAAATGATTGATGATGTCATTTACGCATAAACCTCTATCGTATGCTTATTCTGGATCACAGAAACCTCAATTCAACAATAAGAATGGTCTTGTGTGAAACTCATATACCATCGGTAATAAACGGAATGCTTCTTCTAAGAGAAAGTAATAATGACAACATAATAGCATTATTTTAAATTACATTTAAAAGCAGGCAGATAATGACCAAAGTTGGCTCTTCAATATTTTTTGGTATATACGCTAAGGGACATCACTATAAATATCAGCTAGAAAAGATTGATTTTGTACAAAAAGGCGAAGCGGACAAAGCGTTTTGTTTCTGTCAATTCCGCGAGGCTGCGAAAATAAAAATTCTCAGACTCTGATCTACTCTATCTCCACCAATATGGCGTTGTACGATGATAACGAGATATATGATAGCAAAAGCGATGAAATGGAAAATGAAGGGGTTGATGAATATGAAGAATTGAGATATGAAAGCATGGTGGAAATAGCACGCAGCCGTCATGATGACAATAAAAGACGTATGAAATATATGGTTTTAAGTTTGAACGACATCCGTGAGCGTCAGCATAATGCTACCAAAAGCGTTTCCACTTTGTTGGTTATCTCTGAAGCCGAGGCAGCTATTCTTTTACGTCACTTCGATTAGAATTCTATTAATGCCAACGAACAATGGTTTGAAAGTGAGGAGAAAGTGAGGAAAGGTGTGGTCCTACTGTTGTAGCCTGATGATAGTCGGATTAATGCACGAGCAGGGTGCGCATGAAGAAGCAATTATTATTAGAATCAACTGCAACTTATTATTAAGTAGTGCAAGAGGGCCGCTAGACTCGGAGTAATTTTTCTCATATTTTTCCATATCTCTGTTAGTTCCAGCAAAAATAAGGATCTTGGACGTTTGTGGCAACCAAATCCTTTAGATTGATTATACAGTCAATATTATTGTCTCTTATTAATATATTTGATGATTATTTATTTTAATAAAATGTGACGATTTATATTTATATTTAATCTGTGATTTTACCTAGGGTTAATCTTTGTTTTCAGTGGAAATTCATAGCTAGAAGCAAAGAGTTTAACTTGGAGTTTAAATTGTAATGCAAGGTTCAATTTTCATGAAGTGCTACTTTTGATGAATCTATCCAACATGTGGACTTGTCTTGTGGCCTGTGTATAGATAAGTGGATTAAAGCACATCTCCATGTCTAAGTAGTTCTTTTCCCTGGAAGATTAATTTTTATTATATCTATCATATTATTCATGTATATCTTTGTTCGACCATAATAAGGATGTTGGTTCAGGGCACCCAAATCCTTGTGATTGATTACTAGTTCAATATTATTGTATGCTGTAATATCTATTTTAATAAAAAAGTTATGATTTATATTTATATTTTATGTGTGATTTCATTTATCGAGGTTATATTAAATGGTCTTATGACATTCATGTATAAGTTTAATAAATTACATTATATCTTTGTCAATTTAATGTTTAAAGGGGTTGGATTCTATAGTGGGAAGCAACAAGTCCTTCATAGTTAGCCAAGGTTCAATTCTGGCTTAGCTTTGATGTAGTTATTCAACATGTTTTAGCACCTAGAGAGACTAGATAAAAATTGGTTTGTAATGCTTGCATAGATAATTGGATTAAATCTCATTCCTGTGTCCTTTTAAAGCAACTATTCCAGTGTAGAATGGCTAGTGACTTGGTGTTTTTTTAATCCACTCCTTCTATAAAGGTCACCCATATAATTTAATTACCTTTTTCCATGGAAATGGTATATATGGGCACCTAGAAATTTCACAATTTCAAGCCTTCACTAGGCATATATTGGCACCTAAAGATTTTAGTGTAATTGTGTTTTTTTTAAACGACCATTGCATAATACATAGAATAGTATCATACTCACCTCTACTGGAAGATAATTGGGCTGTTTTTTCCTACTTACATCTAAGCACAAAACATCACCTGAATAAACTAAAGGAGTTTGTTTTCTATTCACAAAGTAATCAAACATTGTCATCTCCACTATTTGGGGAGGCTCATTTTCACATTTTCCTTCAGCTCTAACTTTCATTGGAAAACTTCAGATAGGAAGGCCCTAAATTATCTATCCAAAAGAGAAACTCATAGCATTGAGGAAAATAATAAATATAACATGTTAATCCATAAACAATAAAAAAAAGAGCTAGAATAGAGCACAAGGAATTATACAACTATTCCTTGCAGATTTTATCACTTAAACCAGAGATCTAAAACTGCATATTTCTGTGTATTTTTTTAATTCTTATTCCTTTCACATATTGCTTTTCTTGTCAGAGAATAGAATTTCACAAGCCTTTAAAAATACCATATGACAATAATCTAAGATTTTACATATTTTTTGTTGCATTTGCCTTAGTCTCAAAAAAATATGTAAAAATAAATAAAATTGAGGAGAAAACTCGTCTCACTTGGTGCCAAGTAATCCCTCTTGTAACTTGCCTTGATGAAAGTTGTGGTTTACCACCCAGAGTTCATCCCAGAACCTTAGCACTAAGCATTGTTTCCAAATCAAAAGACAAACATCATCGTGGTGGACTATGACTACCTATCATACCCAAAAACAAAGGAGTGCACAACCTATATTAAGTCAAATTGCCTAAAGGCAATAGAAAACCTTAGTAAGGACATTCAATTTCACATAACTTGATTCTAGTTTATGATTAAAACCATACTTGATAATTTTTCATAGAATCACACACTCTAAAGCCCCCAATGACTATGGTTTGTTTCACATTGCTCGTTAAATTAAAATAGATTTCATTTTGTTAAGGCATGTACCACCTGAATTCCATGAGTGTCATAGTGATGAGCCTCAATCCAAGACTTAATCTGCATGAGAAAACTAACCAACCTTTTTCAGGGTGGAGTGAAATTTTATTAGGTAGGGAGGAGCTCTTATGGGATATCCTTTTGGGAATCATGCAAGGATGTCTCCAAAGTGAATGCCACCACTTGAGAAGCACTCATTTTATTCACATTGATGGTAGCTTTACACACCCATCCATATATGAGATAGATAACTCCATTCTAGGTAGAATTATAGGCTCTTGGCATTGCCTCGAGGTGTGAAGAAAGAAAGAGACACAGAGAATCATATAATTTGGATGTAGAGAAAAGAGAGAAGCAAAATTTGATTTTAGAGAAAGAAGTGAAGGAAATGACATTCATTGTGTGCATTTGTGTTGCTTTTATTGTCATTTTTTTAGTGGAAATATGATGGGATTTCAACTTCAAAGGATAACTACCTTATATAATGTGGATCAAAATGCAACATCACAGTGGGTAGAAATATCTTTAAACCATACACCCCCTCCTAAAAAGAACAAATTTAAAACAAAATCTCGTACAAATATCAAAACAATGAATCGTGTGCAGATATATATAGTCTAACATCTAGTCCTTTCACATTCTTTACAATTCCAGAGCTTCAGATATGTTGGAATGAGTTGTACAAATCTACCTTAATAGATATCCTTAGCAGAGTTTCTTCATAAACCATTGTTCCAAATAATTACTTAGCTAAGTGACTAGGGGCCTGAAGTTAACTTGGGCTCCTTGTCGTACTCACTTCCTCCTCTCCTTTGCCTGGATATGATCTACGTCTTGCCTCTATCTACTGAAATTTCTTTCCTCTTTAAGGCTTAAAATTTCCTCAAAACATGCCTTACCGAAAAAGGAAACTAGTTTGCATGCACTGGTTTTTGCATGCAATTTGATTTTGGTACAAGAGTTAACAGGACTTTGCATGATTTTTGGATTGAAAATCGTAAAATGGTGGAGAAACCATGAAGAAAATTTTGCATAGGACCATTGTAAGAAACAAACCTTTTATGAAAAACCAGTTTTTCACCAATAAAATGAGAATTAAAGGATAACTACCTTATAGACTGTGGATCAAAATGCAACATCACATTGGTGGAAATATCTTCAACGCATATACCCCTCCTGAAAATAACAACTTTAAAACAAAATCGCATACAAATATCAAAACAATGAACCACATGGAGATATATAAAGGCTAACGTCTAAAACAATGAACCACATGGAGATATATAAAGGCTAACGTCTAAAACAATGAACCACATGGAGATATATAAAGGCTAACGTCTAATCCTTTCACATTCATCACAATTCCATAGCTTCAAATATGGTGGAATCAGTTGTACAAATCTACATGAATAATATTTACATAGATTTCCTTAACACAGTTTTTTTAGAAACGATTGTTCCAAATAATTAGGTAATTCATGAATGAATAAAGAATACCAAATAAGCATTTTATGAAATAATTCTCTATTTGGGAAACTAAATATATAGAGGGCACCTTTTTACAAGGATGTTTTTCGAACACAATTTGGCACCATAACCTAAATTTAAATTTACTCCCCTAAGTAAGACACTATTATTTCTGGAATTTGTTCCCATTATCATGCCCGAATAATACAATCAAGAATAAATATTGCTTCCATATCCATAGAGTCATGTTACCATGGAAGCACTGGAATATGGCAAAAATATCAACCAACAATGCAGAAGCCTCTTGAAAATTATTAATTAACTGGCAAAACGAAGGGATGGTTCATGCCAATAATTTGAAAAATGAATGGACAATGTATCTTGATATAGAAAAAATGAATAATAGACTACCTCAATAGAGCGAACTTGTACGACGTGCCACATGTCATGATTTCTACCTTCGTCTCCGAAAATGATACCCAACAAACTACAGTCTGTCCTCTTTCTGTCACTTCTTACAAAATTGGAATCTGATGGTCAAAGAGAAAGTTATGAAAATTTTCCCATGTTGACATGTTTGAGATCAATTTAGGAGCCTCTAAACAGACTAACTTCCTCAGTTCATATCTTTGAAACTATAGCTAGACAAGATCTGAAATTCGGTCATGAGGTTTCTCACGATTTTTGCTCAAATGGGTTTTAATTTCAGCTTCTGAACCTTTTTATAAACAAAATGTATAGCAAAAATTCCACGATGACCTGTTTGAAGCAGCGAAACCCTAAAATCAAAAGCTCTCACACCAATTGTTATGCAACAAGCTCACAAAAATAGAAGAAAGACATAGATCAACGACTTGAAAAGTAGTCTCTTCGAGGGGGAAACATCCTTTACATTACATAAATGAACATGTTAATCTAGGTTGTCATTGATGTCAATATAGCAGTGTTTGTGATTACAAATTCTTTGATACATGATTGCCCATTGATGCCCATTGGTCATAATTCTCATAGTGATGAAAGTTTGATATATGATAATATGATGAGATGGAGGACCCAAGTGGATTGAACAGCAGGAGGTCAATTGAACAGCAATTGAACAACAAATGACGCGAGGTAAATTGAACAGAAATTCAACAGCAGGAGGTCAATTGAACAACAAATGACGCAGGAGGTCAATTGAACAACAATTGAATGCAGCAATTGAACAACAAATGACACAGTAGATCCAGTAAAGCAATAGGGGCAAGAAGCCAAAGAATAAGAGGAAGAGTTCATCAGAAGCCATCAAGGAAGCAAGTTATCACATATGCCCAAGGGTAAGTGTTATCAGAAGAACGAAGAGCAACAACGATATCAGAGGAGAAAAGAAGAAAACATCCGAGGAGCCATATCGAAAGTATCACATGTAATATATGCCCGAGAAGAACCGATATGAAGAAAACAGTGGAGGAGCATAAACAGAGTTATCGGAGGTCACAGGAGATAATCCATAGGAGCAACAGCTATCGGAAGAGCGGAAGAGTGAAGAGTGATCACAGGAGCAACAACTATTGAAAGAGCGGAGGTTAGGAGTGTACGGATGTTTGATCGTGGTTGAAGGCCCACGCTAAATCCTAGTCGTCGATCTCATTTTCAAACACTTACGTCACAGTCAACGGCGAGGGTTAGACCTGTTTTTAAACCATGTACTAGTTGAAGACCCGCAGGCCATAGATTTGATGACCTCATATACCCAATGGATATCGGGTCATAAAGTGATCGGACGTTAATCTCAAAACGGAATCGAACTTTTATAAATCAAGGATTTATAATCCTTATCAGCTCCGTAAGGGCAGTTAAGCATCGTGAATGTTCCCCGACCGATATCGTTGTGACCCATTGGATCCAGCGTGCCTTGATCAAACAATGTAGTATCGGCTATTGGGTTTGTTGATCGGGTGGATCAACAACCGTCACATTAATGATGAGATCAATGGTGGAGAATTAATCCAATAAGACTTGGGACTGAGTAGACTCGAGAAGTTTATGGACACAAGTTTATTTTATTTGGGGTCTCGTCGCGTGCATTCACATCGGACCAGCGTTCGTTTGCAGGATTAAAGGAATAACTTCATTTTTTCATGAAGTTGTGATCGCAATTAAAGGTGATGACGTGGCATGTGGTACCTCCATATGGGTAACGTATCTCGGGCATCTATCATAGAGATGAGGTAACAGTTCACAACTCGTGAACTTGAAGGAACGGAGGAATCCGGAAGGTCAAGCGAACTAAAGAAGAAGTTGAAACGTCAAGAAGCCAAAGGTCTGGCAGACGATGAAGATACAAAAGAAGTCGAAGATCGAGTGAGAGAGATGTAAGCAGAAGGACAGAAGTAATGTGTAGGTCCAGCAGGACAGAAGGAAGCTGAAGGTCCAGTAGGGTAGAAGGAAGGCGAAGGTCCAGCAAGACAGAAGGAAGCCAAAGGTCTAGCAAGACAGGAGGAAACCAAAGGTCCAGCAGGACAGGAGGAAGCCGAAGGACAAGGAAATTCTGTTGATTGGGTTAATCTTTGAAAGGCTCAGACCTGTGATTAATAAATCAAGTACATAATGCAACCTAAAGAACAATTCTGTGAAGGGGAAAAATAAAGCTTCATCTGACATCGTTTGAAGGGAGCAGTAGCCAGCACCGACATTAAAGCATTTGTGAGTCTGGTTCTAGGAAGTAAGAGATCGCGATAGCAAGAATAGTGAGAAGCAGTAACGCTTGAAACAGTTACCGCAACAGTAAAGAACAGCGGCTTGAAAATACAGAATTCCTTTTGTGCATACGTTGAGACTTTGCATAAATATCTTGTTGGAAAGCTTCAACAAATCTTGGAAACATTATTGGAGATCATCATGCCTATTTGAAATCATCATGAGGTAACTTTGCAGACTCTGTCAGGGCAATATGAAGAGTTGTGAAGACTCCTTCATATGAAGACATGTTGTCATTGATGTAGCAGTGAAGGTGTAGATAGACAGAATTCAGTGAAGAAGATGTTGGGAGCAGAGAATTACTATCAAACATATCTAGACAACATATAGCAGTGGGTTGGAGCCCAGAGGGTTGGTGCCATGAAGGTTGGAGCCTCAAACAAACAAGGTTGGTGCCTTGACAAGATAAGGTTGGAGCCCTTGGGGTTGGTGCCTCAGAATTGGAAAGATTGGTGTCCTTGGAGTTGGTGCTCCTAAACACAAGGTTGGTGCCTTGAGAAGACAAGGTTGGTACCCTAGATGTTGGAGCCTCACAAATGACCAAGTTGGTGCTTGGAAACATATTGAACACAACAATAACAATAGTGGGCTTCTATGGGGCACAATAATAACAATATGGGGACAACATGGGCACAACAATAACAGTAAGGGTTACAATGACAATAATAATAAGGGAATACACTAGTATTATAGGGACCTAACAAAGCCCATATCTTTATTAGGATCTTCCTTCCGACAAAGCCTTGTATTTAATGGTGTTTCGATATCTTGAATATACGAAGTAATAACGGGAGAGGAGAAAACTTCAAAATGCACATGTTAACTCCAGTTATATTTCAAATCGCTTAAACAAGGAACAACCTCTCTTGTTCTCAGTAAGTAACGATGCCTCTTCCACCCGTACTACAAATATTCAATAAATGCTTCAAGCATACCTTTAAGGAAATAAAATAAAGGTTAAAGAAGAGAAAGGCTTCCTCCACAATGAGGTGATGCAAACAACTTCATCGTCGTATTAAACAGGTCTTCTGGCAATGAAGCGATGCTTTGCATCTCCTTAAGGTGACTCTGTTGGGTTACTCAATAGGCTCGCTCACAGCGGAGTAACACGAGGGAATGTGTTTAACCCATATTATCAAAAGCTTGGTATACTTGTCATCTTTCTCCCCTAACAAAACACTTGAGGTGTGACTAGACTTATGTTGATATGTTTCAAGCTAAGAAAAAAATAGAAGAGGTTATTCCTTTAATCGACATAAGTGATGTTTAGGTTAACTTATTACTTGATGTTCGCATACTAAATCTATTAGTAATTATGTTTTAATATGCTCATTTATTTTTTCAGACAATCAGCTACAAGAAAATAATTTTGATGTCCATGAATGTATGAAGCTGAGTCACCCCCGCCCTCTCAGTTTAGTCAAGTTTTCATCAAAATATACTCACCTCATTCAGTGGATGCTTTTGGGGACCAAAATCCCCCCAAAATGGGGGTGTATGATCTGGATTGGATGAGTATCTTCTTTTTCATCCATCTTGATGCTTTCAAAGTAGAAAAAGTGGAGGAATCAATCCACAAGACTATTTTTTCCAGTAGTGCTAGTTTGGAAAATCTCAAGTCAAAAACATCAAGAGTCATTTTGAGACCTTAAATGAACATATTTTGCATTCTCGGCCTTACTATGGAATATGTAAATGTATATGTAATGGGATCATCCTAATAATGAAGGGATTGCATGTGTAATGTGTGGATTGGTGTATATAGCGATGATGTATTCATTATGGATGGTATGGATGTTATTTCAATGTATGAATCTATTTGAGGTATTTTGAGGCATTTCTGTATTATTATCTATATTTGGGTTGTCATTAATGCTCACATTGTTGTACATTGTGTGAACTATTGAATTTTATGTATTTGGCTTATAACATTTGGTATGAGAGCATATAATCCTAGGGTTTTTATACTTTGAATGAATCACTTTTACATTTTCATTACATTTTTTATGTGATACTTCAAATGGTGAAATTTTTGGCATATTTAGAAGAAATATCAAGAAAAATTTGGTTAAAATTTAATATTTTAATTCACTATACTTTCATAGATATATTTGGTGGATGTTAGGGTTTGTGATTCATTAATAATGACAACGGAATGTTTCTCCTCAAAAAAAAGAGTAATAATGACAACAGAATGCTTCTCCTAGTGGGAGAAATAGATGGCGGGGAAACAGCTTTACTTTGGGTTGTAAGCATTATTTTAAATTACGTCTAAAATCAACCGGATAATCACCCATGTCGGCTCATGAATGGTTTTTGGTATCTGCGCCAAGTTACATGAGTATAAATATCAGCCAAGCAAAGATTGATTTAGTACAAAAAGGTAAGGAGACACAGTTTCTTGACAACATTGCGGTCAGAGAGTTTTGTTTCTGTGGATTCCTTAAGGCCCGGAAAAAAGTCTCATTCTCTGATCTACTCGAACTCGACCAATATGGCTTTATACGATGAAATGTCCGATAATGAGATATATGACAGCGAAAGCGATGAAAGGGAAAGCAACGAAAGCGAAAACGAAGATGAAGAATTGAGATATGAAAGCATGGTGGAAATAGCACGCAGTCGTCATGATGACAATAAAGGACGTATGAAATATACGGTTTTAAGTCTGAACGACATTGGTGAGCGTCTGCACAATGCTACCAAAAGCGTTTCCACTGTGCTGGCTGTCTCGGAAGCCGAGGCAGCTATTCTCTTGCGTCACTTCGGTTGGAATTCTGTTAATGCCAACGATCAATGGTTTGCAGACGAGGAGAAAGTGAGAAATGCTGTGGGCCTATTGTTGCAGCCGGACGATAAACATGAGACCAAAGAAGAAAAAATGGAGGAGTTAACTACCTGTCCGATATGTTTCTATGATTTCAAGATCAGAGACATGAAGTCACTCAAGTACTGCGACCATTTATTTTGCCAAGATTGTTGGCGAACTTTTATTCACATATCAATAAATCATGATGGTGCAGGATGCCTCAACCTACGATGTCCACATCAAGGTCCACGATGCCGTGCCATTGTGAGTGAAGACATGGTTTTTTCTCTGGGGTTATCTGAGGAAGATACGAACAAATATAGAACCTATCTTGTGAGGTCATATGTTGAACAAAACAGTATGGTTAAATGGTGTCCAGCGCCAGACTGTGGCTACTGTGTGGAGGTTGACTCTGCTAATTCTAATGTAACTCATGAGGAGGTTGTCTGCAATTGTTCACATAAATTTTGCTGGAATTGTTTAGAGGAGTCTCATCGTCCAATAGGCTGCGACACAGTCAAAAAATGGATTGATCAAATTAATAATGGTGATTCACTCAATGCGTACTGGATATTTTGTAATTCCAAGCCGTGTCCAAAGTGTGATCGACCAATAGAGAAAAATCAAGGGTGTATGCACATGACATGTACGTCCCCGTGTGAATTTCAATTCTGTTGGTTATGCCTTGGTGATTGGTTTAAACATAGGTCTTGCAATCAATATAGTGCTGATCAGGTTGCAACAACATCAGGAAGAATTGATGCAGGGAATCAATCCAGGAATTCGGCCTCCGTCGATTCTAGGAAAAGGTTTGCAGCTAAAACATCTTCTTCGGATAGGTTGGTATTTTATATGGAAAGATGGAAGGCAAATGAAAAGGCAGAGGAAAAGGCGTTATCTGATCTGCAGGCTGTGCGAGAGGTAGCGATTAAAAGATTGAATGAGTGTAAACAGACGAGAATGAGTCGATCTGGTTTAACAGAGTTCAAATGTATGGTAGATGCATGGTTGCAGATAGCAGAATGCAGGCACATGCTTAAATGGACATATGCGTATGGCTATTATTTAACGCAGGCATCCAGCGATCATGATCAGGAAGCTGATATTGTTCGCAAAAAACAAATTCTTTTCGAATTCCTGCAAGGTGAAGCTGAAAGTAGTTTAGAACGACTTCATCATTGCGTTGAACGAGAGTTGCAAGACCATATAGAAATCGCCCTTAAAGCTGACGCTTATACTTTGACTGGGAAAAAGGCGTTGCGCGATTTTGATGACTTCTGTATCAGGCTTGAAAAGCTCAGAAAATCGACGGGCCAATATTTTGAAAACCTAATTCAGGCTTTTGAAAACAATCTCTCCGAAGTTAGTCGGATTAATGCACCAGCAGGGTGCGCACGAAGAAGCAATTATTACTAGAACCAGCAGTGCAAGTGGGCCGCTGGACTTGGATGAATTTTTCTCACATTTTATCGTATCTTTATTGGTTCCAGCCTATTAACGATCTTGGACGTTCGTGGCAACCCAATCTTTTTGATTGATTATCCAGTCAATATTATTGTCTGTTATTAATATTTCATGATTATTTATTTTAATAAAATGTCATCTTTGTTTTTAGTGGAATCTCATAACGGGAAGCAAAGATTTACTTGTGATTCTTTTATGTGTGGACTTGTTTTGTTAAGTGTAACTTTTGTATAGAGAAGTGGATTAAAGTATATCTGGATGTTTAAGCAATTTATTTTTAGGTACAAGTAACCTCCAAGATTAATTTTTATTTTCTCTATCATATTACTTAGGTATATCTTTGTTTGGACATAATAAGGATCTTGGTTTATTACTAGTTCAATATTATTATATGTTTGTAATATTTATTTTAATAAGAAGTGGTGATTTATATTTATATTTTATGTGTGATTTCATTAACGGACGTGATATTAAATGGTCTTAGGACATGTACGTATAAGTTTAATAAACTACATTATATCTTTTTCAATTTAATGTTTAAAGAGGTTGGATTCTATAGTGGGAAGCAACAAGTCCTTCATAGTTAGCCAAGGTTCAATTCTGGCTTAGCTTTGATGTAGTTATTCAACATGTTTTAGCACCTACATAAAAATTGGTTTGTGATGCTTGCATAGATAATTGGATTAAATCTCATTCTAGTGTCTTGTATTTCAATAGAATTTTTCTTGACACATATAGCAACTTATAGTTTCATGGAAATCTCCTACCCTTTCTCACCCTCTTCATTGCCGACCTCTTCCTTGTGCTATACTTTTCCCTTTGTCCTTTGCTCTACATTCCCACTCCCAATTCTGCTTGGTTGACTCCACGCTGAGATGGCTTTTATTTCCCTTGCTTGGTTTCTTTTGTATTCTTCCACCACCTTGCCGCAATTGCCCATTCACTCCTAGTTCCCGTCCCTTTCCTTTGGTTATCAGCTCCGCAACCTGAACCATTATCCCCGCCACCTATTCCTGACATTTCTTCCCTCCAGACTCCAAAATTCAAAACGAAGGCCCCAAGAGGCCCCGACCAGCTATCTCAAGTGTTGTTAGCTTTGTTTTTGTTCTTGGCGGAGACTCTGCTGTTATTTCTTGTTGATGTGCTGGTTCTCCTCTGGTTGTGTTGGTCTTGAGTCATGTGGGACAACTTTTGCTACACTTTTTCCTTCTTTTCCAAATGAAGGAGCCAACTCAAGTACTGCAACAATCGTTTCCTCGCGGAAGCGGTTATAATCTTCCAATGTCATCTCCCAGATGCGTGTGAGGGTTTCCGCCTTTTGGAGAAATTAAGGCGTTGATATGCAGTTCAGTTGATCGGGGTGGGTGTTTTGCAGGGTGCTCCACTATTCTTCGACCTCGTCACATACCTCCCACAGAGTAATCAAATGCTTATCGACTGGTGGCCTCATATCAAGAATTTTCTTTTTTGTCTTGTCTGATTCCTCCTCAATTTGTTGTACCCTAGGCTCGAGGGAGTTGATCTCGTCATCGATTTTCTTTACCCGACCTTTGTCCCTACAGGTCTTCTTGTCAGTGATGCGTTGGTGGAGTTGTTGGCGGAGTGGATACAGTTGTTAGTTTTCCATGGCCAAGCTACCTGACCAATCGTTGAATTGCTCCCTTAGCACATAACCATCCGCCAAGGCAACAGTTAGTGAAGCTTTTAGCACAGCGGCTGTGTGGAGTTTCTGCTAGATCTCTGCGACGTAGCTTGTGGCTCGATTGGGCAGCGCTAGTCTTACTTTATGTAAACTCTTCTTCAGCTCCTTGTTGGTGACCACAAGTTCCATTTATGTTGTCTAAATATGATGCGACCATTTATGTTGTCTAAATATGATCGCATCAGCGGGCCAATGTGCAAGCCGAAAATTCCTCAGGTGCTTCAATAACTAAATCAGCCACATTTGGCTATAGTGCTTATAGCTTTCATGTCACATGCTCGACCTGTGATTACAGTTTTTGATTAGTATGCCAGAGTTGATCTCACTCTGCCGTGATAGTCACAAGCTAGTGCTTCTGGTGCTCGTGCTCGGTGACCAAGTCATTATGAATCTGTTCAGCCCTATGAGTTGCATGTTGGATAAATTCGAACAACTCTGAAAATGACTAGTGCTAAAGGTTCTCGGGTTGCATTGTTGATGTGTCTGAGATGTTGCTTTGCAAGGGTTGGTCGCTAGCAATAGATTTTTCTGAGTGGCCTTGGGGGGAAGTTGCAGGCTGCGTGGTTTCAAGAAACCGAGGAGCGGGAGGCATAATGATCAGCTCTGGAACAACGACCAAATTTATTGGAAATGAGGCTTCAAACAATTAAATCGGGGACACCTTTTCTTGTTGAGGGGTTTTCTTCTCGTGCATGTGGTAGACCCTATTCAGTAGGAGATCTGCACGATCAATTCTTATGGTGAAAGAAGATGGTGAGCAATGTAAAGATAGAGACCGAGAAATTTAATGGTTAAAGTTTTTAGTTGTGGAAACTCAAGATGGAGGATCTACTAGTGGATAAAGATCAGTGATTGTGGTAAATCCGGGTACTAAACCAACAACAATGTCAGTTGAAGACTTGGCGAAGTTGGATCGGAAATCAAAGAGCAAAATACAATTGTGTGTCTTGGATTCAGTATTGTTGAATTTATCAGGGGAAGCTTCAGCAAAGGCTTTGTGGGACAAGTTAGGGACATCGTACCAATCTAAGTCTCTAGTGAATAAATTGTTCCTACAAAAAATGTTGTATAATCGGAGGATGAAAGATGGAGACTCGTTGACAAAGCATATGAATGCCTTTAATATTGTGGTAGGCCAGTTACTATTTGTTGATATTAAAATTTCAGATGAAGATAGGTGCATCCGTTTGTTGTGTTCTCTACCAGATTCGTGGGCAGTTTGGTTGTCGCAATATGTATCAATGCAACTGCGTTGCGATTTGATGAAATAGTCTCATCCTTGTTGTCAGAGGAGATGAGATGGAAAAATATGGAGGGCCAGAATGGTGATGCCTTGTATGTACGAGGACGGTCCCAAAACATAAAAAAAAAATAAGCCGTCGAGTGGGAGATTTAAATCTAGAAGGAGATCTAAATCTCCAGGAAAACCTGTAAAGGTGTGCTGGAAATGCGGAAAGGAAGGGCACTTCAAAAGGGACTATAAATCTAAAGTACCTTAGAAAGGAAAGGGATCTGATGATGCTCCTTCTGCAGATGCGAAAAAACCACCTCAGATGAAGGTGGGGATGTGTACTTGGATTCTTCTTCAAGTACACATGTAGATCATGAGTCATGGTTCATTGACCCAGGTGCATCCTTTCACTTCAATCCCCGTAGAGAGTGGTTATGCGAGTATGAGAAATATGATGGTGATGATATCTTCTTAGGGGATGACAGGAAGGCAAGAATCCTTGGTCACAGAAAAGTCAAGTTGAAGTTGCAAGGTAGAAGGATTAGAACACTTCCGGGTCCTCTGCATATTCGTGCATTAGTCAGAAATCTAATTTATGTAAGCAAGATGGATGTTGTAGGTCTAAAAAGAGTGTACGAGAAATATACCTACAAGATGCTTCAGGGAGCACTAGTATTGATGCGGGGAGTTCGGACTGGAACTCTGTACAAGATTCAAGGTAGCACTCTTATTAATGGGTGCAATAGTTCTGTGGTTCCTAAAACTAGAGCAGAAAATCTAGTGGTCTCTATAGAAAATACCATGCTATGGCATCAAAGGCTTGGAAATATTGGAGAGAAGGGCCTTCAAATAATTCATGGTAAAGGTATGGTAGAACCTATGTCTAACAGCTCTCTGGATTTTGATTTCTGCGAAAATTGTGTATATGGGAAGCAGAATCGGTCGACAAAAACATGGTATTTGCAGGGTCCACACAAACGTTGTCTTTGGAAATGATGTGTCCCAACAACGTGCCAAACAGAACTGCAAATATACACTTCATGTTTAGGGAGATTTGTAGTTGTCTGCACCGATCGAACATTACTCTAAGTAAGCTAGAATGCTTCTTCAGCAGATTGTAAACTATCCAGCCGTCCATGTATACCTCCAAGAACCGGTGAATGTAGTCTCTGAGAACGGTGATAATAATTTGGGAGAACACAAAAGGTGCATTCTTTAGGCCAAAAGGCATGATGTGGTATGCATACGAGCCCCATTCTTTGGTGAACATTGTTTTCTACTTGTCGTCCTCTGTTATTCGAACCTGATGGTACCCGGAGAACCCATCTGTGAAGGATTAGGTTTCATTCCCCGCAACATTATACAAGACCTCATCATTGAAAGGCGTGGGGAATGGGTCATGGACATAAGCATTGCTAAGGTTTTTGTACTATACACAGACCCTTATTTCCATAGCGGCCTTTTTGTTCTGGATGAATATTGCCCTGACCCATTCTGCTTCGTCTGCTGGAAAATGATTCCTGCGTTCACCATTTCATCTATCTCCTTCTTGAAATTTTTTTTTACTCTTGGGTTTAGCCTATACAGTCTATGGTTCAGCCAATATAGTTGTAAGGGTACTGTAATTCAAGCTCATTCATAGTTCAATAAATATATCACCATCTTCTATAGGGTAGTCATTCATGGTTATAGTGTAATGAAAAATCTTAACTGGTATTATTTGTCCCTTCTATAAGGTAGTAGGACCTATAGTAATCAATACAATGCATAGTATTAATCGCGACACGGGAATTAAAAATCAAACCTAAACCTTGAAGGAAAATGTTATAATATATTTCTCCTCGAGTGTGTTAAGTCTTGAGAATGTTTTTTGGTAGCAATGAACAATTTTAAAATATTATTTGGCCTCTTCCTGAGGCCGAGATGCGCAAAAATTAGGACTAAAAAGCATATTTGTGAGGAAATTGCTTTCATAATGAAGAATTGCTAGCATCCTCTACAATTACCTGCTTAACATTAAATATTTAGTCTAATAGAAACACTTGGTATTGACATTTTCTTGGTATTGTTAATGAGTGTTGCCACAATTCCCTAAACCATTTGCTACAAAATTGCCTAATTGCTCTGCCTTCCACCTCGATGATCATTTATTCTTGCCTTATGTGCTTTCACTTTGGTTTTCAGATTTGGTTAACTTTGCTTCTGCTCCTTTCTCAAATCTTATTCTTTATTTGATGGTGAGGTTATCTATGAAATTGAGGAGATGGCAAGTAAAAGCAGTGTGAGAACGAGAATCTATAAAATTGAGGAGATGGAAAGTGGAAGTAGCAAGAGCATGGGAATCAAAACATGCAAAACTTCTAGGAGCATCTAATATTCTAATGCCATTTAATCGTGTTGACATGCTTTGACTTGGGAAATCTTACATGGCATAAAAAATAGGAATTCCCTTGCAGAGTCTACTAATTGGTAATCGGTGATCTTTTAACAATGAATGATACATGTGACGTAAGGTAGATATGATTTCATGACTATCTGTGACTACCCATTTTTTGTGGCTATTTGTTACTATTTGTTCATACCATCATATTGAATGATCTTGATTAGCTAATTTTTGAGGAGGAGAAAATAGGTTTTCCTATACTAAAGCTAGAAGGGTTGGAGGCTACTTCCTAAATGGGATAGAAGTACAAATTGATAGTTGCAAAGGTAGGAATAATGTTGTATCCCTTTTGAAATTTTATGAGTAGAGAAAGTGTGTAGTGCCACAACACCACTCCCTTCCACAAATACCTCAAAAACTCCACAAGGCAAGGCAAGTCTGTATCCCCCAACATAAGTTACAAATAAAAGAAGTTGCTATGCATCTCATCAATCTCTATTTGTTGAAAAAGTGAAGATAATCACTGTATGGAAACATGTCACTTTATGTTGATATTTCAACTAGAAAGTTATTACTTTCTAGTGTTTCTTATCTATTTATTTTATACTTTTCATTTAAAATTAATATCTTGACTTTATGCTTTGGGATAAATACATTTGCTATCCTAACCATGGCTACCATAGCTATTTTTTATGTTGGGTGAGAGGGTAGCCATAACATTGTTGTTCATGGCATGGTGTCGCCTATATTTTTCTAAATGATGATATTATGAGTGTGATAAAATGCAAAACACTATTATTTATATACTATGCTTAATATCTTTGTTCTACAATTTCTATTTGAAGTGTAAATTATTATAAGAAATATAAATAAATGTACAAAAATTAATATTTTATTTAAATATAAAACAAACCATTTTCTAAATTTAAGAATCAAGGTTTAATATCTTTGTTGTACACTTTATATTTGAAATGTAAATTATTGTACACAATATATATAAATATACAAAACTTAATTTTTTATTAAAATATAAAACAAACCATCTTTTAAATTTAAGAATCGATAACTTCATGGTAAAAAAGTTAACGAGGAAATAAAGAAACACTTGAAAAAATCGTAAATAAAGATAAACCTAAGAAATTAATTCCACTTAAAGCAAAAGAAACTACATATTAATTCCACATAAAGCAAAAAAAATCGCTAATTTTTTATTTTATTTTTATGGAAATGAAAATAATGAGAATGGTATATGATAGGGGTTTCCGTAAACCACATCATCAACCATTTATGGACAAATGATAGGGGTTCACAAATGATTGATGATGTCATTTACGCATAAACCTCTATCGTATGCTTATTCTGGATCACAGAAACCTCAATTCAACAATAAGAATGGTCTTGTGTGAAACTCATATACCATCGGTAATAAACGGAATGCTTCTTCTAAGAGAAAGTAATAATGACAACATAATAGCATTATTTTAAATTACATTTAAAAGCAGGCAGATAATGACCAAAGTCGGCTCTTCAATATTTTTTGGTATATACGCTAAGGGACATCACTATAAATATCAGCTAAGAAAAGATTGATTTTGTACAAAAAGGCGAAGCGGACAAAGCGTTTTGTTTCTGTCAATTCCGCGAGGCTGCGAAAATAAAAATTCTCAGACTCTGATCTACTCTATCTCCACCAATATGGCGTTGTACGATGATAACGAGATATATGATAGCAAAAGCGATGAAATGGAAAATGAAGGGGTTGATGAATATGAAGAATTGAGATATGAAAGCATGGTGGAAATAGCACGCAGCCGTCATGATGACAATAAAAGACGTATGAAATATATGGTTTTAAGTTTGAACGACATCCGTGAGCGTCAGCATAATGCTACCAAAAGCGTTTCCACTTTGTTGGTTATCTCTGAAGCCGAGGCAGCTATTCTTTTACGTCACTTCGATTAGAATTCTATTAATGCCAACGAACAATGGTTTGAAAGTGAGGAAAGGTGTGGTCCTACTGTTGTAGCCTGATGATAGTCGGATTAATGCACGAGCAGGGTGCGCATGAAGAAGCAATTATTATTAGAATCAACTGCAACTTATTATTAAGTAGTGCAAGAGGGCCGCTGGACTCGGATTAATTTTTCTCATATTTTTCCATATCTCTGTTAGTTCCAGCAAAAATAAGGATCTTGGACGTTTGTGGCAACCAAATCCTTTAGATTGATTATACAGTCAATATTATTGTCTCTTATTAATATATTTGATGATTATTTATTTTAATAAAATGTGACGATTTATATTTATATTTAATCTGTGATTTTACCTAGGGTTAATCTTTGTTTTCAGTGGAAATTCATAGCTGGAAGCAAAGAGTTTAACTTGGAGTTTAAATTGTAATGCAAGGTTCAATTTTCATGAAGTGCTACTTTTGATGAATCTATCCAACATGTGGACTTGTCTTGTGGCCTGTGTATAGATAAGTGGATTAAAGCACATCTCCATGTCTAAGTAGTTCTTTTCCCTGGAAGATTAATTTTTATTATATCTATCATATTATTCATGTATATCTTTGTTCGACCATAATAAGGATGTTGGTTCAGGGCACCCAAATCCTTGTGATTGATTACTAGTTCAATATTATTGTATGTTGTAATATCTATTTTAATAAAAAAGTTATGATTTATATTTATATTTTATGTGTGATTTCATTTATCGAGGTTATATTAAATGGTCTTATGACATTCATGTATAAGTTTAATAAATTACATTATATCTTTGTCAATTTAATGTTTAAAGGGGTTGGATTCTATAGTGGGAAGCAACAAGTCCTTCATAGTTAGCCAAGGTTCAATTCTGGCTTAGCTTTGATGTAGTTATTCAACATGTTTTAGCACCTAGAGAGACTAGATAAAAATTGGTTTGTAATGCTTGCATAGATAATTGGATTAAATCGCATTCCTGTGTCATTTTAAAGCAACTATTCCACTGTAGAATGGCTAGTGACTTGGTGTTTTTTTAATCCACTCCTTCTATAAAGGTCACCCATATAATTTAATTACCTTTTTCCATGGAAATGGTATATATGGGCACCTAGAAATTTCACAATTTCAAGCCTTCACTGGGCATATATTGGCACCTAAAGATTTTAGTGTAATTGTGTTTTTTTTAAACGACCATTGCATAATACATAGAATAGTATCATACTCACCTCTACTGGAAGATAATTGGGCTGTTATTTCCTACTTACATCTAAGAACAAAACATCACCTGAATAAACTAAAGGAGTTTGTTTTCTATTCACAAAGTAATCAAACATTGTCATCTCCACTATTTGGGGAGGCTCATTTTCACATTTTCCTTCAGCTCTAACTTTCATTGGAAAACTTCAGATAGGAAGGCCCTAAATTATCTATCCAAAAGAGAAACTCATAGCATTGAGGAAAATAATAAATATAACATGTTAATCCATAAACAATAAAAAAAAGAGCTAGAATAGAGCACAAGGAATTATACAACTATTCCTTGCAGATTTTATCACTTAAACCAGAGATCTAAAACTGCATATTTCTGTGTATTTTTTTAATTCTTATTCCTTTCACATATTGCTTTTCTTGTCAGAGAATAGAATTTCACAAGCCTTTAAAAATACCATATGACAATAATCTAAGATTTTACATATTTTTTGTTGCATTTGCCTTAGTCTCAAAAAAATATGTAAAAATAAATAAAATTGAGGAGAAAACTCGTCTCACTTGGTGCCAAGTAATCCCTCTTGTAACTTGCCTTGATGAAAGTTGTGGTTTACCACCCAGAGTTCATCCCAGAACCTTAGCACTAAGCATTGTTTCCAAATCAAAAGACAAACATCATCGTGGTGGACTATGACTACCTATCATACCCAAAAACAAAGGAGTGCACAACCTATATTAAGTCAAATTTCCTAAAGGCAATAGAAAACCTTAGTAAGGACATTCAATTTCACATAACTTGATTCTAGTTTATGATTAAAACCATACTTGATAATTTTTCATAGAATCACACACTCTAAAGCCCCCAATGACTATGGTTTGTTTCACATTTCTCGTTAAATTAAAATAGATTTCATTTTGTTAAGGCATGTACCACCTGAATTCCATGAGTGTCATAGTGATGAGCCTCAATCCAAGACTTAATCTGCATGAGAAAACTAACCAACCTTTTTCAGGGTGGAGTGAAATTTTATTAGGTAGGGAGGAGCTCTTATGGGATATCCTTTTGGGAATCATGCAAGGATGTCTCCAAAGTGAATGCCACCACTTGAGAAGCACTCATTTTATTCACATTGATGGTAGCTTTACACACCCATCTATATATGAGATAGATAACTCCATTCTAGGTAGAATTATAGGCTCTTGGCATTGCCTCGAGGTGTGAAGAAAGAAAGAGACACAGAGAATCATATAATTTGGATGTAGAGAAAAGAGAGAAGCAAAATTTGATTTTAGAGAAAGAAGTGAAGGAAATGACATTCATTGTGTGCATTTGTGTTGCTTTTATTGTCATTTTTTTAGTGGAAATATGATGGGATTTCAACTTCAAAGGATAACTACCTTATATAATGTGGATCAAAATGCAACATCACAGTGGGTAGAAATATCTTTAAACCATACACCCCCTCCTAAAAAGAACAAATTTAAAACAAAATCTCGTACAAATATCAAAACAATGAATCATGTGCATATATATATAGTCTAACATCTAGTCCTTTCCCATTCTTTACAATTCCAGAGCTTCAGATATGTTGGAATGAGTTGTACAAATCTACCTTAATAGATATCCTTAGCAGAGTTTCTTCATAAACCATTGTTCCAAATAATTACTTAGCTAAGTGACTAGGGGTGTGAAGTTAACTTGGGCTCCTTGTCGTACTCACTTCCTCCTCTCCTTTGCCTGGATATGATCTACGTCTTGCCTCTATCTACTGAAATTTCTTTCCTCTTTAAGGCTTAAAATTTCCTCAAAACATGCCTTACCGAAAAAGGAAACTAGTTTGCATGCACTGGTTTTTGCATGCAATTTGATTTTGGTACAAGAGTTAACAGGACTTTGCATGATTTTTGGATTGAAAATCGTAAAATGGTGGAGAAACCATGAAGAAAATTTTGCATAGGACCATTGTAAGAAACAAACCTTTTATGAAAAACCAGTTTTTCACCAATAAAATGAGAATTAAAGGATAACTACCTAATAGACTATGGATCAAAATACAACATCACATTGGTGGAAATATCTTCAACGCATATACCCCTCCTGAAAATAACAACTTTAAAACAAAATCGCATACAAATATCAAAACAATAAACCACATGGAGATATATAAAGGCTAACGTCTAAAACAATGAACCACATGGAGATATATAAAGGCTAACGTCTAAAACAATGAACCACATGGAGATATATAAAGGCTAACGTCTAATCCTTTCACATTCATCACAATTCCATAGCTTCAAATATAGTGGAATCAGTTGTACATATCTACATGAATAATATTTACATAGATTTCCTTAACACAGTTTTTTTAGAAACGATTGTTCCAAATAATTAGGTAATTCATGAATGAATAAAGAATGCCAAATAAGCATTTTATGAAATAATTCTCTATTTGGGAAACTAAATATATAGAGGGCACCTTTTTGCAAGGATGTTTTTCGAACACAATTTGGCACCATAACCTAAATTTAGATTTACTCCCCTAAGTAGGACACTATTATTTCTGGGATTTGTTCCCATTATCATGCCCGAATAATACAATCAAGAATAAATATTGCTTCCATATCCATAGAGTCATGTTACCGTGGAAGCACTGGAATATGGCAAAAATATCAACCAACAATGCAGAAGCCTCTTGAAAATTATTAATTAACTGGCAAAACAAAGGGATGGTTCATGCCAATAATTTGAAAAATGAATGGACAATGTATCTTGATATAGAGAAAATGAATAATAGACTACCTCAATAGAGCGAACTTGTACGACGTGCCACATGTCATGATTTCTACCTTCGTCTCCGAAAATGATACCCAACAAACTGCAGTCTGTCCTCTTTCTGTCACTTCTTACAAAATTGGAATCTGATGGTCAAAGAGAAAGTTATGAAAATTTTCCCATGTTGACATGTTTGAGATCAAATTTAGGAGCCTCTAAACAGACTAACTTCCTCAGTTCATATTTTTGAGACTATAGCTAGACAAGATCTGAAATTCGGTCATGAGGTTTCTCACGATTTTTGCTCAAATGGGTTTTAATTTCAGCTTCTGAACCTTTTTATAAACAAAATGTATAGCAAAAATTCCACGATGACCTGTTTGAAGCAGCGAAACCCTAAAATCAAAAGCTCTCACACCAATTGTTATGCAACAAGCTCACAAAAATAGAAGAAAGACATAGATCAATGACTTGAAAAGTAATCTCTTCGAGGGGCAAACATCCTTTACATTACATAAATGAACATGTTAATCTAGGTTGTCATTGATGTCAATATAGCAGTGTTTGTGATTACAAATTCTTTGATACATGATTGCCCATTGATGCCCATTGGTCATAATTCTCATAGTGATGAAAGTTTGATATATGATAATATGATGAGATGGAGGACCCAAGTGGATTGAACAGCAGGAGGTCAATTGAACAGCAATTGAACAACAAATGACGCGAGGTAAATTGAACAGAAATTCAACAGCAGGAGGTCAATTGAACAACAAATGACGCAGGAGGTCAATCGAACAACAATTGAATGCAGCAATTGGACAACAAATGACACAGTAGATCCAGTAAAGCAATAGGGGCAAGAAGCCAAAGAATAAGAGGAAGAGTTCATCAGAAGCCATCAAGGAAGCAAGTTATCACATATGCCCAAGGGTAAGTGTTATCAGAAGAACGAAGAGCAACAACGATATCAGAGGAGAAAAGAAGAAAACATCCGAGGAGCCATATCGAAAGTATCACATGTAATATATGCCCGAGAAGAACTGATATGAAGAAAACAGTGGAGCAGCATAAACAGAGTTATCGGAGGTCACAGGAGATAATCCATAGGAGCAACAGCTATCGGAAGAGCGGAAGAGTGAAGAGTGATCACAGGAGCAACAACTATTGAAAGAGCGGAGGTTAGGAGTGTACGGATGTTTGATCGTGGTTGAAGGCCCACGCTAAATCCTAGTCGTCGATCTCATTTTCAAACACTTACGTCACAGTCAACGGCGAGGGTTAGACCTGTTTTTAAACCATGTACTATTTGAAGACCCGCAGGCCATAGATTTGATGACCTCATATACCCAATGGATATCGGGTCATAAAGTGATCGGACGTTAATCTCAAAACGGAATCGAACTTTTATAAATCAAGGATTTATAATCCTTATCAGCTCCGTAAGGGCAGTTAAGCATCGTGAATGTTCCCCGACCGATATCGTTGTGACCCATTGGATCCAGCGTGCCTTGATCAAACAATGTAGTATCGGCTATTGGGTTTGTTGATCGGGTGGATCAACAACCGTCACATTAATGATGAGATCAATGGTGGAGAATTAATCCAATAAGACTTGGGACTGAGTAGACTCGAGAAGTTTATGGACACAAGTTTATTTTATTTGGGGTCTCGTCGCGTGCATTCACATCGGACCAACGTTCGTTTGCAGGATTAAAGGAATAACTTCATTTTTTCATGAAGTTGTGATCGCAATTAAAGGTGATGACGTGGCATGTGGTACCTCCATATGGGTAACGTATCTCGGGCATCTATCATAGAGATGAGGTAACAGTTCACAACTCGTGAACTTGAAGGAACGGAGGAATCCGGAAGGTCAAGCGAACTAAAGAAGAAGTTGAAACGTCAAGAAGCCAAATGTCTGGCAGACGATGAAGATATAAAAGAAGTCGAAGATCGAGTGAGAGAGATGTAAGCAGAAGGACAGAAGTAATGTGTAGGTCCAGCAGGACAGAAGGAAGCTGAAGGTCCAGTAGGGTAGAAGGAAGGCGAAGGTCCAGCAAGACAGAAGGAAGCCAAAGGTCTAGCAAGACAGGAGGAAACCAAAGGTCCAGCAGGACAGGAGGAAGCCGAAGGACAAGGAAATTCTGTTGATTGGGTTAATCTTTGAAAGGCTCAGACCTGTGATTAATAAATCAAGTACATAATGCAACCTAAAGAACAATTCTGTGAAGGGGAAAAATAAAGCTTCATCTGACATCGTTTGAAGGGAGCAGTAGCCAGCACCGACATTAAAGCATTTGTGAGTCTGGTTCTAGGAAGTAAGAGATCGCGATAGCAAGAATAGTGAGAAGCAGTAACGCTTGAAACAGTTACCGCAACAGTAAAGAACAGCGGCTTGAAAATACAGAATTCCTTTTGTGCATACGTTGAGACTTTGCATAAATATCTTGTTGGAAAGCTTCAACAAATCTTGGAAACATTATTGGAGATCATCATGCCTATTTGAAATCATCATGAGGTAACTTTGCAGACTCTGTCAGGGCAATATGAAGAGTTGTGAAGACTCCTTCATATGAAGACAGGTTGTCATTGATGTAGCAGTGAAGGTGTAGATAGACAGAATTCAGTGAAGAAGATGTTGGGAGCAGAGAATTACTATCAAACATATCTAGACAACATATAGCAGTGGGTTGGAGCCCAGAGGGTTGGTGCCATGAAGGTTGGAGCCTCAAACAAACAAGGTTGGTGCCTTGACAAGATAAGGTTGGAGCCCTTGGGGTTGGTGCCTCAGAATTGGAAGGATTGGTGTCCTTGGAGTTGGTGCTCCTAAACACAAGGTTGGTGCCTTGAGAAGACAAGGTTGGTACCCTAGATGTTGGAGCCTCACAAATGACCAAGTTGGTGCTTGGAAACATATTGAACACAACAATAACAATAGTGGGCTTCTATGGGGCACAATAATAACAATATGGGGACAACATGGGCACAACAATAACAGTAAGGGTTACAATGACAATAATAATAAGGGAATACACTAGTATTATAGGGACCTAACAAAGCCCATATCTTTATTAGGATCTTCCTTCCGACAAAACCTTGTATTTAATGGTGTTTCGATATCTTGAATATAAGTAAAAAAGGGAGAGGAGAAAACTTCAAAATGCACATGTTAACTCCAGTTATATTTCAAATCGCTTAAACAAGGAACAACCTCTCTTGTTCTCAGTAAGTAACGATGCCTCTTCCACCCGTACTACAAATATTCAATAAATGCTTCAAGCATACCTTTAAGGAAATAAAATAAAGGTTAAAGAAGAGAAAGGCTTCCTCCACAATGAGGTGATGCAAACAACTTCATCGTGGTATTAAACAGGTCTTCTGGCAATGAAGCGATGCTTGCATCTCCTTGAGGTGACTCTGTTGGGTTACTCAATAGGCTCGCTCACAGCGGAGTAACACGAGGGAATGTGTTTAACCCATATTATCAAAAGCTTGGTATACTTGTCATCTTTCTCCCCTAACAAAACACTTGAGGTGTGACTAGACTTATGTTGATATGTTTCAAGCTAAGAAAAAAATAGAAGAGGTTATTCCTTTAATCGAGATAAGTGATGTTTAGGTTAACTTATTACTTGATGTTCGCATACTAAATCTATTAGTAATTATGTTTTAATATGCTCATTTAATTTTTCAGACAATCAGCTACAAGAAAATAATTTTGATGTCCATGAATGTATGAAACTGAGTCACCCCCGCCCTCTCAGTTTAGTCAAGTTTTCATCAAAATATACTCACCTCATTCAGTGGATGCTTTTGGGGACCAAAATCCCCCCAAAATGGGGGTGTATGATCTGGATTGGATGAGTATCTTCTTTTCCATCCATCTTGATGCTTTCAAAGTAGAAAAAGTGGAGGAATCAATCCACAAGACTATTTTTTCCAGCAGTGCTAGTTTGGAAAATTTCAAGTCAAAAACATCAAGAGTCATTTTGAGACCTTAAATGAACATATTTTGCATTCTCGGCCTTACTATGGAATATGTAAATGTATATGTAATAGGATCATCCTAATAATGAAGGGATTGCATGTGTAATGTGTGGATTGGTGTATATAGCGATGATGTATTCATTATGGATGGTATGGATGTTATTTCAATGTATGAATCTATTTGAGGTATTTTGAGGCATTTCTGTATTATTATCTATATTTGGGTTGTCATTAATGCTCACATTGTTGTACATTGTGTGAACTATTGAATTTTATGTATTTGGCTTATAACATTTGGTATGAGAGCATATAATCCTAGGGTTTTTATACTTTGAATGAATCACTTTTACATTTTCATTACATTTTTTTATGTGATACTTCAAATGGTGAAATTTTTGGCATATTTAGAAGAAATATCAAGAAAAATTTGGTTAAAATTTAATATTTTAATTCACTATACTTTCATAGATATATTTGGTGGATGTTAGGGTTTGTGATTCATTAATAATGACAACGGAATGTTTCTCCTCAAAAAAAGAGTAATAATGACAACAGAATGCTTCTCCTAGTGGGAGAAAAAGATGGCGGGGAAATCGCTTTACTTTGGGTTGTAAGCATTATTTTAAATTACGTCTAAAATCAACCGGATAATCACCCATGTCGGCTCATGAATGGTTTTTGGTATCTGCGCCAAGTTACATGAGTATAAATATCAGCCAAGCAAGGATTGATTTAGTACAAGAAGGTAAGGAGACACGGTCAGAGAGTTTTGCTTCTGTGGATTCCGCAAGGCCCGGAAAGAAGTCTCATTCTCTGATCTACTCGAACTCGACCAATATGGCTTTATACGATGAAATGTCCGATAATGAGATATATGACAGCGAAAGCTCGAACTCGACCAATATGGCTTTATACGATGAAATGTCCGATAATGAGATATATGAAAGGGATGAAAGGGAAAGCAACGAAAGCGAAAACGAAGATGAAGAATTGAGATATGAAAGCATGGTGGAAATAGCACGCAATCGTCATGATGACAATAAAGGACGTATGAAATATACGGTTTTAAGTCTGAACGACATTGGTGAGCGTCTGCACAATGCTACCAAAAGCGTTTGCATTGTGCTGGCTGTCTCGGAAACCGAGGCAGCTATTCTCTTGCGTCACTTCGGTTGGAATTCTGTTAATGCCAACGATCAATGGTTTGCAGACAGGGAGAAAGTGAGAAATGCTGTGGGCCTATTGTTGCAGCTGGACTATAAACATGAGACCAAAGAAGAAAAAATGGAGGAGTTAACTACCTGTCCGATATGTTTCTATGATTTCAAGATCAGAGACATGAAGTCACTCAAGTACTGCGACCATTTATTTTGCCAAGATTGTTGGCGAACTTTTATTCACACATCAATAAATCATGATGGTGCAGGATGCCTCAACCTACGATGTCCACATCAAGGTTGGTATTTTATATGGAAAGATGGAAGGCAAATTAAAAGGCAGAGGAAAAGGCGTTATCTGATCTGCAGGCTGTGCGAGAGGTAGAGATTAAAAGATTGAATGAGTGTAAACAGACGAGAATGAGTCGATCTGGTTTAACAGAGTTCAAATGTGTGGTAGATGCATGGTTGCAGATAGCAGAATGCAGGCACATGCTTAAATGGACATATGCATATGGCTATTATTTAACGCCGGCATCCAGCGATCATGATCAGGAAGCTGATATTGTTCGCAAAAAACAAACTCTTTTCGAATTCCTGCAAGGTGAAGCTGAAAGTAGTTTAGAACGACTTCATCATTGCGTTGAACGAGAGTTGCAAGACCATATAGAAATCGCCCTTAAAGCTGACGCTTATACTTCGACTGGGAAAAAGGCGTTGCGCGATTTTGATGACTTCTGTATCAGGCTTGAAAAGCTCAGAAAATCGACGGGCCAATATTTTGAAAACCTAATTCAGGCTTTTGAAAACAATCTCTCCGAAGTTAGTCGGATTAATGCACCAGCAGGGTGCGCACGAAGAAGCAATTATTACTAGAACCAGCAGTCACTTAATATTAAGCAGTGCAAGTGGGCCGCTGGACTTGGATGAATTTTTCTCACATTTTATCGTATCTTTATTGGTTCCAGCCTATTAACGATCTTGGACGTTCGTGGCAACCCAATCCTTTTGATTGATTATCCAGTCAATATTATTGTCTGTTATTAATATTTCATGATTATTTATTTTAATAAAATGTCATCTTTGTTTTTAGTGGAATCTCATAACGGGAAGCAAAGATTTACTTGTGATGTATCTATTCTTTTATGTGTGGACTTGTTTTGTTAAGTGTAACTTTTGTATAGATAAGTGGATTAAAGTATATCTGGATGTTTAAGCAATTTTTTTTAGGTACAAGTAACCTCCAAGATTAATTTTTATTTTCTCTAGTATATC
This sequence comes from Pinus tabuliformis, assembly GCA_031772625.1. NCBI lineage: Eukaryota > Viridiplantae > Streptophyta > Pinopsida > Pinales > Pinaceae > Pinus > Pinus tabuliformis. The sequence goes on along the minus strand of CM062813.1, from coordinate 531,486,972 downwards.
TATGTTTGGACATAATAAGGATCTTGGTTTATGGCACCCAAATCCTTGTGATTGATTACTAGTTCAATATTTTTATATGTTTGTAATATTTATTTTAATAAGGACATGCACGTATAAGTTTAATAAACTACATTATATCTTTTTCAATTTAATGTTTAAAGCGGTTGGATTCTATAGTGGAAATCTCCAACTTATAGTTTCATAGAATGCAACTCACGAGAATGGAAAGAAGCAAATAAGAGGATAGTCCTACCCTTTCTCACCCTCTTCATTGCCGACCTCTTCCTTGTGCTATACTTTTCCCTTTGTCCTTTGCTCTACATTCCCACTGCCAATCCTGCTTGGTTGACTCCACGCTCAGATGGCTTCTATTTCCCTTGCTCGGTTTCTTTTGTATTCTTCCACCACCTTGCCGCAATTGCCCATTCTCTCCTAGTTCCCGTCCCTTTCCTTTGGTTATCAGCTCCGCAACCTGAACCATTATCCCTGCCACCTATTCTTGACATTTCTTCCCTCCAGACTCCAAAATTCAAAGCGAAGGTCCCAAGAGGCCACAACCAGCTATCTCAAGTGTTGTTAGCTCTGTTTTTGTTCTTGGCGGAGACTCTGCTGTTATTTCTGTTATTTCTTGTTGATGTGCTGGTTCTCCTCTGGTTGTGTTGGTCTTGAGTCATGTGGGACAACTTTTGCTACACTTTTGCCTTCTTTTCCAAATGAAGGCACCAACTCAAGTACTGCCACAATCGGTTTCCTCGCGGAAGCGGTTATAATCTTCCAATGTCATCTCCTAGATGCGTGTGAGGGTTTCCGCCTTTTGGAGAAATTAAGGCGTTCAGTTGATCGGGGTGGGTGTTCTGCAGGGTGCAGGGTGCTCCACTATTCTTCGACCTCGTCATATACCTCCCAAGTAATCAAATGCTTATCGACTGGTGGCCTAATATCAAGAATTTTCTTTTTGTCTTGTCTGATTCCTCCTCAATTTGTTGTACCCTAGGCTCGAGGGAGTTGATCTCGTCATCGATTTTCTTTACCCGGCCTTTGTCCCTACAGGTCTTGTTGTCAGTGATGCGTTGGTGGAGTTGTTGGCGGAGTGGATACAGTGGTTAGTTTTCCATGGCCAAGCTACCTGACCAATCGTTGAATTGCTCCCTTAGCACATAACCATCCGCTAAGGCAATAGTTAGTGAAGCTTTCAGTGCAGCGGCTGTGTGGAGTTTCTGCTAGATCTCTGCGATGTAGCTTGTGGTTGGATTGGGCAACGCTAGTCTTACTGTATGTAAACTCTTCTTCAGCTCCTTGTTGGTGACCACAAGTTCCATTTATGTTGTCTAAATATGATGCGACCATTTATGTTGTCTAAATATGATCGCATCAGCGAGCCAATGTGCAAGTCGAAAATTCCTCAGGTGCTTCAATAACTAAATCAGCCACATTTGGCTATAGTGCTTATAGCTTTCATGTCACATGCTCGACCTGTGATTACAGTTTTTGATTAGTATGCCAGAGTTGATCTCACTCTGCCGTGATAGTCACAGGCTAGTGCTTCTGGTGCTCGTGCTCGGTGACCAAGTCATTATGGATCTGTTAAGCCCTATGAGTTCCATGTTGGATAAATTCGAACAACTGTGAAAATGACTAGTGCTAAAGGTTCTCGGGTTGCATTGTTGATGTGTCTGAGATGTTGCTTTGCAAGGGTTGGTCGCTAGCAATAGATTTTTCTGAGTGGCCTTCGGGGGAAGTTGCAGGCTGCGTGGTTTCAAGAAACCGAGGAGCGGGAAGCATAATGATTAGCTCTGGAACAACGACCAAATTTATTGGAAATGAGGCTTCAAACAATTCAATCGGGGACACCTTTTCTTGTTGAGGGGTTTTCTTCTCGTGCATGTGGTAGACCCTATTCAGTAGGAGATCTGCACGATCAATTCTTATGGTGAGCAATGTAAAGATAGAGACCAAGAAATTTAATGGTTAAAGTTTTTAGTTGTGGAAACTCAAGATGGAGGATCTACTAGTGGATAAAGATCAGTGATTGTGGTAAATCCGGGTACTAAACCAACAACAATGTCAGTTGAAGACTTGGCGAAGTTGGATCGGAAATCAAAGAGAAAAATACAATTGTGTGTCTTGGATTCAGTATTGTTGAATTTATCAGGGGAAGCTTCAGCAAAGGCTTTGTGGGACAAGTTAGGGACATCGTACCAATCTAAGTCTCTAGTGAATAAATTGTTCCTACAAAAAATGTTGTATAACCGGAGGATGAAAGATGGAGACTCGTTGACAAAGCATATGAATGCCTTTAATATTGTGGTAGGCCAGTTACTATTTGTTGATATTAAAATTTCAGATGAAGATAGGTGCATCCGTTTGTTGTGTTCTCTACCAGATTCGTGGGCAGTTTGGTTGTCGCAATATGTATCAATGCAACTGTGTTGCGATTTGATGAAATAGTCTCATCCTTGTTGTCAGAGGAGATGAGATGGAAGAATATGGAGGGCCAGAATGGTGATGCCTTGTATGTACGAGGACGGTCCCAAAACATAAAAAAAAAATAAGCCGTCGAGTGGGAGATTTAAATCTAGAAGGAGATCTAAATCTCCAGGAAAACCTGTAAAGGTGTGCTGGAAATGCGGAAAGGAAGGGCACTTCAAAAGGGACTATAAATCTAAAGTACCTTAGAAAGGAAAGGGATCTGATGATGCTCCTTCTGCAGATGCGAAAAAACCACCTCAGATGAAGGTGGGGATGTGTACTTGGATTCTTCTTCAAGTACACATGTAGATCATGAGTCATGGTTCATTGACCCAGGTGCATCCTTTCACTTCAATCCCCGTAGAGAGTGGTTATGCGAGTATGAGAAATATGATGGTGATGATATCTTCTTAGGGGATGACAGGAAGGCAAGAATCCTTGGTCATAGAAAAGTCAAGTTGAAGTTGCAAGGTAGAAGGATTAGAACACTTCCGGGTGCTCTGCATATTCGTGCATTAGTCAAAAATCTAATTTATGTAAGCAAGATGGATGTTGTAGGTCTAAAAAGAGTGTACGAGAAATATACCTACAAGATGCTTCAGGGAGCACTAGTATTGATGCGGGGAGTTCAGACTGGAACTCTGTACAAGATTCAAGGTAGCACTCTTATTAATGGGTGCAATAGTTCTGTGGTTCCTGAAACTAGAGCAGAAAATCTAGTGGTCTCTATAGAAAATACCATGCTATGGCATCAAAGGCTTGGAAATATTGGAGAGAAGGGCCTTCAAATAATTCATGGTAAAGGTATGGTAGAACCTATGTCTAACAGCTCTCTGGATTTTGATTTCTGTGAAAATTGTGTATATGGGAAGCAGAATCGGTCGACAAAAACATGGTATTTGCGGGGTCCACACAAACGTTGTCTTCGGAAATGATGTGTCCCAACAACGTGCCAAACAGAACTGCAAATATACACTTCATGTTTAGGGAGATTTGTAGTTGTCTGCACCGATCGAACATTACTCTAAGTAAGCTAGAATGCTTCTTCAGCAGATTGTAAACTATCCAGCCATCCATGTCTACCTCCAAGAACCGGTGAATGTAGTCTCTGAGAACGGTAATAATAATTCAGGAGAACACAAAAGGTGCATTGCTAAGGTTGTTGTACTATACATAGATCCTTATTTCCATAGCGGCCTTTTTGTTCTGGATGAATATTGCCCTGATCCATTCTGCTTCGTCTGCTGGAAAGATGATTCCTGCGTTCACCATTTCATCTATCTCCTTCTTGAAATTTGTTTTTACTCTTGGGCTTAGCCTATACAGTCTATGGTTCAGCCAATATAGTTGTAAGGGTACTGTAATTCAAGCTCATTCATAGTTCAATAAATATATCACCATCTTCTATAGGGTAGTCATTCATGGTTATAGTGTAATGAAAAATCTTAACTGGTATTATTTGTCCCTTCTATAAGGTAGTAGGACCTATAGTAATCAATACAATGCATAGTATTAGTTGCGACACGGGAATTAAAAATCAAACCTAAACCTTGAAGGAAAATGTTATAATATATTTCTCCTCGAGTGTGTTAAGTCTTGAGAATGTTTTTTGGTAGCAATGAACAATTTTAAAATATTATTTGGCCTCTTCCTCAGGCCGAGATGCGCAAAAATTAGGACTAAAAAGCATATTTGTGAGGAAATTGCTTTCATAATGAAGAATTGCTAGCATCCTCTACAATTACCTGCTTAACATTAAATATTTGGTCTAATAGAAACACTTGGTATTGACATTTTCTTGGTATTGTTAATGAGTGTTGCCACAATTCCCTAAACCATTTGCTACACAATTGCCTAATTGCTCTGCCTTCCACCTCGATGATCATTTATGCTTGCCTTATGTGCTTTCCCTTTGGTTTTCAGATTTGGTTAACTTTGCTTCCACTCCTTTCTCAAATCTTATTCTTTATTTGATGGTGAGGTTATATCTATGAAATTGAGGAGATGGCAAGTAAAAGCAGTGTGAGAACGAGAATCTATAAAATTGAGGAGATGGAAAGTGGAAGCAGCACGAGCATGGGAATCAAAACATGCAAGGTAGATATGATTTCATGACTATCTGTGACTACCCATTTTTTGTGACTATTTGTTACTATTTTTTCATACCATCATATTGAATGATCTTGGTTAGCTAATTTTTGAGGAGGAGACAATATGTTTTCCTAGACTAAAGCTAGAACGGTTGGAGGCTACTTCCTAAATGGGATAGAAGTACAAATTGATAGTTGCAAAGGTAGGAATAATGTCGTATCCCTTTTGAAAATTTATGAGAAGAGAAAGTGTGTAGTGCCACAACACCACTCCCTTCCACAAATACCTCAAAAACTCCACAAGGCAAGGCAAGCATGTATCCCCCAACATAAGTTACAAATAAAAGAAGTTGCTATGGATCTCATCAATCTCTATTTGTTGAAAAAGTGAAGATAATCACTGTATGGAAACATGTCACTTTATGCTGATATTTCAACTAGAAAGTTATTACTTTCTAGTGTTTCTTATCTATTTATTTTATACTTTTCATTTAAAATTAATATCTTGACTTTATGCTTTGGGATAAATACATTTGCTATCCTAACCATGGCTACCATAGCTATTTTTTATGTTGGGTGAGAGGGTAGCCATAACATTGTTGTTCATGGCATGGTGTCGCCTATATTTTTCTAAATGATGATATTATGAGTGTTATAAAATGCAAAACACTATTATTTATATACTATGCTTAATATCTTTGTTCTACAATTTCTATTTGAAGTGTAAATTATTATAAGAAATATAAATAAATGTACAAAAAATAATATTTTATTTAAATATAAAACAAACCATTTTCTAAATTTAAGAATAAGGTTTAATATTTTTGTTGTACACTTTATATTTGAAATGTAAATTATTGTACACAATATATATAAATATACAAAACTTAATTTTTTATTAAAATATAAAACAAACCATCTTTTAAATTTAAGAATCGATAACTTCATGGTAAAAAATTTATCGAGGAAATAAAGAAATGCTTGAAAAAATCGTAAATAAAGATAAACCTAAGAAATTAATTCCACTTAAAACAAAAGAAACTACATATTAATTCCACATAAAGCAAAAAAAATCGCTAATTTTTTATTTTATTTTTATGGAAATGAAAATAATGAGAATGGTATATGATAGGGGTTTCCGTAAATCACATCATCAACCATTTATGGACAAATGATAGGGGTTGACAAATGACTGATGATGTCATTTACGCATAAACCTCTATCGTATGCTTATTCTGGATCACAGAAGCCTCAATTCAACAATAAGAATGGTCTTGTGTGAAACTCATATACCATCGGTAATAAATGAAATGCTTCTTCTAAGAGAAAGTAATAATGACAACAGAATAGCATTATTTTAAATTACATTTAAAAGCAGGCAGATAATGACCAAAGTCGGCTCTTCAATATTTTTTGGTATATACGCTAAGGGACATCACTATAAATATCAGCTAAGCAAAGATTGATTTTGTACAAAAAGGCGAAGCAGACAGAGCGTTTTGTTTCTGTCGATTCCGCGAGGCTGCGAAAATAAAAATTCTCAGACTCTGATCTACTCTATCTCCACCAATATGGCGTTGTACGATGATAACGAGATATATGACAGCAAAAGCGATGAAAGGGAAAATGAAGGGGTTGATGAATATGAAGAATTGAGATATGAAAGCATGGTGGAAATAGCATGCAGCCGTCATGATGACAATAAAAGACGTATGAAATATATGCTTTTAAGTTTGAACGACATCCGCGAGCATCAGCATAATGCTACCAAAAGCGTTTCCACTTTGTTGGTTATCTCTGAAGCCGAGGCAGCTATTCTTTTACGTCACTTCGATTGGAATTCTATTAATGCCAACGAACAATGGTTTGAAAGTGAGGAATGGTGTGGTCCTACTGTTGTAGCGCGATGATAGTCAGATTAATGCACGAGCAGGGTGCGCATGAAGAAGAAATTATTGTTAGAATCAACTGCAACTTATTATTAAGTAGTGCAAGAGGGCCGCTGGACTCGGATTAATTTTTCTCATATTTTTCCATATCTCTGTTGGTTCCAGCAAAAATAAAGATCGTGGACGTTTGTGGCAACCAAATCCTTTAGATTGATTATACAGTCAATATTATTGTCTCTTATTAATATATTTGATGATTATTTATTTTAATAAAATGTGACGATTTATATTTATATTTAATGTGTGATTTTACCTAGGGTTAATCTTTGTTTTCAGTGGAAATTCATAGCTGGAAGCAAAGAGTTTAACTTGGAGTTTAAATTGTAATGCAAGGTTCAATTTTCATGAAGTGCTACTTTTGATGAATCTATCCAACATGTGGACTTGTCTTGTGGCCTGTGTATAGTTAAGTGGATTAAAGCACATCTCCATGTCTAAGTAGTTCTTTTCCCTGGAAGATTAATTTTTATTATATCTATCATATTATTCATGTATATCTTTGTTCGACCATAATAAGGATGTTGGTTCAGGGCACCCAAATCCTTGTGATTGATTACTAGTTCAATATTATTGTATGTTGTAATATCTATTTTAATAAAAAAGTTATGATTTATATTTATATTTTATGTGTGATTTCATTTATCGAGGTTACATTAAATGGTCTTATGACATTCATGTATAAGTTTAATAAATTACATGATATCTTTGTCAATTTAATGTTTAAAGGGGTTGGATTCTATAGTGGGAAGCAACAAGTCCTTCATAGTTAGCCAAGGTTCAATTCTGGCTTAGCTTTGATGTAGTTATTCGACATGTTTTAGCACCTAGAGAGACTAGATAAAAATTGGTTTGTAATGCTTGCATAGATAATTGGATTAAATCGCATTCCTGTGTCCTTTTAAAGCAACTATTCCAGTGTAGAATGGCTAGTGACTTGGTGTTTTTTTAATCCACTCCTTCTATAAAGGTCACCCATATAATTTAATTACCTTTTTCCATGGAAATGGTATATATGGGCACCTTGAAATTTCACAATTTCAAGCCTTCACTGGGCATATATTGGCACCTAAAGATTTTAGTGTAATTGTGTTTATTTTAAACAACCATTGCATAATACATAGAATAGTATCATACTCACCTCTACTGGAAGATAATTGTGCTGTTTTTCCTATTTACATCTAAGCACAAAACATCACCTGAATAAACTAAAGGAGTTTGTTTTCTATTCACAAAGTAATCAAACATTGTCATCTCCACTATTTGGGGAGGCTCATTTTCACATTTTCCTTCAGCTCTAACTTTCATTGGAAAACTTCAGATAGGAAGGCCCTAAATTATCTATCCAAAAGAGAAACTCATAGCATTGAGGAAAATAATAAATATAACATGTTAATCCATAAACAATAAAAAAAAGAGCTAGAATAGAGCACAAGGAATTATACAACTATTCCTTGCAGATTTTATCACTTAAACCAGAGATCTAAAACTGCATATTTCTGTGTATTTTTTTAATTCTTATTCCTTTCAAATATTGCTTTTCTTGTCAGAGAATAGAATTTCACAAGCCTTTAAAATTACCATATGACGGTAATCTAATATTTTACATATTTTTTGTTGCATTTGCCTTAGTCTCAAAAAAATATGTAAAAATAAATAAAATTGAGGAGAAAACTCGTCTCACTTGGTGCCAAGTAATCCCTCTTGTAACTTGCCTTGATGAAAGTTGTGGGTTACCACCCAGAGTTCATCCCAGAACCTTAGCACTAAGCATTGTTTCCAAATCAAAAGACAAACATCATCATGGTGGACTATGACTACCTATCATACCCAAAAACAAAGGAGTGCACAACCTATATTAAGTCAAATTGCCTAAAGGCAATAGAAAACCTTATTAAGGACATTCAATTTCACATAACTTGATTCTAGTTTATGATTAAAACCATACTTGATAATTTTTCATAGAATCACACACTCTAAAGCGCCCAATGACTATGGTTTGTTTCACATTTCTCGTTAAATTAAAATAGATTTCATTCTGTTAAGGCATGTACCACCTGAATTCCATGAGTGTCATAGTGATGAGCCTCAATCCAAGACTTAATCTGCATGAGAAAACTAACCAACCTTTTTCAGGGTGGAGTGAAATTTTATTAGGTAGGGAGGAGCTCTTATGGGATATCCTTTTGGCAATCATGCAAGGATGTCTCCAAAGTGAATGCCACCACTTGAGAAGCACTCATTTTATTCACATTGATGGTAGCTTTACACACCCATCCATATATGAGATAGATAACTCCATTCTAGGTAGAATTATAGGCTCTTGGAATTGCCTCGAGGTGTGAAGAAAGAAAGAGACACAGAGAATCATATAATTTGGATGTAGAGAAAAGAGAAGCAAAATTTGACTTTAGAGAAAGAAGTGAAGGAAATGACATTCATTGTGTGCATTTGTGTTGCTTTTGTTGTCATTTTTTAGTGGAAATATGATGGGATTTCAACTTCAAAGGATAACTACCTTATAGAATGTGGATCAAAATGCAACATCACAGTGGGTAGAAATATCTTTAAACCATATACCCCCTCCTAAAAAGAACGAATTTAAAACAAAATATCGTACAAATATCAAAACAATGAATCGTGTGCAGATATATATAGTCTAACATCTAGTCCTTTCACATTCTTTACAATTCCAGAGCTTCAGATATGTTGGAATGAGTTGTACAAATCTACCTTAATAGATATCCTTAGCAGAGTTTCTTCATAAACCATTGTTCCAAATAATTACTTAGCTAAGTGACTAGGGGCCTGAAGTTAACTTGGGCTCCTTGTCGTACTCACTTCCTCCTCTCCTTTGCCTGGATATGATCTACGTCTTGCCACTATCTACTTAAATTTCTTTCCTCTTTAAGGCTTAAAATTTCATCAAAACATGCCTTACCGAAAAAGGAAACTAGTTTGCATGCACTGGTTTTGCATGCAATTTGATTTTGGTACAAGAGTTAACAGGACTTTTCATGAGTTTTGGATTCAAAATCATAAAATGGTGGAGAAACCATGAAGAAAATTTTGCATAGGACCATTGTATGAAACAAACCTTTTATGAAAAACCAGTTTTTCACCAATAAAATGAGAATTAAAGGATAACTACCTTATAGACTGTGGATCAAAATGCAACATCACATTGGTGGAAATATCTTCAACGCATATACCCCTCTTGAAAATAACAACTTTAAAACAAAATCGCATACAAATATCAAAACAATGAACCACATGGAGATATATAAAGGCTAACGTCTAAAACAATGAACCACATGGAGATATATAAAGGCTAACGTCTAAAACAATGAACCACATGGAGATATATAAAGGCTAACGTATAGTCCTTTCACATTCATCACAATTCCATAGCTTCAAATATGGTGGAATCAGTTGTACAAATCTACATGAATAATATTTACATAGATTTCCTTAACACGGTTTCTTTAGAAACGATTGTTCCAAATAATTAGGTAATTCATGAATGAATAAAGAATACCAAATAAGCATTTTATGAAATAATTCTCTATTTAGGAAACTAAATATATAGAGGGCACCTTTTTACAAGGATGTTTTTTGAACACAATTTGGCACCATAACCTAAATTTAAATTTACTCCCCTAAGTAAGACACTATTATTTCTGGAATTTGTTCCCATTATCATGCCCGAATAATACAATCAAGAATAAATATTGCTTCCATATCCATAGAGTCATGTTACCATGGAAGCACTGGAATATGGAAAAAACATTAACCAACAATACAGAAGCCTCTTGAAAATTATTAATTAACTGGCAAAACGAAGGGATGGTTCATGCCAATAATTTGAAAAATGAATGGACAATGTATCTTGATATAGAAAAAATGAATAATAGACTACCTCAATAGAGAGAACTTGTACGACGTGCCACATGTCATGATTTCTACCTTCGTCTCCGAAAATGATACCCAACAAACTACAGTCTGTCCTCTTTCTGTCACTTCTTACAAAATTGGAATCTGATGGTCAAAGAGAAAGTTATGACAATTTTCCCATGTTGACATGTTTGAGATCGAATTTAGGAGCCTCTAAACAGACTAACTTCCTCAGTTCATATATTTGAGACTATAGCTAGACAAGATCTGAAACTCGGTCATGAGGTTTGTCACGATTTTGGCTCAAATGGGTTTTAATTTCAACTTCTGAACCTTTTTATAAACAAAATGTATAGCAAAAATTCCACGATGACCTATTTGAAGTAGCGAAACCCTAAAATCAAAAGCTCTCACACCAATTGTTATGAACAAGCTCACAAAAATAGAAGAAAGAGATAGATCAACGACTTGAAAAGTAGTCTCTTCGAGGGGGAAACATCCTTTACATTACATAAATGAACATGTTAATCTAGGTTGTCATTGATGTCAATATAGTAGTGTTTGTGATTACAAATTCTTTGATACATGATTTCCCATTGATGCCCATTGGTCATAATTCTCATAGTGATAAAAGTTTGATATATGATAATATGATGAGATGGAGGACCCAAGTGGATTGAACAGCAGGAGGTCAATTGAACAACAATTGAACAACAAATGACGTGAGGTAAATTGAAGAGAAATTCAACAGCGGGAGGTCAATTAAACAACAAATGATGCAGGAGGTCAATTGAACAACAATTGAATAGCAATTGAACAACAATTGAACAACAACTGAATGCAGCAATTGAACAAAAAATGACACAGTAGATCCAGTAAAGAAATAGGGGCAAGAAGCCAAATAATAAGAGGAAGAGTTCATCAGAAGCCATCAAGGAAGCATGTTATCACATATGCCCAAGGGTAAGTGTTATCAGAAGAACGAAGAGCAACAACGATATCAGAGGAGAAAAGAAGAAAACATCCAAGGAGCCATATCGAAAGTATCACATGTAATATATGCCCGAGAAGAACCGATATGAAGAAAACAGTGGAGGAGCATAAACAGAGTTATTGGAGGTCACAGGAGATAATCCATAGGAGCAACAACTATCGGAAGAGCGGGAGAGTGAAGAGTGATCACAGGAGCAACAACTATTGAAAGAGCGGAGGTTAGGAGTGTACGGATGTTTTATCGTGGCTGAAGGCCCACGCTAAATCCTAGTCGTCGATCTCATTTTCAAACACTTACGTCACAGTCAACAACGAGGGTTAGACCTGTTTTTAAACCATGTACTAGTTGAAGACCCGCATGCCATAGATTTGATGACCTCATATACCCAATGGATATCGGGTCATAAAGTGATCGAATGTTAATCTCAAAACGGACTCAAACTTTTATAGATCAAGGATTTATAATCCTTATCAGCTCTGTAAGGGCAGTTAAGCATCGTGAATGTTCCCCGACCGATATCGTTGTGACCCACTGGATCCAGCGTGCCTTGATCAAACGATGTAGTATCGGCTATTGGGTTTGTTGATCGGGTGGATCAACAACCGTCAGATTAATGATGAGATCAATGGTGGAGAATTAATCCAATAAGACTTGGGACTGAGTAGACTCGAGAAGTTTATGGACACAAGTTTATTTTATTTGGGGTCTCATCGTGTGCATTCACGTCGGACCAGTGTTCGTTTGTAGGATTAAACATGAAGTTGCGATTGCAATTAAAGGTGATGAAGTGGCATGTGGGACCTCCATATGGGTAAAGTATCTGGGGCATCTATCATAGAGATGAGGTAACAGTTCACAACTCGTGAACTTGAAGGAACAGAGGAATCCGGAAGGTCAAGCGAACTAAAGAAGAAGTCGAAACGTCAAGAAGCCAAAGGTCTCGCAGACGATGAAGATACAAAAGAAGTCGAAGATCGAGTGAGAGAGATGTAAGCAGAAGGACAAAAGTAATGTGTAGGTCCAGCAGGACAGAAGGAAGCCGAAGGTCTAGTAGGGTAGAAGGAAGGCGAAGGTCCAGCAAGACAGAAGGAAGCCAAAGGTCCAGCAAGACAGGAGGAAACCGAAGGTCCAGCAGGACAGGAGGAAGCCGAAGGACGAGGCAATTCTGTTGATTGGGTTAATCTTTGAAAGGCTCAGACCTGTGATTAATAAATCAAGTACATAACGCAACCTAAAGAACAATTCTGTGAAGGGGAAAAATAAAGCTTCATCTGACATCGTTTGAAGGGAGCAGTAGCCAGCACCGACATTAAATCATTTGTGAGTCTTGTTCTAGGAAGTAAGAGATCGCGATAGCAAGAATAGTGAGAAGCAGTCACGCTTGAAACAGTTACCGCAACAGTAAAGAACATCGGCTTGGAAATACAGAATTCCTTTTGTGCATACGTTGAGGCTTTGCACAAATATCTTGTTGGAAAGCTTCAACAAATTTTGGAAACATTATTGGAGATCATCATGCCTATTTGAAATCATCATGAGGTAACTTTGCAAACTCTGTTAGGGCAATATGAAGAGTTGTGAAGACTCCTTCATATGAAGACAGGCTGTCATTGATGTAGCAGCGAAGGTGTAGATAGACATAATTCAGTGAAGAAGATGTTGGGAGCAGAGAATTACTATCAAACATATCTAGACAAAATATAGCAGTGGGTTGGAGCCCAGAGGGTTGGTGCCCTGAAGGTTGGAGCCTCAAACAAACAAGGTTGGTGCCTTGACAAGATAAGGTTGGAGCCCTTGGGGTTGGTGCCTCAGAATTGGAAAGATTGGTGTCCTTGGAGTTGGTGCTCCTAAACACAAATTTGGTGCCTTGAGAAGACAAGGTTGGTAAACTAGATGTTGGAGCCTCACAAATGACCAAGTTGGTGCTTGGAAACATATTGAACACAACAATAACAATAGTGGGCTTCTATGGGGCATAATAATAACAATATGGGGACAACATGGGCACAACAATAAAAGTAAGGGTTACAATGACAATAATAATAAGGGAATACACTAGTATTATAGGGACCTAACAAAGCCCATATCTTTATTAGGATCTTCATTCCGACAAAGACTTGTATTTAATGGTGTTTCGATATCTTGATTATACGAAGTAAAAACGGGAGAGGAGAAAACTTCAAAATGCACATGTTAACTCCAGTTATATTTCAAATCGCTTAAACAAGGAACAACCTCTCTTGTTCTCAGTAAGTAACGATGCCTCTTCCACCCGTACTACAAATATTCAATAAATGCTTCAAGCATACCTTTAAAGAAATAAAATAAAGGTTAAAGAAGAGAAAGGCTTCCTCCACAATGAGGTGATGCAAACAACTTCATCGTGGTATTAAATAGGTCTTCTGGCAATGAAGCGATGCTTTGCATCTCCTTGAGGTGACTTTGTTGGGTTACTCAATAGGCTCGCTCACAGCGGAGTAACACGAGGGAATGTGTTTAACCCATATTATCAAAAGCTTGGTATACTTGTCATCTTTCTCCCCTAACAAAACACTTGAGGTGTGACTAGACATATGTTGATATGTTTCAAGCTAAGAAAAAAATAGAAGAGGTTATTCCTTTAATCGAGATAAGTGATGTTTAGGTTAACTTATTACTTGATGTTCGCATGCTAAATCTATTAGTAATTATGTTTTAATATGCTCATTTATTTTTTCAGACAATCAGCGAAAAGAAAATAATTTTGATGTCCATGAATGTATGAAGCTGAGTCACCCCCGCCCTCTCAGTTTAGTCAAGTTTTCATCAAAATATACTCACCTCATTCAGTGGATGCTTTTGGGGACTAAAATCCCCCCAAAATGGGAGTGTATGATCTGGATTGGATGAGTATCTTATTTTTCATCCATCTTGATGCTTTCAAAGTAGAAAAAGTGGAGGAATCAATCCACAAGACTATTTTTTCCAGTAGTGCTAGTTTGGAAAATCTCAAGTCAAAAACATCAAGAGTCATTTTGAGACCTTAAATGAACATATTTTGCATTCTCGACCTTACTATGGAATATGTAAATGTATATGTAATAGGATCATCCTAATAATGAAGGGATTGCATGTGTAATGTGTGGATTGGTGTATATAGCGATGATGTATTCATTATGGATGGTATGGATGTTATTTCAATGTATGAATCTATTTGAGGTATTTTGAGGCATTTCTGTATTATTATCTATATTTGGGTTGTCATTAATGCTCACATTGTTGTACATTGTGTGAACTATTGAATTTTATGTATTTGGCTTATAACATTTGGTATGAGAGCATATAATCCTAGGGTTTTTATACTTTGAATGAATCACTTTTACATTTTGATTACATTTTTTCTGTGATACTTCAAATGGTGAAATTTTTGGCATATTTAGAAAAAATATCAAGAAAAATTTGGTTAAAATTTAATATTTTAATTCACTATACTTTCATAGATATATTTGGTGGATGTTAGGGTTTGTGATTCATTAATAATGACAACGGCATGTTTCTCAATGACAACAAAATGCTTCTCCTGGTGGGAGAAATAGATGGCTGGGAAACAGCTTTACTTTGGGTTGTAAGCATTATTTTAAAATCAACCAGATAATCATCAATGTCGGCTCATGAATGGTTTTTGGTATCTGCACCAAGTTACATGAGTATAAATATCAGCCAAGCAAAGATTGATTTAGTACAAAAAGGTAAGGAGACACAGTTTGTTGACGACATTGCGGTTTAGCTTTAACCTGCTTGAACACGGTCAGAGAGTTTTGTTTCTGTGGATTCCGCAAGGCCCGGAAAAAAGTCAGAGAGTTTTGTTTCTGTGGATTCTACTCGAACTCGACCAATATGGCTTTGTACGATGAAATGTCCGATAATGAGATATATGACAGCGAAAGCGATGAAATGGAAAGCAACGAAAGCGAAAACGAAGATGAAGAATTGAGATATGAAAGCATGGTGGAAATAGCACGCAGTCGTCATGATGACAATAAAGGACGTATGAAATATACGGTTTTAAGTCTGAACGACATTGGTGAGCGTCTGCACAATGCTACCAAAAGCGTTTCCACTGTGTTGGCTGTCTCGGAAGCCGAGGCAGCTATTCTCTTGCGTCACTTCGGTTGGAATTCTGTTAATGCCAACGATCAATGGTTTGCAGACGAGGAGAAAGTGAGAAATGCTGTGGGCCTATTGTTGCAGTCGGACGATAAACATGAGACCAAAGAAGAAAAAATGGAGGAGTTAACTACCTGTCCGATATGTTTCTATGATTTCAAGATCAGAGACATGAAGTCACTCAAGTACTGCGACCATTTATTTTGCCAAGATTGTTGGCGAACTTTTATTCACACATCAATAAATCATGATGGTGCAGGATGCCTCAATCTACGATGTCCACATCAAGGTCCACGATGCCGTGCCATTGTGAGTGAAGACATGGTTTTTTCTCTGGGGTTATTTGAGGAAGATACGAACAAATATAGAACCTATCTTGTGAGGTCATATGTTGAACAAAACAGTATGGTTAAATGGTGTCCAGCGCCAGACTGTGGCTACTGTGTGGAGGTTGACTCTACTAATTCTAATGTAACTCATGAGGAGGTTGTCTGCAATTGTTCACATAAATTTTGCTGGAATTGTTTAGAGGAGTCTCATCGTCCAATAGGCTGCGACACAGTCAAAAAATGGATTGATCAAATTAATAATGGTGATTCACTCAATGCGTGCTGGATATATTTTAATTCCAAGCCGCGTCCAAAGTGTGATCGACCAATAGAGAAAAATCAAGGGTGTATTGTTGGGTATTTTTAAATGGGGAAAATACCAAAAACCAAATGTTCAAACACACAGAGGCAATGCTCTGTTTTACTTTGTTCCAGGATCTTTTGTGCTCAGGCAAGATTAAAAAAAAATTCACTGAGAGACAGAGTAATTCACCACCATAAAAAAAAACATTTCTGAGAATTTACTGAACTGGGTTTACTGCTGTAAATCCCCTTTTTCATTCACTGCTATAACAAAACTTTACTGTTGTAATTTAAAAATTTACATATGTTTACTACTGTAAAAGAAATTTACACAGGCTTACAAAAATCGCTCCACCATTTCCTTTATGCACTTGCAAAACCACACATGGTTTTTCTTACACCTCTATTTTACTATGCCTCACAAAAACATTACAAAGGACATTTGTGCACTACTGTGCATACCTCCTCTGGTTCTTCTTTTCGCTGCTGCGAACACATTACATTTACCTCCCGTGTGCCATACAAAAACAATGGTCAACACAGTAAAAAAAATGAGCACATTTCACGTGACTCATACACATATCAAAAACTTAATACGAGAAAAAAAATATTAAATCCTACAACTAACACATTTATAAAAACTTCACATGCCGTATGTAAACAAATATATAAAAATAAAACGTATGGGACGTATGCCCATCACCATATTAAAGGCCACCAAAAAGCTACGACCAACCATTAAAAACATTAACTCTTCCATTCTCGGCGGTCAACCAATAGTCTTCCACTCCACGCAAAATTAATTCGCTGCAGGCCCGTATGCAGCTTCAGAGATCGACGGTGGAGAAAGATGAGGGCAATCGGACGGCTCACAAAAATATCGGAACCCAGTTTGCTGCCCAACTTTAACGCCCGAGAAAATGACGTTGCGTTACGTCAGGGCTGAACCACGTGTCAGCTCCAAATTTTCTCGGGCCCTTGTGTACGAAAACCATTCTCTGCAGGAAGGCGGTCCGAGAAATCTTTAAACTGGTTTGTGGTTTTTGCTGGCGGTTTTGGGGAGCGTACGGCTGCGTTGAAATTAGATTTCAACACTCCCCTTTAATTTCAACAGCTGGGCATTCGGTCATACCCAGACACTTTCTCAAAAATTCAAAGCTCTTCTGATCCAGTGGCTTTGTCAAGATGTCTGCTACCTGTTCTTGAGTCCTGCAATGTTCTAGGACAATTTCTCCATTGTTCACCAATTCTCTGATGTAGTGAAACCTTGTATCAATGTGTTTCGTTCTCTTATGAAACACTGAATTCTTTGACAATGCAATAGCTGAGCTATTGTCACAAAAGATCACTGTCGCTTTTGCCTGCTCTTGGCCTAAGCTTCTCAACATTCTTCTCATCCACACTGCTTGACATGCTGCTGCTGTAGCTGCCACATATTCAGCCTCTGCTGTAGACAATGCTACAATGGACTGCTTCTTAGAAGCCCATGAAATGGCTCCTGAACCCATGTTAAAAACATAACCGGAAGTGCTCTTCCGATCATCTACACTTCCAGCCCAATCGCTATCAGTGTATCCAACCAAATCTGAATGTTCTGAGGCATGATATAGAATTCCAAACATTTTAGTGCCTTTGACATACCTCAAAATTCTCTTTGCTGCCTGCCAATGTGCCTCCTTTGGCCTCTCCATGAACCTGGAAATTAAGCTAACAGCATACATTAAATCAGGTCTAGTTGCTGTTAAATACATAAGGCTGCCCACAATGCTTTTGTATAGGCTAGGATCAAAATCCTTGCTGCTGTCCTCTCTGCTGAGCTTTAATCCCATTACTGTGGGAGTGATGGCTGCCTTGCATTCTTCCATCTTAAATCTGCCCAAAACTTGATTTACATATCTTGCTTGAGATATAAAAATTCCTTTTTCATTTTGATCTACTTCTATGCCTAAGAAGTATCTCAACAAACCCATGTCAGTCATTTCAAATTCATCCTTCATGACTGATTTAAAATTCTCAATAAGATAAATATCATTTCCAGTGAAAATAACATCATCTACATACAAGACAACAATTAAAATTTTACCATCCTTTTCTTTGATGTAGACGGTGGGTTCTCCTTCACACTTGTCAAATTCATTATCCAATAGATATGAATCAATCCTGCTGTACCATGCTCTTGGCGCTTGCTTCAGCCCATAAAGAGCTTTCTTTAATTTGCACACTTTGTGCTCTTCACCTTTCTTCTCATAGCCGAGAGGCTGTTCAATGTACACCTCTTCTTTTAACACTCCATTTAGGAATGCTGATTTCACGTCCATTTGGTAGACTTTCCATTTGTTTTGAGCTGCTATGCACAGCACTGCTCTCACAGTTTCCATTCTTGCAACCGGTGCGAAGGTTTCCTCATAATCTCTCCCATACTGCTGCTTGTAGCCTTTGACAACCAGCCTTGCTTTATGCCTTTCAATCTTGCCTTCAGCATTGCTTTTGGTCTTGTAGACCCATTTCACACCAATGACTTCTTTGTCTTTTGGTAACTCAACCAAATCCCATGTTTTGTTTCTTTCTATGGCATTCATTTCCTCATCCATAGCTTCTATCCATTTCCTATCTTTAATTGCATCTTCGAAATGAATAGGGTCATCAACATGACAATACAAGGCAAATAAGGAATTCATTCCTTCTTCATAAATCTCACTTAAATTTCTAAACTTCTTACCTCTTTCATTTGGTGTGCAAGTGCTTGAAGATGCACTTGAATTTCCTCCTTGTGGTGTGCTTGGAGAAGCACTCTCATTGATCCTCAATGGTGTCCCTTGCTGTCCTTGTGTTGGCGCTGTTGTTTGGGGATGTACTTCAGCCACTTCCTCTTCATCTTCATCATGAGACAAACAGTTCTTGACATTCACTGTTTTCTCTATGCTTCCATCCCAAGCTTCTTCTTCAATGAATTGAACATCCCTGCTGACAAAGAACTTCTTGGTAGATGGAATGTACAGCCTGTAGGCTTTGGATTCATCACTGTATCCAATGAAGATGCATTTCTCCCCTTTTCTGTCCAACTTCCTCCTTAGCTGATCTGGTATGTGTGCATAGGCCACACACCCAAAAACTCTCATGTGGGTGACTCCTTGCTTTCTCCCACTCCATGCCTCTTCTGGCACTTTGTTCATGACTGCTTTTGTAGGACACCTGTTCAAAATATACACTGCACAATGTACAGCTTCAGCCCAATACTCATTTGGCAAATGCTTTGCCTTCAGCATGCTCCTCGCCATCTCCATGATGGTTCTGTTTTTCCTTTCAGCAACTCCATTTTGCTGCGGAGTGTACCGAGTTGTGAACTGTTTATGTATTCCATTTTCTCTACAATACTTAAGGAATTCATTGGAGATATACTCACCTCCTCTATCAGTTCTCAAAACTTTAATGTGCAGCCCGCTTTGGTTTTCCACAAATGCCTTGAAGTTTTGGAATCTCTCAAACACTTCACTTTTGTTTTTAAGGAAATATATCCAAGTCTTTCTTGTAAAGTCATCAATGAATGTTAGGAAATATTGGTTGCCTGCTAATGATGGAGCTTGCATTGGTCCACACAAATCTGAGTGGATAATCTCTAAGGGTGTCTTTGCCCTTATGCTCTTCCCTGATGGAAAACTCTCTCTATGTTGTTTGCCCAATATACAACCTTCACAAAGGCTGTCTAGCTTCTCTATCAATGGTAATCCCTTTACCATTCCTTTTCTGCTCAATAAGTTTAGACCTCCAAAATTTAGATGCCCGAATCTCAAGTGCCATAACCAATTCTCATCCTTTGGCACACTTTGGAAGGCCTCTTGGGTGACTGCTGCCATTTCCTTCTTGTTCTTCAAGTCTACCCTGATCCTGAGAGGGAACATTCTGTTCCTTATCATCTTCACTTCAGCAATGCATCTTTTGCTGGGTGGTATGTCCATGATGGTGCACACATCATTTACAAAGTAAACATTGTAACCCTTTTGGATAAGCTGTCCAACACTCAATAGGTTACATCTCATTCCGGGGACATAGTAGACATCTGCTATGGTTTTCCTTTCTCCTTGTTTTGTAAATATTTTTACCTCCCCTTTTCCCATAACAGACACTTTACTATCAGTTCCTAGTGTGACCTCTGATTTCAAATTCTGATTTAAGGCTGAAAAGAGGGCTATGTTCCCTGTCATATGGTTGCTGCAACCTGAGTCCAAAAACCATATGTCTTCACTATGTGTTTCAGCCATGTTACAAGCTAACAGGACATTATTTTGACTGCTGTTTTCTCTTGTAACATTTGCATTTTGTCTACTGTTCATATCATGTTGTTTCTTTCTACAATCACTTGCATAATGTCCATACTTTTTGCAATAATAGCATTGAACATTAGATTTATCATACCTTTGTCCTTGAGCATGATATTGACCTCCTTGTTGGCTGCTGCCTTGGCCTTGGTTCTGATTTGGATTGCTGCTTCTTCCTTGTGCATTTGCTGGGCTGTTCCTTCCACCTCTGTTCTGGCTTCTGCCTCTTCCTCTCTTGTTTCCTCTGCCTTGACCTCTTCCTCTTCCAAAGGACATCTGGGTCTTGAAGGCTTGCTCAAGAGATGAGTTTTCATTCCTACTCAACCTCTGCTCATGTGTTATCAGTGATGCATGTAGTTCATCAACTGAATAGTTTGAGAGATCCTTTGTCTCTTCAATGGTGGTGACTATGGCATCAAACCTTGAGGGTAAGACCCTCAATATTTTCTCCACTATTCTTCTATCTTCAATTGTTTCTCCATGAGTTCTCATTTGTGTGATTACACCAATCACATGAGTGAAGAATGATTCAATGTTGTCTGACTCCTTCATGTTCAAGTTTTCAAAATCCTTTCTCAGCAATTGTAGTTTTGCTGTCTTCACTCTCTCCATGCCTTGATAGGCTGTCTTGAGGGTTTGCCATGCTTCATTTGATGTTTTAGCTGCTGCTATCCTTGGAAATATACTCTGGTCTACTGCTAGATGCAACAATAAAATGGCCTTTGCATCCTTCTTCCTATTGCTCTTCAGCTGATCTCTCTCTCCCTGAGTTAGTGCATTGAACTCATTTTCATCTGCTACTTCTTCAAACCCAGATTCAACTATTTCCCATAAATCTTGAGAGGCAAATAAAGCTCTCATGGTTATTGACCAGTAGTCATAGTTCTTCCCATTAAACTGTGGGAGCTGGGTGTTGAACATACCCATGCTTGTGCTAGCCATTCCTTGACTGTGTATTTTTTTTAAAACAACTAACTGTCTTCTGCAATAACAAAAGAAATGCTTTTGAAGAATACCTGAATCCTGCGCTGTCTGAGTCTTCTAACTGCCTGAGAAGTTTTGCTGCAGCAACAACCTTCTCCCTTCAGCTTCTTTAACTTCTTTAAAGAGCCTGAGCCTGCTCTGATACCACTGTTGGGTATTTTTAAATGGGGAAAATACCAAAAACCAAATGTTCAAACACACAGAGGCAATGCTCTGTTTTACTTTGTTCCAGGATCTTTTGTGCTCAGGCAAGATTAAAAAAAAATTTCACTGAGAGACAGAGTAATTCACCACCATAAAAAAAAACATTTCTGAGAATTTACTGAACTGGGTTTACTGCTGTAAATCCCCTTTTTCATTCACTGCTGTAACAAAACTTTACTGCTGTAATTTAAAAATTTACATATGTTTACTGCTGTAAAAGAAATTTACACAGGCTTACAAAAATCGCTCCACCATTTCCTTTATGCACTTGCAAAACCACACATGGTTTTTCTTACACCTCTGTTTTACTATGCCTCACAAAAACATTACAAAAGACATTTGTGCACTGCTGTGCATACATCCTCTGGTTCTTCTTTTCGCTGCTGCGAACACCTTACATTTACCTCCCGTGTGCCATACAAAAACAATGGTCAACACAGTAAAAAAAATGAGCACATTTCACGTGACTCATACACATATCAAAAACTTAATACGAAAAAAAAAACGTATTAAATCCTACAACTAACACATATATAAAAACTTCACATGCCGTATGTAAACAAATATAAAAAGAAACGTATGGGACGTATGCCCATCACCATATTAAAGGCCACCAAAAAGCTACGACCAACCATTAAAAACATTAACTCTTCCATTCTCGGTGGTCAACCAATAGTCTTCCACTCCACGCAAAATTAATTCGCTGCAGGCCCGTATGCAGCTTCAGAGATCGACGGTGGAGAAAGATGACGGCAATCGGACGGCTCACAAAAATATCGGAACCCAGTTTGCTGCCCAACTTTAACGCCCGAGAAAATGATGTTGCGTTACGTCAGGGCTGAACCACATGTCAGCTCCAAATTTTCTCGGGCCCTTGTGTACGAAAACCATTCTCTGCAGGAAGGCGGTCCGAGAAATCTTTAAACTGGTTTGTGGTTTTTGCTGGCGGTTTTGGGGAGCGTATCGCTGCGTTGAAATTAGATTTCAACATGTATGCACATGACATGTGCGTCCCCGTGTGAATTTCAATTCTGTTGTTTATGCCTTGGTGATTGGTTTAAACATAATTCTTGCAATCAATATAGTCCTGATCAGGTTGCAACAACATCAGGAAGAATTGATGCAGGGAATCAATCCAGGAATTTGGCCTCCATCGATTCTTGGAAAAGGTTTGCAGCTAAAACATCTTCTTCGGATAGGTTGGTATTTTATATGGAAAGATGGAAGGAAAATGAAAAGTCGGAGGAAAAGGCGTTATCTGATCTGCAGGCTGTGCGAGAGGTAGAGATTAAAAGATTGAATGAGTGTAAACAGACGAGAATGAGTTTAAAAAAGTTCAAATGTGTGGTAGATGCATGGTGGCAGATAGCAGAATGCAGGCACATGCTTAAATGGACATATGCATATGGCTATTATTTAACCCCAGCATCCAGCCATCATGATCAGGAAGCTGATATTGTTCGCGAAAAACAAAATCTTTTCGAATTCCTGCACGATGAAGTTGAAAGTAGTTTAGAACGCCTTCATCATTGCGTTGAACAAGAGTTGCAAGACCATATAGAAATCGCCCTTAAAGCTGACACTGATACTTCGACTGGGAAAAAGGCGTTGCGCGATTTTGATGACTTCTGTATCAGGCTTGAAAAGCTCACAAAATCGACGGGCCAATATTTTGAAAACCTAATTCAGTCTTTTGAAAACAATCTCTCCGAAGTTAGTCGGATTAATGCACCTGCAGGGAGCGCATGAAGAAGCAATTATTACTAGAACCAGCAGTCACTTATTATTATTAAGCAGTGCAAGTGGGCCACTGGACTTGGATGAATTTTTCTCACATTTTGTTGTATTAACGATCTTGGACGTTTGTGGCAACCCAATCCTTTTGATTGATTATCCAGTCAATATTATTGTCTGTTATTAATATTTCATGATTATTTATTTTAATAAAATGTCATATTTGTTTTTAGTGGAATCTCATAACGGGAAGCAAAGATTTACTTGTGATGTATCTATTCTTTATATGTGGACTTGTTTTGTTAAGTGTAACTTGTGTAGAGATAAGTGGATTAAAGTATATCTCCATGTTAAAGCAATTTTTTAGGTGCAAGTAATCTCGAAGATTAATTTTATTTTCTCTATCATATTACTCATGTATATCTTTGTTTTGACATAATAAGGATTTTGGTTTATGGCATCCAAATCCTTGTGATGGATTATTAGTTCAATATTATTATATGTTTGTAATATTTATTTTAATAAGAAGTGGAGATTTATATTTATATTTTATGTGTGATTTCATTTATGGAGGTTATATTAAATGGTCTTAGGACATGCACTTATAAGTTTAATAAAATACATAATATATTTTTCAATTTAATGTTTAAAGGGGTTGTATTCTATAGTGCGATGCAACAAGTTCTTCATAGTTAGGCAAGGTTCAATTCTAGCTTAGCTTTGATGTAGTTATTCAACATGTTTTAGCACCTAGAGAGACTAGATAAAAATTGGTTTGTGATGCTTGCATAGATAATTGGATTAAATCTCATTCAAGTATCTTGTATTTCAATAGAATTTTTCTTGACACATATAGCAACTTACAGTTTCTTGGAAATCTCCAACTTATAGTTTCATAGAATGCAACTCACTAGAATGGAAATAAGAAAATAAGAGGATAGTCCTACCCTTTCTCACCCTCTTCATTGCCGACCTCTTCCTTGTGCTATCTTTTTCCCTTTGTCCTTTGGTCTACATTCCCACTGACAATTCCGCTTGGTTGACTCCATGCTTAGATGGCTTATAATTCCCTTGCTTGGTTTCTTTTGTATTCTTCCACCACCTTGCTGCAATTGCCCATTCACTCTCTGTTCCTGTCCCTTTCCTTTGGTTATCAGCTCCGCAACCTGAACCATTATCCCCGCCACCACCTATTCCTGACATTTCTTCCCTCCAAACTACAAAATTCAAAACGAAGTCCCCAAGAGGCTCGGACCATCTATCTCAAGTGTTGTCAGCTCTATTTTTGTTCCTGGCGGAGACTTGATGTTATTTCTTGTTGATGTGCTCGTTCTTCTTCTTTCGGTGTTGCTGATTTTGCCTCCTCTGGTTGTGTTGGTCTTGAATCATGCGGGACAACTTTTGCTACACTTTTGCCTTCTTTTCCAAATGAAGGTGCCAACTCAAGTACTGCGACAATATTTCCTCGCGGAAGCAGTTATAATCTTCCAATGTCATCTCCTAGATGCGTGTGAGGGTTTCTGCCTTTTGGAGAAATTCAAGCTTTGATATGAAGTTAAGTTGATCAGGGTGGGTGTTTTGCACGGTGCTCCACTATTCTTCGACCTCGTCACATACCTCCATACCTCCCACACAGTAATCAAATGCTTATCGACCGGTGGCCTAATATCAAGAATTTTCTTTTTTGTCTTGTCCGATTCCTCCTCAATTTGTTGTACCCTAGCGTGGAGGGAGTTGATCTCGTCATCGATTTTCTTTACGTGGCCTTTGTCCCTACAGGTCTTGTTATCAGTGATGCGTTGGTGGAGTTGTTGGCGGAGTGGATACAATTTCTAGTTTTTCATGGCCAAGCTACCTGACCAATTGTTGACTTGCTCCCTTAGCACATAACCATCCGCCAGGGCAACACGAAGCTTTTAGCACAGCGGCCACGTGGAGTTTCAGCTCGCTCTCTGTGATGTAGCTTGTGGATGGATTGGGCAGCACTAGTCTTACCGTATGTAAACTCTTCTTTAGCTCCTTGTTAGTGACCACAAGTGCCATTTATGTTGTCTAAATACGATCGCATCAGCCGGCCAATGTGCAAGACGAAAATTCCTCAGGTGCTTCAATAACTAAATCAACCACAGTTGGCTATAGTGTTTATAGCTTTCATGTCACATGCTTGACCTGTGATTACAGTTTTTGATTGGTATGTCAGAGTTGATCTCGCTCTGCCATGATAGTCACAAGCTAGTGCTTCTGGTGCTCGTGCTCGGTGACCTGTTCAGCCCTATGAGTTGCACGTTGGATAAATTCAAACAACTAGTGCTAAAGGTTCTCGAGTTGCATTGTTGATGTGTCTGAGATGTTGCTTTGCAAGGGTTGGTTGCTAGCAATATATTTTCCTGAGTGGCCTTGGGGGGAAGTTGCAAGCTATGCAGTTTCAAGAAACCGAAGAGGAGGGATAATGATTAGCTCTGGAACAACGACCAAATTTATTGGAAATGAGGCTTCAAACAGTTCAATCGGGGACACCTTTTCTTGTTGAGGGGTTTTCTTCTCGTACATGTGGCAGACCCTATTCAATAGGAGATCCGCACAATCAATTCTTATGGTGAAAGAAGATGGTGAGCAATGTAAAGATAGAGACCGAAAAATTTAATGGTTAAAGTTTTGAGTTGCGGAAACTCAAGATGGAGGATCTACTAGTGGATAAACATCAGCGATTGCGGTACATCCGGGTACTAAACCAACAATAATGTCAATTGAAGACTTGGTGAAGTTGGATCGGAAAGCAAAGAGCACAATACAGTTGTGTGTCTTAGATTCGGTATTATTGAATTTATCAGGGGAAGCTTCAGCGAAGGATTTGTGGGACACGTTAGGGACATTCTACCAATCTAAGTCTTTGGTGAATAAACTGTTCCTACAAAAAATGTTGTATAACCATGGATGAAAGATGGAGACTCGTTGACAAAGCATATGAATGCCTTTAATATTGTGGTAGGCCAGTTACTATCTGTTGATATTAAAATTTCAAATGAAGATAGGTGCATCTGTTTTTTGTGTTCACTACCAGATATGTGGGCAGTTTGGTTGTCACAATATGTATCAATGCAACTGCGTTGCAATTTGATGAAATAGACTCATCCTTGTTGTCAGAGGAGATGAGATGGAAAAATATGGAGGGCCAGAATGGTGATGCCTTGTATGTACGATGACGGTCCCAAAACATAAACAAAAATAAGTCGTCGAGTGGGAGATTTTAATCTAGAAGGAGATCTAAATCTCCAGGAAAACCTATAAAGGTGTGCTGGAAATGCGGAAAGGAAGGGCACTTCAAAAGGGACTGTAAATCTAAAGTACCTGAGAAAGGAAAGGGATCTGATGATGCTCCTTCTGCAGATGCGAAAAAACCACCTTAGATGAAGGTGGGGATGTGTACTTGGATTCTTCTTCAAGTACACATGTAGATCATGAGTCATGGTTCATTGACTCAGGTGCATCCTTTCACTTCAATCCCCGAAGAGAGTGGTTATGCGAGTATGAGAAATATGATGGTGATGATGTCTTCTTAGGAGATGACAGGAATGCAAGAATCTTTGGTCACAGAAAATTCAGGTTGAAGTTGCAAGGCAGATGGATTAGAACACTTTCAGGTGCTCTACATATTCGTATTTGGTCAAAAATCTAATTTATGTAAGCAAGATGGATGTTATAGGTCTAAAAAGCGTTTTCGATAAATATACCTACAAGATGCTTCGGGGAGCACTGGTATTGATGCAGGGAGGTTAGACTAGAACTCTGTACAAGATTCAAGGTACCACTGTTATCAATGGGTGCAATAGTTCTGTGGTTCCTGAAACTGGAGCAGAAAATCTAGTGGTCTCTGGAGAAAATACCATGCTATGGCATCAAAGGCTTGGAAATATTGGAGAGAAGGGCCTTAAAATAATTCATGGTAAAGGTATGTTAGAACATATGTCTAACAACTCTCTGGATTTTGATTTCTGCGAAAATTGTGTATATGGGAAGCAGAATTGGTCAACAAAAACATGGTATTTGCAAGGTACACACAAACATTGTCTTTGCAAATGATGTGTCCCAACAACGTGCCAAACAGAACTACAAAGATACACTTCATGTTTAGGGAGATTTGTAGTTGTTTGCATCGATCTAACATTACTCTAAGTAAGCTAGAATGTTTTTTCAATAGATTGTAAACTATCCAACCGTCCATGTATACCTCCAAGAACCGATGAATGTAGTCTCTGAAAATGGTGATAATAATTCGGGAGAACACAAAAGGTGCATTCTTTAGGCCAAAAGGCATGATATGGTATGCATACAAGCCCCATTCTTTGGTGAACATTGTTTTCTACTTGTCGTCCTCTGTTATTCGAACCTGATGGTACCCTGAGAACCCATCTGTGAAGGATTAGGTTTCATTCCCTGCAACATTATAAAAGACCTCATCATTGAAAGGCGTGGGGAATGGATCATGGACATAAGCATTGTTGAGCTTGTTGTACTATACACAGACCCTTATTGCCATAGCGGCCTTTTTGTTCTGGATGAATATTCCCCTGATCCATTCTGCTTCGTTTGCTGGAAAGATGATTCCTGCATCCACCATTTCATCTATCTCCTTCTTGAATTTTTTTTTTACACTTGGGTTCAACCTATACAGTCTATGATTCAGCCTATATAGTTGTAAGGGTACTATAATTCAAGCTCATTCATAGTTCAATAAATATATCACCATCTTCTATAGGGTAGTCATTCATGGTTACAGTGTAATGAACAATCTTAACTGGTATTATTTGTCCCTTCTATAAGGTAGTAGGACCTATAGTAATCAATACAATGCATAGTATTAATCACGACACGGGAATTAAAAATCAAACCTAAACCTTGAAGGAAAATGTTATAATATATTTCTCCTCGAGTGTGTTAAATCTTGGGAATGTTTTTTGGTAGCAATGAACAATTTTAAAATATTATTTGGCCTCTTTCTGAGTCGGAGATGCGCAAAAATTAGGACTAAAAAGCATATTTGTGAGGAAATTGCTTTCATAATGAAGAATTGCTAGCATCCTCTACAATTACTTGCTTAACATTAATTTTTTAGTCTAATAGAAACACTTGGTATTGTTAATGAGTGTTGCCACAATTCCCTAAACCATTTGCTACAAAATTTTCTAACTGCTCTGCCTTCCACCTCGGTGATCATTTATGCTTGCCTTATGTGCTTTCCCTTTGGTTTTCAGATTTGGTTAACTTTGCTTCTGCAACCTTCCTCGAATGTTATTCTTTATTTGATGGTCAGGTTATCTATGAAATTGAGGAGATGGCAAGTAAAAGCAGTGTGAGAACGAGAATCTATAAAATTAAGGAGATGGAAAGTGGAAGAAGCACGAGCATGGGAATCAAAACATGCAAAACTTATAGGAACATCTAATATTCTAATGCCATTTAATCGTGTTGATATGCTTTGACTTGGGAAATCTTACATGGCATAAAAATAGGAATTCCCTTGCAAAGTCTACTTATTGGTAATCGGTGATCTTTTAACAATGAATGATACATGTGACGTAAGGTAGATATGATTTCATGACTATCTGTGACTACCCATTTTTGTGACTATTTGTTACTATTTGTTCATACCATGATATTGAATGATCTTGGTTAGCTAATTTTTGAGGAGGAGAAAATAGGTTTTCCTAGACTAAAGCTATAAGGGTTGGAGGCTACTTCCTAAATGGGATAAAAGTACAAATTGATAGTTCCAAAGTTAGTAATAATGTCATATCCCTTTTGAAATTTTATGAGTAGAGAAAGTGCGTAGTGCGACAACACCACTCCTGTCACACAGAATGAGTCGATCTTGCAGACAAGATAGACCTTCCTAGAATCTGAAGAAGACCTAATGACAAGCAAACCAATCACTAACTATCTTTCTCTAAATATGCATTTATAAACAAAGGCAAACAAGTGTTTTTAGGCCTACCTTGGGTCCAATGCAAGTTTGTGGAAGCCTCACTCCTTCGATCCAAATGAGCTCCCTTGTCGCGAATCTGCAAACACAAACAAGTAAACAAATTAAATAGCACCTGAAAAGCCAATATCATAAAACATATTTAATATGAAAGTCAAGGAATTCATGAAACAAATGACATGAGACAATTTGTTGAGAAAAATGAATCTGATTGTATTAATTCAAATCAAAAAAGAACTTTACAACCTATGCCTTGACATTGTACAAGCTCTTCCCAGGGTCCAGCAAGAAGTCTCCTCTACTTTGACTAGTTTCACTCTCTTCCCAATGAAGCCAAAAGGTATGTGATCTCTCCTCTCAAGCTCAACTAGGAATTCTTAATTTCACCAGCATTTACTCTAAAAAATGTTCAGCTTCTAACCTCCCTAGCAACTGGCCCAATGCCTGAATTTATAGTGCAATGGAGGGAAGTTACTAGGTCCTCCTTCAAAGGGATAGCTCCTCTCATCAAGGGATTAGCTCCTTCTCTTTTGGAATGCATGAACCAACTAAGAGCGGCCAATCCATGTCAAAATTCCTTCTAGAATCATCTAGAATTAACCCAAAGTGAGTTTTTTAGAATAAACTTGCGCCTTTTTGACTTTCACAGGGGTCCGCACCCACACCTTTAGGGACAGAGTAGGCAGGTCCGCAGTTTTTGTAAACAGGAGGTGGGGGACCGCAGACAATAGTGAGAGAAAGTGTGGAACCAGAGCTTTGTTTATTTTCAATGTCTTTCTCTCATTTTCAAAGCTTGACTTGAAGAGCTGAGGTCTGAGACTTGCTTAGGGGGACAGTACAAGTGATGATAGACCCATACTGATTGCAAATAATTATCATGACGATATTTTTTTGTGACAGATTGCCCCCTAAAGTGCGAAGTCTGTAGTAGATGAGGATTTCATATATCATTTAGGAAGAGTGAAGTACTTTATCATTTTGAGGATCATCTTGTGGAGAGCCCGGTTGGAACCTGTAAAAACATTCAATGCACGATATATATTTGAGATCATATCATCGCTGAGGTAGGCATTCCCATACTCAGATCAAAACTGACTTAGAAAACTAACTACTGCTCTGATACAGGAATGATCTTGTAAGACATCACAAGTATAGACTCATGTGGACACAGTATGGACGCAACCATCTGTTTATGAATAGTCCATTATATAATGAATACAAAATTCCTCGCAGCCTAGATTGTGGAAACTAGATCCAGGGTATTCATTTCTTTTTCCCGAAACAGTACGATTCTATCCATGCGAATGAATGCGTTGAAGTCGAACATGGTAGAAACCACTTGATTACTAGTCAATGATGTAAAATGTTAACAAGTGTGAGAGAAACCACCAGTGATGTCAATGGCTCTCAAAGTACCCAGTACAATCCATGAGATGTGGATAAATGTGTTGATGTCGAACACGTCACGGAATCCTTTGATCAAAATTCAATGATGTAACATGTCATCAAAGGCGAGAAACCTGCCATTGAGGCATGCAGATCCCAAGGTACTGACGATTTCTAGATCATCTTTCTAGATAATGAGCTAAAGTCGATAGAAAGTGGTCCGTCACAGGCAAGCCCACAACACGAAATCGTAGATCAAGTTGAAGAAATTTAGTTGCAAGGACTGACTCAGGGATGGTCAAGATGGATGACATATATTTTTCAAATGAATGGCTTATTGGCAGTGACCTCTTGAACACATAACGACACGACAGATGGCTTGGTGACAATTGACCCAAAGTTAATACCCAGAAACCGACTAAAGACTTTCAATGTGGTTTGATCAACTGTTAGGCAAAGGATTTCCCAACCCAGGTGAATAAAAGTGTCGTGTTCAAGAGTGGTTACAAAGTATGACAAACAGGTTCATTTTTCTCTCTTTTCCCCCACCATTTCTGGCAAGTACCTCTTTATTTTTGACAAGCTTGAGGAGGATAACATTTGCTTGATTATAAGCTCATCCTTCGGATGAGTCCAACTTAGTTTAAATTCGAACCCTAAGAAGGAGTGGTTCGTTCCTGTTTGTAATTGAACAGGTCCTTTACTATGAAATTTTAACGAGTCCAGTATCGGAGAAACTCGGCGTTTTTCAATTTTAGAGAGTCTGAAAAAACTTAAGAAGACTCTAGGGTTGACCTTTTTCATAAATTTGTGTCTCCCAAGCCCAAAAAAGTATAAAATAATACTTGAGAGAACCGCTTGATCTTTACGACCAAGGAGTACTTTTCATAATTAGTGCCCCTGATCCAAAAAAGTAAAAAAAAGCGATCAACGACACGTCGTTTTATAACCAATATGGAATTTGAAACGACAAAAATCCGGCAATCTTTTCATGTTTTTACGGTCGGAAAAGAGCTGTAAGTGTGTTGTTGGGAAAAGTATCCAATACGGAATGACCCTATCCCACTCTAAGGGTGATAGTACCTCAGCAACAATCAAAGCAAAGCTATTCGAGATTACTTCTTTATGAGATGTAAGAGAGAGGAGAAAGAGATCCGCTAATCGTTGTCTTCCGCTAATGATTGATCCAATCTTCTCTCTTTGCTGCTTGCTCCCAGCTCCTTGCTCTTTCACTGGCCCAGCTACAGCAAGATCCTGCAAAATCACAAGAGAAGGAAACTACAAGAAGCATACATTCATAATTGATTCAAGGATTAGAATAAATCAAATATACAAGCATCAATACGCCATCGAGACACATGCATATAGAAGAACCTCAAATGCTTTATTAATGGAAGAAGTAAAGTTCAGGAAGTGATACAACCATAAAAGGCCCAATCCAGCATCACCTTCCAGCAAAAAGAAATCTCCTCTTCACCTCCTTCAAGCAAATCACCCAATAGTTCTATACTCAAACTAACAGCACTTCCTTACAGTCACAAGATTCCAGCCTCCTTAGACCTCATGAGAGAGCTCTATATATAGGAGTTTTGGAGAAAGGATGAGTCAGCTTGAGGCTGGCATGAAGCTGACTAGTGTCCTCTCCCACTTCAGTTATTCTTCAGTTCTTGAGTCCACTTGGAGGTTCTTGCTTCCACTTGGAGATCTAGACCCTCTTACTCATCACTAGGCGAATTCCCTGATCCAAGTGTCATTTTGGAAGCTTCCTGGGCATTGACACCTTGAGGAATGACTGTGCCACTTGGCCAATCTCGCCCAGCGCAGGTAGCCTTCATTGGAGTTGACATTCAGCGCAGGTACCGAGTGGAGCAGTTGACATTCAGCGCAGATGCTCAGTGGAGCAGTTGACATGATCCAGAATTAGCTTGTTTTTGAGTGTTTTCAGGTGGAGAACTGATTTTCAGTGCTGTGGTTTGCTGACCTTGTTCCTCTAGGGGTAGGAACAACATGTTTAGGGACTTTGGATCCCTTAGATTATTGACATTTCATGCTTCATGCTGTTAGGCACAAAAATGTCTATAACAGTTGCCCCCTAAAGTATGAGGTCGTTTATCGGGTGAAATGCTTTATCAGGAGGATCTGAAGTTCATTCAATCGCTGAGAGGTGACCTGTAATCAAATACAATACAATACATTATTTTTCATTCTGCTTTCATGATCTAGCTGAGGCGGGCATTCCCATGCTCAGCTTTATAAATTCATTTTGGTACATAGAACAGACGATCGTCTGATGATAGACTGATAATTCTCTGCTGAAATTATCATCCTTTGAGTAGGATGATCATCTGCTGCAATGATGTACATGTCAAATGTCTTTATGTTTCCTTAATATATATCGCAGCCCGGATGGATGAAACTAGATCCGGGGTCTTCAAACTCGTTCGATCTTCACTCTAAGTACAAGTCGATCCATGTGAGAATTGCGCTGAAGTCGAACATGGAAAGACATCGCTTGATTACCGGTCAATGATGTAAACCATTAACAAGCGCGAGAGGAATCACCGATAATGATAATGACCCTCAAGGTACTGCAGTACAATTCACGTGGTGTGAATAAAGGACTTGGCGTCGAACACCACGCAAAATCTTCTGGTCGAAGGCCATTGATGTATACCTGTCGCCGGAAGTGAGAAACTTGCCATTGAGGAATGCAAGCTTCAAAGTACTGAGGGGGTTGTTCCTAGATCAACTTCTTGGATAATGAGCTGAAGTCGACAAGAAGTGATCCGTCAAAGGAGGGCCTTAATGAATCCCACATCAGTGACACGGAACGGAGCTAATGATTTTAGTGGAGGTGAAAACAATCTGTGAAATATGATTCAGGGTGGCGATCATGGGTGGATGAAGGATAATGTATGGCAGTGGATGGGACATGGTTGACTCTTTCTGAACAACGTCTCTTGAACATATAACGACACTGATACGATGGATCGGTAGCATTACCCCAAATGTGGATGGTTTGGCGAAGACCATGGCGATGAGACCAGTGAATGAAACAACCCAACCCGATGTGATACGGAGGAAAAGTGTCATGTTCAAGAGCGACTTGCTACCATTAAAGCTTTGAGGTTCTCCCAATTTTTCCCCAGTCATTTCTGACCAGTACCTCTTTATTTTTGTCAAGCTTGAGGAGGATAACATATGCTTGTTCTATAACCTGCCCTTCGGGCAAGCCCATCGCTATGTTTTAACGAGCCTAGCGATAGGGAAACTCGTTCTCGTCTAAAGACAAGTTTGTCGCTATTTAATCATTTTAACGAGTCTAACGATAAGGAAAACTTGGTCCTTTTCATTTTTAGAGAGTCTGAAAAGGTACAGAAAGTTAACTCCAAAAATCCTTTTTCGTCATCTAATCCCTTAAGTCCGAAAAAGTATAAAACAATACAGAAGGGATGAGTTTTCGATAATTTTAACGAGCCGAATAAAACAAGCGCTCGACCTTTTTGTGTAATAATCCCTCAGGTCCAAAAAGATTAAAATCTAGAGGAGGGATAGCTCTTCCAGTCACTTTAACGAGCTGGAAGGCCAAAACTCGGCAAACTTTTCATATTTTACGAGTCAGTTGAAAAGAGCTCAAAGAAGACTCGTCTTTTGAGGAACGAGTGATAAACAGGGATAGCAACAGATTCCAGGTACAGGTTGGAATTTTCCAATCACGGCAGTGTCACAAGGATGGCTAGGTGAAATCACTCTTCGCAGCTGTTCCTCAAAATGGGTAAACAATCATATGGGGGTGAACGATCGGCCAAATGGAATGGAGGTGGCAGGTGCAAAAAACGACCAAGGCTTTTATGGCTAATAAATTTACAATCACAATGGTTATTTACCGAAATAGGTTCATTTTTTAATGAGCTTAAACTCTGGAGGAAACTGTTGCTCACGCTTTTCTATTTTTTAACGAGCATAAATTCCACGGTAAAACTGCTCGATCTTATGTTTATTTTTTAACGAGCATGAACTATGTATAAAACTGCTCGGATCTCGCTTTTCTATTTTTTAACGAGCATAAATTCCGCGGTAAAACTGCTCGAATATATGGTCAAATTTTGATTTTTTACCATTACTAGCTTTTCTCTTTTCAAGTATAGTACTGCATTTTCAATTGCTGCAACAAACTTTGTTAGAAATGAATAATATTTGCATGAAAATGAGATTATAACCCTAATATTTCACTTTGAACTACGTAAAAAGCTATTTAAAAGGTGTTTTTACCTCTCATTTACCATTTCATTTGCATTTGGTTTGTTGGAGCTCTGGAGGTGCCTCTTCCCCCTTGATTTTCATCAGCTGATTCCGGGAGATTCTGCGGACGATTTTCGGCGCCGTCTGGACCAGGTAGGAGCTAAACCCTAGCTCTTTCTTTTCATGGTTTCATTTTCCAGTTTTAGGCCTGTTTTTCAGTGTTTCTGAGCCCTAGGGGTTTTGCAAAATCGCCCTAGCTTCAGCGCAGGTTCCCCATTCGAAACCTGCGCTGAAGGTCAAGCTGCCTTAAGGCAGACTAACCCTCAGTGCAGGTGGGAGACTCTCTGCCTGCGCTGGGCTCAGCAAACTGGGTTTTCAGGTCATTTTTTGATGAATTTTCACCAGTTTTTCATCAAAATCAGGAACTTACTCCTTCTCTTGTTTGCTTTGCAGGGAACCTTGAAAAAAATGTCCCTTACATGGCGAGAACAAGAACATGAAGAGGAGGACATGATTTCCCTCCATGACCCGGTCACGGTGAACGCGCTGCGGAACTGTGGCCTGCTGAAGTTTTTCCGTATCTCTAGCATGAGGGCACAGATTACTTTGCTGCAGTATATGCTTGATGCTTGGGATCCTGTTAACCAAGTATTCCAGATTAGGGGAAAGTCCATCCCCTTGACCATAGAGGACATGTACTTCTTGACTGGGTTGTCAAGACGAGGTGCCCCCATTTCCTTGTCAGGTACGGCCCGGGGGACTGATTCCACCAGAGATTATGTCCGCCAGTATTGCAGTGAAGGTTCTCAGCCGAGCAGAGATGGCAAGATTATTATCCGTGAGATCACTGATAGGTCTCTCAGGTCCATTCTTTTTACCATTGGTAGGATGGCCGGCAGCGCAGCTCTACATGTTGCCAACAGATCTTATATGCAGCATGCCTTGGAGTGTCTCCAACCGAAAGTATTCAACTGGTGTGATGCAGTACTTGTTCAGATGAAAAGTCAATTGACCAAGGTAAAGGACGAGAAGCTAAAGAACTTTGGATTTGGTTCTATTCTGACTGCCTTTGCCTTGGAGAAAATCCCACTGATGCAGCCCCAGTACATCATACTCGACTTGCCTTCCCCGACCGAGCCACGCATGCAGAGGTGGGTTGATCACATGTCGAGGCATGCTGGTCAACCTCAGATTACTTTTACTGAGGCCTTCTTCAGGTGGTTCGATCGCCAGGAGATGGTCTTCTTCGAGTATCCATATGTGGGTATGGATTTCCGAGGCGACCCAGATTTGGTGTTACCGGATGGCGAACAATGGGGCGCTATTGGTAAATTCTTTGACCACATTACTGTTTACTGTTCTTATTCGTAATGTTGCTGTGCTTTATTCTAACAAGACTTTTAATCATACTCTTGGGTGCATGCAAATGTTGGTCCTGTTCGTCCAGCAGTTCGTCCGCGACCGCCAGTTGCTGCCCCGGCAGCAGAGCCTGTTAGGAGAGCTATTCTTCGCGACCTTGACGATACTGAGACCCTTACAGCTGTACAGGAGCATGTTGAGAGCCTTACTCTCGGCATTCCGATGTGAGGATTGATGAGTTACCTTTACAGCTGCAGTGACACACCACTGGCGTGCCTAGGCGATGGACTCATCTCTTGCGCATGATTGCACAGGTCGTGACGTGATATCATGAGCACCACTAGGCTAGGGTGCCCCCTAGCATCTTTTGGGTTTTAGGTCATATGACCAATTTTGTCTTGGTTACAGAACATTATGTATGAACTATAAACATCTTATATGTATTTTGATTTTCGAGTTTTATTCTGTTTGAGTTATACGATCCATATGTACAATCTTTGATGATGTGTACTTTTTATAAATGTCGCAAATGTCTATCTAACACATAGTTTGCTAATGAGTCAGCTAATGTGTTCAAGTTTCTTGAAATATGTTGATATTGAATTGAATCAAATCGTCTTTCCAAGATCTTAACCCTTAGGAACATGCGATAAATAGCTGGATTGCGAACAAAATATATACCATTGAGTTGTAGTATTACGAGTTGTGAGTCTAGCCTAACAATTGGTCGGCGTATGCCACGTGTGATGGCATCAGAGAGTAGTTCTATCAACGCGCTATACTCAGCGATGTTATTCGTTGATTGCCCAATACACACACCTCTGAAACTTACTAACTTGCCGCTTGGATAAAAAATGGCCCAGGCCACGGAAGATAGGTTCCGCGAACTACGACTCGCTCCGTCGGCATATCCAACACATGTCTCCAGAAGGTTCGACATCTGCAACAAATGAAAAAGGTGGATCACTCGGCCAGAACAAATACTTTAGTGAAAACAAAATACAACAAAAGCATGCAGGTTACTATTTAAGCATAGTAACGCTTGAGGTACAGCCCGTTGCGGGGCTGCGCTAGTGGAATTCCGTCGTAATCCATTAACTCGTAGGCTCCTTTTGCTAACACCCTTTTAACAATATAGGGGCCCATCCATAAGGACTTGAATTTCCCTGCTCCCAATTTATCGGATTCTTGGTCATAAAGTAAGACCAAATCACCTTCTGAGAAGACACGGGGTTTGACATTTTTGTCGAACTGAGCCTTGACTCGTTTCTTATGGGCTTCGTTAGCCAAAGTGGCATCACGACGGGTTTCATCCAATTGGATTAATTCCAAGAAACGAGCCTCTTCTTCTGAAGTTCCGGGGAGAAGATCGATTGCGAGTTTAAGCGACGAAATTTCGCACTGGATCGGTAAGACTGCTTCCAGGCCATACACCAGTTGAAAAGGTGTGAACCCGGTGGCGTTCTTTACCGAGGTTCGGTACGCCCACAAAGCTGAGTACAGGATTAGGTGCCACCTTCTTTTATGAACCCTGATCATCCTTTGCAACATACGCTTCAGGACCTTGTTGATTGCTTCAACTTGTCCGTTGGCTTGCGGATAGTACGGGGTAGAGCTGTCGTGAGATAGCCCTAGCTTGGCAGCTAATTCGACCATCATGTGATTGCGAAAATGCGACCCATGATCTGTAACTATAGCCTGTGGTACGCCGAACCTGGCGACTACATGATTGAAAAAGAAAAGGGCAGCTGTTTCACCAGTGTTATCCAATGTAGGCATCGCCTCGGCCCATTTGGTAAAATAGTCAACAACGACTATTATATACCCATGCCCCCCGGTCGAGGTGGGGTTACATTGCATGAAATCGATGCCCCACTTGGCGAAGGGCCCAACAACAACTATCGGCTGTAAAGGTGCGGGTGGTTGTCTGGTTTTGCTATCAAAAATTTGACAAGCATGGCAACTTCTGACTGCGGTTATGCAATCTTTGAACATGGTTGGCCAGAAGTATCCTGCTCGCAAGATTTTTTGTGCTGTTGCATATCCAGATTGATGCCCCCCACACGCGCCTGAATGACAATCATTCAGGGCTTTTTCAACCTCCTCATGGGTAAGGCACCTCCTCAGAACCGTATCGACACCACGACGGTAAAGTGAATCACCGACGATCATGTAGTCTTTTGCTTGGTATCGTATACGTTTTTGTTCGGAGCGAGAGGTGTTAGGCTTGAATTTTTGGGTTTGGAGATAAACTATGAAATCTCCACACCACTCATCGCTTGTAGATATCAGAAACAAACTTTCGTCCACGATTGACTCTTCCGATGTTTCATCGTTGGACGACGATGGGAAATCACATAATAATTTTGCGAAAACTAGAGCTTTCTTTGATTTGGATTTTACAAATTCCAGATCAAACTCTTGAAGGATAGCTATCCATTTTGAATATTTGCCCCCCAGCAACTGTCGCGACAGTATATAAGTCATGGGGTTGCAATCTGACAAGATGGTAGTTTTCCGAAAGAGGACATAATGTCGAAACCTTTGAATCTCTTGAACAGCTGCAAGCGCTAGTTTTTCAACATAAGAATATTTACTTTCTATATCGTTTAAGTTTTTACTTAAATAATATATAGGATGTTCAATTCCATCGACTTCTTTAACTAAAACCATAGCAATGGTCGTATCCGCTGCAGCCAGATACAGGTTAAAATCTCTTTGATAGTCCGGGGCGTACATTAATGATGCTTTTACTAGACAATCTTTCAGAGCATCAAAGGAAGCTTGCGCCACCTGGCCCCAGACAAAAGGTACATCCTTTTTCAAAAGACGAGTATAACCCTTAGCAAGTTCTGCGTAATTTGGAATGAACCTCCTCAGAAAGTTTGCTTTCCCTTGGAGTTTCTGAATCTGAAGCAAATTTGAAGGTGGAGGCAAATTAATGATTGCCTAAACCTTACAGGGGTCGAGACGAATCCCATCCTTAGAGACTACAAAGCCAAGTAAACGACCAGAACCGACGCAAAACACACATTTGTGCGGATTGAGTCTTATCTTGTAGTGTCGGCAACGTAGAAATATTGCTCTTAAATGCTGCGGATGATC
Source organism: Pinus tabuliformis (assembly GCA_031772625.1). Taxonomy (NCBI): domain Eukaryota; kingdom Viridiplantae; phylum Streptophyta; class Pinopsida; order Pinales; family Pinaceae; genus Pinus; species Pinus tabuliformis. The sequence goes on along the minus strand of CM062813.1, from coordinate 531,447,491 downwards.
AGTCCGCTTTCGCGAATGAGCCAGAAGATCGTCGAGATAAGGTTGAACAATGTTCTTGATGTCATGGAAGGCATAATTCATTGCCCTCTGAAATGCCGCCCCTGCGTTCTTTAAACCAAAGGGTAATTTTCGATAAGCGAATGTGCCCCATGGACAAATAAATGCAGTCTTTGACTGGTCCTGTGGGCGGATATTTATTTGATTATACCCAGAAAATCCATCCATAAATGAAAAGATTTCACATCCGGCGCATTCATCAATTATCTGGTCGATGAAGGGTGTAGGGTAGTTGTCCTTCGGACAAGCTTGGTTTACATCCCTATAGTCGACACACACTCTAATCGTCCCTTGTTTTTTCATAACAGGGACAATATTCGATACCCAATCGGTTAGAGGAACCGGGTAGATGAATCCAGCATGTAGAAGTTTTTCAACTTCTGCCTTAATGGTCACGGCTTTCTTGGGGTGCACTTGCCGAAGCCGTTGTCTTACTGGTTTGACATCAGGATACATTTTAATTTCATGTTCAACGATACTCGAGTCAATGCCTGGCATTTCATCATATGACCAAGCAAAGACATCTCTAAATTCGCGAAAAAGAGCATTATATATTTCCAGTTCTGAAGGGGAACAACCTTTGCCGACATAAATATTCTCTACAACATTTGTTTTGGTCGAGATATTTATGGCTATAGTCTCTTCAATATTGGATAGGTTTCGCTCGGAATCCACCGTATTTACAGTATTTGTTAGGAATTCAAATACTGAAGGGTGATAAAGGTCACTTTGAGTATCTTCTTCACATTTCGGAAGAAGGGAACGATGGTGGTGATCATTCCATGGCGCCCCCTCAATCATCATTGATTGTAAGATTCCTTCGTCAGTCCCATGTACTTTCGACCAAGGATCTAATGGGGTTCCATATTCTCTTGACCTATCTACCCAAACGCTTGACGAGCGTTGATTTGGGCTCGCCTCCCATGCCTGAAACATTGATTGCTACAATATTTCCAAAGGGCTTGGGGGCAAAAACATTGCACGATCTATGCTGACCTTCATGGAAGATATCATGTTGCAGGTTGCTACAAACGGTATATTTCCCATATAAATAGGAGGTGGTAGTGCGAAAGTTCCCATCAATGTGGGGTCTTTCAATAATCCTACTCCGATATCTTGAATTGAATGGTTGCTCTCATGGTTCATGGGAATGCTTCCTGTAACTTGTGAACCATTAGGGAGGAAATTCTGTTGGTCGACGACCGTTATTCCTCCTTCAAACGAGAATGCGATCTTCCTAAAATAAGTCGACACGACAGCTGCCATGGCATAAATCCACGGTCTACCCAGTAGGATGTTATAGTCAAGATTTCCATCAATGACCTCAACATCAATTTCTACTGTCTTTCCTCCTAGTTCAACTTTCAAGTTGTTAAGGATACCGTAAGGGGTATAAGTCCTTCCGTCGAAAGCTTTTAATGTCATCGATGATCGAGACAAGGTTGGAGATCCTAAAGTTTTCCAGCAGCTCATCGACATAATACATGTCGATGCCCCCTCATCAATAATCGTTCTGTGAACAGTTTTGTTGAGGGCTTTCACTTGAATAAGGAAAGCTAGTTGAGCAGGTAACTGAGGATCATATCCCTTGTGATCAAAGGATAAAAGATTGGAATCCTTAGGATCAACCCCACCAATTGCTGATAACAACGCCTGCCTTTGGGTTGGACAATTTTGTAGTACTTCAAGAGTCGACATAGCGGATGGCGATTGTGCCAAATCTTCCACTATGTTATAATGCTGCGCCGCTCTGGCGCGAGGATTAAATGTCGACTTGTGTACTACACCCTTTGGCGGTTTTATTGTTAATTCAGGGATGATGGGTGGTACAACTTCTTCCGAAGTTGTTGTCGAACTACTTGGTTGATCTTTACCTTTTTCGTTCGACAGCTGAGGATTCCCATAATCTTTGTTCCTCGTCGAGATCAAAGCATCATTCTGGTGTTTTGAAACCGACAACATGAGTACTTGCGACAGGGAAGCATTTCCACTATCAACCAGATTTTGACCTGGGTTGGGAAATGGATCAGTTAACACAGCTGAGGTTTGGGAACTTTTAAAGAAACTCTTTAACTCAGCTTTGAATGGGCAATTCTTTGTGTAATGATCCTCTTCATCACATATTTGACATGGATAAATTTGTTTCCCTTGTCCAGGAGGGTTTGAAGAATTTTTCCTAGGCGATGATTCACCTTGTTTTTTCTTCTTCCCTTTGTTTTGTTTCTTCTTGCTTCCTGGTTGATTGGTTTCTTTGCCTTTATCTTCTGATACGGCATTTACTTCCGAAGCAAGAATTTCTCCTTTTTCATTTTGATCTGAATTCTTACGGGCTTTCTTTGACGAAGCCTTCATCGATTTCATGTTTGTCGTGCCAATCACGCCGTCACCGGCATGAGAGTCACTATTTGATTTAGGAGGGGGAGGAATTGAAAATTCCGGTCTAGGGGCGTCAGTTATTTTGTCGTAGAGCGTGCCGGACTGGGTATAAACTAAGTCCAAATACTGTTCACGAGCAATAACTTGCTCCTCTGTTACGACTCCCCCCTTGGCCACATCTTCCGTAATAGCCGGAAGTAACGACTTTATAAACCATTCAGCTAATAGCTGATCGGGAACATATGTTTTCACCATCCTACGACGACGACGCCACTCATGTATATGATCAGATATATGGGTGGCAGTTGTCTGTTTGAAGTTGGTTAATATTTCTGTTCCCGTTTCATACCTTATTGGTAATTGAAAATGGGTTAAGAAAGTCGTGGCTAGGGAACTAAAATTGTCGAAAGAGGCTCTTGGCAATTCAATATACTATTTAGCCGCTGGACCTGTCAATGTCCTCTGAAAAAGGCGAAGTCTTATCGAATCGTCGTTTAGGGTGTTCGACGAACACCACAGATGAAAAGTCATCACGTGATTCGATGGGTCTTCACCTGGATTTCCATTGAATTTAGGAATGTCAGATGGAAGCTTATGAGGAATCGCTGGCCACCAAGGGGCATAAGCAATCGGATAGTTGGTTAACCGGTGTAGATCAGGTAACTCTAAAGTTGCCACGAATGGTAACTGTTGATTCAGGTTAGGCGAAGCATAACCAGGGTACGATGGAATCGCTTGAGCAGTGGGCCTTTGCATACCAGCATAATGTAATTGATGTTGGTATGACTGATACGGTTGGTGGACTTGGCCACTGTAAAGTGGTTGATTTTGACCGTTTTGGATATACGGTTGTCCACTATTCGCAAATATCTGCTGCTCAGAACCTTGGTACACTTGCTGGAATTGCGGTTGTTGGTATTGCACAAGCCATGGTTGTGAAGCCATGTTCTGTTGTGCTATGCTAACCATTGGACCAAGGTGTGGGGTAATTATACCTGTTTGTACTTGTGTCGCCCCACCAGTTGGCGATTGTGGTTGTGACCCATGATCAAGTGGCTGTTGCATTACAACCTGAGAAATCTGAGGTTGACATGCAACAGGTATCGCTTGAACTTGTGACACTGTTACAATAGCCGGTGTGGTTGGGATGTTCGTCACAGGTACACACTGTTGCATAGAATATACAACCCTTGGTTGTTGAGGTAGCATAGGTACCCAACTACTTGATGCAATTCCAGTATAACCTGAATACTGTTGAGAACTGCCGTATGGATATCCTCCCGAAGGCGGTAATGAAAGGGCATATTGACCCCCATACGGTAGCAATACGGAACTCAGAGGGATTGTTAGTCCTTGAGGACTAGATGGCCCAAATTGTCCTCCATGAGGATCAATCTGTCGAGTCTCAACATAAGAGTTGCCGGGTATTACTCCAGATGAACAAACTGGAACAGACCACACTGTCGAAATAGTCCCTTGGTGGACTCTTTCTAGCGGTTGAGAGCTAGTCGGGACAGCTGGTATGCCGGCAAACATCGTCGGAGTGACGGCAGGGGCTTCTGCTGTCGCTGTGTCATTTGACACAGTCCTAGATGATGACGGTTGTTCAGACATTTTAAGTCTATCCAATAGATTGCCTAGCGATTCTACAGGAACTTCCACTTGTGGTGGATTAACTTCTGATGAAGGAAATAGAGTGACCCCGACCCCAAAATGAGTTGGGGTACTTGCTTGCGGATCCTCTGCAATTTCCTCTATCGCAATCAAACCCGGTGGAAGAGGAAGACCGTCAGGTCCGTAAAATATTTCTGGTGCCGAAGAAGTGGTTGTTTCGACAGCGATAGTTGTTTGAGGAACAAAACTCTCTGGACCGGTTACAGATGGAACTGGTTCAGTTATACAAGTATTTGCCCCCAGACTAGGATCAGTATTACTGTCCTTTTGTGGCTGTTGAACTTCTTCTATAGAGGCAGGGTTTCCAGAAATGTTTGGAGTAACCGGAACCTCCGATGTAGTTGGAACACTTGTTCTAACTTTTAAAGGAGATTTTGAACCGGTTAAACGAGTTCGCTTTGTCCGTACTGTTTTCGATTCCGGAGACAAAGACGGTTGACTCGTAAGCCTCCGCGAACGACGGGGTTTCAATTGACTTTCTTCCACGATTGCGGATTACTTGATCAACCAAAATATTAAAAGGGGAAACTTGTGCTTCCGAATTGAATGAATTTTATTAGACGCTTTTAGACACAACTTGCTTTTTCAATTTTTAAGAGTCGAGAAAAAGCTAAAGATGACTCTAGTCTCCTTCGATGTATTAACGAGCCCGAAGTGACAAATGCTCGGTTGGACTTTTTCAGTTATAGAGTTTGAAAAAGGCCAAAAGAAACTGCTCTGGAGATCTAGGCAGAGGGTGTGCCAAACTTTTCGCAAAACCACAGAATACGTTTTACGGTACGAGTGGTCGATCTTCGTGAATGCTGTGTTCACTACATTGCGATTAGTAGGGAGGCCGACACGGCTTCCTATGGATAAAAGCTTTGTTCCTATAGGGGTCTCCCAATATATACGTGACGGTACGTGGGAGCACAAGTCCGTATTAGTGCCACCGACTCTCAGGAGGAATCACCCACCTTCGTCGAGATCGACAGTCACTACGTTTAACGACGCCGGAACATGTCTCTAGCTTAGACCTCTATGTGTTTGCGTTATGTTTCAAAGCGTTGTTATGTTCATTCAATATATTTTAAGTTGATCTTTTTAAAGTTTGCCTTTCAAGGTTCACCACGAGATGTTTGATACAAATTCCTAAATGCAGTCTAAGATGAGAAGCAAGCTTTTTCAATCTTTTCGACTTATGAAAATCTTAACTACTGAGGGAAAAGAAAGACATCATCTTTTCACACAGATCAAAGAGCATACACTAATGAACTTTTCCCTAAATCAACATGCAAACTTATCAAATGCAAAATGTAGAATGCAAGTATTTCTTTTCTCTTTCTTAATGTTGGTTCGATACAAAAAGAAATCTGTTGTATAACTTTGAATTCAATTTCAAGTGAAAGCAAACAAGCTTGTCCAAAATCAAAAGACACCTTAAGATTTACTTGTTTCGACACTAGAAATATATAGATTCAAACCATATGACGAAAGCAAAAGCTCAATCAGCTATGAACAGCAAACAAACTAACTCTTAAGATCAAAACGGCACTTTATCACAGGTCTAGATCTAAGAGGCCACAACAAGACTAGTTCACTTTCGTTATGGGAAACTGTAAATGATACAAGAAATAAACAAAGAAAAAACACAGTTTCTTTATACAACCGAGGCGGAATAGTGGCAAGGAAAGTTGGTTTCAGATAGGTACATTGACTGGTAACAGGCAGCAAAAACAAGAGTGAAAACAGGGCAATAAACAGGAGGGAACCCCAGTAGCACTAGGCAAAACTGGTTCAGCGCAGGTAGAACACTGGCAGTTTGACCTTCAGTGCAGGTAGCCCCTTCGGGAACTGTGCTGAAATGCAGACTGCCTTCACAGTGCCTGCACTGAAGATTCAAACTTTCGTTTTTCTCAGTTTCCGGGTCACAGATTGCTCAAAAATTCACAGTTTTTGGCCAAATTAGAAGCTATCAGTCAAGTACACACTAAGGGATGAAAAGGAGGATGAAAAGCTATCAATAAGAGCTATTTAGAGTCCTTGTGGATCAGCTCTTCAAATCATAAACATGCCCAGAAACTGAGCTAGAGTAGCTGCCCTCTACTTTGCATTTGAAAGCTCCAAATGCAGTTCGATTTGGTACTCCCTGTGTTTATGAAATGAATAGCAAAAAACACAAACAACCAACAAGATACGATCCCCAGTGGAGTCGCCAATTTGTTGTTGGGAAAAGTGTCCAATACGGAATGACCCTATCCCACTCTAAGGGTGATAGTACCTCAGCAACAATCAAAGCAAAGCTATTCGAGATTACTTCTTTATGAGATGTAAGAGAGAGGAGAAAGAGATCCACTAACCATTGTCTTCCGTTAATGATTGATCCAATATTCTCTCTTTGCTGCTTGCTCCCAGCTCCTTGCTCTTTCACTGGCCCAGCTACACCAAGATCCTGCAAAATCACAAGAGAAGGAAACTACAAGAAGCATACATTCATAATTGATTCAAGGATTAGAATAAATCAAATATACAAGCATCAATACGCCATCGAGACACATGCATATAGAAGAACCTCAAATGCTTTATTAATGGAAGAAGTAAAGTTCAGGAAGTGATACAACCATAAAAGGCCCAATCCAGCATCACCTCCCAGCAGAAAGAAATCTCCTCTTCACCTCCTTCAAGCAAATCACCCAATAGTTCTATACTCAAACCAACAGCACTTCCTTACAGTCACAAGATTCCAGCCTCCTTAGACCTCATGAGAGAGCTCTATATATAGGAGTTTTGGAAGGATGAGTCAGCTTGAGGCTGGCATGAAGCTGACTAGTGTCCTCTCCCACTTCAGTTATTCTTCAGTTCTTGAGTCCACTTGGAGGTTCTTGCTTCCGCTTGGAGATCTAGACCCTCTTACTCATCACTAGGCGAATTCCCTGATCCAAGTGTCATTTTGGAAGCTTCCTGGGCATTGACACCTTGAGGAATGACTGTGCCACTTGGCCAATCTCGCCCAGCGCAGGTAGCCTTCATTGGAGTTGACATTCAGCGCAGGTACCGAGTGGAGCAGTTGACATTCAGCGCAGATGCTCAGTGGAGCAGTTGACATGATCCAGAATTAGCTTGTTTTTGAGTGTTTTCAGGTGGAGAACTGATTTTCAGTGCTGTGGTTTGCTGACCTTGTTCCTCTAGGGGTAGGAACAACATGTTTAGGGACTTTGGATCCCTTAGATTATTGACATTTCATGCTTCATGCTGTTAGGCACAAAAATGTCTATAACAAAGTGGACCGTCTTTTAGTTCTGTTTTAACGAGTTTAAAAGAAAAACTCGGCAATCTTTTCATGTTTCAGGAGTCAGAAAAGAGCTTAAAGGTGACTCTAAATGTTTTTTCGTCAAAAATGATAGATTTCGCCTGAATAATCTGTTATCCTGAACAAAAATGCAAACATTACTCATACCTGTTTGAAATAGATAAAAATGTTTCAAAAATACCTTTCCAAAGTGAAACATAAACAAATTTGCAATTTATTTACTCAAAAAACTTATAAAATGTGCTTTCGTCAATTCATTTTTACTGTTTGAGTTTTGGGTGAGAAAATAGTGCTTTGTTCAGAAAACTTTCCGTGAAGATTGCGGAAAATCCAACCGTCGGAATCGAACGCCGTCTTCTCCAGGTAATCCACATCATCCCACTCTTCATTTTTAACCGTTTCATCTTTTGTTTTAGGTTTTTATTTCATTTTTTGGAGGGTTTTTAGGTTTAAAACCCGCACGCGGGGGCCATAACACTGGCAGCCCGCGGACCCCGACTTTTTCTCAATGGGGACAAAGTCAGGGGTCCACACTTTCCATGTAGGCAAGGTGCGGACCCACGCACTGTCTCTAATATAGAGGGTGTAGTCCCCGCAGCAAGGGTTTTTAACCCAAAATTTCTCAAATTTGACCCAAACAAATTAATTTATAGCATTCTAATTTGTCTTTTTATTGGATGCAGAGAGTGCATCATGCTAGATTGGCGTGAACGAGGGCATGAGGATGTGGATCTAGCCACGTTGAATCACCAACCTTCAATCGATGCATTAAAGGCATGCGGCTTGTACAAATTCTGGGCCATACCTGGCATGATGGCCCAGGTGGATTTCTTATAGTGGCTAGTTAATAGATGGAGCATACAGGACCAGTGCTTCTTCATCGGTGGCCACCAGCTCGAAATCGAGCCGACAGACATATATTTCTTGATCGGTTTGCCTAAGAGAGGCAAAGACTTGACTCTATTCGGGACTAGGCCAGGTGGCCAGTCTGTCCATAGCCTCCGGCTAGAGTTCTGTAACAGCCAAGCTAGAGACAAAGGGATAGACATAAAAACCATATCCCTTCTTGAACTCATGGTGATCGCGTTTACTGTCACCAAACTTTGCGGGAGTGCCGCATTACATATTGCCACCAGATCCCAGATGCGGATGGCAGTTGACTGCTTTCAAGGAATCATCTTCAATTGGTGCGATGTTGTGTTGGGCAATGTGAGAGGCAAACTGACTAGAGCCAAGAACAGACAACTAAAGACCTTTGGTTATGGGGCTTTGGTTGTGATTTTTGGTCTGGAGAAGGTTCCCATGTTGATCCTGCAGCACCTTATTGTTGGAGCTGGGCTTCCTCGAGAGCCCAAACTGATGCGATGGGTCGCAGTTATGGCCCTTCATCCGGACGAGGGGACAGAGGTTGTTCGATTCAAACCTGAGTATTTCCAATGGTTGAAAAACTAGGTTTTTTCTATTAAGGACTTCCCTTACGCTGGGGTGGATTTTCGTGGTGACCCAGACATGGCTCTTCCACCAAGAGAGCAATGGGATTACTCAGGTAAAATCATTTTCAACATTTTTCTTATTTAAATTTTTTTATTATTTTTCCATCATCCCAAAACTGATAGTAAAAGTTTCAAATGCAGATGTGGGTCCACAGCGACCAGCCGCTCTCCAACCTTACGAGAGGAAACAACCAGTTGCAGCCATGCCAACCCCACAGGACGAATCAGCAGAGGTTTTGGTCGAGTTGGAGAGTCATCTAGAGCGCTTGATAGGAGATTCCGGAGACCACCATAGATGACATTCCTCGTCAACTTCAGCGCTATGTGATTGGGGTCCCAGGACCTTTTAGGAGGTTCCTTTGCAAGGTGGCTATAGAGCTATAAAATGGATCTCTTTCACCTCTAATTACCTCACATTAATATGTCAATCCGGGAGCGTTTTGTTATTTCAAAGAGTGACTTAGTCTGAGGCTATCATTTGTCAGAGTAATGCTAGTAGTACAATGTTCAACAAAAATACAAGAGTAAACGGATGCTTGTCTATAACTAAGTGACTTCAAATGAATAAATCACACACTCTAAAGCTAGGAAACTTATCAGTCAAGGGTTCGGCAACGATAGCCCATCCCTTTAGAAACTGATCGAAAGGAAATTAGAGCATGGACCATGGGTCTGGGAGCTAGACAGTAAATGCCAAGGCTCACTACAGCCATAGATCATCTCTCACACCAAAACAACAAATGCGAGTAAATGAAACGGCAGGTAGGAAAATGGAACAACAAACAAGAAATTGAATAGCAAATCTGGAATGGAACAACAATGCTAAAATGGAACAGCAATCGAATAACTAAGTCTCGTGAGTAGTAATCAAGCTTTATTGTACTAACTCAAATGCACTCGTTGTAATCAAACAACAATCTTTCATTCTCCAAGCAAATCAAGCAGCACGCACTAATGGAACAACATTAATTACCAATAAGTTATGGAACAACGTTTCGAAATCATACACACACACAACACGCTTGAATAGTAATCTGATCTAGCATCAATCTTCATCAACAGGAATGCAATTGCGTTTCAAAATGGAACAGCATTACTCCTGAATCGTAAAGAACACAATTTTAAGATAAATTCCATAACATGAATATACAACATAAGAGCTCTGTAACAAAATAGTAACAATGTTCAATCAAGACTAATAATATTCAATCAATAATAGAGTTAAGGCTTCAAGACTAATAATATTCAATCAACTCTGAAAGGATTAGTGATATAATGCAGAGTCAATACAATAGTTCTTGTCTGTAAAAATCTTAATGAACGAATCTTAACGGAGCATATGATGTAAAATTATAAAGCATACCAGATTACGAAATAATGACGATAAGCAAACAACTCAGAAATAAAATCGTAGTGATACAAAAGCAAGTGTCCTCCGGGACCGGGCCCTTAGCCTCCAAGGGTACACCGCTTTAAGTTAAACCAGACGCAGAGATAAGATAATCACCAAGTTTATATTAATGCATAAAACAAAAGTACAATGAACCAGCTTCAACGAGACTCGATGATCAAATTTCGATCTTTAACAGAAAGTTACATAAAAGCATAATCCCCCAAAGCTAACAGTGTTGTCCCTTTATATAAGGGTGACGGCGGATATGTCTAAGTAATAAGATAAATAAAGCAGCGATCCCTCAGGATCAAAGATCCTGAGGGATTCGCCAAACTGTTAATCCTTAATCACTTCTTTTCTCCTCTACCGAGCTGGTGTCTTCTCCTCCTTTTCCGGACTGGTTTGCTTCAACCTGCTTAGCCTCATTTGCACTCTGTCCTTCATCAAAGGGACAGCAGTTACCCTATTCTTGTCTTTTTCTTTGGAACAGCAGCTCCTCGTTTTTACCCCTTCCTCCACAGGAGAATGAAAACTATCAGCGGTTAAGTCTTGCATACTAATCCCACATATTTTGTTATAATTCTTTATTATTTTCCACGTTCATTATGCAAAAAGGTTCACAAGTTCCACTGAAAAGCCATTGAAATGATCATCAAAAACATACCTTTTTAGTACTCCACACACCCCCCTGCTTACCCTGTTTCATGCCCTCATGAAAATTTTGTGGTTGACATGCAAAGTAGTGAGAGAATAGGCTGGAGAAGGAATCTCATGCGGAGGCCTACAGCCGTTGTGAGTTACTAGGTAGTCAAAGAACTGGCCTGTTTGACCCTCAAGCATCTCATATAGGGCTTGATATCCGGGTGCAGGGTGCCAGATAATTGGACTGTGGAATCTATATCCTAACCAGGATGGCCCTGCCCTCAAAATTCTTTCGCCATAGATGTTCAAACGGTTGGCAGCTAATTGAAAATTCTCATACTTAAATGGCTCCCTGAGCTGGATGTTTGGATTAGAGATTCGGTACCGAAATTTGGCTGCATCAATGGCGAGGCCTTTGATAGAAAGAAAATATTCTAAACTTTGTCGAATGAGTGCCTCGTGCATGGGTCCTAATGTTTCAATGACACCTAGAGTTCTCATGAGGTTTCTATGTGCTTTCCACAACTATATTGGGTCCCTAGGATCAACCCTTACCCACAAGTCTAGGCCATTTTCCTGCCTCTAGAAAGTATTATAGGTTTTGAACCATTTAATCTGATTAACCCCGAATGAGATGAATGCTTGCAATTGGATGTCTCCAACAAAAGGGCCAGGGTTCAGTTCAGTCTCCTGATCTAGCACGAGGTTATGCAAATAGAATTCACACAACAATCTCTGGACCTTCACCCCATAATGTTTACAACAGTCTATAAAGTCATTGACAATGTTAATTTGTATAGGGGCGCCTGCTTTAACAGCTTTTATTTTTAATTGTAAGTACCGTTCCAGTAAAAACAGAGCATAGTTTTTGGCAGGGGCCCTACATGCTAAAACGTCATTGTATAAAGAACACAAGGTATCCATCTTCTTGATAACAGTATCTAGCCTACGAGTTACCTTTGCAACTTTCTCTTGTGCCTTTCGCCACCCTTCAAAGGCCTGGCTTTCGGATTGATTGACGTTCCTTAGTTGTTGTTGTAGTTCTTCATACTTCTCGCGAGGGACCATTTGCTCTCTAAGCCTTTCTGCTTCTTGCTGAGCCTGTTTCAATCCCTTGCGCAAGGTCACTATCTTTGGATCTCTTCTCCATGCAGCAGCGGAGGCCGGGAGTTTTACCTGAACTTTCTTATTGCGTTGTTTCGAGTTCAGGTCCCTTATCACCCCTGAGGGTGGTGCCTCCATCTAAATTTTCTTGTTGTCCGTTTCTTTTTTAAGACGAATATCAGCTTGCTATTGTTCCTTTTCAAATGGAATAGTAGTCTGTTCCTCAGCATCATTTGGAACAGCAGCTGGATCTTCAGCAGGGTTTTGAACAACAGGGCGATTTTTGGTCCTCCGCCTTTTTATCTTGCTGATTTTTACTGCAGTGGTCATCTTTTTCTTCCCTGCGGTCTTCCTTACCCTCTGCCTCGCTTTCAGGATCCTAATATGCTGATGGAGCTGGGCTATTATGCTCAGTAATCTCCGTTGTTCCTTTCGTAATTCCCTAATTTCCAGTGTTTTATTAGAAGGAACAGCAGGTTGTTTACTGCGTTTTGGGCCGTGACTAGTCTCTGGATCTTTCTCCTTGGGTGCTTCTTCACTGTTCTGTTCTGGTTGTTCTGGGGTAGGAACCCTAACTGGTTCCGTCACTTGTTGGGCAACTTCTTTTTCTATTCCTACCTCCTCTGGAATTTCCTCTGGTGCCTTAGGAACAAATTATTCCCGTTCAGTGTCTCTTATCTCCTCTTCATCATGAACAGGCAGATTTCCTTCTTCTGCCTCTTCTGCATGTGGTTTTTCAGATGCATTTTCTTCCTAGGGTTTTCCATGGAGGTCTAATGGAGTGGAAGGTTGGCCATACTCACCCATATTGGCCAAGACTGCGGCCAATTCATCTTCTCCCACTGGGTCCTATGGTGGGCTCCCTTCCTACTGTCCCATTTCCTCCTCCTGCTTGGATTGTTCAGCTTCTACCTCAGAATGCTCAGCTTCTGTTTCAGAATGCTCAGCTTCTTCCTCATTTTCTTCTCCAGATTGCTCGGCCTCCTCGGCCTCTCCTTTCTTTTCTCCTTCAGCTTGCTCTACTTCTTCTTCTGGTCGTGAGGATTGCTCGTCCTCAATTTCTACTGTCTGGCTGGTGCTTTCCTATAGCTTTTCCAGCCTTCCTCGTATTCGAGCTAACTGGACTGATTTTCTATGTTTCTCTGGCTGTTCCGGTGTACCGGTGTCATGCTTACGCTTTGCCGATTCTTGGCGTGTTTTTGGTCGTTCAGATGTGCTAGCAACATGTTTTTGTTTTACTAATTCTCTGCGTTTTTCTGGAGGTTCTGGTGTGCTTGTAGTATGTTTACGTTTTGGGGATGGTGCTGTCACCCTCCCCTCGATTATTGCAATTATCTCTTCCCAGCTGCTTTGCTGCTGGGTGAGGCTATGACTAACTATTAATCGAATTAACCTGTGGTGGCTCACAACTGACTCTACATGTTGTGCCTTTTTAAGGCTTTGTGCAACGTCATGAAGTAATGAATTCAAAAGTGGAGGTAGATTTACAGAGCATTTCTACTTTAGAACAACTAAGAGTTTAAGATGTCATGGTCTTACCACGTCTTTTCTCCCCTCGCAGGTGATGTAGCTTCGCACGGTTCTTACTAATTCTGCCAAGGGTTCTCCTAACGTTGCTGACAGAACTCCCTTCCCTTTAATCATCAAGCTCTGGCCTTCGTCCTGGAAAATTTCCATGATCTTCTGTAATCTTTCCTTCTTTAGTGTCCATACAGGTCCGGTGGCTGGTAGTCTCGAGACTTCTGCGATTATATCATCGGTGACCGCTATCTGCTTCCCCCTTACTATGGAGTGATCCTCCTGCAGATTCTGCAAGAATTCAATCGCCATTGTTTCATTAGACTCCTGCAAGCGGCTGAGATAAGTCAGCCACCCTGCTCTTTCCAAGATCTCCGAGGCAGCAGCGAAGACTGTCAACTCCTAAGGTTCCCTTCGAATTTCCCTTCCTCCCATGGTTTCACTGTGGATTCTTAATGGAACAACAACTGCTTGCTGTTTGAAACACAGAGAGGGTAATGATCACAAGATTTCGAAAAAACACAGGGTATGCAACAAAAATGGCTTATGAACAACAACTTGTGTAAAAAAAATAGAAATATCATGCTGTTAAGTTGTGCCATTCCCTAGTACACTATCTTTCCCGAATAGTGAGCTGACACATAACCCGGGGAATAATGAGGTCAACCTCCCCCCCCACAATGTGATAGGCTGTCCCAGCCATCAAAGAAAGGAGTAGCACCCAATCTGCAACCAAGTCATAAAGGAACAGCATATGAAAATATGCCATGTTTAGAAAACAACGAATTACCAAAATTGAGGCATAAAGTTGGATCGCGTATTACGTAAGAGGCTGCTATGATATGTTGCGAGGCTGGGGGATAGGATGTCTGTTGTACTTGCCAAATCTCAAGTGGTCATTGTCACCTCCTTTGCCATGATTGGTGGTAATAAATGTTCATGCGATATATAAGTCGGGAAATAATGTATGATTAGTGCCTAGGATATAAGAAACAAAAGAGTATTAGTATCTGACCTATTGGTGTAATCAATGTGACTTCAATACCATTAACAGTGCTCTGCTGCCGACAAGTGTCCATAACCTTGGCAGAGTTGTTTATTTCACCCTGGAACCATGACCCTTTATGTGAATTTTAAGGAATGTAATGTCAAAGTGTAGGCCATTATGCTGGCTTGGTAACCAGTTAGCCATAATGCCATTCACGAGGAGGGAGCGAAGAGTGGGCAGGCCGGCTTGTGATGAGACCTCCTGTTCCAAGGTTTGTTTATTTGATATACCTTTTGGACCATATCCCTGGTGTGGTGGCCATAGAGGGAATTCCACTTCACTTCCATCCTCATGATCATGGTAGGCTAGCTCTTGATGAGACCCCCTATCCTGCATTTGACAACTTATAATTCATCTTTTTACTTTTTTCTTTTTCATAAAGCACTTTTACTTACTTATACACAAAGGGTGGTTCAACACTCCTTAAGAGTAGGAATGGTGGAAGAAGTCTTATCATCTCAATAGGAAGATATAAACCATTTGCTCTTATTCCTAAACAATAATCAAAGAGGATTAAAGGGAATGTCATGATAAAGATAACCAATCAAGGCAAAATTAGTAAGACAATGATAACAAAAGATGATGAATAAGTATGTCCTTCCTTTTGTCCTCTTACCAATACAGAGCCTTATAAAGATAACGATTTATAATTTGTTGATTTCAGTATGTTGTGATTTTATGTTCATTGCATAAGTGCATAGCTGTCTCTAAAAGACTTTGAAAGAACAGGAGCAAGAAGCATCCTCAATTTAGATTAGCAAAAGGGACAAGTTGTTTCACAAGGAGAGAAAAGGTATGTAGGAAGTGTTCCTTGTGGAAAGAGGAACAACAAAGGAGCATAGGTCTCAAAAGTGCAAATGTCGTTCCTTTTGAAAAAGGAACAGTAGAACACACCAATGTCGTTCCTTTGAAAAAGGAATAGCAGAAAATAAAAAAAATGCTATCTTTCTTGAAAAAAAAAGGACAACAAAACACTAGAAATGACGTTCCTTTTGAAAAAGGAACAACAACCATGAAAAATGTTGTTCCTTTGAAAAAGGAACAGAAAAAGACGCAAAAGTGTCATTCCTTTGAAAAAGGAACAGTAGAAATCAAAAATATGTTGCGCCTTTGGAAAAGGGACAGCAAACACACCGCAGTGTCGTTCCTTTTGAAAAAGGAACAACAAAAATCAAAATAAAATGTCGTTCCTTTGAAAAAGGAACAACAAAAAAATCAAGAATGTTGTTCCTTTTAAAAAGGAACAGCAGAAAAATCAAGAATGTTGTTCCTTTTGAAAAGGAACAGCAGAAAAATCAAGAATGTTGTTCCTTTTGAAAAGGAACAACAAAACATGCAAATGCCATTCTTTTAGAAACGGAACGGAAAAAATCGCAATCTTGAGGAAGAAAAGGAGCATCAAAAAATGACAAGAAAACATTTAGTTCAAGCATATGTACAAGAACGACTTAAAGAAAAGAACTTATGTACAAATTGTAAAAAGAAATGAATTCCTTAATGAATTACAGGTGAGGAAGACTTCTCTTCCTCTCCTAAAATCTCCATATCAGTGTCTCGGCGTAGCTGCTGGCAGAAGGATTCCCAAGTGAGTGGTTTACGATAGAGACGAACTCGGTGGCCATTTGCTTTGAAGACATATCCAGAACCATCAATGGTGATTAGAGTAAGTGTCCCATTGTCATGTACCTTCTGGATTTCGAATGGTCCCAACCAACGAGTCTAGAGTTTCCCAGAGAAATCCTGAAACCGAGAGTCGTACAACAGAGCCCAATCTCCCTCGTGGAAGACTTTGTTTTTGATGAGGGCATCATGCCATTTAACTCGTTGCTGTTGAATCAATGTTGTATTTTGTAGTTCAGAGAGCCTAATTTCATCCAATTCATTGATCTGCTGTAGTTGATTAATCTGTGCCTCGCTTAGATCTAAGCCAACTTCCTGTGTTGTTCGTAATGTTTGGATTTCAAATTCTATAGGAAAAATGGGTTTTTTTCCAAACACTAATTGATAAGGTGAGTAACCAGTGGTGCTTCTCCATGTTGTTCTATAGGCCTAGAGTGCTTCATGTAGTCGGGCAGCCCAATCATACCTATGTGACGCAATGGTTTTTGTTAGGATTGATTCTATTACCTTATTGTTACTTTCTACTTGTCCATTCGCCTGATATGGAGTAGTGATTTTATGTTGGACATGATAATTATTAAGTGTTGCAGCTAATCTATTCCCAGCAAATTGTGGTCCTCCGTCTATAATTATTTCCCTTGGAAGGCCATAATGTACAAATAGATGGAACAGGAACTGTATGACAGAGTCCTCTGTGGCTCTTGGCAATGCTTCTGCTTCAACCCATTTGGTGACATATTCTGTTGCCACCAAGATATATGTTTTCTGATTTGATGAGGGGTTGATGGGTCCAACGAAATCAAGAGCCCATCGCTCAAATGGTTCGATTACTAACTATGGTTTCAGAGGCATCTCGTCAGCTTAACCAGGACGTCCTGCTCGCTGGCAGCTGTCACAGGCTTGGACAAATTTCTTTGCATCTCTGAAAATCGTGGGCAAATAATATCATGTCTGTAATACTTTATGTCCAGTTCTATGCTCAGCGAAGTGTCCCCCACATGTTCCATCATGACAGGCTTTTAGGATGTCAAAGATTTCGTCTTCTCGAACACATCTCCTGATATGCATGTCTGCCCCTGTGTGAAACAAATAGCCCCCAATCCAGGAGAATTGAGTACTCTTTTGAACAATCTATTTGCGTTGATTAGGGGTTAGGTGTTTTGGTAGTTTACCTACTGCAAGGTAATTGGCAACATCAGCATACCAGGGTGTTTGAGCTTCAACAACAAACAGATGTTCGTCCGGAAATTGATCTTCAACTGCTACTGCATCAATTGGCTTTGGCATTCTTGAGAGAAAATCAGCTATAAGGTTTTCTTTGCCAAGTCGATCCTTGATTGTGATATCGAATTCCTGCAATAAAATCAACCATCTAGTTATTCTGGCATTTGCGACAGCCTTATTTGCTAAATATTTTATGGCGGAATGATCTGTATACAAAATAACAGGATAGCCTGTAATATAATGTCTAAATTTATTGACAGCACGTATTACAGCTAGGAATTCCTTTTCAGTAACAGTGTAATTTAATTCATCAGGGGATAAATTTTTGCTGATGTAATAGATAGCGTATGGTTTTTTATCCTCTTCCTGCCCAAGGACTGCGCCAATGGCTGTATCTAAGGCATCAGATGATATCTGAAATGGCAAATCCCAGTTTGGTCCTCGAAGGACTGGGGCTGTGGATACGAGCTTCTTTAAATCCTTGAAAGCATGCTCACATTTTTCTGTCCAAAGAAAATCAACGTTATTAGTTAGTGCATATAAAGGTGCAACAATGTGTGAATAATGTTCTATAAATCATCTATAATAGCCAGAAAATCCAAGAAAGCTGTGTACCTCTGTTTGAGTAGTAGGAGTGGGAATAAGCAAAAGTATTTGGATTTTGGCCGGGTCTACCTGAATGTCGGCTGCTGAAACATAGTGTCCTAGAATAAGTCCTTCAGTCATCATCATATAACATTTTTCGTGGCTTAAGCAAAGTCTGGTAGCTATGCAGCATTGTAGGACTTTTTCTAGGGTGTCTAGTGCTGGATCAAAATCGTCTCCATATGGTGTAAAGTCATTCATATATACTTCAAGTCCATCATTTATTAAATCTGCAAAAATGCTAAGGATAGCCCTTTGGAATGTGGCAGGAGCATTACATAGGCCAAAAGGTAGAACTCGGTAGGAAAATGTTCCCCACGGACAAGTAAAAGTAGTTTTGTCCTGGTCTTCAGGGGCAATCTGAATCTGATTGTATCCACTGAAGCCATCTAGGAAAGAAAAGAATTTCTTTCCTCCCAAAGTATCTAGCACATGGTCTATGAATGGGAGAGGAAAGTGATCTTTTTGTGTTGCTTTATTAATTTCCCTGTAATCCACACAAATTCTCCATTTCCCATTCTTTTTTGGTACCACCACAAGCGGAGAGACCCATTTACTGTTAGAAATAGGATAGATAAAATTGACATCTAAAAGTTTCTAAAGTTCAGCTTTTACCACATCCTTTAGATGAGGATTAAGTCTTCTTTGCGGTTGATGAACAGGTCTAGCATCCTTTTCTATATAAATGTGGTGTGTACACAATTGTGGATCGATTCCTTTCATATCAGGGTAATCCCATGAAAATGCTTCTTGATATTTTCTTAACAGATGGATGAGCTTCGTTTCTTGTTCAGGTGTGAGGTTGGCATTGATATTTAAAGTTTTTCCTGGTTCAATTTCCACAATTTTACTATTTGCAATAGAAGTAACAGGTATTGTTTGATCATGTGTATCTTTCAGAGGATCTTCTTCTAATTCATTATCAAATGCTGCTTCTATCATGTGACACTGTGTGCAGGATCCGGATTCAGTTTGACTAATGAAGTTGTTAATGACATCATCTTTTGTTTGATCTTTAAAATCAAGTGCCTCTTGTATAGTCAATGGAGATCTAATGTTATCAGTAAGGTATGATACAAGGTGCTTGTTAGTTTTAATTATTGTGACACTTGGCTGCGCTGGAGGGTATAAAACTAAATTCTTGATATCAGGTCATTTGGTTATGGTCATATTTCCTTGCCGGCAACCAATGTAAGCATTGGCAGTGGTAAGCCAAGATCTACCTAGGATTAGCAGGTGTCCATCAAGTTGGGTTTTTGGATTAATTATCAGGAAATCGGTTAGATATTCCCAGGAATCTACAGAGACCATGACATCATCTAGAGTACCCTCTAGTCTAACTACAGATCGATCAACCAATTCTAACAAAGTAGAGGTGGGTTCTACAGATGTAATGCCGAGCTTTTTATAGGTAGTGGTTGTTAAAATATTGATTGCAGCTCCTAGATCAACTAAGGCATTAGACAGGGTCTGACCATAAATTTGAATAGTTACAATTGGATTTCCTTGGTCTTGATATTTAATGGGTGTTTCTTTCTCAGATAGTAAACCAGATAAAGTACCGACTACTTGGACTCTTGGATTAGTTGTTATATTCCTCCTTGGTTTCTTTATGTACAATTCTTTGATAGTTTTTGCATATATAGGAATGTCTTGAATGGCTTGGAGGAATGTGATTTTTATGTACAGATTTTGTAATTCTCCCAGAATGTCAAAGTCAGGATACTGTAAATGTCGAGGTATGACTAATCGTTCTGGGAATGGAGGAGAGGATGTGGTTGCTTGATTATGAGTCTGCTACTTATTTACATCCTCTTGTTGCAACTGATGTTCTCTTGATAACTGATCTTCAATATGAACTGTTTTATTTCCCTCAGTTTCAATAATACGTACAGATCGTAACTAAAGATCATTACACTCCCTCAGGTCGGGTCCTATTTTTGGTGATTCTATGATTTGAAGAGATTGGACCAGTCTGTTATTTGGATTGGGGTTGGGTTGGGCTGGGAGTTGCAGTCTCAGATTAGACTAGGGATTTTGTTGTAAAGCTGGCAGAGTAGGTTGAGGGAGCGGAATAGTTCCTACTGGCTGGTGCATCGGTCTTTGCCAGTTTGTCTTCCAGGGTGAACTTTGTGAAGTAGGGGGAGTCCATTGTGGAGGATATGGGCTATTTTGCCAATATGGTGGAGTGTAAGGGAAATTCGGCCAACCAGATTGGCTTGCCTGATTCAGCCATGGGTTTGAAGAAGGAAACGACGGTGGTGACCAGTTTGAAAATGGGGGTTGGGACTGACTTTGCCACATACTATATTGTTGAGCATTATATTGTGGAGGCTGAAAAGAAGAAGTTGGGTCTGGAAACATACCAGATTGTCTCGGCTGCCACTGGCGGCGCTGGTTGATCAAGTACATCGATTCTGGTTCTTCCTCCGCTTCCTTATATACTGCTTTTAATCCAGGAAGTGAGGGGCAGCTTTCCGTAAGATGATCTTTTGTATAGATGGCACATGTTTGGACTGTATCCAGTGGACACTCCTTGTGACTATGCTTTTTCCTGCATCGGGGACAGAAGATTGCCAAATTTTGTTCTACCTCCATCTGCTTCTGTTTGGCCTGGATAATATCAAGTTGTGTAGTTAGTGTCCCTAGAATATCAATTTTAAAATTTTCTAATAAATTTCCAATCTCTACACGTGTTACTCCTTCTGTTGATATTTTGTTGTCTCTTGCAAACCGATCATATTCTGCTGGTTTTACTCTTGTGCTGCCTCTCGAACTCCTGATACATAAATCAATGATGTCAGCAAAATTCTCTTGATAAATGTCCCCTTTTCCCATGATGTTTAATGTTTCAATCCACTGTTCCTTCATGCCCCTTATCAATGCAGTTTTTAACACATTATCAGGTAAAGGTAGTGATGCATAAGGAGATCTTTGTAAATTGTACTGAAAACGTTCCACATACTCCTCTAATGTTTCATTTGGTTTGGCTGTCATTTGAAATATTTCGTCCTTTAATTCTCTAGACCTACAATAGTCCTGATATTTTTTTAAGAAAGATTCTTTCATTTGATCCCAATTGTTGATGACCCCACCACCTAGTCCCATAAACCATCTTAAAGCAGCCCCCTTTAATGTAGAGGGGAATAATTTCAATTTCTGGGGATCGGTGGTGTAATCATATCCTCTGCACAACACATCGAATTCGAATAAAAATGCATCCGGATCTTCTGATGTGAGACCGTGAAATGTAGGGATATGTTGAAGAGGGATAGCTTTCATGGGCGCATTTGCTGCAGAATCCACTATAGGATATTGTAATGTAGAGGTTTGAGTATTTGGCTAGTTCTGAGCCATAGGATCGAATATATGCCAATAACCTTCTGGGATATCTAGGAGGGTATTCCTAGGTTGAGAGGGAACGGTTTTGGCAGGGATGGTTTTAATAGCACTTCCTTTATTTGGGATAAGGGGAATGCCTGATGTCTGAGGAGATTGGATTCCTTCAACAATGATTTTCGCAGCGCTCCCCTTATCTGGGTTGTTTAATGGCCGATCTGTTCCAATGGGAGATTTTCGTTCCTCGATTTCCCCTGTTTCTCCTTCTCCTTCACAAAAGTTGCTGAAATTCCCTTCCTGCAATAGTTCTGGAGTAGAATTTTCAATTTCTTGAAAGTCTTGCTCTTCAGTTTGACTATGCACCTCAACAAGGTAACGAAAATAAGAATAAAGTGTGGATCGTGGGCATGAAGTAGGTGTGCGGGGTTACAGTCACAAGCAGGGGTTCACAGGAGCTATTGGCCGACATAATCGCTATGTTGCCCATTGTGACCTGCTCTAGTCTGTTCTAGATCACTTGAAGCATACAACAGTAACAGAAAGGAAGAGCATGATATTTTCATTTCCATGTTAAAATAATTGCATTACTTTCAATTCCATTTCGGAGAAAGGATTGTGGTCATTTGGCGATGACAAAAATTGCTAGAAAAAGAGGTCGAGAAGTTGGAAACATGGTTGGATCACTTTGGGAAACATGTTCAGTGTTCATATCGCCCCCCTTCCCGTCTAGGTACTAGGATGGATAACCCAAAGTCAATTAATTCTGATGATTGAGTATGGTCATAGGCGTCCTTCTGGTTATGTTTATCTTTTGGTGTTTTTGGCCTATCAATCTACAGAATTATAATATGCTTCTTCTTCTGTTTTTTTATAAGATGGTGATAACATTGGTCAATAAACCCAATCGGGGTGACACCACTTGAATTTTGATATCTATGTACTCTCCTTTTAATTAATGAATAGATCCTTGACTTACAAAAAAAAACATTGACAAAATGCATACCCCATAAGTAATAGATACACTTAACTTACAACTTTAAAGAGAGATATCAAACTTATAGATTTATCAAGATAATAAGAAGTGTCTTCACAAAAAAACATATTGAAATTTTTTTAATAAGTATTTTCATATTATTAACGTTTTTTTAAAACAGAATATTTAAAACCAATGGACAAAAAGAAAATGAAGAATATAAATATATCATTGAATCATGGTGATCAGGTGCTCAAAATTAGGCTCAAAACTCAAAGTGGTAGAATCTTGATAAAATTAGCTTCATATCAAAGGGCTCGTCATCCTGATTCCAATGGTGTGAATGACACTCGAATCCGAGCTCATATGAAGAAGTTAAAGCAAGTTAAAGTTCAGGTTTGACTTGGACAAATGGCAGGAGAAGATGATGTGGCAGGACTCTTTAGCAAATGTGGAGGTGCCAAGTGGTAGGCTGCCATTGGCCCCACATTTCACAAATCACATATCACCCACATTGTGTTCACAAACCATAAGATTCTTTAGTTCCCGCCGATTGCGATTTGCCATGTAGTTGTTGGTGCTGATAGTTTATGGCCGCCACACGGTGAAATTTTCGCCTAGTTAGTGCTTTTTGGAGCAAAATTGTTGGATAATGCCAGAAATGGTGCAGTTTGTGGAGCGAATATTGGGAAATCTAGGAGAGGTCATAATTTCTTCTATTTTTTCTCAAATTGGATGCAAAAAGAGGCTAGATAGCCATTTTTGGATATTTTGGACTCATTGAAGCAGGTTTCAAAAGAATTTGAGCATTATAAACACATATTTCTACAATTTTGAGCATAATATAGAGGCCTAAGCCATTGGAAGCTGGACCAAGGAGACATATACTAGGAGTGGTGAACTCCTTTATCATGTTCCTATTCTAATGTATTTTTGATGATGTTCTGTACATGTTTATGTTGTTGTTCAATCTCGTATTTATGTTAAATTTCTCATAAAATTAACATAAAAAATCATCATTTCACTTGCAAAAATTCATGAATCCTTAAGTACAATGAAATAATTTTGTTTCTAATCTGTGGAGGATCCTAGCACAATAATCTAATATTCTAAATCAAATCATTTTGGTATTGGAGCTCTAAGTTGTGTTTGTGAAAGAAGGATTTAATAGTTTTCAAGTTTATGTCATGATTACAAGTTTAGAACTCAAAAGAGGAGAAGGGAAGCTGGTTGGAAGCCCTAAAGTTGGGTCAAGGGGAAGGAGATCAAGGTTGCCACAATCTCCAACACTAGTTCAACCTAAATCTACAGTTAAAACTCAAATCTACCTTAATAAATATCCTTAACATAGTTTCTTCATAAACCATTGTTCCAAATAATTACTTAGCTAAGTGACTAGGGGCCTAAAGTTAACTTGGACTCCTTGTCATACTCACTTCCTCCTCTCCTTTGCCTATATATGATCTATGTCTTGGCTCTATCTAGTGAATCTAATCTACTGAAATTTCTTTCCTCTTTAAGGCTTAAATTTTCCTCAAAACATGCCTTACCAAAAAAGGAAACTAGTTTGCATGCAGTGGGTTTTCCATGGAGTTTGATTTTGGTACAAGATTTAACAGGACTTTGCATGAGTTTTGGATTGAAAACCGTGAAATGGAGGAGAAACCATGAAGAAAATTTTGCATAGGACCATTGTAAGAAACAAATCTTTTATGAAAAACCAGTTTTTCACCAATAAAATGAGAATTAAAGGATAACTACCTTATAGACTATGGATCAAAGTGCAACATCACATTGGTGGAAATATCTTCAATGCATATACCCCTCCTGACAAGAACAAATTTAAAAAAAAATTGCATACAAATATCAAAACAATGAACCACATGGAGAAATATAGATGCTAACATCTAGTCCTTTCACATTCATTACAGTTCCACAGCTTCAAATATGGTGGATTCAGTTGTACAAATTTACATGAATAATATTTACATAGATTTCCTTAACACAGTTTCTTTAGAAATGATTGTTCCAAATAATTAGGTAATTCATGAATGAATAAAGAATACCAAATAAGCATTTCATGAAATAATTCTCTATTTGGGAAACTAAATATATAGAGGGCACCTTTTTACAAGGATGTTTTTCGAACACAATTTGGCACCATAACCTAAATTTAAATTTACTCCCCTAAGTAAGACACTATTATTTCTGGAATTTGTTCCCATTATCATGCCCGAATAATACAATCAAGAATAAATATTGCTTCCATATCCATAGAGTCATGTTACCATGGAAGCACTGGAATATGGCAAAAATATCAACAAACAATGGAGAACCCTCTTGAAAATTATTAATTAACTGGCAAAACAAAGGGATGGTTCATGCCAATAATTTGAAAAATTAATGGACAATGTATCTTGATATAGAAAAAATGAATAATAGACTACCTCAATAGAACGAACTTGTACGATGTACCACATGCCACGATTTCTACCTTCGTCTCCGAAAATGATACCCAACAAACTACAGTCTGTCCTCTTTCTGTCACTTCTTACAAAATTGGAATCTGATGGTCAAAGATAAAGTTATGACAATTTTCCCAAGCTGACATGTTTGAGATCGAATTTAGGAGCCTCTAAACACCCTAACTTCCTCAGTTCGTATCTTTGAAACTATAGCTAGACAAGATCTGAAATTCGGTCACAAGGTTTATCACAATTTTGGCTCAAATGGGTTTTAATTTCAACTTCTGGAGCTTTTTAGAAACAAAATGTATAGAAAAAATTCAACGATGACCTGTTTGAAGCAACGAAACCCTAGAATCCAAAGCTCTCATACCAATTGTTATGCAAGAATAGTGAGAAGTAGTCACGCTTGAAACAGTTATCACAACAATAAAGAACAAAGGCTTGAAAATAGAGAATTGCTTTTGTGCATACATTGAGGCTTAGCACAAATATCTTGTTGGAAAGCTTCAACAAATCTTGGAAACATTATTGGAGATCATGATGCCTACTTGAAATCATCATGAGGTAACTTTGCAGACTCTGTTAGGGCAATATGGAGAGTTGTGAAGACTCCTTCATATGAAGACAGGTTGTCATTGATGTAGTAGTGAAGGTGTAAATAGACATAATCTAGTGAAGAAGATGTTGGGAGCAGAGAATTACTATCAAACATATCTAGACAAAATATAGCAGTGGGTTGGAGCCCAGAGGGTTGGTGCCCTGAAGGTTGGAGCCTCAATCAAACAAGGTTGGTGCCTTGACAAGATAAGGTTGGAGCCTTGGGGTTGGTGCCTCAGAATTGGAAGGATTGGTGTCCTTGGAGGTGGTCCTCCTAAACACAAGGTTGGTGCCTTGAGAAGACAGGGTTGGTACCCTAGAGGTTGGAGCCTCACAAAAGACGAAGTTGGTGCTTGGAAACATATTGGAACCTTATATTTATTGTACCATATTTATTGTAAAGATTATATTAATAAAATCATTTATTCCTATTGTTCATTTTGTGTTCTAAATATAAATGATTTAACTCATAAAAATAACAAATGAAAAGGAATACTGATTCACCCCCCCTAGTATTTCCAACGAAACAATTCTTGTATGATACAAATGAAAAGACCTCCTTTCTATATATAGGAGTCTAAGGGGTCACAATATAATGAGAGCCAAAATAACAATAATAATGTAAGGGCACAACAATAATAATAGTGGGCTTCTATGGGGCACAATAATAACAATATGGGGACAACATGGGCACGACAATAACAATAAGGGTTACAATGATAATAATAATAAGGGAATACACTAGTATTATAGGGACCTAACAAAGCCCATATCTTTATTAGGATCTTCATTCCGACAAAGCCTTGTATTTAATGGCGTTTCAATATCTTGAATATACGAAGTAAAAAATGGAGAGGATAAAACTTCAAAATGCACATGTTAACTTCAGTTATATTTCAAATTGCTTAAACAAGGAAAAACCTCTCTTGTTCTCAATAAGTCACGATGCCTCTTCCACCCATACTACAAATATTCAATAAATGTTTCAAGCATACCTTTAAGGAAATAAAATAAAGGCTGAAGAAGAGAAAGGCTTCCTCCACAATGAAGTGATGCAAACAACTTCATCATGGTATTAAACACGTCTACTAGCAACGATATATTCAGAGATATATTGGGTGGATGTTAGGATTTGTGATTCATTAATAATGACAATGGAATGTTTCTCCCCCCAAAAAAAGTAATAATGACAACAGAATTCTTCTCCTCAGAGAAATATGGCAGGGAAATTGCTTTATTTTGTGTTGTAAGCATTATTTTAAATTACATTTAAAATCAAGCAGATAATCACAAATGTTGGCTCTTGAATGGTTTTTGGTATTTGCGCCAAGTGACATGAGGATAAATATTAGCTAAGAAAAGATTGAATGAGTTTCTTGACAACATTGCAGTTTAACTTTAACTTGCTTAAACACGTTAAGGCCTGGAAAAAAAAGTCTCGGACTCTGATCTACTCGAACTCGACCAATATAGCTTTATACGAAAAAATGTTGGATAATGAGATATATGAGAGCAAAAGTGATGAAAGGGAAAGCAACGAAAGCGAAAACGAAGATGAAGAATTGAGATATGAAAGCATGGTGGAAATAGCAGGGAGTCATCATGATGACAATAAAGCACGTACGAAATATACTTTTTTAAGTCTGAATGACATTTGTGAGCGTCAGCACAATGCTACCAAAATAGTTTCAACTGTGCAGGCTGTCTCAGAAGCTGAGGCAGCTATTCTCTTGCGTCACTTCGATTGGAATTATATTAATGCCAACGATCAATGCTTTGCAGATGAGGAGAAAGTGAGAAATGTCGTGGGTTTATTCTTGCAGCCGGACGATAAACATGAGACCAAAGAAGAAAAAATGGAGGAGTTAACTACCTGTCCGATAATTTTCTATGATTTCAAGATCAGAGACATGAAGTCACTCAAGTACTATGACCATTTATTTTGCCAAGATTGTTGGCGAATTTTTATTCACACATCAATAAATCATGATGGTGCAGGATGCCTCAACCTACGATGTTGACATCAAGGTCCACGATGCCGTGCTATTGTGAGTGAAGACATGGTTTTTTCTCTGGGGTTATCTGAGGAATATAAGAACAAATATAGAACCTACCTTGTGAGGTCATATGTTGAACAAAAAAGTAGGGTTAAATGGTGTCCAGCGCCAGACTGTGCGTACTGTGTGGAGGTCGACTCTGCTAATTGTGATGTAACTCCTGAGGAGGTTGTCTGCAATTGTTCACATAAATTTTTTGGAATTGTTTAGAGGAGTCTCATCGTCCAATAGGCTGCGACATAGTCAAAAAATGGATTGATCAAATTAATAATGGTGATTCACTCAATGCGTACTGGATATTTTGTAATTCCAGGCCGTGTCCAAAGTGTGATCGACCAATAGAGAAAAATCAAGGGTGTATGCACATGACATGTACGTCCCCGTGTGAATTTCAATTCTGTTGGTTATGCCTTGGTGATTGGTTTAAACATGATTCTTGCAATTAGTATAGTCCTGATCAGGTTGCAACAACATCAGGAAGAATTGATGCAGGGAATCAATCCAGGAATTCGGCCTCCGTCGATTCTAGGAAAAGGTTTGCAGCTAAAACATCTTGTTCAAATCGATTGGTATTTTATATGGAAAGATGGAAGGCAAATGAAAAGTTAGAGGAAAAGGTGTTATCTAATCTGCACGTTGTGCGAGAGGTAGAGATTAAAATATTGAATGAGTGTAAACAGACGAGAATGAGTTGATTTGGTTTAACAAAGTTCAAATGTGTGGTAGATGCAGATAAAATGTGAACAGAATTGAAAAAGAAGGAGATGTAGCTCACAGGTGAGGCCTGCACCTGGAGACTACACTCAAAATAGAGAGATCACTCTCGTACACTCTATACTTCCATCTACATTCATTTTTGGTTTAAACATCCATTTACATCCTATGGGTGTTTTATTCTTAGGCAGTTCAACTAAATCCCAAGTGTCATTTCTAAGAATTGATTCCATCTCTTCATTCATTGCAGCTCTCCACTCCTTAAATTGACTAGCTTCTTTGTAATTAGTGGGCTCTACAATTGTCAAAACATTTGACATCAAAGCATAGTCTCTCAATTTTAATGGTAATTGAGTCTTCCTACCAAATCTCCTTGGTATGGGACTTACCTCAAATTTGTCAGCTCTAAATGGGCTTGCCTTATCACCTTTTTCTTGTTCTTCTTTCTGCTCATGCTCTTTTTCATCCTCGCTACTTTCATCCATCAACAATGGAATGTGCCAATCATCACCAATGTCATCTTTCCCTTCCTATACCTGTTCATGAAACACTACATCCCTACTTTCAAATATCTTATGAGTCTCAGGATTGAACAATTTATATGCTTTAAATTATGTGCCATAACCAACAAAGATGCATTTAACTGCTTTGGGATACAATTTCTTCCTATCAGCTTTGGGTATATGGGCAAATTCTTTTGACCCAAATACTCTTAGATGATTTACGGCTGGTTTGAATCCATATAGAGCTTCAAAAGGGGTTTTGAAGCTAAGATACCTGGTAGGACTTCTGTTCTTCAAATATACAGCAGTGTTAATAGCCTCTGCCCAAAAGCTTTTAGATAGATCCTTACCTTGTAACATGCTCCTTGCGCACTCCACTAAGGTTCTATTTTTGCGTTCTGCGACTCCATTCTGCTGTGGTGTGTGTGGCACTGTAAACTGCTGAACAATCCCGTGAGATTTGCAGAATTTCATGAATTCCTCTAGCTTGTATTCTCCCCATTGATCAGAATGGAGAATTTTTATACTCTTACCAAACTGTTTTTTCACCAAGGTTTTAAATTCTCTAAAGCACTAGAAAGTTTGACTTTTCTTACTCAAAAAATAAATCCATGAATATCTAGTGCAGTCATCAGTAAATAACAAAAAATAATATGCTCCACCTAGCGACCTTGTCTGCATGGGTCCGCATATATCAATGTGCATTAGTTCTAAAATATTTGTTTCCTTCCTCCTATCATGCACAGGAAACTATTCTCTATGCATTTTACCTAAGGCACATCCATCACAATTTAACTGAATATTACGAAAGATAGGGAGCCCCTCAACCATACCTTTTCTCTGTAATAGCATGAGGTCCTGCAAATTCAAGTGACCGAATCTCTGATGCCAGAGTTGTTCGACTGTCGATCCTCCTACAACCATGGCTCATTTTGATATACTCTTTACATCTAGTCTGTATAGGCTTCCAACACGCACGCATGTTGCAACTATTTCTTCCCTGCAATCCTTTATCACACAATGAGTCTTGAAGAATTTGACTTTCATATCTTGATCAGTTATCGTGGATACGGATATCAGATTTTTCTTAATTCCAGGTACATATAAAACATTCTAAAGATGACTAATTTTTCTATTTGGTAACTTGACTGGAATAACCCCATAACCTTTAATCTCGTATCCACTATCATCTCCTAAATAGATTTTTGATCCATATGTACTTTCCTCAAGACTATCAAAAAATTCCTTTTTACCTGTCATGTGAGAGGATGCTCCAGAATCAACATACCATATATCGTCCTCATCATATGCTAAAAGGGCATGGTCGACTATGAACAATCAAAATTCATGATTTAAATCTTTATCTTCTTCAACATCATCTTTAGCAAAGTATCCTCTATGCTTTGCCTGCTTCCTCTTTGCATCATCAACCTACTTCTTAAAGCATACACTGTATATGGCCGTTCTTTCCACAATAATAACATTTCTTTACAAAATCATTTGTAATCATACCTTTATGTGGGCATTTCTGCGATGTTCCTCCTTTCTTCTGTGATTACTGTTGTGGCTGCTTCCCTCTGAATGATCACCGTTTCGCCATCAGCACAAGATCATCATTCTGGGGGTTCAACTTCTGCCGCCGCTCCTCCTCTTGCAGCAAGATCCCTGTCAGATCATCAAATGTGGGCGCTTTCTCCCTTGCCGCTAATCCAGTGATGAACATTTGAAATTCATCTTGCATCCGGTTTAGTGTGATTGAGAGAAGATCAGGGTCAGACACCGCCTCTCCGATGTTCCCTAATGCATCTTTTACATCTTTGATTCGCGCAACAAATGCAACAACAGTCTCATTTTCGTTCATCCTCATCGAAAATAGCTTGCTTTTAAGTGCCATAACTCGGCTTGTGTTCTGGGTCTGATACAGAGTTTTGATCTTCGTCCAGATCTCCGCGGACGTTTTACAGTCTCTGATGTGCGGGATAACGTTGTCCTTCACGGACATTTTCAGCAAAACTTTTGCCTTGTTCTCTCGCTTATCCCAGTCTTGCTCCTGCGCCCCCGCATTCACCCTCTGCTCATCACCTGTAACTATGGACCAAGCATTCGCACCTTCAAGCAAGGTCTGGATCTTAAACTTCCAGTTCGTGAAGTTAGATCCATCGAGTTTTCCAGACTCGTGGAGGTAAGATTCCATTGTATTACTCATTCTAATGAATCTACCCAACAAGAAGTCGATACCTGTCAAATTGATCTGTCACCGATTTAGATACGCCAATATTTGACAACTCAGCAAAATCATTCGCGCTCCGATACAGCCAAAAATCAATCTGATCAAAACTCATCTGATCTGCCTCTCCCAGATAGATCTGCAACTTCTCTGATCTGCTCCCTTTGCAAATCGCCAAACGAAGATGAGGCTTCCCGCAGATATCCTTGAAGGTAGATTGGCGCATCCCCGTGCGTATTGGCGCGTTCCCGAGTGAAAAATCCGTGCCAAGAGAAAATCGGTTAGAGTAAAATTGCTGGCGCGATTTTTTCGTGATTTTCCACGCCAATAGGGTATTTTGGCACTTTGGCGCGATTAATAGACGAACATTCGTGCCAATCTTGCTCCTCACGCTACTGTCAGCATGAAAAGCGCGCCAATATCCTTTCTACTCAGAAAAAAAAAAGAAACATCTAGTCTGAGCCAGGTGTTCTGCAGTCCACCTGCTCAATTGAGCACAAAGCTCCTTGTGTACACGCGGCCACAGAGGCACCTCAAACCACACAGGTAACTCTGCCACAAGGCAAGCTGGCCACAAAGGCACTTCAGTCACAAGAGGTGATACAAGATCAGGTTCACCCAATCTGAGCTCTGATACCAAGATAAAATGTAAACAGAATTGAAAAAGAAGGAGATGTAGCTCACAGGTGAGGCCTGCACTTGGAGACTACACTCAAAATAGAGAGATCACTCTCGTACACTCTATACCTCCATCTGCATTCATTTTTGGTTTAAACATCCATTTACAGATGCATGGTTACAGATAGCAGAATTCAAGCACATGCTTAAATGGACATATGCATATGGCTATTATTTAACCCCAGCATCTAGCGATCATGATCAGGAAGCTAATATTGTTCGCAAAAAACAAAATATTTTCGAATTCCTACAAGGTGAAGCTGAAAGTAGTTTAGAACAACTTCATCATTTCGTTGAACAAGAGTTGCAAGACCATATAGAAATCGCCCTTAAAGCTGACGCTGATACTTCGACTCGGAAAAAGGCATTGCGCGATTTTGATGACTTCTGTATCAAGCTTGAAAAGTTCACAAAATCGATGGGCAAATATTTTGAAAACCTAATTCAAGCTTTTGAAAACAATCTCTCCGAAGTTAGTCGGATTAATGCACCAGCAGGGTGCGCATGAAGAAGCAATTATTACTAGAACTAGCAATCACTTATTATTAAGCAGTGCAAGTGGGCCACTGGACTCGGATGAATTTTTCTCATATTTCATCATATCTTTGTTGGTTCCAGCCTATTAACGATCTTGGACGTTAGTGGCAACCCAATCCTTTTGATTGGTTATCTGGTCAATATTATTGTTTGTTTCATGATTATTTATTTTAATGAAATGTGATCTTTGTTTTTAGTGGAATCTCATAAGGGGAAGCAAAGATTCACTTTTGATGTATCTATTGTTTATATGCAAAGATTCACTTTTGATGTATCTATTGTTTATATGTGGACTTGTTTTGTTAAGTGTGACTTGTGTATAGATAAGTGGATTAAAGTATATCTCCATGTTTAAGCAATTCTTTTACGTGCAAGTAACCTCGAAGATTAAGTTTTATTTTCTCTATCATATTACTCATGTATATTTTTGTTTGGACATAATAAGGATCTTGGTTTATGGAACCTAAATTCTTGTGATTGATTACTAGTTCAATATTATTATATGTTTGTAATATTTATTTTAATAAGAAGTGGTGATTTATATTTATATTTTATGTGTGATTTCATTTATGGAGGTTATATTAAATGGTCTTATGACATGCATGAAGCCTATTCATGAAGCCATGGAACCCATCATTCGATCCCTCTACAACAGTCATAACTTCAGCACCAGTTTGGGTGAGATTGCCAAGCCTACCTTTGCATCTTTGGAATCTCTCGTCGCTAAAAGCCATTGGAGATGCAATTGGGAAATTTTACTGCAGGTGCCCAGAAATAGAGGAATATGCAAGAACCACCTATGCATGCATCTGTGTGGAAATGGATTTTAGCACCGGATTCCCAGCTAAAATAAACCTAACAAGTAAAGACTATGTGTGGAACCAGAAACTCGATTACGAAAGTGTCCTCTTCAGATGTCGATCCTGCTTTGAGATAGGGCATCTAGTCAAAAATTGCCCAAAAGCCTCCCAGAAAAATTCTGCTAGAACCAACCACCACAGATCTACATGGTGGGAAGGAGCATAAAAAGAACACTACACTGTCATCAAAGAAGAATACTCTGGAGAAAACTCTGAATCACAAGAAATCGGGCAGGAAAGAAACAACTCTCAAGACAGACATGGAGAAAGCCCCACCCAATAAATCAACAATTATGAGGATTCGACTGCACAAAATAAGTCTTCATTTAACAGCAAAGCAGATCTCCTAGACCAAACTTCTTCTCTGACTATCTTCAAAAGGATGAACACAATAGATTGCGAAGCTAAAACACCAATGTCCCAAGAACCAGAAGAGATGAAGGGGATGCAAGATAAAGAAAGTTGGAAGACTGTAGAGAAAAAAAAGAAAGCTACAGCACCAATCTCGCCAAGAAAGACGAGGAGCCAGATAATTAAAAACTAAGAAAGTTATAGGTCCGATAGACCATTTTGGTCTCAGTGGACGTTAACCATCATCATCATCATCATAAGTTTAATAAATTACATTATATCTTTTCCAATTTAATGTTTAAAGGGGTTGTATTCTATAGTGGGAAGCAACAAGTTCTTCATAGTTAGGTAAGGTTCAATTCTGGCTTAGCTTTGATGTAGTTATTCAACATGTTTTATCACCTAGAGAGACTAGATAAAAATTGGTTTGTGATGCTTGCATAGATAATTGGATTAAATCTCATTCCAGTGTCTTGTATTTCAATAGAATTTTTCTTTACACATATAGCAACTTATAGTTTCATGGAAATCTCCAACTTATAGTTTCATAGAATGCAACTCACGAGAATGGAAATAAGAAAATAAGAATATAGTCCTGCCCTTTCTCACCCACTTCATTGTCGACCTCTTCCTTGTGCTATATTCTTCCGTTTGTCCTTTGCTCTACATTCCCACTGCCAATTCCGCTTGGCTGATTCCACGCTCAGATGGCTCCTATTTCCCTTGCTTGGTTTCTTTTGTATTCTTCCACCACCTTTCCGCAATTGCCCATTCACTCCCGGTTCTTGTCCCTTTCCTTTGGTTATCAGCTCCACAACCTGAACCATTATCCCCACCACCTATTCGTGACCTTTCTTCCCTCCAAATTCCAAAATTCAAAACAAATGCCCCAAGAGGCCCCAACCATCTATCTCAAGTGTTGTCGGCTCTGTTTTTGTTCCTGGCGGAGACTCTGCTGTTATTTCTTGTTGCTTTAAAAGGATTGGTTGCTATCAATAGATTTTTCTGAGTGGCCTTGTGGGGAAGTTGCAGGCTGCGTGGTTTCAAGAAACCGAGGAGTGGGAGGGATAATGATTGGCTCTAGAACAATGAGCAAATTGATTGGAAATGAGGCTTCAAACAGTTCAATCAGGGACACCTTTTCTTGTTGAGGGGTTTTCTTCTCGTGCATGTGGTAGACCCTATTCAGTAGGAGATCTGCACGATCAATTCTTATGGTGAAAGAAGATGGTGAGCAATGTAAATATAGAGACTAAGAAATTTAATGGTTAAAGTTTTGAGTTGTGGAAACTCAAGATGGAGGATCTACTACTGGATAAAGATTAGTGATCGCGATACATCTGGGTACTAAACCAACAACAATGTCAGTTCAAGACTTGGCGAAGTTGGATCGAAAAGCAAAGAGCACAATACAATTGTGTGTCTTGGATTCAGTATTGTTGAATTTATCAGGGGAAGCTTCAACGAAGGCTTTGTGGGATAAGTTAGGGACATTGTACCAATCTAAGTCTCTGGTGAATAAACTATTCCTACAAAAAATGTTGTATAACCTAAGGATAAAAGACGGAGACTCGTTGACAGAGCATATGAATGCCTTTAATATTTTGGTAGGCCAGTTACTATCTATTGATATTAATTTCAAATGAAGATAGATGCATCCGTTTGTTGTGCTCTCTACCAGATTCGTGGGCAGCTTGGTTGTCGCAATATGTACCAATGCAACTACGTTGTGATTTGATGAAATAGTCTCATCCTTGTTGTCAAAGGAGATGAGATGGAAAAATATGGAGGTTCAAAATGGTGATGCCTTGTCTGTACAAGGATGGTCGCAAAACATAAACAAAAATAAGTCGTCAAGTGGCAGATTTAAATCTAGAAGGAGATCTAAATCTCCAGGAAAACCTGTAAAGGTGTGTTGGAAATGCGGAAAGGAAAGGCACTTCAAAAGGGACTGTAAATCTAAAGTTTCTGAGAAAGGAAAGGGATCTGATGATGCTCCTTCTGCAGTGCGAGAAACCACCTGAGATGAAGGTGGGGATGTGTACATGGATTCTTCTTCAAGTACACATGTAGATCATGAGTCATGGTTTATTTACTCAGGTGCATCCTTTCACTTCAATCCCTGTAGAGAGTGGTTATGCAAGTATGAGAAATATGATGGTGATGATGTCTTATTAGGGGATGACAAGAAGGGAAGAATCATTAGTCATGGAAAAGTCAAGTTGAAGTTGCAAGGTAGAAGGATTAGAACACTTTCGGGTGCTCTGCATATTCCTGAATTGGTCAGAAATCTAATTTATGTAAGCAAGATGGATGTTGTAGGTCTAAAAAGAGTGTTCGAGAAATATACCTACAAGATGGTTCAGGGAGCACTGGTATTGATGCGAGGAGTTTGGACTGGAGCTCTGTACAAGATTCAAGGTAGCAGTGTTATCAATGGGTGCAATAGTTTTGTGGTTCCTAAAAGTGGAGCAGAAAATCTAGTGGTCTCTGGAGAAAATACCATGCTATGGCATCAAAGGCTTGGAAATATTGGAGAGAAAGGCCTTCAAATAATTCATGGTAAAGGTATGGTAGAACGTATGTCTAATAGCTCTCTGGATTTTTTATTTCTACGAAAATTGTGTATATGGGAAGCAAAATTGGTCCACAAAAACATGGTGTTTGCAGGGTCCACACAAACATTGTCTTTGCAAATGATGTATCCCAACAACGTGCCAAACAGAACTGCAAAGATACACTTCATGTTTAGGGAGATTTATAGTTGTCTGCACTAATCGAACATTACTCTAAGTAAGCTAGAATGCTTCTTCAATAGATTGTAAACTATCCAACCATCCATGTATACCTCCAAGAACCGGTGAATGTAGTCTCTGAAAACATTGATAATAATTCAAGAGAACACAAGAGGTGCATTCTTTAGGCCAAAAGGCATGATGTGGTATGCATACGAGCCCCATTCTGTGGTGAACATTATTTTCTACTTGTCGTCCTCTGTTATTCGAACCTGATGGTACCTTGAGAACCCATCTGTGAAGGATTAGGTTTCATTTCCCGCAACATTATACAAGACCTCATCATTAAAAGGCGTGGGGAATGGGTCATGGACATAAGCATTGCTAAGGTTGTTGTACTATACACAGACCCTTATTTCCATAGTGGCCATTTTGTTCTGGATGACTATTGCGCTGATCCATTCTGCTTCGTATACTGGAAAGATGATTCCTGCATTCTCCATTTCATCTATCTCCTTCTTGAATTTTTTTTTTACTCTTGGGTTTAGCCTATACAGTTTAAGGGTACTATAATTCAAGCTCATTCATAGTTCAATAAATATATCACCATCTTCTATAGGGTAGGCATTCATGGTTACAGTGTAATGAACAATCTTAACTGGTATTATTTGTCCCTTCTATAAGGTAGTAGGACCTATAGTAATCAATACAATGCGTAGTATTAATTGCGACACGGGAATTAAAAATCAAACCTAAACCTTGAAGGAAAATGTTATAATATATTTCTCCTCGAGTGTGTAAAATCTTGGGAATGTTTTTTGGTAGCAATGAACAATTTGAAAATATTATTTGCCCTCTTCCTAAGGCGGAGATGCGCAAAAATTAGGACTAAAAAGCATATTTGTGAGGAAATTTCTTTCATAATGAAGAATTTCTAGCATCCTCTACAATTACTTGCTTATCATTAATTTTTTAGTCTAATAAAAACACTTGGTATTGACATTTTTTTGGTATTGTGAATGAGTGTTGCCACAGTTCCCTAAACCATTTGCTATAGAGTTGCCTAATTGCTCTGCCTTCCACCTTGATGATCATTTATGCTTGCCTTATGTGCTTTCCCTTTGGTTTTCAGATTTGGTTAACTTTGCTTCTACTCCTTTCTCAAATGTTATTCTTTATTTCATGGTCAGGTTATCTATGAAATTGAGTAGATGGAAAGTGGAAGTAGCACGAGCATGGGAATAATAACATGGAAAACTTCTAGGAGCATCTAATATTTTAATGCCATTTAATTGTGTTGATATGCTTTGACTTGTGAAATCTTACATGGCATAAAAAATAGGAATTCCCTTGTAGAGTCTACTAATTGGTAATCGGTCATCTTTTAACAATGAATGATACATGTGACATAAGGTAGATATGATTTCATGACTATCTGTGAGTACCCATTTTTCGTGACTATTTGTTACTATTTGTTCATACCATAATATTGAATGATCTTGGTTAGCTAATTTTTGAGGAGGAGAAAATAGGTTTTTCTAGACTAAAGCTAGAAGGGTTGGAGGCTACTTCCTAAATGGGATAGAAGTACAAATTGATAGTTGCAAAGGTAGGAATAATGTCGTATCCCTTTTGAAATTTTATGAGTAGAGAAAGTGTGTAGTGCCACAACACCACTCCCTTCCACAAATACCTCAAAAACTCTACAAGGCAAGGCAAGCCTGTATCCCCCAACATAAGTTACAAATAAAAGAAGTTGCTATGGATCTCATCAATCTCTATTTGTTGAAAAAGTGAAGATAATGACTGTATGGAAACATGTCACTTTATGTTGATATTTCAACTAGAAATTTATTACTTTCTATTGTTTCTTATCTATTAATTTTATACTTTTCATTTAAGATTAATATCTTGACTTTATGCTTTGGGATAAATACATTTTCTATCCTAACCATGGCTACCATAGCTATTTTCTATGTTGGGTGAGAGGGTAGCCATAACATTGGTGTTCATGGCATGGTGTCACCTATATTTTTCTAAATAATGATATTATGAGTGTGATAAAATGCAAAACACTATTATTTATAGACTATGCTTAATATCTTTGTTCTACAATTTCTATTTGAAGTGTAAATTATTATAAGAAATATAAATAAATGTACAAAAATTAATATTTTATTTAAATATAAAACAAACCATTTTCTAAATTTAAGAATCAAGGTTTAATATCTTGAGGAAAATGCAACAAGATGATGGAGCTTAGTGAAAAGAAGTTGCCTTCACTAAGTCGGCCCGCAGGCTCTTTTTGGCGCAAAGTCTATTTTTAGACTATATCTATTTTTAGACATACGGATCATGGTCTATGAGTTGCAGGATGCTATTTATGGATGATTGGTCATGTTGGTAAAAATAGATGGACCTCTATTTTTAGACATATGGGCGGAGTCTATTTTTAGACTGCCATTCAAAAAATAGAACAGTTGAATATTATTAGCTCTTAATAATATTTGGACTATAAACAATATCTTATCCTCTTGTAGCACTTCAGTTCGAGCTACGGATGTGACACATGCAACTGCCAGGAGGAAACACACTTTTCCTATGGGTTAGTTGAGCTATTGCATGATGGAGTTCAGTTAGAACTCAAGTGATTGAGTTTGGTGGAGTTGATTGAGGAGTTGATGGAATTGTGTTCAGTTTGACTTAGTTGAACTAGTTGTATTTAGTCTAACTGCCAAATACACTAGTGATGAGTGATGTGAATTAATTATTAATTAATTCAGTAATTATTAACTCATAAATCAACTAAATAATACATCAGTTAACTCAGTGCATGGACAGTTCAGTGGAGATAAGTGTTAGAGGTGGGTGAAAGGGTGAGACTACTATCAGTTGTGACTATAGCTGTGCATGAGATTTTCACAATCATTGATTGAGATTGCCAATGAGGATTGCGTAGTACAAGCCAAGGGAATTTGAACTTGGATCTGATCTATTCTCAACTTGGATTTCGCAGTAGAAGTAGGCAAACAGTGGACGAGATTTGAACCCCTGACTTGTTTAGATCTGAGCTAGTTTGTGTGTAGCATGTGGAAATAGTACTGAGTACTTGTGAGGAGTATTGTACTATGTATTGTTACATGCTCTCTATCATTATAATATACAGATAGTTGGGGGTTTTCAGCTGTATGCTTTCCCCATTACATACTGTGTTGATATGTGCGATTGATGTTTCAATGTGCGCATGCGATTGTTTTTTAATTCCGCAAATTGATGATCAATGGTAGAGGAGGTTATGTATTATGCATGAATTACACAAATAGTGTAGAATCAGGATAATCTCTGTGAATAAGTGTTATATTATTCAAATTTCTACATGGTATCAGAGCGAGGTTGATCATCAGATCTATTATTTGAAAGTGATTACATTTTATTTCTTCAGGCGGAGTCTGTAATCGGGCCAGGTAGCCTCTGGATTCATCCTTCTTTTGGAAGATGAGATATCCGGTAAATGCCCATACAGTCAATCTCTGTACAAGAAATACTTTGTTCTCGCGAATTTTAGATCAGAAGCGGTTGAGTTTTGAGCTGGTGGAATTCGATTTTGCAGCAGTGTTTTCTTGGTGTCAAAGTTGAAATGTCTTTCAACGGATTGTGATTGGAGTATGCCCTTGAAGGCAGCTCGAATTATATTGCATGGAAAGACAAGATGGAGGCGGTGTTAGATGAAAATGGGTTGAAGGAGTTCATAGATGTTGAGGTCCCAAAGCCTACTGATGCTGCTCAAGTTGAGGCTTGGCAATGAAGACAACAAAGTGTCATAGGATTCTGTTGGAGAGCATGAAGGATCACATTGTATCCAGCCTACATGGAAAGGCTTCTCCATACTTGATGTGGAAAGCGTTGACAAATTTATTCCAAAGCAAGAGCGACCAGAGGAAGTTGGCACTCAAGGATAAACTCAGAAACATTAAGTGTGAGAAAGGAGATAGTATGCCCAAGTATCTCACGAAGTTCACCAAATGCCGGGATGAGCTAGGAAGTGTGGGCGTGACTGTCGATGATGAGGACTTGGTGAGCTTGGCTCTCCTTGGTCTTCCAAAGAGTTGGCATTCTTATCAAGACTTTGTCAATGGTTGGGAGAGATTGTCAGGATGGGAGAGACTTTGGTCTGATTTTGTGCAAGAGGAGATCAGGTGGAATACCAGGGACGGATCTTCATCAAAGGCATCTGATGAATAAAATTGCGCTTTGGCTGCCAATGCAAAGAAGGGGAAGAACAAGAAAGCTTCTCATTCAGGTGCGAAAGGCAAGAATATTAGGTAAACTTGAATCAGGATAGAGTCAAAGTTGACCAGGTTAAACAGTGATGGTTTTGGGGCACATGGTATTGTGCACCCATAGTATTCTACCTGTGGTATTATATGTAATGGAGCTTATAAAAGGCTGTAAAGACTTCATTGTAATGCAAGACCTGGAGGTGAGGGTTGAAGGCTCACTTGGTCAGATTGGCCAGGGTTTTAGTCAATGCGAATGAGATCTTATTAGGTTGGGTTTTTACCCGGATTTGGGGTTTTCCGGGATAAACATCTGTGTTTATGTGTTAATGGTTGTTGTTGGTTATTTTTATATTTATTCCTCTCAGTAATTATTTATGTTATGCAGTAAATTTCTTAACAACTGGTATCGGAGCCAGATATTGGCTTCAAAGGGATTCTTTGATGCCAGGGGTTTA
Organism: Pinus tabuliformis; assembly: GCA_031772625.1. Taxonomy (NCBI): domain Eukaryota; kingdom Viridiplantae; phylum Streptophyta; class Pinopsida; order Pinales; family Pinaceae; genus Pinus; species Pinus tabuliformis. Next base: position 531,406,634 of record CM062813.1, on the reverse strand, counting down.
TAGTGCCTGATGAGATCAATGCAACCTTTTTACAGATTTGGGTCTAGAAAATAATGGTGGAACAATCGTACGCGGAAGAACCTCGAGGAGAATGTGCGGAAGGTAATGCCGTAACTGCCAGGGATCGCAGTGCATTTGCGATATTTACCGGTTTGGAACATGCTCACGAATTGTTCGGGATTCATGCGACTATTTAAAGAAGGTCAGCAGAAGAAAATTGTTCATGCAAATTCGAAAATTGTTTGTTTTCTGCTACTTGAGGCCACTAGTGCTAGAATCTACGAGGTTCTCGTTGGGCTCGTAGTGGGAGTGGTTTGATAAAAGTTTTTGAGCAAATCAAATTGAGAGAGGATGGATCAGAATCGCAGCAGCAATAAACAAAAAAAAAATTAATGAAGTCGAAATTATTGCATGTAAATGGGCATAATACTGTAAGACCTGGTAAGGCATGTGTACCCCTCGTTGATCACTGGTAAAGTCTGAGTTAGACCTAGGTGATAGGGGAATGTCGGGTTAACAATACTCCGAGTAAAAACTCTGAGGGGGGTAAGAGCTAGAGTGAGCGAGATTGTCTCACTTAGCAGGTTTGGCTGGAGTTAGTCAAGGAACCCCAAGTCAAGTTTAAGGGGGGAATTATTAGGTAAACTTGACTCAGGATAGAGTCAAAGTTGACCAGGTTAAACAGTGATGGTTTTGGGGCACATGGTATTGTGCACCCATAGTATTCTACCTGTGGTATTATATGTAATGGAGCTTATAAAGGGCTAGAAAGACTTCATTGTAATGCAAGACCTGGAGGTGAGGGGTGAAGGCTCACTTGGTCAGATTGGCCAGGGTTTTGGTTAATGCGAATGAGATCTTATTAGGTTGGGTTTTTACTCGGATTTGGGGTTTTCCCGAATAAACATTTGTGTTTATGTGTTTAAGGTTGTTGCTGGTTATTTTTATATTTATTCCTCTCAGTAATTATTTATGTTATGCAGTAAATTTCTTAACAAAGAAGCAGGACATGTCCGAGGTGAAGTTCTTTCACTGTCACCAGCACAGAGGTTATGCCACAAATTGTCCGCAGAAGAAGAAAAATAAGCAAGCTGCTAGATATGCAATGGGAGAGGCCTTAGCCTCGTAGTTTGAGTTGGATTTTTCACTGATCGCATGCTTGGTATCAAGTGTGATGAGATCGGTATGGTTCTTGGACAGTGGTGCGTCTTTTCACATGACAGGAGATTGAGATTTGTTTTCTGATCTGGATGAGAAAGATCTTGGAGTGCACATCGAGATGGGCGATGATGGTAGATATAGTGCGACCGATATCGGTACCATTTCCCTTGAGAGGGGGTCTAGTAAACCATTCGTATTGAAGGAAGTGATGCATGTTACAGGATTCAAGAAGAAACCTATCTCTATGGTGATGTTAGAAGACAAGGGATAGGATGTTGTCTTCAGTGAGGGAAAGGCTTTCCTGCACAGTAAGACAACTAGAGAAACCCGGAAGATAGGGGTTCGAGTCAAGAACCTTTATCAATTGCATGTAGATGACTCCACAGCAATGGCATGCAAGGTAGAAGGATTGGTGAGCTTGGATGATGGCGAGCTATAGCACCGGAGATATGGCCACCTTCACCATGGAGCCTTGAAGATACTGCAACAAATTTCTACTGGGCTTCCTAAAGGCACTCTTGCGTAGTCAGATCGGTGCAAGGGGTGTACTTTGGGAAAATTTCTGAAAGCCACCTTTCACGAGAAGGATAGTCATGCCACAACGATCCTTGAGAGAATTCACACAGACGTGTGTGGACCTTTCTCAGTATCTTCGACAGCAAAGCAAAAGTACTATGTGATCTTTGTTGATGATTTCTCTCGAAAGTGCTGGATCTTCTTCGTGCAGAAGAAGAGCGAGACATACTCAAAGTTCTGTGAGTTCAAAGCACTAGTCGAGAAGGAATTGGGGAAGAAGGAGAAGGCTCTTAGGAGCGACAATGGTGGTGAATTCATCTCTGGCGAGTTCAAGGATTTCTGTAGCACAGAAGGGATTCAAAGAGAGCTCATATCTCCCCATAACCCATAGAAGAACAAGGTGCTGAGCGGAAGAACAAAACGATCGTGGGTGCTGCACGGGCGATGTTGCATGATCAGGGCCTACCCATTCACTTGTGGGCGGAGGCATGCAATACTGTAGTATATGTGCAGAACCATTGTCCTCACAATATACTTGGCATGAGTACACCCAAGGAGGCTTATTCTAATAAGAGGCCTGATATTTCCCATTTGAGGATTTTTGGTTCTCCTGTTTACATGCATGTGACGAAGGATGCCAGGAAGAAGCTGGAGCCTACCGCAGAGGTTGGGATATTTGTGGGGTACAGTGATACACCCCACAACTATAGTTTGTATTTGCCAGATAGTCGCAAGACTGTTGTTACATGGGATATCAAATTTCAGGAGGAGAAAGCCATGAAGTGTTCACTTGAGAGGGAGCCACACTTGCATGCAGATGAAGAGCTATTAGTTCCTAAGGATGAGCTTCAAGATGTGGATTAGCCACAAGATGAAGTTCATGGAGTGGAAGAGACCACTCATGCAGCGCCAACCATTAGAGGGCGAAAGCGCACTACATAAGCTTAGCAACTGGCTCAAGATGCAGAGAAGGTTGTAGGACCACCTACAACACAGCGTAGACAGAGACAGTCACCTGTTCGGTACACTAGATACATGGCTCTTGTGAGAAAATGTGTCGTGACTAAGCCATCCTATTTTGAGGAAGCTGTGGAGGATCCTGCATGGGTAGATGCCATGGTGGAAGAGTATGATTCGATTGTCAGAAACAGTGCATGGGAGAATGTCCCAAGACCGGAGGGGAAATTAGTGGTGGGTTCGAGATGGATCTACAAAGTGAAGCAGGTAGCTGACGGGAGTGTGGAGAAGTACAAGGCAAGATTTGTTGCCGAGGCTTCTCACAGATAGAGGGGATCGATTATGAGGAGACCTTTGCACCTATCACAAGGTATTCTTCCATACAGACGATTCTTGCTCTCTCAGTGCAGATGGGGTGGCACATCCATAAGGTGGATGTGAATGCTGCGTTCCTCAACGGAGTCATTGAGGAGGAGATGTACATAAAGCAGCCCGAAGGTTTTGAGATTTTCAGTAGAGAGTCACATGTGTGCAAGCTTAAGAGAGTGTTGTATGGGTTGAAACAAGCACCTCATGCTTGGTACACAGGGATAGACAGTTATTTCACTGAACTTGGATTCTCCAAGAGTGAGGCAGATCCTAACCTATACCAGATTGTGGTGGAGGGTAAGTTGTTGATCATTGTACTTTATGCAGATGATTTGATTTTGACGGGAGATGAGCTATTGATACTTTCATGCAAGGAGGATCTTGCTAGAGAGTTTGAGATGAAGGACTTGGGCCTCCTTCATTATTTCTTGGGATTGGAAATTTGGCAGTGCAGTGATGGACTATTTGTTTCTCAGGGTAAGTATGCCCGGGAGATACTCGAGAAGTTCAACATGCATGGTTGCAAGTTTGTTGATACTCCTCTTCCTGGCGGTTGGAGGAAGGAGGATGCTACTTTAGCGGAGGTAGTGGATGCTACTGTTTATCGACAGTTTGTGGGGTTGCTTATGTATCTGGTCAATACACGACCCGATATTTGCTATGCTGTTGACCAGTTTTCACAAGCTATGGTTAAGCCAACCAAGCTCTGCTGGAAGGCAGGCAAGCATGTATTGTGTTATCTCAGAGGCACATCGGGATCTGGATTGTGGTACAGACAGGAGGATGAGGTGAAGCTATGTGGCTTCACAGATGTAGATTGGGTAGGGAGCCCAACGGACAAAAATAGCACATCTGGAGGGATCTTCAGTATCGAGTCAACAACAATTTCTTGGTACAGTAGGAAGCAGAGATCTGTGGCACTCAGTTCAGCAGAGGTCTAGTATATATGGCAGCAAGTTTGGTTGCATTCGAGGCTATATGGATGAGGAAGATCCTGGTCGGGTTGTTTGGGTCACACTTGTAGCCTACTGTGATTTATTGTGATAACCAGAGTTGCATTAAACTCTCAGCTAATCTAGTATTTCATGATAGATCCAAGCACATCGACATCAGGTACCATCATATCATAGATTGTGTGCAGCGGAGAATCGTGTTACTTTCATATATTCCCACGGAGGATCAGGATGCTCATATCTTGACGAAGGCGCTCACCAGGAGCAAATTCGAATACCACAGAGACAGGATAGGGGTTGCAGATAATCCATATCTTGTTGAGAGGGAGTGTTGAAAATGCAACAAGATGATGGAGCTTAGTGAAAAGAAGTCGCTTTCACTAAGTGGGCCCACAGGCTATTTTTGGTGCAAAGTCTATTTTTAGACATATGGATCATGGTCTATGAGTCGCAGGATACTATTTATGGATGATTGGTCATGTTGGTAAAGATAGATGGACCTCTATTTTTAGACATGTGGGTGGAGTCTATTTTTAGATTGCGAGTCAAAAAATAGAAAAGTCGAATATTATTAGCTCTTAATAATATTTGGACTATAAACATTATCTTATCCTCTTGCAGCACTTCAGTTCAAGCTACAGATGTGGCACATGCAACTACCAGAAGGAAACATGATTTTCGTATGGGTTAGTTGAGCTATCGCATGATGGAATTCAGTTAGAACTCAAGTGATTGAGTTTGCTGGAGTTGATTGAGGAGTTGATGGAGTTGTGTTTAGTTTGACTTAGTTGAACTAGTTGTATTTAGTCTAACTGCCAAATACACTAGTGATGAGTGATGTGAATTAATTGTTAATTAATTCACTAATTATTAACTCATAAATCAACTAAAGAATACATCCGTTAACTCAGTGCATGTACAGTTCAGTGGAGACAAGTGTTAGAGGTGGGTGAAAGGGTGAGACTACTATTAGTTGTGACTATAGTTATGCATGATATTTGAACAATCATTGATTGAGATTGCCAATGAGGACTGCACAGTACAAGCCAAGTGAATTCGAACTTGGATCTGATCTATTCTCAACTTGGATTGCGCAATAGAGGCAAGCAAACAGTGGAGGAGATTCGAACCCGTGACTTGTTCAGATCTGAGCTAGTTTGTGTGTAGCATGTGGAGATAGTACTGAGTACTTGTGAGGAGTATTGTACTATGTATTGTTACATGTTCTCTATCGTTATAATATACAGATAGTTGGGGGTTTTCAGTTGTATGCTTTCCCCATTACATACTGTGTTGATATGTGTGATTGATGTTTCAATGTGCGCATGCGATTGTTTTTTTAATTCCGCAAATTGATGATCAATGATAGAGGAGGTTATGTATTATGCATGCGTTCCGCAAATAGTGTATAATAAGGATAATCTCTGTGAATAAGTGTTATATTATTCAAATTTCTACATATCTTTGTTGTACACTTTATATTTGAAATGTAAATTATTGTACCCAATATATATAAATATACAAAATTTAATTTTTTATTAAAATATAAAACAAACGATCTTTTAAATTTAAGAATCAATAACTTCATGGTAAAAAAATTATCGAGGAAATAAAGAAACGCGTGAAAAATTTGTAACTAAAGATAAACCTAAGAAATTAATTCCACTTAAAGCAAAAGAAACTACATATTAATTCCACATAAAGCAAAAAAAATCACTAATTTTTTTATTTTCTTTTTATGGAAATGAAAATAATGAGAATGGTATATGATAGGGGTTTCCGTAAAACACATCATCAACCATTTATGGAAAAATGATAGGGGTTGACAAATGATTGATGATGTAATTTATAAATAAACCTCTATCGTATGCTTATTCTGGATCACATAAGCCTCAATTCAACAATAACAATGGTCTTGTGTGAAACTCATATACCATCGGTAATAAATGGAATGCTTCTTCTCAGAGAAAGTAATAATGACAATAGAATAGCATTATTTTAAATTACATTTAAAAGCAGGCAGATAATGACCAAAGTCGGCTCTTCAATATTTTTTGGTATATATGCTAAGGAACATCACTATAAATATTAGCTAAGCAAAGATTGATTTTGTACAAAAAAGTGAAGCGAACAGAACGTTTTGTTTCTGTCGATTCCGCGAGGCTGCGAAAATAAATATTCTCAGACTCTGATCTACTCGATCTCCACCAATATGGCATTGTACGATGATAACAAGATATATGACAGCAAAAGCAACGAAAGGGAAAATGAAGAGGTTGATGAATATGAAGAATTGAGATATGAAAGCATGGTGGAAATAGCACGCAACCGTCATGATGACAATAAAAGACGTCTGAAACATATGGTTTTAAGTCTGAACGACGTCCGTGACCGTCAGCATAATGCTACCAAAAGCGTTTCCACTTTGTTCGTTATCTCTGAAGCCGAGGCAACTATTCTTTTACGTCACTTCAATTGGAATTCTATTAATGCCAACGAACAATGGTTTACAAGTCAGGAGAAAGTGAGGAATGGTGTGGTCCTATTGTTGCAACCCGATGATGGTCGGATTAATGCATGAGCAGGGTGCGCATGAAGAAGCAATTATTATTAGAATCAGGTGTAATTTATTATTAGGTAGTGCAAGAGGGCCGGTGGACTCGGATTAATATTTCTCATATTTTTCCATATCTCTGTTGGTTCCAGCAAAAATAAGGATCTTGGATGTTTGTGGCAACCAAATCCTTTAGATTGATTATACAGTCAATATTATTGTCTCTTATTAATATTTGAGGATTATTTATTTTCATAAAATGTGACGATTTATATTTATATTTAATGTGTGATTTTACCTAGGGTTAATCTTTGTTTTCAATGGAAATTCATAGCTGGAAGCAAAGAGTTTAAATTGGAGTTTAAACTGTAATGCAAGGTTCAATTTTCATGAAGTGTTACTTTTGATGTATCTATCCAACACGTGGACTTGTCTTCTAGCCTGTGTATAGATAAGTGGATTAAAGCACATCTGCATGTCTAAGTAGTTCTTTTCCCTTGAAGATTAATTTTTATTATCTCTATCATATTATTCATGTATATCTTTGTTCGAACATAATAAGGATCTTGGTTCAGGGCACCCAAATCCTTGTGATTGATTACTAGTTCAATAATATTGTACGTTGTAATATCTATTTTAATAAAAAAGTGATGATTTATATTTATATTTTATGTGTGATTTCATTTATCGAGGTTATATTAAATGGTCATATGACATTCATGTATAAGTTTAATAAATTACATTATACCTTTGTCAATTTAATGTTTAAAGGGGTTGGATTCTATAGTGGGAAGCAACAAGTTCTTCATAGTTAGGCAAGGTTCAATTCTGGCTTAGCTTTGATGTAGTTATTCAACATTTTTTAGCACCTAGAGAGACTAGATAAAAATTGGTTTGTAATGCTTGCATAGATAATTGGGTTAAATCTCATTCCTGTGTCCTTTTAAAGCAACTATTCTAGTGTAGAATGGTTAGTGACTTGGTGTTTTTTTAATCCACTCCTTCTATAAAGGTCAACCATATAATTTAATTACCTTTTTCCATGGAAATGGTATATATGGACACCTAGAAAGTTCACAATTTCAAGCCTTCACTAGCATATATTGGCACCTAAAGATTTTAGTGTAATTGTGTTTTTTTTAAACGACCATTGCATAATACATAGAATAGTATCATACTCACCTCTAATGGAAGATAATTGGGCTGTTTTTTCCTACTTAAATCTAAGCACAAAACATCACCTGAATCAACTAAAGGAGTTTGTTTTCTATTCACAAAGTAATCAAACATTGTCATCTCCACTATTTGGGGAGGCTCATTTTCACATTTTCCTTCAGCTCTAACTTTCATTGGAAAACTTCAGATAAGAAGGCCCTAAATTATCTAGCCAAAAGAGAAACCAATAACATTGATGAAAATAATAAATATAACATGTTAATCCATAAACAATAAAAAAAATATCTAGAATAGAGCACAAGGAATTATACAACTATTCGTTGCAGATTTTATCACTTAAACCAGATATCTAAAACTTCATATTTCTGTGTATTTTTTTAATTCTTATTCCTTTCACATATTGTTTTTCTTGCGAGAGAATAGAATTTCACAAACCTTTAAAAATTCCATATGAAAGTAATCTAAGATTTTACATATTTTTTGTTGCATTCGCCTTAGTCTCAAAAAAATATGTAAAAATAAATAAAATTGAGGAGAAAACTCATCTCACTTGGTTCCAAGTAATCCCTCTTGTAACTTGCCTTGATGAAAGTTATGGTTTACCACCCAGAGTTCATCCCAGAACCTTAGCACTAAGCATTGTTTCCAAATCAAAATACAAACATCATCGTGGTGGACTATGACTACCTATCATACCCAAAAACGAAGGAGTGCACAACCTATATTAAGTCAAATTGCCTAAAGGCAATAGAAAACCTTAGTAAGGACATTCAATTTCACATAACTTGATTCTAGTTTATGATTAAAACCATACTTGATAATTTTTCATAGAATCACACACTCTAAAGCCCCAATGACTATGGTTTGTTTCAAATTGCTCGTTAAATTAAAATAGATTTCATTTTGTTACGGCTTGTACCACCTGAATTCCATGAGTTTCATAGTGATGAGCCTCAATCCAAGACTTAATCTGCATGAGAAAACTAACCAACCTTTTTCAAGGTGGAGGGAAATTTTATTAGGTAGGGAGAAGCTCTTATTGGATATCTTTTTGGGAATCATGCAAGGATGTCTCCAAAGTGAATGCCACAACTTGAGAAGCACTCATTTTATTCACATTGATGGTAGCTTTACACACCCATCCATATATGAGATAGATAACTCCATTCTAGGTAGAATTATAGGCTCTTGGCATTGCCTCGAGGTGTGAAGAAAGAAAGAGACACAGAGAATCATATAATTTGGATGTAGAGAAAAGAGAGAAGCACAATTTGATTTTAGAGAAAGAAGTGAAGGAAATGACACTCATTGTGTGCATTTGTGTTGCTTTTATTGTCATTTTTTTAGTGGAAATATGATGGGACTTCAACTTCAAAGGATAACTACCTTGTAGAATGTGGATCAAAATGCAACATCAAAGTGGGTAGAAATATCTTTAAAGCATATACCCCCTCCTGAAAAGAACAAATTTAAAACAAAATCTCATACAAATATGAAAACAATGAATCGTGTGGAGATATATATAGTCTAAAATCTAGTCCTTTCACATTCTTTACAATTCCAGAGCTTCAAATATGTTGGAATGAGTTGTACAAATCTACCTTAATAGATATCCTTGGCAGAGTTTCTTCATAAACCATTGTTCCAAATAATTACTTAGCTAAGTGACTAGGGGCCTGGAATTAAGTTGGGCTCCTTGTCTTACTCACTTCCTCCTCTCCTTTGCCTGGATATTATCTATGTCTTGCCTCTATCTACAGAAATTTCTTTCCTCTTTAAGGCTTAAATTTTCCTCAAAACATGCCTTACCGAAAAAGGAAACTAGTTTGCATGCAGTGGGTTTTGCATGCAATTTGATTTTGGTACAAGAGTTAACAGGACTTTGCATGAGTTTTGGATTGAAAATCATAAAATGGTGGAGAAACCATGAAGAAAATTTTGCATAGGACCATTGTAAATAACAAATCTTTTATGGAAAACCAGTTTTTCACCAATAAAATGAGAATTAAAGGATAACTACCTTATAGACTGTGGATCAAAATGCAACATCACATTGGTGGAAATATCTTCAACGCATATACCCCTCCTGAAAAGAACAACTTTAAAACAAAATCGCATACAAATATCAAAACAATGAACCACATGGAGATATATAAAGGCTAACGTCTAAAACAATGAACCATATGGAGATATATAAAGGCTAACGTCTAAAACAATGAACCACATGGAGATATATAAAGGCTAACATCTAAAACAATGAACCACGTGGAGATATATAAAGGCTAACATCTAGTCCTTTCACATTCATTACAATTCCATAGCTTCAAATATGGTGGAATCAGTTGTACAAATCTACATGAATAATATTTACATAGATTTCTTTAACACAGTCTCCTTAGAAATGATTGTTCCAAATAATTAGGTAATTCATGAATGAATAAAGAATACCAAATAAGCATTTTATGAAATAATTCTCTATTTGGGAAACTAAATATATAGAGGGCACCTTTTTACAAGGATGTTTTTCGAACACAATTTGGCACCATAACCTAAATTTAAATTTACTCCCCTAAGTAAGACACTATTATTTCTAGAATTTGTTCCCATTATCATGGCCGAATAATGCAATCAAGATTTAATATTGCTTCCATATCCATAGAGTCATGTTACCATGGAAGCACTGGAATATGGCAAAAATATCAACCAACAATGGAGAACCCTCTTGAAAATTATTAATTAACTGGAAAAACGAAGGGATGGTTCATGCCAATAATTTGAAAAATGAATGGACAATGTATCTTGATATAGAAAAAATGAATAATAGACTACCTCAATAGAGCGAACTTGTACAACATGCCACATGTCATGATGTCTACCTTCGTCTCCGAAAATGATACCCAACAAACTACAGTCTGTCCTCTTTCTATCACTTCTTAAAAAATTGGAATCTGATGGTCAAAGAGAAAGTTATGATGATTTTCCCATGCTGACATGTTTGAGATCGAATTTAGGAGCCTCTGAACAGACTAACTTCCTCAGTTCATATCTTTGAAACTATAATTAGACAAGATCTGAAATTCGGTCACGAGGTTTGCCACGATTTTGGCTCAAATGAGTTTCAATTTCAGCTTCCGAAGCTTTTTAGAAACAAAATGTATAGCAAAAATTCCACGATGACCTATTTGAAGCAGTGAAACCCTAGAATCCAAAGCTCTCATACCAATTGTCATGCAACAAGCTCATAAAAATAGAAGAAAGAGATATATCAACGACTTGAAAAGTAGTCTCTTCGAGGAGGAAACATCCTTTACATTACATAAAATGAACATGTTAATCTAGGTTGTCATTAATGTCAATATAGCAGTGTTTGTGATTACAAATTCTTTGATACATGATTTCCCATTGATGCGCATTGGTCATAATTCTCATAGTGATGAAAGTTTGATATATGATGATATGATGAGATGGAGGACCCAAGTGGATTGAACAACAGGAGGTCAATTGAACAACAAATGATGCGAGGTCAATTAAACAACAATTCAAAAGCGGGAGGTCAATTAAACAACAAATGACGCAGGAGGTCAATTGAACAACAATTTAACAGCAAATGACGCAGTAGATCCAGTAAAGCAATAGGAGCAAGAAGCCAAAGAATAAGAGGAAGAGTTCATCAGAAGCCATCAAGGAAGCAAGTTATCACATATGCCCAAGGGTAAGTGTTATCAGAAGAACGAAGAGCAACAACGATATCAGAGGAGAAAAGAAGAAAACATCGGAGGAGACATATCGGAAGTATCACATGTAATATATGCCCAAGAAGAACCGATATGAAGAAAAGAGTGGAGGAGCATAAACAGAGTTATCGGAGGTCACAGGAGATAAGCCATAGGAGCAATAGCTATCGGAAGAGCAGAGCAGTGAAGAGTTATCACTGGAGCAACAGTTATCGAAAGAGCGGAGGTTAGGAGTGTACGGATGTTTCATCGTAGTTGAAGAACCACGCTAAATCCTAGTCATGAAACGTCACAGTCAACGGGGAGGGTTAGACCTGTTTTTAAACCATGTACTAGTTGAAGACCCGCAGGCCATAGATTTAATGACCTCATATACCCAATGGATATCGGGTCATAAAGTGATTGGACGTTAATCTCAAAACGGACTCGAAATTTTATAGATCGAGGATTTATAATCCTTATCGGCTCCGTAAGGGCAGTTAAGTGTCGTGAATGTTCCCTGACCGATATCGTTGTGAACCATTGGATCCAACGTGCCTTGATCAAACGATGTAGTATCAGCTATTAGGTTTGTTGATCGGGTGGATCAACAACTGTCGGATTAATGATGAGATCGACAGTGGAGAATTAATCCAATAAGACTTGGGACTAAGTGGACCCAAGAAGTTTATGGACACAAGATTATTTTATTTGGCATCCGGTTGTGTGTATTCACGTGGGACCAACGTTCGTTTGCAGGATTAAAGGAGTAACTCCATTTTTTCATGAAGTTGCGATCACAATTAAAGGTGATGACGTGGCATGTGGGACCTCCATATCGGTAACGTATCTCGGGCATCTATCATAGAGAAGAGGTAATAGTTCACAACTCATGAAATTGAAGGAATGGAGGAATCCGAAAGGTCAAGTGAATGAAAGAAGAAGTCAAAAGCTCAAGAAGCCAAAGGTTTGGAAGACGATGAAGATACAAAAGAAGCCGAAGATCGAGTGAAAGAGATGTAAGCAGAAGGACAAAAGTAATCTGTAGGTCCAGCAGGATAGAAGGAAGCTGAAGGTCCAGTAGGGCAGAAGGAAGCCAAAGGTCTAGCAAGACAGAAGGAAGCCAAAGGTCCAACAGGACAGAAGGAAACCGAAGGTCCAGCAGGACAGGAGGAAGCCGAAGGACAAATAAATTCTGTTGATTGGGTTAATATTTGAAAGGCTTAGATGTGTGATTAATAAATCAAGTACATAACACAACCTGAAGAACAATTTTGTGAAGGGGAAAAATAAAGCTTCATCTGAGATCGTTTGAAGGGAGCAGTAGCCAGCACCGACATTAAAGCATTTGTTGGTCTGGTTCTAGGAAGTAAGAGATCGTGATAGCAAGAATAGTGAGAAGCAGTCACGCTTGAAACAGTTACCACAATAGTAAAGAACAGAGACTTGAAAATAGAGAATTCCTTTTGTGCATACGTTGTGGCTTAGCACAAATATCTTGTTGGAAAGCTTCAACAAATCTTGGAAACATTATTGGAGATCATCATGCCTATTTGAAATCATCATGAGATAACTTTGCAGACTCTGTTAGGGCAATATGAAGAGTTGTGAAGACTCCTTCATATGAAGACAGGCTCTCATTGATGTAGCAGTGAAGGTGTAGATAGACAGAATTCAGTGAAGAAGATGTTGGGAGCAGAGAATTACAATCAAACATATATAGACAAAATATAGCAGTGGGTTGGAGCCCAAAGGGTTGGTGCCCTGAAGGTTGGACCCTCAAACAAGCAAGGTTGGTGCCTTGACAAGATAAGGTTGGAGCCCTTGGGGTTGGTGCCTCAGAATTGGAAAGATTGGTGTCCTTGGAGTTGGTGCTCCTAAACACAAGGTTGGTGCCTTGAGAAGACAAGGTTGGTATCCTAGATGTTGGAGCCTCACAAATGACCAAGTTGGTGCTTGGAAACATACTGAACACAACAATAACAATAGTGGGCTTCTATGGGGCACAATAATAACAATATGGGGACAACATGGGGACACCAATAACAATAAGGGTTACAATGACAATAATAATAAGGGAATACACTAGTATTATAGGGACCTAACAAAGCCCCTATCTTTATTAGGACTTTCATTCCGACAAAGCCTTTTATTTAATGGTGTTTCGATATCTTGAATATGCGAAGTAAAAAAGGGAGAGGAGAAAACTTCAGAATGCACATGTTAACTTCAGTTATATTTCAAATTGCTTAAACAAGGAACAACCTCTCTTGTTCTCAGAGTAACGATGCCTCTTCCACCTGTACTACAAATATTCAATAAATGCTTCAAGCATACCTTTAAGGAAATAAAATAAAGGTTAAAGAAGAGAAAGGCTTCCTCCACAATGAGGTGATGCAAACGACTTCATCATGGTATTAAACAGGTCTTCTGGCAATGACGCGATGCTTGCATCTCCTTGAGGTGACTCTGTTGGGTTACTCAATAGGCTTGCTCACAACGGAGTAACACGAGGGAATGTGTTTAACCCATATTATCAAAAGCTTGGTATACTTGTCATCTTTCTCCCCTAACAAAACACTTGAGGTGTGACTAGACTTATGTTGATATGTTTCAAGCTAAGAAAAAAATAGAAGAGGTTATTCCTTTAATCCGGATAAGTGATGTTTAGGTTAACTTATTACTTGATGTTGGCATATTAAATCTATTGGTAATTATGTTTTAATATGCTCATTTAATTTTTCAGACAATCAGCTACAAGAAAATAATTTTGATGTCCATGAATGTATGAAACTGAGTGACCCCCAGTTTAGTCAAGTTTTCATCAAAATATACTCACCTCATTCAGTAGATGCTTTTGGGAACAAAATCCTCCCAAAATGGGGGTGTATGATCTGGATTGGATGAGTATCTTCTTTTTCATCCATCTTGATTCTTTCAAAGTAGAAAAAGTGGAGGAATCAATCCACAAGAAATTTTTGACATATTTAGAAGAAATATCAAAAAAAATTTGGTTAAAATTTAATATTTTAATTCAGTATACTTTCATAGATATATTGGGTCGATGTTAGGGTTTGTGATTCATTAATAATGACAACGGAATGTTTCTCCTCAAAAAAAAAAAGAGAGTAATAATGACAACAGAATGCTTCTCCTAGTGGGAGAAATAGATGGCGGGGAAACAGCTTTACTTTGGGTTGTAAGTATTATTTTAAATTACGTCTAAAATCAACCGGATAATCACCCATGTCGGCTCATGAATGGTTTTTGGTATCTGCGCCAAGTTACATGAGTATAAATATCAGCCAAGCAAAGATTGATTTAGTACAAAAAGGTAAGGAGACGCAGTTTCTTGACAACATTGCGGTTTAGCTTTAACCTGCTTGAACACGGTCACATTGGTGAGCGTCTGCACAATGCTACCAAAAGCGTTTCCACTGTGCTGGCTGTCTCGGAAGCTGAGGCAGCTATTCTCTTGCGTCACTTCGGTTGGAATTCTGTTAATGCCAACGATCAATCGTTTGCAGACTAGGAGAAAGTGAGAAATGCTGTGGGCCTATTGTTGCAGCCGGACGATAAACATGAGACCAAAGAAGAAAAAATGGAGTTAACTACCTGTCCGATATGTTTCTATGATTTCAAGATCAGAGACATGAAGTCACTCAAGTACTGCGACCATTTATTTTGCCAAGATTGTTGGCGAGCTTTTATTCACACATCAATAAATCATGATGGTGCAGGATGCCTCAACCTACGATGTCCACATCAAGGTCCACGATGCCGTGCCATTGTGAGTGAAGACATGGTTTTTTCTCTGGGGTTATCTGAGGAAGATACGAACAAATATAGAACCTATCTTGTGAGGTCATATGTTGAACAAAACAGTATGGTTAAATGGTGTCCAGCGCCAGACTGTGGCTACTGTGTGGAGGTTGACTCTGCTAATTCTAATGTAACTCATGAGGAGGTTGTCTGCAATTGTTCACATAAATTTTGCTGGAATTGTTTAGAGGAGTCTCATCGTCCAATAGGCTGCGACACAGTCAAAAAATGGATTGATCAAATTTTGTAATTCCAAGCCGTGTCCAAAGTGTGATCGACCAATAGAGAAAAATCAAGGGTGTATGCACATGACATGTACGTCCCCGTGTGAATTTCAATTCTGTTGGTTATGCCTTGGTGATTGGTTTAAACATAATTCTTGCAATCAATATAGTCCTCCGTCGATTCTTGGAAAAGGTTTGCAGCTAAAACATCTTCTTCGGATAGGTTGGTATTTTACATGGAAAGATGGAAGGCAAATGAAAAGTCAGAGGAAAAGGCGTTATCTGATCTGCAGGCTGTGCGAGAGGTAGAGATTAAAATATTGAATGAGTGTAAACAGAGTTCAAATGTATGGTAGATGCATGGTTGCAGATAGATGCATGGTTTAACAGAGTTCAAATGTATGGTAGATGCATGGTTGCAGATAGCAGAATGCAGGCACATGCTTAAATGGACATATGCATATGGCTATTATTTAACCCCAGCATCCAGCGATCATGATCAGGAAGCTGATATTGTTCGCAAAAAACAAAATCTTTTCGAATTCCTGCAAGGTGAAGCTGAAAGTAGTTTAGAACGACTTCATCATTGCGTTGAACGAGAGTTGCAAGACCATATAGAAATCGCCCTTAATGCTGACACTGATAATTCGACTGGGAAAAAGGCGTTGCGCGATTTTGATGACTTCTGTATCAGGCTTGAAAAGCTCACAAAATCGACGGGCCAATATTTTGAAAACCTAATTCAGGCTTTTGAAAACAATCTCTCCGAAGTTGGTGGGATTAATGCACCAGCAGGGTGCGCATGAAGAAGCAATTATTACTAGAACCAGCAGTCACTTATTATTATTAAGCAGTGCAAGTGGGCCGCTGGACTTGGATGAATTTTTCTCACATTTTGTCGTATCTTTGTTGGTTCCAGCCTATTAACGATCTTGGACGTTTGTGGCAACCCAATCCTTTTGATTGATTATCCAGTCAATATTATTGTCTGTTATTAATATTTCATGATTATTTATTTTAATAAAATTCATCTTTGTTTTTAGTGGAATCTCATAACGGGAAGCAAAGATTTACTTGTGATGTATCTATTCTTTATATGTGGACTTGTTTTGTTAAGTGTAACTTGTGTAGAGATAAGTGGATTAAAGTATATCTCCATGTTTAAGCAATTTCTTTTGGTGCAAGTAATCTCGAAGATTAATTTTATTTTCTTTATCATATTACCCATGTATATCTTTGTTTGGACATAATAAGGATCTTGGTTTATGGCACCTAAATTTTTGTGATGGATTATTAGTTCAATATTATTATATGTTTGTAATATTTATTTTAATAAGATGATTTATATTTATATTTTATTTGTGATTTCATTTATGGAGGTTATATTAAATGGTCTTAGGACATGCACTTATAAGTTTAATAAATTACATTATATATTTTTCAATTTAATGTTTAAAGCGGTTGTATTCTATAGTGGGAAGCAACAAGTTCTTCATAGTTAGGCAAGGTTCAATTCTAGCTTAGCTTTGATGTAGTTATTCAACATGTTTTAGCACCTAGAGAGACTAGATAAAAATTGGTTTGTGATGCTTGCATAGATAATTGGATTAAATCTCATTCAAGTATCTTGTATTTCAATAGAATTTTTCTTGACACATATAGCAACTTATAGTTTCTTGGAAATCTCCAACTTATAGTTTCATATAATGCAACTCACTAGAATGGAAATAAGAAAATAAGAGGATAGTCCTACCCTTTCTCACCCTCTTCATTGCCAACCTCTTCCTTGTGCTATCTTTTTCCCTTTGTCCTTTGATCTACATTCCCACTCCCAATTCCGCTTGGTGGACTCCATGCTCAGATGGCTTCTATTTCCCTTGCTTGGTTTCTTTTGTATTCTTCCACCACCTTGCCGCAATTGCCCATTCACTCTCTGTTCCTGTCCAACCCGAACCATTATCCCCGCCACCTATTCCTGACGTTTCTTCCCTCCAAACTCCAAAATTCAAAACGAACTCCCCAAGAGGCTCGGACCATCTATCTCAAGTGTTGTCACCTCTGTTTTTGTTCTTGGCGTGATGTTATTTCTTGTTGATGTGCTCGTTCTTCTTCTTTCGGTGCTGCTGATTCTGCCTCTGGTTGTGTTGGTCTTTAGTCACGCGGGACAACTTCTTTTGCTACACTTTTGCCTTCTTTTCCAAATGAAGGTGCCAACTCAGGTACTGCGACAATCTTTCCTCGCGGAAGCGGTTATAATCTTCCAATGTCATCTCCTAGATGCGTGTGAGGGTTTCTTCCTTTTGGAGAAATTCAAGCGTTGATATGCAGTTCAGTTGATCAGGGTGGGTGTTCTGCACGGTGCTCCACTATTATTTGGCCTCGTCACATACCTTCATACCTCCCGCAGAGTAATCAAATGCTTATCGACTCGTGGCCTAATATAAAGAATTTTCTTTTTTGTCTTGTCCGATTCCTCATCAATTTGTTGTACCCTAGCATGGAGGGAGTTGTTCTCATCATTGATTTTCTTTACTTGGCCTTTGTCCCTACAGGTCTTGTTATCAGTGATGCGTTGGTGGAGTTGTTGGCATAGTGGATATAGTTGCTAGTTTTTCATGGCCAACCTAACTGACCAATTGTTGACTTGCTCCCTTAGCACATAACCATCTGCGAGGGCAACGCGAAGCTTTTAGCGCAGCGGCCCTGTGGAGTTTCAGCTCGATCTCTGTGATGTAGCTTGTGGCTGGATTGGGCAGCACTAGTCTTACCATATGTAAACTCTTCTTCAGCTCCTTGTTAGTGACCACAAGTTCCATTTATGTTGTCTAAATACGATTGCATCAGCCGGCCAATGTGCAAGCCGATAGTGCTTCTGGTGCTCGTGCTAGGTGACCAGGTCATTATGGATCTGTTCAGCCCTATGAGTTGCACGTTGGATAAATTCGAACAACTAGTGCTAAAGGTTCTCGGGTTGCATTGTTGATGTGTATGAGATGTTGCTTTGCAAGGGTTGGTTGCTAGCAATAGATTTTTCTGAGTGGCCTTGGGGGGAAGTTGCAAGCTATGCGGTTTCAAGAAACCGAGGAGCGGGAGGGATAATGATTAGCTCTCGAACAACGACCAAATTTATTGGAAATGAGACTTCAAACAGTTGAATCGGGGACACCTTTTCTTGTTGAGAGGTTTTCTTCTCGTGCATGTGGCAGACCCTATTCAGTAGGAGATCCGCACAATCAATTCTTATGGTGAAAGAAGATGGTGAGAAATGTAAAGATAGAGATCGAAAAATTTAATGGTTAAAGTTTTGAGTTGTGGAAACTCAAGATGGAGGATCTACTAGTGGATAAACATCAGTGATTGCGGTACATCCGAGTTCTAAACCAACAATAATGTAAGTTGAAGACTTGGCGAAGTTGGATCGGAAAGCAAAGAGCACAATACAATTGTGTGTCTTGGATTTGGTATTGTTTAATTTATCAGGGGAAGCTTCAGCGAAGGGTTTGTGGGACAAGTTAGGGACATTCTAACAATCTAAGTCTCTCGTGAATAAACTGTTCTTATAAAAAATGTTGTACGACCATGGATGAAAGATGGAGACTCGTTGACAAAGCATATGAATGCCTTTAATATTGTGGTAGGCCAGTTACTATCTGTTGATATTAAAATTTCAAATGAAGATAGATGCATCCATTTGTTGTGCTCTCTACCAGATTCGTGGGCAGCTTGGTTGTCGCAATATGTATCAATGCAACTACGTTGCGATTTGATGAAATAGTCTCATCCTTGTTGTCAGAGGAGATGAGATGGAAAAATATGGAGGGCCAGAATGGTGATGCCTTGTACGTACGATAATAAATAAATTTTGGAAAAGAGATACTTGAGGGTTCGTTGCCTGACCGGCTGGAGAAATGAAGATCATTCGAAACAAGCCAGCGTTTCTATTAGAAGACTCTGTAGTGCCAAAATTTCAAAAAGTGCCAAAATTTCAACGATCTTTTACGATCTTTTACCCTATTCGTGTGATATCAGTTCCCTAGAAAAATAAATAATATAGATAGGATCTCCTGCCCCCTCGTCTTTCTTCTCATCTGCCATGGGAGGTCGTCGAGATTTGCGAGGCTGATCTTGCAAAGGTTCGACCAATTCAAGCCCTAACTCCTTATATCCCGACCTCGTTGGGGACATGCAAAGAAAAACAGAGAAAAAGCAGACCGCTCTGATACCATTGATCCGGATTTAAGCAGGAACGCAATAGATTATAGAGATAACCATAAATATAGAGATGCGATAACCATAAAAATAAAGATGCAGCGGAAATAATACTTCATTTCATTAATGGAGAATATTGAAATATGCTTACAAATAGAAATAAACCAGCTAGGGCGATCGTAGCTTATCTCTGCGAAGAGATGTGTCGGCTACATGCCTCTGAACTGTTTTGAACTGTGTTACAATGAGGCTTGAGGGCCTATTTATTGTTGAGAAACAATGGAAAACCCTTCACATTCCAAAACCTAACCCTAGAAGATGAAATGCCAAATTGTGGGCCCCGTTTTTGGGTACATTGGTACATCAACTTCCCGGGGTCGCGAATTGGTCGTACTATCTCCGTTTGACGCGCATGATAGCCAGTTGGAAAGATCTCTCCGAGGACTACGACGCAAAAGACGATTTTTATCAGAAAAATCACTGGCGGTGGATTTCCCAGAAAACGTCGTTTAGGGCGTCAAAACGACTCCGGAAGTTTAGGACCCGAAAAACTGCTAAAAATAGTAAACTATGCTATAATAAGGAAACTGAAAAATTGAAAGAGACAGTTGTGGGGGTCCAAATGGGATAGGTGGCTGGCCACCAACATCCACCTGGATCAATCGGAAAGCAAAGAGCACAATACAATTGTGTGTCTTGGATTCGGTATTGTTGAATTTATCAGGGGAAGCTTCAGCGAAGGGTTTGTGGGACAAGTTAGGGACATTCTACCAATCTATGTCTCTGGTGAATAATCTGTTCTTATAAAAATGTTGTACAACCATGGATGAAAGATGGAGACTCGTTGACAAAGCATATGAATGCATTTAATATTGTGGTAGGCCAGTTACTATCTGTTGATATTAAAATTTCAAATGAAGATAGGTGCATGCGTTTGTTGTGTTCACTACCAGATTCGTGGGTAGTTTGGTTGTCACAATATGTATCAATGCAACTGCGTTGCGATTTGATGAAATAGTCTCATCCTTGTTGTCAGAGGAGATGAGATGGAAAAATATGGAGGGCCAGAATGGTGATGCCTTGTACGTACGATAATAAATAAATTTTGGAAAAGAGATACTTGAGGGTTCGTTGCCTGACCGGCTGGAGAAATGAAGATCATTCGAAACAATCCAGCATTTCTATTAGAAGACTCTATAGTGCCAAAATTTCAAAAAGTGCCAAAATTTCAACGATCTTTTACGATCTTTTACCCTATTTGTGTGATATCAGTTCCCTAGAAAAGAACTAATATAGACGGTTTATAGGAATTATCTTGTCGAGATCTCAATAGATGAATCAATCCAAACCTTAGATTTCAATTAGACCCCGATGATTTTATCAAATCCCCAAAAGGTTCTCTGGGTAATAACCTTTTCATTTTCGCTCATTCGACGAAATATGCTAACTAAGAGAAATCAGATACTATAACATTCTTTGTTCATAATTAGCATAATTATGAGAGGGGATAGATCCTTCGATTTATTATAGGAAATACCTCTTTCAATTTCTTTATTGGAAGTCTGGTGACGAGGAAATGATAGGTACAAACCATAGTTCAGATCTTCCGGAACATATCTATGATAGACCTCGTTCTCTAGAGATTCAATATTCTAGAAATTAAATATCCAACGAGGTAGGACCATCTTGATGAAGATAACAGATCGGTCTTCTGCACTATAAATATGGATCGATTTCAACAAGTCGCACACCCATATTCCAAAAATCCTTAGAGAAAAATAATTACACGATCAAACTATTGGAACAAGATAAGCTAAAAACTCAAAGCCACTATTTGGTCTGGGTTTGAATCCCTCAAGTTCTTTTTTTTTCTTCAAGAGCTCACCAAGTGAATTTTGGAGTTCCTCAGCCCCAACTAACTGGAATCCCATCCAATAAAACGGAAGATTTATAAATCTCCAAGATAATAGATAGGAATACTGCAAATAGAGCCATTGCAAAACACATAAGAGGAGTAGTTCCCCATCCAGGAGCTACTTTACCATATTCTAAATTAAGCGGTTTTAAGGTAGTTCCTACAAGGGTTTCTTTTGGCGTGGTTTTGGAAGTATCATCAATGGTCTGTGTAGCCATAGAAACTATTGTATTGGTTGAGGTCTGTTAACTTTGTTATTATATGGTAAACATACCATGATATTGGGATCACCTAATAATGGAAACTGCAACCTTAGTCACCATCTCCATATCTTGTTTACTTGTAAGCTTTACTCGTTATGCCCTATACACCGCCTTTGGGCAACCCTCTAAACAACTTAGGGATCCTTTTGAGGATCACGAGGACTAATTGAAAGAATGACCTTCCCTATAGGGAAGGTCGTTCTTTCTTTGATGGGAGAGAAAGAATGACGATTTGGAGAAGCAAAATTATTTTCCCCCTTTAGTCGGAAGTTTGGGTGGTTCTCGGAAGAAAATAGCGAAAAAGATTATCCCTAGGGTCGATACCAACAGGAATGTATAAACCAATGCTTCCATAGATTTGATTTGATCTTAATTTACAATTATGGAGATAGCTTTCGTACTAATATTTATTAGAGAAGAGATAGGAGCAATATCATAACACTTGTCTTTTAGTAGTTGGATCTCCCAGTTTTTGGAATGCTCCAAATTCTATTCGAGAATCCAGATCCGAGTCGATACCAGCAAAAACATCTCTGAATAAGGTCCTAGCACCATGCCAAATGTGTCCAGAAAAGAAAAGGAGAGCAAATGTAGCATGTCCAAAAGTAAACCAACCCCTTGGACTACTACGAAAAGCACCATCAGATTTTAGAGTAGCACGATCTAATTCAAAAATTTCACCTAATTGAGCACGTCTAGCGTATTTTTTAACTATAGCAGGATCACCAAAACTGACCCTGTCAAGTCCACCACCATAGAACTCAACAGTTACACCTACTTGTTCAACACTATACTTTGATTCTGCCCTCCTAAAAGGAACATCGACTTTCACAATTCCTTCTTTGTCCACCAGAACTACTGGAAATGTTTCGAAAAAGGTAGGCATACGACGTACAAAAAGCTCATTTCCCTCCTTATCTTTGAAGATAGGGTGTCCTAACCAACCAACAGCTATTCCATCTCCATTGTCCATTGCACCTGCTCTGAATAACCTCCCCTTAGCTGGATTATTACCAATGTAGTCATAAAAAGCAAGTTTCTCAGGAATTTTGGACCAAGCTTCTGATAGGCTTAAATTTTCGGCCAGACCGGCACGAACCCGTCGATCTATTTCTTGTTGGAAGTATCCCTGATCCCACTGGTAATGAGTGGGACCGAATAATTTGACCGGAGTAGTTGCAGAGCCATACCACATGGTCCCAACAACAATGAAAGCTGCAAAAAACACAGCAGCAATACTGTTGGATAGGACCGTTTCAATATTCCCCATGCGTAATCCTACGTATAAACATTGGGGAGGACGAACACTGAGATGGAATAGACCTGCTAATATACCCAAAATACCTGCTTCTATATGATGAGAAGCTATTCCTCCTGGAACAAAAGGATCAAAACCTTCAGCTCCCCATGCTGGATCCACTGGCTGTATTTTTCCAGTTAGTCCATAAGGATCAGACACCCATATCCCCGGACCATACAAACCCGTTATATGAAATGCTCCAAATCCGAAACAAGCTACTCCTTAGAGGAATAAATGAATTCCAAATACTTTTGGCAAATCTAAACAACGTTTTCCCGTACGTTCATCACAGAATATGTCCAGATCCCAATATACCCAATGCCAGATAGCTGCCAAAAAGCACAGGCCAGAAAACATGATATGTACCCCAGCCACACCTTCATAACTCCAAATACCGGGATTAATTACAGTTTCTCCGGTGATGTTGCATCCACTCCATGAATCCTTTATTCCCAAATGAGTCATAAAAGGTATAACGAACATACCTTGTCTCCACATTGGATCAAGAATAGGATCAGATGGATCAAAAACTGCTAATTCGTATAGAGTCATTGAACCAGCCCAACCAGCAACTAGAGCTGTATGCATTATATGTACAGAAATTAACCATCCAGGATCATTCAATACGACGGTATGAACGCGATACCAAGGCAAACCCATGCAAACACCCCTTTATCGGAAAAAGTAGACACTATGTAACTTTCTCACATTGGATTGGAAGAGATCATGTTATCGAGCTAGACCCGGATCATCTCGAAAGTGAACATCTATTCACTTGGACATTGCTAATGATGGAACAGGTTTGAAACAATTTTGTTCATACATAATAGCAGGGAGAGGCAAAGATATTTTAACGTTTGTATGTACCAATACACAATGTAGGGATTGGTCCCATTTATATTGATAAAAAAAGAGGAAAGAAACGAGATATTCTAATCCTTCCATTCGTTCATGAACGATACCTTTGCAATTTATGGACTAAGTCAGATACAATTTTTGATGAAAAAATATCATTTTTCTACTAAGGAGTGGAGCTATTACTGTTCCATAAACAGTAATACTTTACTGCACTGCGGGAAAAAATTAAAATACTGAGTTCAAATGCTCAGTCAAAATGATAACTTTATCATTTTGTGCTATGCAATGAAAAAAAGGTCAAAATAGGAAGTCTCTAGGTTAATGGGCCTTTTCCGTTCCTTAGAAAGATTCGGGGTTATTCGTTTTCAGGATCAATAGTGGACGAACAGAGAGAGAGGGATTCGAACCCTCGGTATGGATGATCCGTACTACAGATTAGCAATTCGTCGCTTTGGTCCGCTCAGCCATCTCTCCAAGATGGAAGAGTTCATGTGTAACAAAATGAATGGTGGAGTAAAGTTGTATATCATAGTATGTACAAATTGTATCGGTAATATAATGAATATTTCCATTATTCAATTGGATAAAGAACAATCTAGTCAATCGTATTGTTCATTTCGTTAAAAATAGTTCTGTATGACTGATTTTTTTTGCTTTTCTTGGGACGGTCCCAAAACATAAACAAAAATAAGTTGTCGAGTGGGAGATTTTAATCTAGAAGGAGATCTAAATCTCCAGGAAAACCTGTAAAGGTGTGCTGGAAATGCTGAAAGGAAGGGCACTTCAAAAGGGAATGTAAATCTAAAGTACTTGAGAAAGGAAAGAGATCTGATGATGCTCCTTCTGCAGATGCGAAAAAACCACCTTAGATGAAGGGGATGTTTACTTGGATTCTTCTTCAAGTACACATGTAGATCATGAGTCATGGTTCATTGACTCAGGTGCATCCTTTCACTTCGATCCCCGTAGATAGTGGTTATGCGAGTATGAGAAATATGATGGTGATGATGTCTTCTTAGGGGATGACAGGAATGCAAGAATCTTTGGTCGCAGAAAAGTCAAGTTGAAGTTGCAAGGTAGAAGGATTAGAACACTTTCAGGTGCTCTACATATTCGTATTTGGTCAGAAATCTAATTTATGTAAGCAAGATGGATGTTGTAGGTCTAAAAAGAGTGTTCGAGAAATATACCTACAAGATGCTTCGAGGAGCACTGGTATTGATGTAGGGAGTTTAGACTGGAACTCTGTACAAGATTCAATGTACCACTGTTATCAATAGGTGCAATAGTTCTGTGGTTCCTGAAACTGGAGCAGAAAATCTAGTGGTCTCTGGAGAAAATACCATGCTATGGCATCAAAGGCTTGGAAATATTGGAGAGAAGCGCCTTCAAATAAGTCATGGTAAAGGTATGGTAGAACATATGTCTAACTCTCTGGATTTTGATTTCTGTGAAAACCTAATTCAGGCTTTTGAAAACAATCTCTCCGAAGTTAGTGGGATTAATGCACCAACAGGGTGCGCATGAAGAAGCAATTATTACTAGAACCAGCAGTCACTTATTATTATTAAGCAGTGCAAGTGGCCGCTGGACTTGGATGAATTTTTCTCACATTTTGTCATATCTTTATTGGTTCCAGCCTATTAACGATCTTGGACGTTTGTGGCAACCCAATCCTTTTGATTGATTATCCAGTCAATATTATTGTCTGTCATTAATATTTCATGATCGTTTATTTTAATAAAATTCATCTTTGTTTTTAGTGGAATCTCATAACGGGAAGCAAAGATTTACTTGTGATGTATCTATTCTTTATACGTGGACTTGTTTTGTTAAGTGTAAATTGTGTAGAGATAAGTGGATTAAAGTATATCTCCATGTTTAAGCAATTTCTTTTGGTGCAAGTAATCTCGAAGATTAATTTTATTTTCTCTATCATATTACCCATGTATATCTTTGTTTGGACATAATAAGGGTCTTGGTTTATGGCACTTAAATCTTTGTGATTGATTATTAGTTCAATATTATTATATGATTGTAATATTTATTTTAATAAGAAGTGGAGATTTATATTTATATTTTATGTGTGATTTCATTTATGGAGGTTATATTAAATGGTCTTAGGACATGCACTTATAAGTTTAATAAATTACATTATATACTTTTCAATTTAATGTTAAAAGGGGTTGTATTCTATAGTGGGAAGCAACAAGTTCTTCATAGTTAGGCAAGGTTCAATTCTAGCTTAGCTTTGATGTAGTTATTCAACATGTTTTAGCACCTAGAGAGACTAGATAAAAATTGGTTTGTGATGCTTGCATAGATAATTGGATTAAATCTCATTCAAGTATCTTGTATTTCAATAGAATTTTTCTTGACACATATAGCAACTTATAGTTTCTTGGAAATATCCAACTTATAGTTTCATAGAATGCAACTCACTAGAATGGAAATAAGAAAATAAGAGGATAGTCCTACCCTTTCTCACCCTCTTCATTGCCGACCTCTTCCTTGTGCTATCTTTTTCCCTTTGTCCTTTGATCTACATTCCCACTGCCAATTCCGCTTGGTTGACTCCATGCTCAGATGGCTTCTATTTCCCTTGCTTGGTTTCTTTTGTATTCTTCCACCACCTTACCGCAATTGCCCATTCACTCTCTGTTCCTGTCCCTTTCCTTTGGTTATCAGCTCCGCAACCTGAACCATTATCCCCGCCACCTATTCCTGACATTTCTTCCCTCCAAACTCCAAAATTCAAAATGAACTCCCCAAGAGGCTCAGACCATCTATCTCAAGTGTTGTCAGCTCTGTTTTTTGTTCCTGGCGTGATGTTATTTCTTGTTGATGTGCTCGTTCTTCTTCTTTCGGTGCCGCTGATTCTGCCTCTGGTTGTGTTGGTCTTGAGTCATGCGAGACAACTTTTGCTACACTTTTGCCTTCTTTTCCAAATGAAGGTGCCAACTGAGGTACTGCGACAATCTTTCCTCGCGGAAGCGGTTATAATCTTCCAATGTCATCTCCAAGATGCGTGTGAGGGTTTCTGCCTTTTGGAGAAATTCAAGCGTTGATATGCAGTTCAGTTGATCAGGGTGGGTGTTTTGCACGGTGCTCCACTATTCTTCGACCTCATCACATACCTCCATACCTCCCGCAGAGTAATCAAATGCTTATCAACTGGTGGCCTAGAATCAAGAATTTTCTTTTTTGTCTTGTCCGATTCCTCCTCAATTTGTTGTACCCTAGCCTGGAGGGAGTTGATCTCGTCATTGATTTTCTTTACCTGGCCTTTGTCCCTACAGGTCTTGTTATCAGTGATGCGTTGGTGGAGTTGTTGGCGGGGTGGATACAGTTGCTAGTTTTTCATGGCAAAGCTACCTGACCAATTGTTGACTTGCTCCCTTAGCACATAACCATCCGCAGGGCAACGCGAATCTTTTAGCACAGCGACCCTGTGGAGTTTCAGCTCGATCTCTGTGATGTAGCTTGTGGCTGGATTGGACAGCACTAGTCTTACCGTATGTAAACTCTTCTTCAGCTCCTTGTTGGTGACCACAAGTTCCATTTATGTTGTCTAAATACGATCGCATCAGCCGGCCAATGTGCAAGCTGATAGTGCTTCTGGTGCTCGTGCTAGGTGACCAGGTCATTATGGATCTGTTCAGCCCTATGAGTTGCACGTTGGATAAATTCGAACAACTAGTGCTAAAGGTTCTCAGGTTGCATTGTTGATGTGTCTGAGATGTTGCTTTGCAAGGGTTGGTTGCTAGCAATAGATTTTTCTGAGTGGCCTTGGGGGGAAGTTGCAAGCTATGCGGTTTCAAGAAACCGAGGAGCGGGAGGGATAATGATTAGCTCTGGAACAACGACCAAATTTATTGGAAATGAGGCTTCATACAGTTCAATCGGGGACACCTTTTCTTGTTGAGAGGTTTTCTTCTCGTGCATGTGGCAGACCCTATTCAGTAGGAGATCTGCACAATCAATTCTTATGGTGAAAGAAGATGGTGAGAAATGTAAAGATAGAGACCGAAAAATTTAATGGTTAAAGTTTTGAGTTGTGGAAACTCAAGATGGAGGATCTACTAGTGGATAAACATCAGTGATTGCGGTACATCCGGGTACTAAACCAACAATAATGTCAGTTGAAGACTTGGCGAAGTTGGATCGGAAACCAAAGAGCACAATACAATTGTGTGTCTTGGATTCGGTATTGTTGAATTTATCAGGGGAAGCTTCAGCGAAGGATTTGTGGGACAAGTTAGGGACATTCTACCAATCTAAGTCTCTGGTGAATAAAATGTTCCTATAAAAAATGTTGTATAACCATGGATGAAAGATGGAGACTCGTTAACAAAGCATATGAATTCCTTTAATATTGTGGTAGGCCAGTTACTATCTGTTGATATTAAAATTTCAAATGAAGATAGGTGCATCCGTTTGTTGTGTTCACTACCAGATTCGTGGGTAGTTTGGTTGTCACAATATGTATCAATGCAACTGCGTTGCGATTTGATGAAATAGTCTCATCCTTGTTGTGAGAGGAGATGAGATGGAAAAATATGGAGGGCCAGAATGGTGATGCCTTGTACGTACGATGATGGTCCCAAAACACAAACAAAAGTAAGTTGTCGAGTGGGAGATTTTAATCCAGAAGGAGATCTAAATCTCCAAGAAAACCTATAAAGGTGTGCTGGAAACGCTGAAAGGAAGGGCACTTCAAAAGGGGCTGTAAATCTAAAGTACCTGAGAAAGGAAAGGGATCTGATGATGCTCCTTCTGCAGATGTGAAAAAACCACCTTAGATGAAGGTGGGGATGTGTACTTGGATTCTTCTTCAAGTACACATGTAGATCATGAGTCATGGTTCATTGACTCAGATGCATCCTTTCACTTCAATCCCCGTAGAGAGTGGTTATGCGAGTATGAGAAATATGATGGTGATGATGTCTTCTTAGGGGATGACAGGAATGCAAGAATATGTGGTCGCAGAAAAGTCAAGTTGAAGTTGCAAGGTAGAAGGAGTAGAACACTTTGAGGTGCTCTACATATTCGTATTTGGTCAGAAATATAATTTATGTAAGCAAGATGGATGTTGTAGGTCTAAAAAGAGTGTTCGAGAAATATACCTACAAGATGCTTCAGGGAGCACTGGTATTGATGCAGGGAGTTTAGACTGGAACTCTGTACAAGATTCAAGGTACCACTGTTATCAATGGGTGCAATAGTTCTGTGGTTCCTGAAACTGGGGCAGAAAATCTAATGGTCTCTGGAGAAAATACCATGCTATGGCATCAAAGGCTTGGAAATATTGGAGAGAAGGGCCTTCAAATAATTCATGGTAAAGGTATGGTAGAACATATGTCTAACTCTCTGGATTTTGATTTCTACGAAAATTGTGTATATGTGAAGCAGAATTGGTCAACAAAAACATGGTATTTGCAAGGTACACACAAACATTTTCTTTGCAAATGATGTGTCCCAACAACGTGCCAAATAGAAATACAAAGATACACTTCATGTCTAGGGAGATTTGTAGTTGTTTGCACCAATCGAACATTACTCTAAGTAAGCTAGAATGTTTTTTCAATAGATTGTAAACTATCCAACCGTCCATGTATACCTCCAGGAACCGGTGAATGTAGTCTCTGAAAATGGTGATAATAATTTGGGAGAACACAAAAGGTGCATTCTTTAGGCCAAAAGGCATGATGTGGTATGCATACGAGCCCCATTCTTTGGTGAACATTGTTTTCTACTTGTCGTCCTCTGTTATTCGAACCTGATGGTACCCTGAGAACCCATCTGTGAAGGATTAGGTTTCATTCCCCGCAACATTATAAAAGACCTCATCATTGAAAGGCGTGGGGAATGGGTCATGGACATAATCATTGTTAAGCTTGTTGTACTATACACAGACCCTTATTTCCATAGCGACCTTTTTGTTCTGGATGAATATTCCCCTTATCCATTCTGCTTCGTTTGCTGGAAAGATGATTCCTGCATCCACCATTTCATCTATCTCCTTCTTGAATTTTTTTTTTACTCTTGGGTTCAACCTATACAGTCTATGGTTCAGCCTATATAGTTGTAAGGGTACTATAATTCAAGCTCATTCATAGTTCAATAAATATATCACCATCTTCTATAGGGTATTCATTCATGGTTACAGTGTAATGAAAAATCTTAACTGGTATTATTTGTCCCTTCTATAAGGTAGTAGGACCTATAGTAATCAATACAATGCATAGTATTAATCACGACACGGGAATTAAAAATCAAACCTAAACCTTGAAGGAAAATGTTATAATATATTTCTCCTCGAGTGTGTTAAATCTTGGGAATGTTTTTTGGTGGCAATGAACAATTTTAAAATATTATTTGGCCTCTTTCTTAGTCAGAGATGCGCAAAAATTAGGACTAAAAAGCATATTTGTGAGGAAATTGCTTTCATAATGAAGAATTGCTAGCATCCTCTACAATTACTTGCTTAACATTAATTTTTTAGTCTAATAGAAACACTTGGTATTGTTAATGAGTGTTGCCACAATTCCCTAAACCATTTGCTACAAAATTTCCTAATTGCTCTGCCTTCCACCTCGGTGATCATTTATGCTTGCCTTATGTGCTTTCCCTTTGGTTTTCAGATTTGGTTAACTTTGCTTCTGCTCCTTTCTCGAATGTTATTCTTTATTTGATGGTCAGGTTATCTATGAAATTGAGGAGATGGCAAGTAAAAGCAGTGTGAGAACGAGAATCTATAAAATTAAGGAGATGGAAAGTGGAAGCAGCACGAGCATGGGAATCAAAACATGCAAAACTTCTAGGAACATCTAATATTCTAATGCCATTTAATCGTGTTGATATGCTTTGACTTGGGAAATCTTACATGGCATAAAAAATAGGAATTCCCTTGCAGAGTCTACTTATTGGTAATCGGTGATCTTTTAACAATGAATGATACATGTGATGTAAGGTAGATATGATTTCATGACTATCTGTGACTACCCATTTTTGTGACTATTTGTTACTATTTCTTCATACCGTCATATTGAATGATCTTGGTTAGCTAATTTTTGAGGAGGAGAAAATAGGTTTTCCTAGACTAAAGCTAGAAGGGTTGGAGGCTACTTCCTAAATGGGATAAAATTACAAATTGATAGTTGCAAACGTAGGAATAATGTCATATCCCTTTTGAAATTTTATGAGTAGAGAAAGTGCGTAGTGCCACAACACCACTCCTGTCACACGGAATGGGTCGATCTTGCAGACAAGATAGACCTTCCTAGAATCTAAAGAGGACCTAATGACAAGCAAACCAATCACAAACTATATTTCTCTAAATATGCATTTATAAACAAAGGCAAACAAGTGTTTTTAGGCCTACCTTGGGTCCAATGCAAGTTTGTGGAAGCCTCGCTCCTTCGATCCAAATGAGCTCCCTTGTCGCGAATCTGCAAACACAAACAAGAAAAGAAATTAAATAGCACTTGAAAATCCAATATCATAAAACATATTTAACATGAAAGTCAAGGAATTCATGAAACAAATGACATGAGACAATTTGTTGAGAAAAATGAATCTGATTGTATTAATTCAAATCAAAAAAGAACTTTACAACTCGTGCCTTGACGCTGTACAAGCTCTTCCCAGGGTCCAGCAAGAAGTCTCCTCTACTTTGACAAGTTTCACTCTCTTCCCAATGAAGCCAAAAAGGTATGTGATCTCTCCTCTCAAGCTCAACTAGGAATTCTTAATTTCACCAGCATTTACCCTAAAAAATGTTCAGTTTTTAACCTCCCTAGAAACCGGCCCAATGCCTGAATTTATAGTGCAATGGAGGAAAGTTACTAGGTCCTCCTTCAAAGGGATAAAGCCCTCCTTCAAAGGGATAGCTCCTCTCATCAAGGGATTAGCTCCTTCTCTTTTGGGATGCATGAACCACCTAAGAGCGGCCAATGCACGTCAAAATTCCTTCTAGAATCATCTAGAATTCACCCAAAGTGAGTTTTTTAGAATAAACATGCGCCTTTTTTACTTTCATAGGGGTCCGCACCCACACCTTTAGGGACAAAGTGGGCAGGTCCGCAGTTTTTGTAAACAGGAGGTGTGGGACCGCAGGAAATAGTGAGAGAAAGTGTGGAACCAGAGCTTTGTTGATTTTCAATGTCTTTCTCTCATTTTCAAAGCTTGACTTGAAGAGCTGAGGTCTGAGACTTGCTTAGGAGGACAGTACAAGTGATGATAGACCCATACTGATTGCAAATAATCATGGTGACGATATTTTTTTGTAATAGATTGCCCCCTAAAGTGCGAAGTCTGTAGTAGATGAGGATTTCATATATCGTTTAGGAAGAGTGAAGTACTTTATCATTTCGAGGATCATCTTGTGGAGAGCCCGGTTGGAACCTGTAAAAACATTCAATGCAAGATATATATATGAGATCATATCATCACTGAGGTAGGCATTCCCATATTCAGATCAAAGCTGACTTAGAAAACTAACTACTGCTCTGATACAGGAATGATCTTGTAAGACATCACAAGTATAGACTCATGTGGACACAGTATGGACGCAACCATCTGTTTATGAATAGTCCATTATATAATGAATACAAAATTCCTCGCAGCCTGGATTGTGGAAACTAGATCCAGGGTCTTCATTTCTTTTTCCTGAAATAGCACAATTCTATCCATGCGAATGAATGCGTTGAAGTCGAACATGGTAGAAACCACTTGATTACTAGTCAATGATGTAAAATGTTAACAAGTGTGAGAGAAACCACCAGTGATGTCAATGGCTCTCAAAGTACCCAGTACAATCCATGAGATGTGAATAAATGTGTTGATGTCAAACACGTCACGGAATCCTTTGATCAAAAGTCAATGATGTAACCTGTCGTCAAAGGCGAGAAACCTGCCATTGAGGCATGCAGATCCCAAGGTACTGACGATTTCTAGATCATATTTCTAGATAATGAGCTAAAGTCGATAGAAAGTGATCCGTCGCAGGCAAGCTCACAACACGAAATCGTAGATCAAGTTGAAGAAATTTAGTTGCAAGGACTGACTCAGGTATGGTCAAGATGGATGACAGATATTTTGCAGATGAATGGCTTATTGGCAATGACCTCTTGAACACATAACGACACGATAGATGGCTTGGTGACAATTGACCCAAAGTTAATACCCAAAAACTGGCTAAAGACTTTCAATGTGGTTTGATCAACTGTTAGGCAAAGGATTTCCCAACCCAGGTGAATAAAAGTGTCGTGTTCAAGAGTGGTTACAAAGTATGACAAAAAGGCTCATTTTTCTCTCTTTTGCCCCACCATTTCTGGCAAGTACCTCTTTATTTTTGACAAGCTTGAGGAGGATAACATTTGCTTGATTATAAGCTCATCCTTCGGATGAGTCCAACTTAGTTTAAATTCGAACCCTAAGAAGGAGTGGTTCGTTCCTGTTTTTAATTGAACAGGTCCTTTACTGTGAAATTTTAACGAGTCCAATATAGGAGAAACTCGGCGTTTTTCAATTTTAGAGAGTCTGAAAAAACTTAAGAAGACTCCAGGGTTGACCTTTTTCGTAAATTTGTGTCTCCCAAGCCCGAAAAAGTATAAAATAATACTTGAGAGAACCCCTTAATCTTTACGACCAAGGAGTACTTTTCGTAATTAGTGCCCCTGATCTGAAAAAGTAAAAAAAAGCGATCAACGACACGTCGTTTTATAACCAATATAGAATTTGAAACGACAAATATCCGACAATCTTTTCATGTTTTTATGGTCGAAAAAGAGCTGTAAGTGGACCGTCTTTTAGTTCTGTTTTAACGAGTTTAAAAGAAAAGCTCGGCAATCTTTTCATGTTTCAGGAGTCAGAAAAGAGCTTAAAGGTGACTCTAAATGTTTTTTCGTCGAAAATGATAGATTTCTCCTAAATAATCTGTTATCCTAAACGAAAATGCAAACATTACTCATACCTGTTTGAAATAGATAAAAATGTTGCAAAAATACCTTTCCAAAGTGAAACATAAACAAATTTGCAATTTATTTACTCAAAAAACTTATAAAAAGGGCTTTCGTCAATTCATTTTTACCGTTTGAGTTTTGGGTGAGAAAATAGTGCTTTTGTTTAGAAAACTTCCCGTGAAGATTGGGAAAATCCATCCGTCGAAATCGAACGCCGTCTTCTCCAGGTAATCCACATCATCCCACTCTTCATTTTTTGTTTTAGGTTTTTATTTCATTTTTTGGAGGGTTTTTAGGCTTAAACCCATGCGCGGGGGCCCGCGGGTGTAACACTGGTAGCCCGCGGACCCCGACTTTTTCTCAATGGGGAAAAATTCAGGGGTCCACACCTTCCATGTAGGCAAGGTGCGGACCCACGCACTGTCTCTAATATAGAGGGTGTAGTCCCTGCAGCAAGGTTTTTTAACTCAAAAATTCTAAAATTTGACCCAAACAAATTAATTTATAGCATTCTAATTTGTCTTTTTATTGGATGCAGAGAGTGCATCATGCTAGATTGGCGTGAACGAGAGCATGAGGATGTGGATCTAGCCACGTTGAATCACCAACCTTCAATCGATGCATTGAAGGCATGCGACTTGTACAAATTCTGGGCCATACCTGGCATGAGGGCCCAGGTGGATTTCTTACAGTGGCTAGTTGACAGATGGAGCATACAGGACCAGTTCTTCTTCATTGGTGGCCACCAGCTCGAAATCAAGCTGGTAGAAATATATTTCTTGACCGGTTTTCCTAAGAGAGGCAAAGACTTGACTCTATTCGGGACTAGGCCAGGTGGCCAGTCTGTCGATAGCCTCTGGCTAGAGTTCTGCAACAGCCAAGCTAGAGACAAAGGGATAGACATAAAAACCATATCCCTTCCTAAACTCATGGTGATCGCGTTTACTGTCACCAAACTTTGTGGGAGTGCCGCATTACATATTGCCACCGGATCCCAGATGCGGATGGCAGTTGACTGCTTTCAAGGCATCATCTTCTATTGGTGCGATGCTGTGTTGGCCAATGTGAAAGGCCAACTGACTAGAGCCAAGAATAGACAACTAAAGACCTTTGGTTATGGGGCTTTGGTTGTGAGTTTTGGTCTGGAGAAGGTTCCCATGTTGATCTCGCAGCACCTTATTGTTGGAGTTGGGCTTCCTTGAGAGCCCAAACTGATGCGATGGGTCACAGTTATGGCCCGTCATCCGGACGAGGGGACAAAGGTTGTTCGATTCAAACCTGAGTATTTCCAATGGTTGGAAAACCAGGTTTTTTCTATTCAGGACTTCCCTTACGCTGGGGTGGATATTTGTGGTGACCCAGACATGGCTCTTCCACCAGGAGAGCAATGGGATTACTCAGGTAAAATCATTTTCAACATTTTTCTTATTTAAATTTTTTTATTATTCTTCCATCGTCCCAAAACTGATAGTAAAAGTTTCAAATTCAGATGTGGGTCCACAACGACCAGCCGCTCTCCGGCCTTACGAGAGGAAACAACCAGTTGCAACCATGCCAGCCCCACAGGACGAATCAGCAGAGGTTTTGGCCGAGTTGTAGAGTCATCTAGAGCGCTTGACAGGAGATTTTGGAGACCACCATAGATGACATTCCTCGTCGACATCAACGCTATGTGATTGGGATCCCAGGACCTTTTAGGAGGTTCCTTTGCAAAGTGGCTGTAGAGCTATAAAAAGGATCTCTTTCACCTCTAATTACCTCACAATAATATGTCAATCCGGGAGCGTTTTGTTATTTCAAAGAGTGACTCAGTCTGAGGCTATCATTTGTCAGAGTAATGCTAGTAGTACAACGTTCAACAAAAATACAAGAGTAAACGGATGCTTGTCTATAACTAAGTGACTTCAAATGAATAAATCACACACTCTAAAGCTAGGCAACTTATCAGTCAAGGGTTCGACAGCGATAGCCCATCCCTTTGGAAACTAATGGAAAGGAAATTAGAGCATGGACCATGGGTCTGGGAGCTAGACAGTAAATGCCAAGGCTCACTACAGCCACAGATCGTCTCTCACACCAAAACAACAAATGCGAGTAAATGAAACAGCAGGTAGGAAAATGGAACAACAAATAAGAAATCGAACAACAAATCTGGAATGGAACAACAATGCTAAAATGGAACACCAATCGAATAACTAAGTTTCACGAGCAGTAATCAAGTTTTATTCTACTAACTCAAATGCACTCGTTGTAATCAAACAACAATCTTTCATTCTCCAAGAAAATCAAGCAGCACACACTAATGGAACATCATTAATTACCAATAAGTTATGGAACATCGTTTGGAAATCATACACACACAACACACTTGAAGAGTAATCTGATCTAGCATCAATCTTCATCAACATGAATACAACTGTGTTTCAAAATGGAACAGCATTACTCCTGAATTGTAAAGAACACAATTTTCAGATAAATTCCATAACATGAATATACAACATAAGAGCTCTGTAAAAAAATAGTAACAATGTTCAGTCAAGACTAATAATATTCAATCAACTCTGAAAGGATTAGTGATATAATGCAGAGTCAATACAATAGTTCTTGTCTGTAAAAATCTTAATGAATGAATCTTAACAGAGCATATGATGTAAACTTATAAAGCATATCCGATTACCAAATAATGACGATAAGCAAACCACTCAGAAATCAAATCGTAGTGATACAAAAGAAAGTGTCCTCCGGGGCTGGGCCCTTAGCATCCAAGGGTACACCGCTTTAAGTTAATCCAGACGTAGAGATAAGATAATCACCAAGTTTATATTAATGCATAAAAAAAAAGTACAATGAACTAGTTTCAACAAGACTCGATGATCAAAGTTCGATCTTTAACAGAAAGTTACATAAAAGCATAATCCCCCAAAGCTAACAATGTTGTCCCTTTATATAAGGGTGACGGTGGAGATGTCTAAGTAATAAGATAAATAAAGCAGCGATCCCTCAGGATCAAAGATCCTGAGGGATTTGCCAAACTGTTAATCCTTAATCACTTCTTTTCTCCTCTGCCGAGCTGGTGTCTTCTCCTCCTTTTCCGGACCAGTTTGCTTCAACCTACTTAGCCTCGTTTGCACTCGGTCCTTCGTCAAAGGGACAACAGTTACCCTGTTCTTGTCTTTTTCTTTGGAACATCAGCTCCTCGTTTTTACCCCTTCCTGCACAGGAGAATGACAACTATCAGCGGTTAAGTCTTGCATACTAATCCCACATATTTTTTTATAATTCTTTATTGTTTTCCACGTTCATGATGCAAAAAGATTCACAAGTTCCACTGAAAAGCCATTGAAATTATCATCAAAAACATACCTTTTTAGTACTCAACACACCCCCATGCTTACCCTGTTTCATGCCCTCATGAAAATGTTGTAGTTGACATGCAAAGCAGTGAGAGAATAGGTTGGAGAAGGAATCTCATGCGGAGGCCTATAGCCGTGGTGAGTGACTAGGTAGTCAAAGAACTAGCCTGTTTGACCCTCAGGCATCTCATATAGGGCTTGATATCCGGGTGCAAGGTGCCAAATAATTGGACTATGGAATCTATATCCTAACCAGGATGGCTCTGCCCTCAAAATTCTTTCGCCATAGAGGTTCAAACGGTTGGCAGCTAATTGAAAATTCTCATACTTAAATGGCTCCCTGAGCTGGATGTTTGGATTAGAGATTCGGTACCGAAATTTGGCTGCATCAATGGCGAGGTCTTTGATAGAAAGAAAATATTCTAAACTTTTTCGAATGAGCGCCTCGTGCATGGGTCCTAATGTTTCAATGGCACCCAGAGTTCTCATGAGGTTTCTATGTGCTTTCCACAACTGTACTGGGTCCTAGGATCAGCCCTTACCCACAAGTCTAGGCCATTTTCCTACCTCTGGAAAGTATTATAGGCTTTGAGCCATTTAATCTGATTAACCCCGAATGAGATGAATGCTTGCAATTGGATGTCTCCAACAAAAGGGCCAGGGTTCAGTTCAGTCTCCTGATCTAGCACGAGGTTATGCAAATAGAATTCACACAACAATCTGTGGACCTTCACCCCATAAATGTTTACAGCAGTCTATAAAGTCATTGAAAATGTTAATTTGTATAGGGGCACCTGCTTTAACAGCTTTTATTTTTAATTGTAAGTATCGTTCCAGTAAAAACAGAGCATAGTTTTTGGCAGGGGCCCTACATGCTAAAACGTCATTGTATAAAGAACACAAGGTAACCATCTGCTTGATAACAGTATCTAGCCTACGAGTTACCTTTGCAACTTTCTCTTGTTCCTTTCGCCACCCTTCAAAGGCCTGGCTTTCGTATTGATTGACGTTCCTTAATTGTTGTTGTAGTTCTTCATACTTCTCGCGAGGGACCGTTTGCTCTCTAAGCCTTTCTGCTTCTTGTTGAGCCTGTTTCAATACCTTGCGCAAGGTCACTATCTTTGGATCTCTTCTCCATGCAGCAGTGGAGGCCGGGAGTTTTACCTGAACTTTCTTATTGCGTTGTTTCGAGTTCAGGTCCCTTATCACCCCTGAGGGTGGTGCCTCCGTCTGAATTTTCTTGTTGTCCATTTCTTTTTTAACACGAATATCAGCTTGTTGCTGTTCCTTTTCAAATGGAACAGTAGTCTGTTCCTCAGCATCATTTGGAACAACAGCTGGATCTTCAGCAGGGTTTTGAACAGCAGGGCGATTTTTGGTCCTCCGCCTTTTTATCTTGCGTATTTTTACTGCAGTGGTAATCTTTTTCTTCCCTGCAGTCTTCGTTACCCTCTACCTCGCTTTCAGGATCCTAATCTGCTGGTGGAGCTGGGCTATTATGCTCAGTAATCTCCGTTTTTCCTTTCGTAATTCCCTAATTTCTAGCGTTTTATTAGAAGGAACAACAGGCTGTCTGCTGCGTTTTGGGCCGTGACTAGTCCTTGGATGTTTCTCCTAGTGTGCTTCTTCGCTCTTCTGTTCTGGTTGTTCTAGGGTAGGAACCGTAAATAGTTCCATCACTTCTTGGGCAACTTCTTTTTTTATTCCTACTTCCTCTGGAATTTCCTCTGGTTCCTTGGGAACAGATTGTTCCCGTCCAGTGTCTCTTATCTCCTCTTCATCATGAACAGGCATATTTCCTTCTTCTGCCTCTTCTGCATGTGGTTTTTCAGATGCATTTTCTTCCTAGGGTTTTCCATGGAGGTCTGATGGAGTGGAAGGTTGGCCATACTCACCCATATTGGCCAAGACTGTGTCCAATTCATCTTCTCCCACTTGGTCCTGTGGTGGGCTCCCTTCCTACTGTCCCATTTCCTCCTCCTGCTTGGATTGTTCAGCCTCTGCCTCAAAATGCTCAGCATCTGTTTTAGAATGCTCAACTTCTTCCTCATTTTCTTCTCCAGATTGCTCGGCCTCTCCTTTCTTTTCTCCTTCAGCTTGCTCTACTTCTTATTCTGGCCGTGAGGATTGCTCGTCCTCAATTTCCACTGGCTGGCTGGTGATTTCCTGGAGCTTTTCCAGCCTTCCTCGTATTCGAGCTAACTGGACTGATTTTCTACGTTTCTCTGGCTGTTCCGGTGTACTGGTGTCATGCTTACGCTTTGCCGATTCTTGGCATGTTTCTGGTCGTTCAGATGTGCTAGCAACATGTTTTTGTTTTACTAATTCTCTACGTTTTTCTGGAGGTTTTGATGTGCTTGTAGTATGTTTATGTTTTGGGGATGGTGCTGCCGCCCTCCCCTCAATTATTGCAATTAGCTCTTCCTAGCCGCTTTGCTGCTGGGTGAGGCTATGACTAACTATTAATCGAATTAACTTTTGGTGGCTGACAACTGACTCTACATGTTGTGCCTTTTTTAGGCTTCCTGCAACGTCATGAAGTAATGAATTCAAAAGTGCAGGTAGATTTATAGAGCATTTCTACTTTAGAACAGCTAAGAGTTTAAGATGTCGTGGTCTTACCACGTCTTTTCTCCCCTCGCAGGTGATGTAGCTTTGCACGGTTCTCGCTAATTCTGCCAAGGGTTCTCCTAGCATTGCTAGCAGAACTCCCTTCCCTTTAATTGTCAAGCTCTGGCCTTCGTCCTGGAAAATTTCCATGATCTTCTGTAATCTTTCCTTCTTTAGTGTCCATACAGGTCCAGTGGCTGGTAGTCTCGAGACTTCTGCGAATATCATCGGTGACCGCTATCTGCTTCCCCCTTACTATGGAGTGATCCTCCTGCATATTCTGCAGGAATTCAATCGCCACTACTTCATTAGACTCCTGCAAGTAGCTGAGATAAGTCAGCCACCCTGCTCTTTCTAGGATCTCCCGGCCAGTAGCGGAGACTGTCAACTCCTGAGGTTCCCTTCGAATTGCCCTTCCTCCCATGGTTTCACTATGGATTCT
Organism: Pinus tabuliformis; assembly: GCA_031772625.1. NCBI lineage: Eukaryota > Viridiplantae > Streptophyta > Pinopsida > Pinales > Pinaceae > Pinus > Pinus tabuliformis. The sequence continues at coordinate 531,366,274 of CM062813.1, read as the reverse complement.
CAATGGAACAGCAACTGCTTGTTGTTTGAAACACAGAGAGGGTAATGATCACAAGATTTCGAAAAAACATAGAGTATGCAACAAAAATGGCTTATGAACAACAACTTGTGTAAAAAAAATAGAAATATCATGTCGTTAAGCTGTGTCATTCCCTAGTACACTATCTTTCCCGAATAGTGAGCTGACACATAAAATAATGAGGTTAACCTCCCCCCCACAATGTGATAGGCTATCCCAGCCGTCAAAGAAAGGAGTAGCACCCGATCTGCAACCAAGTCATAAAGGAACAACGTATAAAAATATGCCATGTTTAGAAAACAACGAATTACCGAAATCGAGGCATAAGGTTGGATCACGTATTACGTAAGAGGATGTTGTGATATGATGCGAGGCTGGGGGATAGGATGTTTTTCGTACTTGCCAAATCTCAAGTGGTAATTATCACCTCCTTTTCCATGATTGGTGGTAATAAATGTTCATGCGATATATAAGTCGAGAAATAATGTATGATTAGTGCCTAGGATATAAGAAAAAAAAGAGTATTAGTATCTGACCTATTGGTGTAATCAATGTGACTTCAATACCATTAACAGTGCTCTGCTGCCGACAGGTGTCCATAACCTTGGCAGAGGTTTTTATTTCACCCCTGGAACCATGATCCTTTATGTGCATTTTAAGGAATGTAATGTCAAAGTGTAGGCCATTATGCTAGCTTGGTAACCAGTTAGCCATAATGCCATTCACGAGGAGGGAGCGAAGAGTGGGCAGGCCGGCTCGTGATGAGACCTCCTATTCCAAGGTTTGTTTATTTGATATACCTGTTGGACCATATCCCTGGTGTGGTGGCCATAGTGGGAATGCCACTTTACTTCCATCCTCATGATCATGGTAGGTTGGCTCTTGATGAGACCCCCTATCCCGCATTTGACAACTTATAATTCATCTTTTTACTTTCTTCTTTTTCATAAAGCACCTTTACTTAATTATACATAAAGGGTGGTTCAACACTCCTTAAGAGTAGGAATGGTGGAAGAAGTCTTATCATCTCAATAGAAAGATATAAACCCTTTGCTCTTATTCCTAAACAATAATCAAAGAGGATTAAAGGGAATGTCATGATAAAGATAACCAATCAAGGCAAAATTAGTAAGACAATGATAACAAAAGATGATGAATCAGTATGTCCTTCCTTTTGTCCTCTTACCAATACAGAGCCTTATAAAGATAACGATTTATAATTTGTTGATTTCAGTATGTTGTGATTTTATGTTCATTGCATAAGTACATAGCTGTCTCTAAAAGACTTTGAAAGAACAGGAGCAAGAAACATCCTCAATTTAGATTAGCAAAAGGGACAAGTTGTTTCACAAGGAGAGAAAAAGTATGTTGGGAGTGTTCCTTGTGGAAAGAGGAACAACAAAGGAGCATAGGTCTCAAAAGTGCAAATGTCGTTCCTTTTGAAAAAGGAACAGTAGAACACACCAATGTCTTTCCTTTGAAAAATTAATAACAGAAAATAAAAAAATGCTATCTTTCTTGAAAAAAAAAGGACAACAAAACACTAGAAATGATGTTCCTTTTGAAAAAGGAACAGAAACCATGAAAAATGTTGTTCCTTTGAAAAAGGAACAGCAAAAGACGCAAAAGTGCCATTCCTTTAAAAAAGGAACAATAGAAATCAAAAATATGTTGCGCCTTTGGAAAAGGGACAGCAAACACACCGCAGTGTCATTCCTTTTGAAAAAGGAACAACAAAAATCAAAATTTTGTTCCTTTTAGAAAAGGAATAGAAAAACAAGAAAATGTCGTTCCTTTGAAAAAAGAACAGCAGAAAAATCAAGAATGTTGTTCCTTTTAAAAAGGAACAGCAAAAAAATCAAGAATGTTGTTCCTTTTGAAAGGGAACAATAGAAAAATCAAGAATGTTGTTCCTTTTGAAAAGGAACAGGAAAACACACAAATTCCATTCTTTTAGAAATGGAACGACAAAAATCGCAATCTTGAGGAAGAAAAGGAGCATCAAAAAATGACAAGAAAACATTTAGTTCAAGCATATGTACAAGAACGACTTAAAGAAAAGAACGTATGTACAAATTGTAAAAAGAAATGAATTCCTTAATGAATTACAGGTGAGGAAGACTTCTCTTCCTCTCCTAAAATCTCCATATCAGTGTCCCGGCGTAGCTGCTGGCAGAAGGATTCCCGAGGAGTAGTTTACGATAGAGATGAACTCGGTGGCCATTTGCTTTGAAGACATATCCAGAACCGTCAATGGTGATTAGAGTAAGTGTCCCATTGTCATGTACCTTCTGGATTTCGTATGGTCCCAACCAACGAGTCTGGAGTTTCCCACAGAAATCCTGAAACCGAGAGTCGTACAACAGAGCCCAATCTCCCTCATGGAAGACTTTGTTTTTGATGAGTGCATCATGCCATTTAACTCGCTGTTGTTGAATCAATGTTGTATTTTGTAGTTCAAAGAGCCTAATTTCATCCAATTCATTGATCTGCTGTAGTCGATTAATATGTGCCTCGCTTAGATCTAAGCCAACTTCCTGTGCTGTTCGTAATGTTTGGATTTCAAATTCTATAGGAAAAATGGGTTTTTTTCCAAACAATAATTGATAAGGTGAGTAACCAGTGGTGCTTCTCCATGTTGTTCTATAGGCCCAGAGTGTTTCAAGTAGTCGGGCAGCCCAATCACGCCTATGTGACGCAATGGTTTTTGTTAGGATTGATTCTATTACCTTATTGTTGCTTTCTACTTGTCCATTCACCTGTGGGTGATATGGAGTAGTGATTTTATGCTGGACATGATAATTATTAAGTGTTGTAGCTAATCTATTCCCAGCAAATTGTGGTCCTCTGTCTCTAATTATTTCCCTTGGAAGGCCATAACGTACAAATAGATGGAACGAGAACTGTATGACAGAGTCCTCTGTGGCTCTTGGCAATGCTTCTGCTTCAACCCATTTGGTGACATATTATGTTGCCACTAAGATATATGTTTTCTGATTTGATGAGGGGTTGATGGGTCCAAAGAAATCAAGAGCCCATCGCTCAAATGGTTCGATGACTAACTGTGGTTTCAGAGGCATCTCATCAGCTTGACCAGGACGTCCTGCTCGCTGGCAGCTGTCACAAGATTGGACAAATTTCTTTGCATCTCTGAAAATCGTGGGCCAATAATATCCTGTCTGTAATACTCTATGTCCAGTTCTACGCTCAGCGAAGTGTCCCCCACATGGTCCATCATGAAAGGCTTTTAGGATGTCAAAGATTTCGTCTTCTCGAACACATCTCCTGATATGCATGTCTGCCCCTGTGTGAAACAAATAGCCCCCAATCTAGGAGAATTGAGTACTCTTCTGAACAATCTGTTTGCGCTAATTAGGGTTAGGTGTTTTGGTAGTTTACCTACTGCAAGGTAACTGGCAACATAAGCATACCGGGGTGTTTGAGCGGCAACAACAAACAGATGTTCGTCCGGAAATTGATCTTCAACTGCTACTGCATCAATTGGATTTGGCATTCTTGAGAGAAAATTGGCTACAGGGTTTTCTTTTCCAGGCCGATTCTTGATTGTGATATCGAATTCCTGCAATAAAATCAACCATCTAGTTATTCTGGCATTTGTGACAGGCTTATTTGCTAAATATTTTATGGCAGAATGATCTGTATACAAAATAACAGGATAGCCTGTAATATAATGTCTAAACTTATTAACAGCATGTATTACAGCTAGGAATTCCTTTTCAGTAACAGTGTAATTTAATTCAATAGGGGATAAATTTTTGCTGATGTAATAGATAGCGTATGGTTTTTTATCCTCTTCCTGCCCAAGGACTGCGCCAATGGTTGTATCTTAGGCATCAAATGATATCTGAAATGGAAAATCCCAGTTTGGTCCTCGAAGGACTGGGGTTGTGGATACGAACTTCTTTAAATCCTTGAAAGCATGCTCACATTTTTCTGTCCAAAGAAAATCAACGTTACCAGTTAGTGCATATAAAGGTGCAACAATGTGTGAATAATGTTCTATAAATCGTCTATAATAGCCAAAAAATCCAAGAAAGTTGCGTACCTCTGTTTGAGTAGTAGGAGTGGGAATAAGCAAAAGTATTTGGATTTTGGTTGGGTCTACCTGAATGTCGGCTGCTTAAACATATTGTCCTAGAATAAGTCCTTCAGTCATCATCATATAACATTTTTCGTGGCTTAAGCAAAGTCTGGTAGCTATGCAGCGTTGTAGGACGTTTTCTAGGGTGTCTAGTGCTGGATCAAAATCGTCTCCATATGGTGTAAAGTCATCCATATATACTTCAAGTCCATCATTTATTAAATCTGCAAAATGCTAAGGATAGCCCTTTGGAATGTGGCAGGAGCATTACATAGGCCAAAAGGTATAACTCGGTAGGCAAATGTTCCCCACGGACAAGTAAAAGTAGTTTTGTCATGGTCTTCAAGGGCAATCTGAATTTGATTGTATCCACTGAAGCCATCCAGGAAAGAAAAGAATTTCTTTCTTGCCAAAGTATCTAGCACACGGTCTATGAAGGGGAGAGGAAAGTGATCTTTTTGTGTTGCTTTATTGAGTTCCCTGTAATCCACACAAATTCTCCATTTCCCATTCTTTTTTGGTACCACCACAAGCGGAGAGACCCATTTACTGTCAGAAATAGGATAGATAAAATTGACATCTAAAAGTTTCTGAAGTTCAGCTTTTACCACATCCTTTAGATGAGGATTAAGTCTTCTTTGCGGTTGACGAACAAGTCTAGCATCCTTTTCTATATAAATGTGGTGTGTACACAATTGTGGATCGATTCCTTTCATATCACGGTAATCCCATGCAAATGCTTCTTGATATTTTCTTAACAGATGGATGAGCTTCGTTTCTTGTTCAGGTGTGAGGTTGGCATTGATATTTAAAGTTTTCTCGGTTCAATTTCCACAATTTTACTATTTGCAACAGAAGTAACAGGTATTGTTTGATCATGTGTATCTTTCAGAGGATCTTCTTCTAATTCATTATCAAATGCTGCTTCTATCATGTGACACTGTGTGCAGGATCCAGATTCAATTTGACTAATGAAGTTGTTAATCACATCATCTTTTGTTTGATCTTTAAAATCAAGTGCCTCTTGTATAGTCAATGGAGATCTAATGTTATCAGTAAGGTATGATACAAGGTGCTTGTTAGTTTTAATTATTGTGACACTTGGCTGCGCTGGAGGGTATAGAACTAAATTATTGATATCAGGTCATTTGGTTATGGTCATATTTCCTTGCCGGCAACCAATGTAAGCATCGGCGGTGGTAAGCCAAGGTCTACCTAGGATTAGCGGGTGTCCATCAAGTCGGGTTTTTGGATTAATTATCAGGAAATCGGTTGGATATTCCCAAGAATCTACAGAGACCATGACATCATCTAGAGTACCCTCTGGTCTAACTACAGATCGGTCAGCCAATTCTAACAAAGAAGAGGTGGGTTCTACAGATGTAATGCCGAGCTTTTGACAGGTAGTGGTTGTTAAAATATTGATTGCAGCTCCTAGATCAACTAAGGCATTAGACAGGGTCTGACCATAAATTTGAACAGTTACAATTGGATTTCCTGGGTCTTCATATTTAATGGGTGTTTCTTTCTCGGATAGTAAATCAGATAAAGTACCGACTACTTGGACTCTTGGATTAGTTGTTATATTCCTCCTTGGTTTCTTTATGCACAATTCTTTGATAGTTTTTGCATATATAGGAATGTCTTGAATGGCTTGGAGGAATGGGATTTTTATGTACAGATTTTGTAATTCTCCCAGAATGTCAAAGTCAGGATACTGTAAAGGTCGAGGTATGACTAATCGTTCTGGGAATGGAGGAGAGGATGTGGTTGCTTGATTATGAGTCTGCTACTTATTTACATCCTCTTGTTGCAACTGATGTTCTCTTGATAACTGATCTTCAATATGAACTGTTTTATTTCCCTCAGTTTCAATAATACATCCAGATCGTAACTGAAGATCATTACACTCCCTCAGGTCGGGTCCTATTTTTGGTGATTCTATGATTTGAAGAGATTGGACCAGTCTGTTATTTGGATAGGGGTTGGGTTGGGCTGGGAGTTGCTGTCTCAGATTAGACTAGGGATTTTGTTGTAAAGCTGGCAGAGTAGGTTGAGGGAGCGGAATAGTTCCTACTGGCTGGTGCATCGGTATTTGCCAGTTTGTCTGCCAGGGTGAACTTTGGGATGTAGGGGGAGTCCATTGTGGAGGATATGGGCTATTTTTCCAATATGGTGGAGTGTAAGGGAAATTCGTCCAACCAGATTGGATTGCCTGATTCAGCCACGGGTTTGAAGAAGGAAACGACGGTGGTGACCAGTTTGAAAATGGGAGTTGGGACTGACTTTGCCACATACTATATTGTTGAGAATTATATTGTGGAGGCTGAAAAGAAGAAGTTGGGTTTGGAAACATACCAGATTGTCTCGGCTGCCACTGGTGGCGCTGGTTGATCAAGTACATAGATTTTGGTTATTCCTCCGCTTCCTTATATACTGCTTTTAATCTAGGAAGTGAGGGGCAGCTTTCCGTAAGATGATTTTTTGTACAGATGGCACATGTTTGGACTGTATCCAGTGGACACTCCTTGTGACTATGCTTTTTCCTGCATCGAGGACAAAAGATTGCCAAATTCTGTTCTGCCTCCATCTGCTTCTGTTTGGCCTGGATAATATCAAGTTGTGTAGTTAGTGTCCCTAGAATATCAATTTTAAAATTTTCTAATAAATTTCCAATCTCTACACGTTTTACTCCTTCTGTTGATATTTTGTTGTCTCTTGCAAACCGATCATATTCTGCCGGTTTTACTCTTGTGCTACCTCTTGAACTCCTGATACATAAATCAATGATGTCAGCAAAATTCTCTTGATAAATGTCCCCTTTTCCCATGATGTTTAATGTTTCAATCCACTGTTCCTTCATGCCCCTTATCAATGCAGTTTTTAACACATTATCAAGTAAAGGTAGTGATGCATAAGGAGATCTTTGTAAATTGTACTGAAAATGTTCCACATACTCCTCTAATGTTTCATTTGGTTTGGCTGTCATCTTAAATATTTCGTCCTTTAATTCTCTAGACCTACAATAGTCCTGATATTTTTTTAAGAAAGATTCTTTCATTTGATCCCAATTGTTGATGACCCCACCACCTAGTCCCATAAACCATCTTAAAGCAGCCCCCTTTAATGTAGAGGGGAATAATTTCAATTTTTGGGGATCGGTGGTGTAATCATATCCTCTGCACAACACATCAAATTCGAATAAAAATGCATCCGGATCTTCTGATGTGAGACTGTGAAATGTAGGGATATGTTGAAGAGGGATAGATTTCATGGGCGCATTTGCTGCAGAATCCACTATAGGATATTGTAATGTAGAGGTTTGAGTTTTTGGCTGGTTCTGAGCCATAGGATCGAATATATGCCAATAACCTTCTGGGATATCTAGGAGGGTATTCCTAGGTTGAGAGGGAACTGTTTTGGCAGGGATGGTTTTAATAGCACTTCCTTTATCTGGGATAAGGCGAATGCCTGATGTCTGAGGAGATTGGATTCCTTCAACAATGATTTTCGCAGCGCTCCCCTTATCTAGGCTGTTTAATGGCTGATCTGTTCCAATGGGAGATTTTCGTTCCTCGATTTCCCCTATTTCTCCTTCTCCTTCACAAAAGTTGCTGGATTTCCCTTCCTGCAATAGTTATGGAGTAGAATTTTCAATTTCTTGAAAGTCCTGCTCTTCAGTTTGACTATGCACCTCAGCAAAGGCTACAGATGGTAATCCTGTGGCCTGAAGGGAACTAGTAGGCTATTTAGAAATGATTTTCCTGGGGCCTACTAATGGCTGAGATTCTGTTTTCTTGTGGATTTTGTCTATGAAGGTCGTTCGGCCAGGGGTTACCGACCCCTTAGCTTTTTCGGGTTTGGATGGAAGCTTAATATTCTTTTCTGGTTTTTTCTGCTTAGTCATGCACTCAAATGAACTACTAAACTCTATTCAAACAAAGCAACAACAAATCTGTTAGGAAAGCGGACAGTGGAGCAGGGCTTTTACATGCTCCACACACAAGTTCTTACCTTCCATTTTTAAGATCCAACTCTTCCCTAGCAGGTTCGTACACTACTCTGAAAAAGACAAATGGCTACACTCTTTCCCTGGCAACGACACCAAAATGTAGAGCTATAAAAATGGTCTCTTTCACCTCTAATTACCTCACATTAATATGTCAATCCAGGAGCGTTTTGTTATTTCAAAGAGTGACTCAGTCTGAGGCTATCATTTGCCAGAGTAATGCTAGTAGTACAACGTTCAACAAAAATACAAGAGTAAACAGATTCTTGTCTATAACTAAGTGACTTCAAATGAATAAATCACACACTCTAAAGCTAGGAAACTTATCAGTCAAGGGTTCGGCAGCGATAACCCATCCCTTTGGAAATTGATGGAAAGGAAATTAGAGCATGTACCACGGGTCTGGGAGCTAGACAGTGAATGCCAAGGCTCACTACAGCCACAGATCGTCTCTCACACCAAAACAACAAATGCGAGTGAATGAAACGGCAGGTAGGAAAATGGAACAACAAATAAGAAATTGAATAGCAAATCTGGAATGGAACAGCAATGCTAAAATGGAAGAGCAATCGAACAACTCAGTCTCACGAGCAGTAATCAAGCTTTATTCTACTAACTCAAATGCACTCATTGTAATCAAACAACAATCTTTCATTCTCCAGGAAAATCAAGCAGCACGCACTAATGGAACAGCATTAATTACCAATAAGTTATGGAACAGCGTTTGGAAATCATACACACACACAACACGCTTGAAGAGTAATCTGATCTAGCATCAATCTTTATCAACAGGAATACAACTGTGTTTTCAAAATGGAACAACATTACTCCTGAATCATAAAGAACACAATTTTCAGATAAATTCCATAACACGAATATACAGCATAAGAACTCTGTAACAAAATAGTAACAATGTTCAGTCAAGACTAATAATATTCAATCAACTCTGAAAGGATTAGTAATATAATGCAGAGTCAATACAACAGTTCTTGTCTGTAAAAATCTTAATGAATGAATCTTAACAAAGCATATGACGTAAACTTATAAAGCATATCAGATTACCAAATAATGACGATAAGCAAACCACTCAGAAATCAAATCGTAGTGATAAAGAAGCAAGTGTCCTCCGGGGCCGGGCCCTTAGCCTCCAAGGGTACACCACTTTAAGTTAATCTAGATGCAGAGATAAGATAATCACCAAGTTTATATTAATGCATAAAACAAAAGTACAATGAGCCAGTTTCAATGAGACTCGATGATCAAAGTTCGATCTTTAACAAAAAGTTACATAAAAGCATAATCCCCCAAAGCTAACAGTGTCGTCCCTTTATTTAAGGGTGACGACAGAGATGTATAAGTAATAAGATAAATAAAGCAACGATCCCTCAGGATCAAAGATCGTGAGGGATTCGCCAAACTGTTAATCCTTAATCACTTCTTTTCTCCTCCGCCAAGCTGGTGTCTTCTCCTCCTTTTCCGGACCGGTTTGCTTCAACCTGCTTAGCCTCGTTTGCACTCGGTCCTTCGTCAAAGGGACAGCAGTTACCCTGTTCTTGTCTTTTTCTTTGGAACAACAGCTCCTCGTTTTTACCCCTTCCTGCACAGGAGAATGACAACTATCAGCGGTTAAGTCTTGCATACTAATCCCACATATTTTGTTATAATTCTTTATTGTTTTCCACGTTCATGATGCAAAAAGGTTCACAAGTTCCACTGAAAAGCCATTGAAATGATCATCAAAAACATACCTTTTTAGTACTCCACAGTGGCCCGTGTAGTGGTTTCTTATCGAGATCATCACCAGTGATAGGATGATTGCCTATTGTGGGCACATATGACATTTTTGTTTTTTGTACTTATCATTTTTGTCGATCATAAGGTGTTTTTCAACCTATGATCGAGGACGATATATTTTTTGACACACTCCTATATATATATATATCACTATTACCGGCTTTTCTTGTAAATCATGTTATGGAATGGTTTTAAATTTACATGTATGATTATTGCAAATGTCTGCTTAACATTCGAGACGAAATTGCATCTGCTAATGTATTTAAAGGTCTTGGAATATGCTGATACTCAATATAATCAAATTCACATTCCAAGAGATGCACTCTCAAAAATAATCTCAATAAGACTGGATTTCTAATGGCATACACTCTATTAAGTTGTAATACAACGAGTTCAGAATCTAACCTCACTATCAAACTCCGAATCCCAAATGAAATAGATTCAGATAATAACTCAATCACTGCACTATACTCGACAATGTTGTTCGTTGTTTGACCGAGGCTTACTCCATGCATAGATACCAACTCGTCAGAGGGCGAATAGATAACCCAAGCTGCGGAAGAAATGTTCCGTGTATTACGACAAGCACCATCAGCGAAACCAATGTATGTTTGGAGAGGCATCGACATCTGCAATATCAAGAGTAAAACCAAGATAAGCAGGAATAATGACGAAAAAAACTCTCTAAGCTAAGCACACGTTCTTAAACTAAAACACACCAGCTAGAAAGAAAAACTATCCTAACTAAAAATCTTCGTACCCATCCTTAAGCATAATACTTCTTCAGGTAAAGACCATTTCTGGGTTTACCTAAAGAGTCCCCGTCAAAGTCTACTAATTCATAGGCCCCTTTTGCTATCTTTCGCTTGAAAACATAGGGACCAGGCCACATAGAACGAATTTTCCAGCGCCTAATTTATCATTAGCTTGATCGTAAACTAAGACTAGATCTCCTTCCGAAAAATTTCGAGGGGTCACATTTCGATCATACTGAGCTTTCATACGTTTTGCGTGAGTCTCGATCGCCAATGCAGCATCACGTCGATTCTCATCTTTGGGCCAAGTATAACAAACTTTTTTCCTCTTCGGAAGTGGCTGGAAGTAACTCGATGGCCATTTGCAATGACGGGATTTCGCATTCAATGGGTAACACAGCTTCCAGACCATAAACTAGTTGGAAAGGAGTGAACCTTGTCGATGTTTTTACTGAGGTTAGATATGCCCAAAGATCTGAAAATAGCATGTTATGCCAATTCGACCGATGAATCCCAATGATTCATCAGATCATGATGGCTAAAACTTTGTTGATGGATTCAACCAGACCATTAGCTTGTGGATAATAAGGAGTTGAACTATCGTGACGCAAACCAAGCTGGCCTGTAAGTTTGGTCATCATAACGTTTCGAAAATGACACCCATGATCAGTGATAATCACTTGTGGGACACCAAAACTAGCAATTATATGATTGAACACAAAAATTGCAGCTGTCTTGCCGTCGGCCTCAAATGTAGGCATCGCCTCGGCCCACTTGGTAAAATAATCTACCGCAAGGATGATATACGCATGCCCCCCAGCGAGTGAGGGTTACATGTAATAAAATCGATACCCCATTTGGAAAAAGGACCAATGGAAATTATAGTGTGGATAGGAGCAGGTGGAGCACGCATCTTTCGATCAAAAATTTGGCAGTTGTGGAATTTTTGGACCGCAGTAATACAATCTTTAAACAAAGATGGCCAGAAGTAGCCAGCGCCGAATATTTTTTAGGCTGTCGCATACCCAGACATATGACCACCACGCGCTCCAGAGTGACAGTCATTTAGAACCCTTTCAGCTTCCTCGTGAGTTAAAAAACGTCGAAAAACAGAGTCCATCGCACGATGATAAAGAGTATCTCCAATAATCCTGAATTGTTGGGACTGGAATCGTATTTTTCGATGTTCTCATCTTGAAATTTCTGGCTGAAAGGATTGGGTATGGAGATAAACGATGATATCCCCATACCATGGATCTAAAGTGCTTATTATAAACAAGGATTCGTCTGCAATGGGCTCTTCCGCCATAGTTTTTGTGTCAGCATGCGGGAAGTCACACATTAACTCCGCAAAAACTAAAGATTTCTTAGACTTAGATTTTTCAAATTCCAAGTCGAACTCCTACAGGATAACAATCCATTTAGAGTACTTGCCCCCTAGCAATTTCTTGGTCAAAATGTAGATCATAGGGTTGCAATCAGAAATTACTATAGTTTTACGTAGTAAAATGTAGTGACGAAAACGTTGGACAGTTTGAACAGCTGCCAATGCCAATTTCTCCACATGTAAGTATTTTAGCTCAGTTGGATTTAAAGTTCGCCTAAGGTAATATGTCACATGTTCAGTACCGAATTTATCTTCCTGAACTAAGACCATTCCAATGGTGGAATGAGAGGGGGCGAGATACAAGAAGTAATCCTGGTTGTAGTTGGGAGGATGCAATAACGGTGCATGGGTCAACGCATGTTTTAATGCATCAAAAGACTTTTGAGCTATCTCATCCCAATGGAATGGAGTATTCTGTTTCAACAACTGGGTAAAACCCTTTGTAACCTCGGCGTAGTTAGGAATGAATCGTCGTAAAAAGTTTGCTTTCCCTTGCAAACTTTGGAGTTGGCGAAGACTCGAAGGAGGAGGCAATTTGACAATAGCTTCAACCTTCAAGGGATCGACGCGAATGTCGGCTTTCGAAACAACAAAACCTAGCAAGCAACTTGTTTCTATACAGAAAACACATTTGTGTGGATTCAACCGAATCCGATAATGCCTACACCTCATAAAGATTGCTCGTAAATGGATTAGGTGATCAGCTCGATGTAATGAATGAGCAGGCAAATCATCGAGATAGGGTTGCACAATGTGCTTGATGTCATGAAACGCATAAGACATGGCCCTTTGAAAAGTTGCGTCGGCATTCTCGAGCCAAAAAGGTAATTTTCAATAAGCAAATGTCCCCCATGGACAAATGAAAGCCATTTTTGGTTGATCGACAGGTAGAATATTGATTTGATTGTATCCGGAAAAACCATCCATGAAGGAGAATATTTCGGTGTTGGCGCAATCATCAATGATTTGATCGATATAGGGGGTTGGGTAATTGTCCTTTGGACAGGCTCAATTAATGTCCCTATAATCGATGCATATTCTTATTGTTCCTTGCTTTTTGTTAACTGGAACAATATTCGATACCCAATCCGTTAACGGGATCGGATAAATGAAACCTGCTTTGAGTAATTTTTCAACTTCTTCTTTAATAGCAGCAACTTTTCTTGGGTGAATCTGATGCAAATGTTGTCAGACTAGTTTAGCGTCCAGGTAAGTCTTTATTTCATGAACAACAATCGCGGGATCAATTCCTGGCATTTCCTCATAGGACCAGGCAAACACGTCGCGGAATTCTTGAAATAGGGCCTTATATATTTGAATTTCATTTTCTGTACATGAGGCACCTATATGAATGTTCTCAACAATTCCAGACTTAACCGAAATGTCAATGGGAATAGTTTAAGAGATGTTCCCCAAATTTAACTCTGAATCAGGATGTTTCATTGGATTATGAGGTTCCTTGACATATTCAGTCATAAAAATTGATGAAAAATCATTTTCAAAATGATCATTCTTGGGTAAAAACGAAGATCTGTGATGGAGATCTTCCCGCGGTAAATCATCTACACATAGGATTTCACGAATTTGCTCATCAGAGTGAACAAGTTCTGAAAACGTGATTGAATCCGAGCTTGATGTGAAAAGTGATTCTTCATGGACCACATTGATTAAGTCAATTTCGCTTGAAGATGGGTCGATAAACGATTGCACAACCTCATACGCAATTTCATATGGACTCAAAGGCATGACATCACCAAATGAGTCTATCTCAGATTCAGAAGGAATGATCCAAGGATCATCATAAATAATGGTGTCTGACGTAATCATATGAATGGTTGCAAATGAAGACGATGCATTGATCGAAGGAAAAGGAAAAGTTCCCAGTAAACCGGCATCTTTAACTAGTCCTACTCCAACATCCTTATACGTGATAATCGTTTTACCGACATGCTGAATACTTTTAGAAGAGGCTGGGTTGGATGAAAAGTAAGCCAGCTAGTCTATTGTTATGATCTTTCCATTATGAGGAAACTTTATAACCTGAAAGACGGATGAAACGACAGTTGTCATAGCGTAAGACCAACTTTGACCCAAGAGAAGGTTGTAATCTAGAGGGGCATCAACCACCTCCACATCTAGATTAATGGTTTTTCCTTCAACCCCTATAGGAAAATCCTATAGAATGCCAAAAGGATGAAACCCATGGCCATGAAAGGCCTTTAGAATCGTCGGGGATTGATTTAGCGAAGGAGAACCAAGTGATCTCCAACATTGTATCAACATAATACACGTTGAGGCTCCCTCATCAATCACAGTCCGATGAATAGGCCTGTTTTTTACTATCACTGGAATTTGGAAAGCCATTTGATGAGGTAGGCGCGGTGTACTATTTTATAGATCGAAAATTATCAAGTTCGAGTCCTAAACGTCAACAACTCCTATAGCCGACAAAAGTAATTTACGCTGTGCTGGACATGATTGCAGCACTTCCAAAGCCGACATTGTTGAGGGTGAAACAGCTAAATCCTCAACAATGTTATAGTTCTGAGCCGCTCTCGCATGTGGATTGAAAGCTGACTTTCGAAGTATACCCTTGGCGGGCGGTTTGATTACCAAGTCTGGATTAGGTTTCTCGATCTGTAGTGTATCGGAACCAGGAGCTGAGGTTGATGGATTAGAATGAGAAGATTCTGCTTCTTTACCATCAACAGGACTTTTACTACCATAATCATGCGATCGAGTCGCAATCCTAACATGGGACATCATCAGTATGGGTTCTTCATTGGCACTCGAGGAAGAACCTGTCATCTTACTGCCTTGACTTGGAAAAGGATCCTTCAAAACAAAAGGCGTTTGGGAACCTTTGGCAATCTTCACAACCTCTGCACGATGAGGGCAGTCTCTTGTAAAATGTTCTTCGTCACAAACGAGACAAGGATAACGAGGTTTGCGCTTTTCATCATTAGATTCTGATTTTTCAGGTTTCTCCTTTGAATTTTTGTCCGTTTTATTCTTCTTCTTCCCACCGGATTTTGATTTGGCTATAGATGACTCTACAACGTGAATATCGGTGGAAATCTCTTGGGATAAATCTCTTGTCGGGGAATCAGTCAAGGTTATGGTAGGAGAAGAATTCTTGGAAGACTTCTTCTTACTCTTAGTGTTAACTGTACCAATCATACCATCGGCGGCATGAGATCCCGAAGGAGCTGCAGCGATTTTATTTTGCTTGGGAAGATTGGGGATTTTCTCGTGTAACGTACCTAACTATGTATAAACCAAGTCAAGGTACTGTGCTTGAGCAATTACTTGCTCCTCAGTAACAACTCCGGCCTTAGCTACATCTTCAGTGATCTTTGGAAACAAAGACTTTACAAACCATTCAGCCAAGATCTGATCCGGAATAAAAACCTTCACTAAACGTTGTCGACATCTCCATTCATGAATGTGATCTGAAATGTAAGTGGACGTCGATTGCTTTAACGAAGTTAGTAATTCCGTGCCATTGTCGTATCTGACCGGCAACTGAAAATGAGTTAAAAACGAGGTAGCTAACTGACTAAAACTATAAAAAGTGCCTCGCGGTAACTCAATAGACCACTTGGTCGGAAGACCAATTAGAGTGCACTGGAAAAGCCTTAGACGGATTGAATCATATGAAATGGAGTTAGACGCACACCAGAGGTGATAAGTCATCACATGGCTCGACGGGTCCTCTCCTGATTTTCCTTCGAACTTAGGAATATCACTAGGCAACTTATTTGCATTGGCGGCCAGAACGAAAGATAATTAATGGGATCGTTCATTAAGCGCGACAAGTCACACATGTCCAAAGTTGCGATAAACAGTAATTGACAATTAGGGTCCCTAAAACTCTGGGTCATGAGACCAGCCCTAGGAGGAGGATATCCAGGATAACTAGGAATAGAAATTGCATTTGGGATATTGTATCCTCCCGGAAAACCAGGATTAACCGGACGGTACTGGGGTTGTTGAGGTTGTTGATATGTGTACCCAGGGTACGGTTGATACTGATAGGCTGCTGCACAGCATGACCGAATTGGTACTATCCTTGGTACGGTTGATAAGTAAATTGTGGTTGACTTGTGACAACTGTACTTAAACCAGATTGTCCTACAGGCATCTGAACCAAAGTTTGAATGGTGGATCCAGACGGAGGTAAAGATGTCTGAGGAGTAGATATAGGAACAGTAGAAACCGGAGCTGTCGATACTCCAGAAGTAGGTGGGGTAGATTGAGCAGATGTTGCGGCAGTTGTAGCAGTCGTTTAAGGCGGAGTACGAGACGTACTGGGCCCAGGCTGAGAAACTACCGAAGGTACAAAAGTTTGAATAGTAGACTGGACGAGTTGCTGGGGTGTACCAGAAACTAAGGGTTGTCCAGTTTGAGATGACAACTGTACATTTGGCTGCAACACCTGTTGAGTTTGCGATGGATCCCACACTAAATTCATTCTGGGGTACGGACCCATAACAGGTTGAGGACCATAACCGGGTTGAGGGTAGGATTGATAATTCAAAGGTACATTTCCCATTCCTTGAACATATGATTGACCGGAGGGTGGTTGGAAACCTTGGTTCAAGTACTGACCTTGGGGTTGATACCCTTGAGGCACGTACTTATACTGGGGTTGGCCTTGAGGTATAAATTGATACCGGGGTTGACCTTGGGGTACATATTGAGTCTGGGTTGACCTTGTGGAACGTATTTTCCCGTAGGTATGTATTGTCCCTTAGGTTGCCCCCCAGGTGCAAATTGGGTACCTTGAGGTTTCCCCCCAAGCGATAATTGAGGATTTTGAGGCTGCCCCCCAGGTGGTAACTAACCACCTTGAGGTCAAGGATCAGGAATAGAACCTGACATCATGAGAATATCTTCTACGCTCAACAGCTTAGTACCATTGCTTCCAGTTAATAACCCTTCTTCAATGGGTTGAGGAGATGCTCCATAAAAAGTACCAGAAAGTGACTGATACCTAGAGGGGACAGAAGGACCACCGTAAAAAAAGGATTCGAGCGATTGAGTAAACATGGACGACTGTCTTGACATATTTAACGAAGGATAATAACCTCTAGGTGTTGGGTGATAAGGAACACGAGGTGGTGAAAAACTTAACCCTGGGTTTTCTAAGAAATTAGTCAAAGAAAGATACCAAGCATTGCTCCTAGGTAGATTGTAAAAAATTGATTCACACTCCCTTAGCTCAATAGCAGGTTTATTTTCAGGTATAGGGATGCCTACTTCTTCTTACAGAGTAGCAAGTTCTTCGATAGCTATAAGTCTCGAAGGAAGATTTTGGGTAATTATTCTTTCTACCCTAGGTGAACCAGGACCACTAGAAGCTGTAGAAGCAAACCCCGATGTCGGAGTAGCAGCAAATTCACTTTCAGGTTCAGATATTTCAGGTTCCTCACCTATATCACTAGTAGATGAAAAGCTACCAGTAACTTCAGAAACAGACACTGACTGTGGATTATAATCTGCTACTTAAGCTTGAAAATCAGGATGCACCACCAAAGAAGACTCTCCTTCTTCAGGTGACCCAACTCTACTGTCTCTAGGAGTTACGAGGACTTTCAACCCTTTAGGCTGGCTCAGTGAAAACTCAGGAGGTTGGCCCCAAAGTCTATGGGACTTCCTCGGTAATTCAGTCACGGTTAAAAAAATTTAACTTCTTCACACGCAAACAAAGTAAAATCTCAATGAAAACCACCTAAAGCCTCTAAAGAACCAAACAAATTTGAATCACACGTCTAAAGAATCTAGGAGATCAAACACACACAAACAGTAACTTTCCGTACTGAAAACACTAGTTGGTGATGAAATCCAACGTCGCAGAGTTCAATACAGAAATGGCAGTTGGAATAGTTACCCCGGCAACCTGCTTAATGAATAGACTGGCACAAGTTCCTCCACTTAATCGTCTCGAGTGAAGAGAACCCCCCAGAAAATCCAAGTGAGTCTAGCCAACGTCTACTCCAGGTACAATGGAATCTTCCCACCACTATCACCTTAGGAAGAATCCAAAAGAATATGGACACTAGGGTTACCAATCAAAACAAATATACCTATGGGAACAGTCTACGATTTGATACGCACGCAAGGGCATAGTATCAAGCTCAATCCCCTTGAAGGCTCCTTGACATAATCTAAGGTTTACCAACAAGTGACCCCAGGCTCCTCGACAATGGTTAATCCGAGGTTTACTGTTTTTAATACGTGAATATCTGGCGTCGTTCCCAATGAGGAAGGATTGATTCCCACACTAGTTCGGACATGATCTTGTGCTTCTCCTTTAAGAGGAGCTTTCCCAGAGCATAAATGCAACAATTGGATTTCTTCCCTACCACAAGATACAACTACTTGTTTGTTTTTACTGTCTTGGAGAGTTAATTACTCTCCTACTCCAAGACACTAGCCTAAGCTAAGTTGGTGTATCAGAGCCCTAGAAATAAAAATATTACTAGATGAATTTTAATTTAACTGTTATTTTTATTGGTTTTTGTTTAAGTCAAGAGGTGCGGAGATGAAACTCGTGGTATGAAGTCTCGACTCAAAATCACTAAAAATGCACTTAAGATGATCAAACAATATTTTCCCTTCAATGAACTTCTAGCTAGGAAAGAGTTTGAGAATGAAAATACTTGTAAACACAAATCTTTCTAAACAAACAAATTAAAAGAAGAGCTTTTGTCCTTTCCAATGCACTCAAAATGAGACAACTAGTTATTTTCACAAAAATTTCCCTTTTCTTTTCAAAGCACTCAACCACTACAAAAACAAACTTTTTCCAAAAGAGATTTTTTATTTTTTATAAAACACTCAAAACTATGCAAACGACTAATTTTGAGATTTGTAAATTATAAAAACTTATTTGAAGTCAAAACTTACAAGATGTCTTTTTAAGGATGTTTTACTTAGCTAGATGTAAACTAAGGACAAATTTATGCAGAATCACAAATCAGTCAAAAACAACCAATTTTGTTTTCTTTTTAAAAATGAAAATCCAAACTTTTAAACACAAGTTTTTCGAAGTTTTGTAAAGAGAAAACACAAAGCGGATTCCTCAACAAGGGTAGATTTCATAAATGGTCAGACTCATAAGAAGGCTAGCAGAAACCAAGGTGATCTGAGGTCCCTACAGCTTCTAAGCTCAGAGCTACTACAAGACCAAAATGAAAAACAAACCCAACAAGCAAAACTCCTAGGAATTTCATCTAAAACCCTAAAACCAATGAAATCAACCTAACGAAAGCTTCTGATAGGTTATATGAAGGTCTGGGCAGTGGATAATAACTTCTAAACAAAAACTAAGCTGACTAACAAAGGAAATCTTAGGTTTTTCAAAATTTTGACATGGTCCGGAGGTCCACAGTTAACACAGGTGCGGTACCGCTCTATGCTAAAAGCAAAAGTGGGGATAAGTACGGACTGTGTCAAAAGACTAGGGTGTGGTTCTCTCCCAAGGTTATGAAAAACCAAAAATAACCCTGGATCTACAATTTCTACCCAATTCCACACACAACAAGCCAAAAACAGAAACAAAAACACAGTTTCTCAAGTCAAAGTAAAAACAAGGAAAAACTCAAGTCCCCAGTATGGTCGCCATTTTGTCACACACAATGAGTCGATCTTGCGGACAAGATAGACCTTCCTAGAATCTAAAGAAGACCTAATGACAAGCAAACCAATCACAAACTATCTTTCTCTAAATATGTATTTGTAAACAAAGGCAAACAAGTGTTTTTAGGCCTACCGTGGGTCCAACGCAAGTTTGTGGAAGCCTCACTCCTTCGATCCAAATGAGCTCCCTTGTCGCGAATATGCAAACACAAACAAGCAAACAAATTAAATAGCACCTGAAAAGCCAATATCATAAAACATATTTAACATGAAAGTCAAGGAATTCATGAAACAAATGACATGAGACAATTTGTTGAGAAGAATGAATCTGATTGTATTAATTCAAATCAAAGAAGAACTTTACAACCTGTGCCTTGACGTTGTACAACTCTTCCTAGGGTCTAGCAAGAAGTCTCCTCCAAGGATAATTTTAGGGGCGAATGTTCGCCCTTTGGCGAAATTAAGGGGTTTTAAATTTTTAGTGGGCGAATATTTTGTATCATAGTACATTTTTACAAATCACCTCAAATAGCCCACCTTATTTTAAGGGAGAGGATAAAAAAGGTAAATTTAGCCCTTGAAATTAGGACTTACAACCTTCCATTTGCCCATTTTCAAGAATAGGTTTTATTTAAGTGAATCCATTCGCCCATTTTCAAAAATAGGTTTTATTTAAGTGAATCCTATGGGCCAAATACCATATTTATAAAAGAGGAATGGTAAATTAATAAAAATATAAATAAATGAGAGATATGGTAAATAAATAAACATTTTTTATATTTACTCCATAAGTCACCTTATATACATGTAAGGGTGTAAACAAATAAAAATATAAGTAAAGTGGAGGTATGGTAAATAAATAAAATGTCTTTTTATACTTACTCAAAAGTATGGTAAATAAATAAAAATATAAATAAATTAGACGTATCGTAAATAAATAAAACCTCTTTTTATATTTAGTCCATAACTCTCGTTCTATTTATGAAGGCTCAAGAAAGAGGTTTTATTTAAGTGAATCCAATGGCCCAAATACCATATTTGTAAAAGAGGTATGGTAAATTAATAAAAATATAAATAAACGAGAGGTATGGTAAACAAATAAAACATTTTTTTATATTTACTCCATAATTCACCTTATATTTACGAACACTCAAAAAATGGGTTATATTTAGGTGAAACCTATGGCCAAAATGCTATGGGACAAATACCATGGACTAGATTGTTATTAATATCATGCAAAAAACCATTATTAACCCTAATATTAGAATTAATAAAAATAAAAATGGCACATGGTATTGACCCATGCTATTCACCAAAATGGCACATGGTATTGACCCATGGTATTCACCTGGAATGTAGCCTATTTAAATGGGGGAATTAAACCAGCATGTAGCCTATGCTAAGATTCACTAGGACTTTACAAAGTTTTATTATTTAGTGAAAAACTCGCCAAGATTTTACAAGATTTTATAATTGAGTAAAATATTCGCCATGCCTGGTGAGAGATTCGCCAAAAAATTATATATACATATTATATTATTGATAAAATCGCCTTTCATTTTTCCTATATACCATGGAGATTCGCCCATTTATTATATTTATAAATTTAGGGGGGGTTCTTAAAATTTTCCCTGGTCTCCTCTACTTTGACAAGTTTCACTCTCTTCCCAATGAATCCAAAAAGGTATGTGATCTCTCCTCTCAAGATCAACTAGGAAGTCTTAATTTCACCAACATTTACCCTCAAAAATGTCCAGCTTCTAACCTCCCTAGCAACCAGCTCAATGCTTGAATTTATAGTGCAATGGAGGGAAGTTACTAGGTTCTCCTTCAAAGGGATAAAGCCCTCATTCAAAGGGATAGCTCCTCTCATCAAGGGATTAGATCCTTCTCTTTTGGGATGCATGAACCACCTAAGAGTGGCCAATCCACGTCAAAATTCCTTCTAGAATCATCTAGAATTAACCCAAAGTCAGTTTTTTAGAATAAACTTGTGCCTTTTTTACTTTCACAGGGGTCCGCACCCAAACCTTTAGGGATAGAGCGGGCAGGTCCGCATTTTTTATAAATAGGAGGTGCGGGACCGCAGACAATAGTGAGAGAAAGTTCAGAACCAGAGCTTTGTTGATTTTCAATGTCTTTCTCTCATTTTCAAAGCTTGACTTGAAGAGCTGAGTTCTGAGACTTGCTTAGGGGGATAGTACAGGTGATGATAGACCCATACTAACTGCAAATGATCATGGTGACGATATTTTTGTGTAACAACTCCCTTCCACAAATACCTCAAAAAATCCACAAGGCAAGGCAAGCCTGTATCCCCCAACATAAGTTACAAATAAAAGAAGTTGCTATGGATCTCATCAATCTCTATGTGTTGAAAAAGTGAAGATAATGACTGTATGGAAACATGTCACTTTATGTTGATATTTCAACTAGAAAGTTATTACTTTCTATTGTTTCTTATCTATTAATTTTATACTTTTCATTTAAAATTAATATCTTGACTTTATGCTTTGGGATAAATATATTTGCTATCCTAACCATGGCTACCATAGCTATTTTCTATGTTGGGTGAGAGGGTAGCCATAACATTGTTGTTCATGGCATGGTGTCACCTATATTTTTCTAAATAATGATATTATGAGTGTGATAAAATGCAAAACACTATTATTTATAGACTATGCTTAATATCTTTAATCTAGAATTTCTATTTGAAGTGTAAATTATTATAAGAAATATAAATAAATGTACAAAAATTAATATTTTATTTAAATATAAAACAAACCATTTTCTAAATTTAAGAATCAAGGTTTAATATCATTGTTGTACACTTTATATTTGAAATGTAAATTATTGTACACAATATATATAAATATACAAAATAAATTTTTGATTAAAATATAAAACAAACCATCTTTTAAATTTAAGAATCAATAACTTCATGGTAAAAAAGTTATCGAGGAAATAAAGAAACACTTGAAAAAAATCATAAATAAAGATAAACCTAAGAAATTAATTCCACTTAAAGCAAAAGAAACTACATATTAATTCCACATAAAGCAAAAAAAATCGCTAATTTTTTTTATTTTATTTTTATGGAAATGAAAATAGTGAGAATGGTATATCATAGGGGTTTCCCCCTTTGCATTGAATTAGAGGGAACAGTTGATTATTGGAGAACTCTTCAAGAAAGGTGAATGGCGATGGCTAGGGTTTGCGTGAGCAGAGTTTCTGGTGTCGCCGCAACGAATCCCAAGCTTGCCTCAGGGATCGAAGTTGAGCCAGGCTTTGGGGCAACGGTGAAAAATGCTGTTAGACTGCCATGGCTGCAAGCGCCTTCAGAGAAATGGCATGCTATCCGCAGAAAAACGCCGCATACACCCCCAGACCAGCGCGGCGATACATTGGTGGTTTTCTCTGTCTATAGGAATCATGCACTCCTGGATCAGGAAGAAATCTCAAGCTTTCAGCGAGACCGGGAGGTGAGGGTTTCAACGGGGTCTCATCATTTCAAGTGGATATACGAGGAGGCCTGTCTCCTGCGGAAGAACGAGGCCCTAAATGGCGCTCTTGAACAGAGAAATTGCCGTGCCGTATGGCTCTTAGAAACCAGGCATCGCCAAAACCAGAACGCACGGAGAACTTGTAGGGGAGGGATGCATGATGCAGTTCCGATCTCTCCCACAACGCAGGGGCTCAAACATCGTGGTCTCGGCTCAGATCTACATGATCTAGCCTATACCCGAGCACAGCTTACTTCCAGGCAGCAGATCGAGGGCACCAATCAAAGATCGAGCAGAGTTTTGTCAGATCCAGACAAGTTCAAGGAAAAAAAAACAAAAATAGCGTCAGATCTGGAGGTTCGCTTACAGACAGAGCAGGTAAAAACTTCTTGGTTTCAGATTATGATTAAACCTCCTCATGGGAAAACTCGTTTAGTATAGATTCATGCAGGAAGCACCTCTTTGCAGCTGAAACAACAGATCTGGGTAGAAATCGGATACCCAGTTCAGATCCAACATCTGGTCAGTGGCAGGCGGTCTCTCCAAGACCTTAGGTCGATGGAGAGCTATGAGATTGGGCCAGGATCAATCATTACTTTAAAGTTTATATTGAGAGGAGGGGCTCCATCTCAGGGACAACCAAGCTCCTTAGGGGGAGACAGGGGAAAAAAACCTGCACCCCAGCACCAACCCAAGGGAGGGTTATCCTACAAAAACATTCTTCAGAGCAGCAGAGACACAGGGCCCTCTTCAGATCAAGGCGGGAACATACCCAAGCCATACATTGTAGATCAGTCAGAGCAAACCCCAGCCTTGAATTTAGATTCCTCAGGGCTTGACGATTTCATTAAGTCCTATGAAATGCAAGCTCTAATATGCCGTTTCAACAGCTTTTGGCCCAAACCGTTGGACCTATTTCATTGGATTTTCACCAGTTGGACCATGGAATGCGATATTCATCTTTGCTCAAAGGGGTTTTTTATTGTAAGATTTACATCCAAGGAAGTCATAGATACAGTCATCAGTACTGGGCCATGGTTCTGGGGAACATCGGGGCTGTTTATGACCCCATGGTTTCTAGACTTTGATCCAAACAAAATGACTGTAACCAAAATGTCGGTCTGGGTTAGGCTATACAATCTTCCTCTGCACTTTTGGAATGAACAAGTCTTGGAAAGCATTGGGAACAGCTTAGGGAAATATATCAAATCAGACATGGGCAGGATTGATGAAAGGATCTATACTTTCGCACGTATTTGTGTGGAAGTAGATCTATGTAAAGGGTTGCCGGACAATATAAGGCTGATCTACAAACAGCAAAACTGACTGCAAGTACTAGATTATGAAAACACCGCTTTCAGATGCAGGCTTTGTAGGCAGACAGGACACTTACAAGGCACATGTCCAGAAGCCAAGAAGTTAAACAGTAAAAAGAAGCAGAAAGGGAAGCAGAAGAAAGGATGGAAATTTTCACCCCCAGATTCAGAGGAAGAAGAATTAGAAGCAGAGGTGGAAGAGATCCCTGCAGAGAAGACTGAGGTATCTCAAGAAATGGAGAATCAGAAGGGAACCACACCGAACAACCAGACAGAGATGACAAGACTGGATCCAAGCATGGGAGGCATCAAACGACAACATCACTCTGATACTTCAGACTCAGACAAAGAAACTGGACCACCGAATACAGAAACACAGTTAGTCATAGCTTCGATCGAACCCACTCAAGGAGAGTGGCATAAGGTCGAAAAGAAAAAGGGGAGAAAAACTTGAAGCGTGAGTCTTACTCACAGCCGGAATTCAGTTTTTCTACCTCTTCTCTTTCTCTTTCCTCTCTTCTCATTTCTTATTCTATGTGCACGTTAGTTTTCTAACGATGTCGGGGGTGCGAAAGCACTCGAGCCTTTGTGGCAGTTTACAGAATGTTTTCAGTGCCTATGCTAGTTGTAACTTTTCATTATCTCTTTAATAAAAGTTACTGTTTTTTCCTTCGGAAAAAATATCATAAGGGTTTCCGTAAATCACATCATCAACCATTTGTGGACAAATGATAGGGGTTGAAAAATGATTGATGATGTCATTTACACATAAACCTCTATCATATGCTTATTCTGGATCACATAAGCCTCAATTCAATAATAACAACGGTCTTGTGTGAAACTCATATACCATCGGTAATAAACAAAATGCTTCTTCTAAGAGAAAGTAATAATGACAACAGAATAGCATTATTTTAAATTACATTTAAAAGCAGGCAGATAATGACCAAAGTCAGCTCTTCAATATTTTTTGGTATATACACTAAGGGACATCACTATAAATATCAGCTAAGCAAAGATTGAATTTGTACAAAAACATGAAGCAGATAGAGCGTTTTGTTTCTGTCGATTCCGCGAGGCTGCGAAAATAAAAATTCTCAGACTCTGATCTACTCGATCTCCACCAATATGGAGTTGTACGATGATAACGAGATATATGACAACAAAAGCGATGAAAGGGAAAATGAAGGGGTTGATGAATATGAAGAATTGAGATATGAAAGCATGGTGGAAATAGCATGCAACCATCATGATGACAATAAAAGACGTATGAAATATATGGTTTTGAGTCTGAACGACATCCGTGAGCGTCAACATAATGCTACCAAACGTGTTTCCACTTTGTTGGTTATCTCTGAAGCCGAGGCAGCTATTCTTTTACGTCACTTTGATTGGAATCCTATTAATGCCAACAAACAATGGTTTGAAAGTGAGGAGAAACTAAGGAATGGTGTGGTCCTACTGTTGCATCCCGATGATAGTCAAATTAATGCACGAGGAGGGTGCACATGAAGAAGCAATTATTATTAGAATCAAATACAACCTATTATTAAGTGGTGCAAGAGGGCTGCTGGACTCGGATTAATTTTTCTCATATTTTTCCATATCTCTGTTGGTTCCAGCAAAAATAAGGATCTTGGGTGTTTGTGGCAACCAAATCCTTTGGATTGATTAGACAGTCAATATTATTGTCTCTTATTAATATTTGATGATTATTTATTTTAATAAAATGTGACGATTTATATTTATATTTAATGTGTGATTTTACCTAGGGTTAATCTTTGTTTTCAGTGGAAATTCATAGCTGGAAGCAAAGAGTTTAACTTGGAGTTTAAATAGTAATGCAAGGTTCAATTTTCATGAAGTGTTACTTTTGATGTATCTATCCAACATGTGGACTTGTCTTGTGGCCTGTGTATAGATAAGTGGATTAAAGCACATCTCCATGTCTAAGTATTTCTTTTCCCTGGAAGATTAATTTGTATTTTCTCTATCATATTATTCATGTATATCTTTGTTCAAACATAATAAGGATCTGGGTTTAGGGCACCCAAATCCTTGTGATTGATTACTAGTTCAATATTATTATATGTTGTAATATCTATTTTAATAAAAAAAGTGATGATTTATATTTATATTTTATGTGTGATTTCATTTATTGAGGTTATATTAAATGGTCTTATGACATTCATGTATAAGTTTAATAAATTACATTATATCTTTGTCAATTTAATGGTTGGATTCTATATTTGGAAGCAACAAGTTCTTCATAGTTAGGCAAGGTTCAATTCTGGATTAGCTTTGATGTAGTTATTCAACATGTTTTAGCACCTAGAGAGACTAGATAAAAATTGGTTTGTAATGCTTGCATAGATAATTGGATTAAATCTCATTCCTGTGTCCTTTTAAAGAAACTATTCTAATGTAGAATGGCTAGTGACTTGGTGTTTTTTTATCCACTCCTTCTATAAAGGTCAACCATATAATTTAATTACCTTTTTCCATGGAAATGGTATATATGGGAACCTAGAAATTTGACAATTTGAAGCCTTCACTAGGCATATATTGGCACCTAAAGATTTTAGTGTAATTGTGTTTTTTTAAACTACCATTGCATAATACATAGAATAGTATCATACTCACCTCTACTGAAAGATAATTGGGGTGTTTTTTCCTACTTACATCTAAGCAAAAAACATCACCTGAATAAACTAAAGGAGTTTGCTTTCTATTCACAAAGTAATAAAACATTTTCATCTCCACTATTTGGGGAGGCTCATTTTCACATTTTCCTTCAGCTCTAACTTTCATTGGAAAACTTCAGATAGGAAGGCCCTAAATTATCTAGCCAAAAGAGAAACTAATAGAATTGATGAAAATAATAAATATAACATGTTAATCCATAAACAATAAAAAAATAGCTAGAATAGAGCACAAGGAATTATACAACTATTCCTTGCAGATTTTATCACTTAAACAAGATATCTAAAGCTACATATTTCCGTGTATTTTTTTAATTCTTATTCCTTTCACATATTGTTTTTCTTGCCAGAGAATAGAATTTCACAAGCCTTTAAAAATACCATATGACAGTAATCTAAGATTTTACATATTTTTTGTCGCATTTGCCTTAGTCTCAAAAAAATATGTAAAAATAAATAAAATTGAGGAGAAAACTCATCTCACTTGGTGCCAAGTAATCCCTCTTGTAACTTGCCTTGATGAAAGTTGTGGTTTACCACCCAGAGTTCATCCTAGAACCTTAGCACTAAGCATTGTTTCCAAATCAAAAGACAAACATCATCGTGGTGGACTATGACTACCTATCATACCCAAAAACAAAGGAGTGCACAACCTATATTAAGTCAAATTTCCTAAAGGCAATAGAAAACCTTAGTAAGGACATTCAATTTCACGTAACTTGATTCTAGTTTATGATTAAAACCATACTTGATAATTTTTCATAGAATCGCACACTCTAAAGCCCCCAATGATTATGGTTTGTTTCACGTTGCTCGTTAAATTAAAATAGATTTCATTTTGTTAAGGCCTGTACCACCTAAATTCCATGAGTTTCATAGTGATGAGCCTCAATCCAAGACTTAATCTTCATGAGAAAGCTAACCAACCTTTTTCAGGGTGGAGTGAAATGTTATTAGGTAGGGAGGAGCTCTTGTGGGATATCTTTTTGGGAATCATGCAAGGATGTCTCCAAAGTGAATGCCACCACTTGAGAAGAACTCATTTTATTCACATTGATGGTAGCTTTACAGACCCATCCATAAATGAGATAGATAAATCCATTCTAGGTAGAATTATAGGCTCTTGGCATTACCTCGAGGTGTGAAGAAAGAAAGAGAGACAGAGAATCATATAATTTGGATGTAGAGAAAAGAGAGAAGCACAATTTGATCTTAGAGAAAGAAGTGAAGGAAATGACACTCATTGTGTGCATTTGTGTTGCTTTTATTGTCATTTTTTTAGTGGAAATATGATGGGATTTCAACTTCAAAGGATAACTACCTTATAGAATGTGGATAAAAATGCAGCATCACAGTGGGTAGAAATATCTTTAAAGCATATACCCCGTCCTGAAAAGAACAAATTTAAAACAAAATCTCATACAAATATCAAAACAATAAATTGTGTGGAGATATATATAGTCTAACATCTAGTCCTTTCACATTCTTTACAATTCTAGAGCTTAAAATATGTTGGAATGAGTTGTACAAATCTACCTTAATAGATATCCTTAGCAGAGTTTCTTCATAAACCATTGTTCCAAATAATTACTTAGCTAAGTGACGAGGGGCCTGAAGTTAACTTGGGCTCCTTGTCATACACACTTCCTCCTCTCCTTTGCCTGGATATGATCTACGTCTTGCCTCTATCTACTAAAATTTCTTTCCCCTCTAAGGCTTAATTTTTCCTCAAAACATGCCTTACCGAAAAAGGAAACTAGTTTGCATGCAGTGGTTTTTGCATG
Organism: Pinus tabuliformis; assembly: GCA_031772625.1. NCBI lineage: Eukaryota > Viridiplantae > Streptophyta > Pinopsida > Pinales > Pinaceae > Pinus > Pinus tabuliformis. The sequence continues at coordinate 531,337,260 of CM062813.1, read as the reverse complement.
CAATTTGATTTTGGTACAAGAGTTAAAAGGACTTTGCATGAGTTTTGGATTGAAAATCGTAAAATGGTGGAGAAACCATGAAGAAAATTTTGCATAGGACCATTTTAAGAAACAAATCTTTTATGAAAAACCAGTTTGTCACCAATAAAATGAGAATTAAAGGATAAATACCTTATAGACTGTGGATCAAAATGCAACATCACATTGGTGGAAATATCTTCAACGCATATACCCCTCTTGTAAAGAACAACTTTAAAACAAAATCACATACAAATATCAAAACAATGAACCACATGGAGATATATAAAGTCTAACATCTAAAACAATGAACCACATGGAGATATATAAAGGCTAACGTGTAGTCCTTTCACATTCATTACAATTCCATAGCTTCAAATATGGTGGAATCAGTTGTACAAATCTACATGAATAATATTTACATAGATTTCCTTAACACAATTTCTTTAGAAACAAGTGTTCCAAATAATTAAGTAATTCATGAATGAATAAAGAATACCAAATAAGAATTTTATGAAATAATTCTATATTTGGGAAACTAAATATATAGAGGGCACCTTTTTACAAGGATGTTTTTCGAACACAATTTTGCACCATAACCTAAATTTAAATTTACTCCCCTAAGTAAGACACTATTATTTCTGGAATTTGTTCCCATTATCATGGCCGAATAATACAGTCAAGAATAAATATTGCTTCCATATCCATAGAGTCATGTTACCATGGAAGCACTGGAATATGCAAAAATATCAACCAACAATGCAGAAGCCTCTTGAAAATTATTAATTAACTGGCAAAACGAAGGGATGGTTCATGCCAATAATTTGAAAAATGAATGGACAATGTATCTTGATATAGAAAAAATGAATAATAGACTACCTCAATAGAGCAAACTTGTATGACGTGCCACATGTGATGATTTCTACCTTCGTCTCCGAAAATGATACCCAACAAACTATAGTCTGTCCTCTTTCTGTCACTTCTTACAAAATTGGAATCTGATGGTCAAAGAGAAAGTTATGACGATTTTCCCATGCTGATATGTTTGAGATCGAATTTAGGAGCCTCTAAATAGACTAACTTCCTTAGTTCATATCTTTGAAACTATAGCGAGACAAGATCTGAAATTTGGTCATGAGGTTTGTCACGATTTTGGCTCAAATGGGTTTTAATTTCAGCTTCTGAAGCTTTTTATAAACAAAATTTATAGCAAAAATTCCATGATGACCTGTTTGAAGTAGCGAAACCCTAGAATCCAAATCTCTCATACCAATTTTTATGCAACAAGCTCACAAAAATGGAAGAAAGAGATAGATCAATGACTTGAAAAGTAGTATCTTCGAGGGGGAAACATCCTTTACAGTACATAAAATGAACATGTTAATCTAGGTTATCATTGATGTCAATATAGCAGTGTTTGTGATTAAAAATTCTTTGATACATGATTTCCCATTGATGCCCATTGGTCATAATTCTCATAGTGATGAAAGTTTGATATATGATGATATGATGAGATGGAGGACCCAAGTGGATTGAACAGCAGGAGGTTAATTGAACATCAATTGAAGAACAAATGACGCGAGGCCAATTGAATAGAAATTCAATAGTAGGAGGTTAATTGAACAACAATTGAACAACAAATGACGGAGTAGATCTAGTAAAGTAATAGGAGCAAGAAGCCAAAGAATAAGAGGAAGAGTTCATCAAAAGACATAAAGGAAGCAAGTTATCACATATGCCCAATGGTAAGTGTTATCAGAAGAACGAAGAGCAACAACGATATTAGAGGCGAAAAGAAGAAAACATCGGAGGAGCCATATCAGAAGTATCACATGTAATATTTTCCCAAGAAGAACTGATATGAAGAAAAGAGTGGAGGAGCATAAACAAAGTTATCGTAGGTCACAGGAGGTAAGCCATAGGAGCAATAGCTATCGGAAGAGTGGAAGAGTGAAGAGTGATCAAAGGAGCAACAACTATTGAAAGAGTGAAGGTTAGGAGTGTACGGTTGTTTGATCGTGGCTAAAGGCCCATGCTAAATCCTAGTCGTCGATCTCATTTTCAAACACTTACGTCACAGTTAACGGCGAGGGTTAGACCTGTTTTTAAACCATATACTTGTTGAAGACCCGCAGGCCATAGATTTGATAACCTCATATACCCAATGGATATCGAGTCATAAAGTGATCGGACATTAATCTCAAAACTGACTAGAACTTTTATAGATCAAGGATTTATAATCCTTTTCGGCTCCGTAAGGGCAGTTAAGTGTCGTGAATGTTCCCCGACCGATATCGTTGTGAACCATTGGATCCAGCGTGCCTTGATCAAATGATGTAGTATCGGCTTGGGTTTGTTGATCAGGTGGATCAACAACCATCAGATTAATGATGAGATCAATGGTGGAGAATTAATCCAATAATACTTGGGACTGAGTGGACCTGAAAATTTTATGGACACAAGTTTATTTTATTTGGGGTCTGGTCGTGTGCATTCACATGGGACCAGCGTTCGTTTGCGGGATTAAACGAATAACTCCATTTTTTCATGAAGTTGCAATCGCAATTAAAGGTGATGACGTGGCATGTGGGACCTCCGTATGGGTAATGTATCTCGGGAATCTATCATAGAGAAGAGGTAATAGTTCACAACTCATGAACTTGAAGGAATGGAGGAATCCAGAAGGTCAAGCGAATGAAAGAAGAAGTTGAAAGTTCAAGAAGCCAAAGGTCTGGCAGATGATGAAGATACAAAAGAAGCCGAAGATCGAGTGAGAGAGATGTAAGAAGAAGGACAGAAGTAATCTGTAGGTCCAGCAGGATAGAAGGAAGCTGAGGGTCCAGCAGGGCAGAAGGAAGGCGAAGGTCGAGAAAGACAGAAGGAAGCCAAAGGTCCAGTAGGACAGGAGGAAACCGAAGGTCCATCAGGATAGGAGGAAGCCAAAGAAGGAGGCAATTCTGTTGATTGGATTAATCTTTGAAAGGATCAGACCTGTGATTAATAAATCAAGTACATAACGCAACCTGAAGAACAATTCTGTGAAGGGGAAAAATAAAGCTTCATCTGACATTGTTTGAAGGGAGCAATAGCCAGCATCGACATTAAAGCATTTGTGAGTTTGGTTCTAGGAAGTAAGAGATCCCGATAGCAAGAATAGTGAGAATCAATCACGCTTGAAACATTTACCACAACAGTAAAGAATAGAGGCTTGAAAATAGAGAATTCCTTTTGTGCATACGTTGAGGCTTAGCACAAATATCTTGTTGGAAAGCTTCAACAAATCTTGAAAACATTATTGGAGATCATCATGCCTATTTGGAATCATCATGAGGTAACTTTGTAGACTCTGTTAGGGAAATATGAAGAGTTGTGAAGACTCCTTCATATGAAGACAGGTTGTCATTTATGTAGCAGTGAAGGTGTAGATAGACAGAATTCAGTGAAGAAGATGTTGGGAGCAGAGAATTACTATCAAACATATCTAGATAAAATATAGCAGTGGGTTGGAGCCCAGAGGGTTGGTGCCCACCTGGGTTTAATACCATGATGAATTTGTTTGCATCACCTCATTGTGGAGGAAGCCTTTCTCTTCTCTAACCTTTATTTTATTTCCTTAAAGGTATGCTTGAATCATTTATTGAATATTTGTAGTACGGGTGGAAGAGGCATTGTTACTTACTGAGAACAAGAGAGTTTGTTCCTTGTTTAAGCGATTTGAAGTATAACTGAAGTTAACATGTGCATTTTGAATTTTTCTCCTCTCCCTTTTTTACTTTGTATATTCAAGATATCGAAACACCATTAAATACAAGGATTTGTCGGAATGAAGATCCTAATAAAGATATGGGATTTGTTAGGTCACTATAATACTAGTGTATTCCGTTATTATTATTGTCATTCTAACCCTTACTGTTATTGTTGTGCCCATGTTGTCCCCATATTGTTATTATTGTGCCCCATAGAAGCCCACTATTTTTATTGTTGTGTTCAATATGTTTCCAAGCACCAACTTGGTCATTTGTGAGGCTCCAACATCTAGGGTACCAACCTTGTCTTCTCAAGGCACCAACCTTGTGTTTAGGAGCGCCAACTCCAAGGACACCAATCTTTCCAATTCTAAGGCACCAACCCCAAGGGCTCCAACCTTATCTTGTCAAGGCACCAACCTTGTTTGTTTTAGGCTCCAACCTTCACGACACCAACCCTCTGGGCTCCAACCCACTGCTATGTTTTGTCTAGATATGTTTGATAGTAATTCTCTGCTCCCAACAACTTCTTCACTGAATTTTGTCTATCTACACCTTCATTGCTACATCAATGATAGCCTGTCTTCATATGAAGGAGTCTTCACAACTCTTCATATTGCCCTAACAGAGTCTGCAAAGTTACCTCATGATGATTTCAAATAGGCATGATGATCTCCAATAATGTTTCCAAGATTTGTTGAAGCTTTCCAACAAGATATTTGTGCTAAGCCTCAACGTATGCGCAAAAAAAATTCTCTATTTTCAAGCCTCTGTTCTTTACTATTGTGGTAACTGTTTCAAGCATGACTGCTTCTCACTATTGTTGTTATCGCGATCTCTTACTTCCTAGAAACAGACTCACAAATGCTTTAATGTCAGTGCTGGCTACTGCTCCCTTCAAATGATGTCAGATGAAGCTTTATTTTTCCCCTTCACAAAATTTTTCTTCAAGTTGTGTTATGTACTTGATTTATTAATCACAGGTCTGAGCCTTTCAAAGATTAACCCAATCAACAGAATTCCCTCGTCCTTCGGCTTCCTCCTGTCCTGCTGGACCTTCGGTTTCCTCTTGTCTTGCTGGACCTTTGGCTTACTTCTGTCTTGCTGCACCTTCACCTTCCTTCTGCCCTGCTAGACCTTCGGCTTCCTTCTGTCCTACTGGACCTACAGATTACTTCTATCCTTCTGCTTACATCTCTCTGACTCGATCTTCGGCTTCTTTTGTATCTCCATCGTCTGCCATACCTTTTTCTTCTTGACCTTTCGACTTATTCTTTCGTTCGCTTGACCTTTCGGATTCCTCCGTTCCTTCAAGTTCATGAGTTGTGAACTATTACCTCTTCTCTATGATAGATGCCTAAGATACATTACCCATATGGAGGTCCCACATGCCATGTCATCACCTTTAACTGCAATCGCAACTTCATGAAAAAATGGAGTTATTCCTTTAATCCTGCAAACGAACGCTGGTCCCACATGAATGCACACAACCGAACCCCAAATAAAATAAACTTCTGTCCATAAACTTCTCGGGTCCACTCAGTCCCAAGTATTATTGGATTAATTCTCCACCGTTGATCTCATCATTAATCTGATGGTTGTTGATCCACCCAATCAACAAACCCAATCGCCGATAGTACATTATTTAATCAAGGCATGCTGCATCCAATGGTTCACAATGATATCGGTCGGGGAATATTCACAACGCTTAACTGCCCTTACGGAGCCGATAAGGATTATAAATCCTTGATCTATAAAAGTTTGAGTCCGTTTTGAGATTAACGTCCGATCACTTTATGACCTGATATCCATTGGGTATATGAGGTCATCAAATCTACGGCCTGCGGGTCTTCAACTAGTACATGGTTTAAAAACAAGTCTAACCCTCGCCGTTGACTGTGACGTAACTGTTTGAAAATGAGATCGACGACTAGGATTTAGCGTGGGCCTTCAGCCACGATCAAACATCCGTACACTCCTAGCCTTCACTCTTTCGATAGTTGTTGCTCCTGTGATCACTCTTCACTCTTCCGCTCTTCCGATAGCTATTGCTCCTATGGCTTATCTCCTGTGACCTCTGATAACTTTGTTTATGCTTCTCCACTATTTTCTTCATATCGGTTCTTCTTCGGCATATATTACATGTGATACTTCTAATATGGCTCCTCCAATGTTTTCTTCTTTTCTCCTTTGATATCGTTGTTGCTCTTCGTTCTTCTGATAACACTTACCCTTGGGCATATGTGATAACTTGCTTCCTTGATGGCTTCTGATGAACTCTTCCTCTTATTCTTTGGCTTCTTGCTCCTATTACTTTACTGGATCTATTGCATCATTTGTTGTTCAATTGTTGTTCAATTGTTGTTCAATTGACCTCCTGCGTCATTTGTTGTTCAATTTTTGTTGAATTGACCTCATGTTGTTGAATTTCTGTTCAATTGACCTCACGTCATTTGTTGTTGAATTGCTGCTCAATTGACCTCCTGTTGTTCAATCCACTTGGGTCCTCCATCTCATCACATCATCATATATCAAACTTTCATCACTATGAGAATTATGACCAATGGGCATCAATGGGAAATCATGTATCAAAGAATTTGTAATCACAAACACTACTATATTGACATCAATGACAACCTAGATTAACATGTTCATTTTATGTAATGTAAAGGATGTTTCCCCCTCGAAGAGACTACTTTTTAAGTCGTTCATCTATCTCTTTCTTCTATTTTTGTGAGCTTGTTGCATAACAATTGGTATGAGAGCTTTGGATTCTAGGGTTTCGCTGCTTCAAACAAGTCATCGTGGAATTTTTGCTATACATTTTGTTTCTAAAAAGCTTCAGAAGCTGAAGTTAAAACCCATTTGAGCCAAAATCGTGAAATAATTTTGTTTCTAATCTGTGGAGGATCCTAGCACAATAATCTAATATTCTAAATCAAATCATTTTGGTATTGGAGCTCTAGGTTGTGTTTGTGAAAGAAGGATTTAATATTTTGCAAGTTTATGTCATGCTTACAAGGTTAAAATTGAAAAGAGGAGAAGGGAAGTTGGTTGGAAGCCCTATGGTTGGGTCAAGGGGAAGGAGATCAAGGTTGCCACAATCTCCAACACTAGTTCAGCCTCAAGTTGCAGTTGAAACTCCAGAGATCATGTCTCATGAAGGAGAACCTGCAAACATGACAGAAGATGAGAAGACCTTCATAAATGCTTTCTTTGATATGACAAAGATGGTAAAAGTCATCTATGAAGAGAGGTATACCAGGTTGAAAGGGGAAAGTTTCAGACCTCCCAAAGGAGAAGGATCTTCAGGAGGAGGTATTGGAAAAGGAGGTAATGGAAATGGAGACAAACCTCCATCCTCTCCACCATCTTCTTCATATTCTTCTTCACAAGCATATTCACCCTCTTCCACTAACACAACCCTTACTCATACTCATCATCGTACTTCAAAGGTAAATCACTTTTCTTTAAACTTGATGTGAAATTTGAGCTTCCCTTGTATAATGGTGAAGTGAATGCAGAGAAGCTTGATAATTGGATTCATAAGTTGGAGGTCTCTTGTAGGATTCAAAACCTTTAAGAGGATGACATTAAGATTCAGTTAGCTTCCTTGAGAATGGAGGGCGCAATACTAATATGGTGGGAATCAAAGACCCAAGAGGAGATTAAAAAACATGATAAGATCTCAATTTCTTGGAATGATTTCATTGTTCCAATCAATGAAAATTCTATCCTCTATCTTATATGAAGAAATCCATCATGCACTGGCAAAACTTTAGATAGCTTAAAGGTCAAAATGTGCAAGATTAAACCCAAGAATTCTGAAAAATGTTTTTGATGTTAGGTGTAGATTTGTAATCATAGGACACATTGTTGAAGTACATAGAGGTTTACATAGTTACCTTAGGCATACTATCTTAATGTTTAATCCTAATAATATAGATGATGTGTGTGTGCAAACCACTCATCTTGAGGCAAGAGGGAAAAACACCCCAAAAGAAGGTAGCAAAAATCCATTTAAGAGTAAAGGAAAATGATTTCAAATGGAAGGCAAAGAAAAATGCATCTATCAAAAAAGAAGGAGAGAAAGTTACATGCAAACATTGTTCTAGAGAGGGTCACGATGAAGATCATTGTTGGAAGCTTCATCCCAAAATGAGACTAAAGAGAAACAACAACAAGGGAAAACAAAATACAAATGCAACCACTCAACATGATTTGGGATCCAATTCGGGTGATGAAACCAAAATCACAGCCATGGGGTTTGTTATCACTCTTCCAGATATCCAAGGTTGAGGAAGAGTCTAGCTGAGGTAACCACAGACCAATCTTTTGACTTGGTATCTAGCCCTACAAAGCTGGAGAGGGATCTCTCCAAAGGATCTCAGCCAAGATGGATGGATGGATTAGGGTTTTAGGCTAGATATAATAGCTCAAGGTTTAGATTTGATTTGATTGGGGTAGTCACTGGATGAGTGAATTAGGTCAGAGAGTGAACTAGGTTAGGGAAAAAGAAAATCATAATTGTAGACATATGATGGGGAAAGGTAGGTAGCTACTTTAACACTTTGTAGTATCTTGATGGAATGGTTTGGACTGATGAGGTGATAAAAAGAACATGGAAATCATGAATACTTTTTAAACTGAATAAATGAAACAAATTATGATGATTTTCCCAAAACAGAGCATAGAAGATGAATTCTTCTTATCACCCTTGAAAATAAAACATATTTAGAAGTGAAATGGATCATGGAAAATACAAAACATTCATATACATGTAATTGAAGAAGAAAAAATGTCAAAATACCAAGCCACAGGTGTTGGGCCATCAATATGCCATTATTATTATCACTTTTGAACACTTATTCCACCCATTTCTACTATTCTTCATCATGTCATTTATTATAATTTATTATATAAATCCATTTTATGATGATTTATGCTTCTATGAATGAATATTATTTATTCTCCTTTATTTCTAATAAATTGATGATTATACATGATTTTATCAATGATAGTTTTAATAAATCAGTTGTAACATTATTCACCATTTTTAGCCTCCAAGATAACTTCCAGATTGAAGATTTGATCATTAAAAGTGCCAACTCAGAAATGTGCTGGAATAAGAAGTGACAGTTTTGCGGTTGAGATTCTGAGCAAATGAAGCAGAATATGGAAAATCCGGAACATGGGTTTTGTCCAGAATGGATCCAATTAACTTTTTCAAAGAATGGCTTGCCGAAATTCGGCTTGTACTGAGAGAAACGTAGGGTTCTTTGAGCACGATTTTCTCAGATTTGTTGTTGCGGCCGTCCTCCAAATCTCAGCTGCAAAGCCAAATTCGTCTTGCTCTTGTTGAAAGATGGATGGAAATATATCTTCTTGTTGATCAATTGGTTGGAAACAAACCAATTTTGTAATAGAAATTATGTTGTACTTATCTTTATTGTAAGTTCTCTCTGATCTCTCTCTATTTAAATGAAAACAGAGATCAGAGATGGGGATGATTTGGGGATTCGAATGATGGAATTGAGGATGAATTAGAGATTCAGAATTGAGGATGGCAGAGAGAATGGATAATGGCTGAGAGATTGAGAGATTTCTTGTTGTAATCCACTGTAACTCTGCTTTGATATTTTAATATAAATCTAGTTGCCATTCCATCTTTGATCCTGAAGTAACCCAGCAGCATCCGCTGGCGGCTAAGGGCCCAGCCTCTGGTGGAGTACGCTGCTGCTGTATTATATCTTTATGCTTCATGTGTGGTTTGATCTCTTTCTTTTACTCTGTTCAGTAATCTGACGCACTTTACTGTTTTACATATCAACGCTATTAGATATACTTGATTGGATACTATCGTTATCTGCAACAGGAATGCTATGTTATCATTTTAACTTTGTATCACATTTTGTTCCTTTTGATAATTGATATAACATTGTTGTTCCTTACAGATTGACATTCGATTACAGATTAACCGCGTTGTATGTTCCTAAATCGGTACAACTGTATGATGTATTCTTAAATTGTGACTGTTGTTCCGTTACACTTGCTGTTACTTTATAGTTGTGATTCATGCATATTGTATCGAAGCTCGGATTACTGTCCCTTTTAATGATAAGTGTGTTGCGTGCTTGATTTGGATTGTTGTACATTCATATTTAATCTGTTGTTCCATTTCCTGTTATTCGCATTATCTTTATTTTGGTGTGAGAGACGATCTGTGGCTGTAGTGAGCCTTGGCATTTACTGCCTAGCTCCCAGACCCGTGGTCCATGCTCTAATTTCCTTTCCATCAGTTTCCAAAGGGATGGGCTATTGCTGTCGAACCCTTGACTGATACATTGCTTATTTTTCCGAATGAATGATTTAGGCTTCAAGGTATTTTGTTGTTGATTTCCATTAATTAGAGTTTGTTGTTCAGATTCCTTTAATTACAGTTTGCTACCCATTTACTTTGTTGTTCATTTCTGTTGATTAATTGCAATAGTTTGCTTTTAAAGAGTTTTCCTAGTTTACTTTCAATGGAAGCTTTAGTTCAATTTCGATTTCCTTTTGATTGCTTTAAAGCAGGACTGTCAACTGTAGAGAACATTGGTTATTGCTTCCTCGTTCCCAGATTGATTGTCTTGTTCCGGTTTGATTTCAATTGCATCAATATCCAGAGGAATGAGTTATTGCTACTGTATCCTCGATTGGTGGTTGTTTGAGTGAATGATTTAGTTTAGAACATTTCAGTTTCTTGTTGTTCCAATTAGATTTTGTTTTCAGCTTTCATTTACTTTTGCATTTTAAGAACTCTACTACAAAACATTACTCTTGAGTAAATAACCGCCTCAGACTGAGTACACTCTTGAAATAAAAAGTCGTCCCTGGGTTGATAATTAATGTGAAGGTAATTAGGAGTTAAAAGACACCTTTTTATTGCTCCACATTTTGGCGCCGTTGCCGGGGAAGAGTGTAGCCATTTCTAAAGAGTAGTGTGAATCTGATGAGTGCCTGCTAGGAGAGAATTGGGTATTAAAAACGGAAGGTAAGAACATGTGTACGAAGCATGTAACAGCCCTGCTCCCCCACCCGCTTTCTGGCAGATTTGTTAATTTTTGTTGGGTAGAAATAGATGTTTGAATTTTTGTGTGAATGACTAGGGAAAAAATAGAAATTTTGAAAAATAAATCACATAATTTCACTCAAGTGGTGATGTAAGCACCACCCATTTCACTAACTAATTGACAGGAACATTGGAAGAAGGAGCTTCGAAGGAACACATGAAGAACATCTTCTGTTATGGTAAGAAACTGCCCAACATTTCTACTTTTGAATTTCCTGCTCAACTAATTCCACACCCTCACCACAATAAACCAGTACAACATGCTTACAGTGTTGGACTGCCAAATTTACCCAACCTTCCCACCCATTCTATCTCACATGTGCCATTAGAGAAAACTTACAATATGATTCAGAATGTTTCAAATTCAAAAATTGTAGAAGCTATGGAAGAAAATGAGGTTTCTTGTAGGTTGCACCAACAAACCATTTTAAAAGCTCAAGAACTTCATGGTATGATGGGAAATCAAGAAAGTAACGGATATATTGAAGATTGGTTTCACTCCATCACGTGTTTGCATCATCACTCCATACTTCAACAATTTTTGATACCATCTTTTCAAGGGAAGTTGGCTTCTCATACCCTAATTTTTATCAACATGCATTTTTCAAATTTGGGTATGTGCATACGTAAAGCCTTAATTCTAAAATGGTTCCACTGGAAATACTCTTATACATAAACATATTCGATTCTCAAAGAAGAGTAGGATAGTGGAGAAAATAAAATAAATAAATAAATAAAACAAACACATCTTTTTTATTTTTATTTTTGTAAAGCTAGTTGTTTTTTGTTGCAACATGCTATGGAAATCAACATCGGTCTTAATTTTTTAATTCATTTGTGTATGTAGATGACTTATAATGGAAATAATAGTTCTACAAACACTTATATTCATTTTTATCATCAATATGAAAAAATGGTTGAATATCATTTTTTTGGCTTTCGGGCTTGATGAGATTTCTGGAAAAACAGTCGGGACAGTCATGTTTTGAGGGACCAAAAGTGAATATTTTAAAAACCTGTTTCTACCCTAGGTGGCCCTTGATGTCTACTTTCTAACCCAATTTGAACCACTCAATTTGGATTTGAAACGAAAAAGTTAGAAACAAAACATTGACAGGGTGTCTAGTGGGCAGCTCAGGAACAGAGTTGGGACAGTCCGTTTTTGGAGGCATAAATGTTTGAATTTTTAAAACCTGTTACTATGGTAGATTCCCCTATGAATCTAGTTTACAATGCAATTGGAATCACTCATTTTTGATATCGTATGGGGAAGTTATGATCAAAATATTGACTGTCTATCGTAAATCAGCACCCTTAAAACTATGTCTTTCTGGCTGTTCCTTACAGTATTTGACCTATCAATTCTTCTTTTCTTCAAAACCTGTTTCTATTGGAGATAAATAAATGAATCTAATTTCATTTCCAATTTTAATCATTTGAATCCGACATCAAACGAAGAATCTATGCTTGAAATATCAATCGTTGGTCTAGATTGGGTAATCGAAAATGACTCTATTATGCAGGTTGTTTTAAACAAATTTGACATATCATAGCATTGAATTTTTAAAACCCGTTGCTACTGAAGATAAACCTTTGAATTAGCTCTCATTTTGCTTTTGAATCACTCAATTTCGACGAAAAACAAAGAAGTTGTGATTAAAACACTGCAGGTTAGCATGATTGGCCACTGCTCTCCCGCAAGTGACAGATAAATTTTACTTTGTTATTTTCTCAATGGATTTGTTATACAGGGTAACTACTTGTTGTTTTTTGCATAATTCTTGGATTAGGGGAGCCCGATCACCTCTCTTTCTCCATGATTTAATGTTTTATTGCAGGTAGACACTCGTTTTTTGCAGGTCCTGGGAAAATAAAGAAGGTCAATTTATGGATGAGTGATTTTTCAAAGAAATTTTAAATGAAACAAAGGAATTTCATCCAACTCATTACCCAACGGATTCATAATAGAACAAATGAAGAATTGATTTCAATTTGAAGATTCATGTCTTATCACTGCTGCCAAAACATTTTTCAAAGAGATCATTTTTTTGACATAACATCATAGCTGTTGTAACTTAATTTAGTTATTTACATATTGTTTTTAAATAAAACGTTGTTTCTTTTCTGATATTTCTTATATTTTGTGTTTCAGGTGTTGCTTCATTCAAACTGTGACCCATCCTCAGCATCAATACAGTGAACAGCTAATTCATTCTTTGCGTGCTTGCATTTCATGCTTGTGCATTTTGTTGTTCCTTTTCTGAAGGGACAACGTTTGCATGCACTTTTGTCGTTTCTGCTGTTCCTTTTTCAAAGGGACAACAATTTCGATTTACTGTTCCTTTTCCAAAGGTACAACACCTTTTTGGTCAGCAATTCATTTTGTTGTTCCTTTTTCACGGTTTATTTTGCCGTTCCTTTTCCACGACTCATTTTGCTGTTCCTTTTTGCTGTTCCTTTCTGAATGGAACAACACTTCTGCACTTTCACGTTTTGCTGTTCCTTTCCGAATGGAACAACACTTCTGCACTTTCACTTTTTGTTGTTCCTTTCCGAATGGAACAACACTTCTGCACTTTCATGTTTTGTTGTTCCTTTCCAAATGGAACAACACTTCTGCACTTTCACTTTCTGCTGTTCCTTTCCGAATGGAACAGCACTTATGCACTTTCACTTTTTGTTGTTCCTTTCCGAATGGAACAACACTTCTGCACTTTCATGTTTTGTTGTTCCTTTCCAAATGGAACAACACTTCTGCACTTTCACTTTTGTTGTTCCTTTCCGAATGGAACAGCACTTTTGCACTTTCACATTTTGCTGTTCCTTTCCGAATGGAACAACACTTCTGCACTTCCACTTTTTGTTATTACTTTCCGAATGGAACAACACTTCTACACTTTCACATTTTGTTGTTCCTTTCTGAATGGAACAACACTTCTGCACTTTCACTTTTTGTTGTTCCTTTCCGAATGGAACAACACTTCTACACTTTCACATTTTGTTGTTCCTTTCCGAATGGAACAACACTTCTGCACTTTTACTTTTTGTTGTTCCTTTCCGAATGGAACAACACTTCTGCACTTTCACATTTTTGCTCTTCCTTCCCGAAGGAACAACACTTTCACATTTTCGTTGTTTTTTTTCAAAGGAACAACATTTTCACATTTTTTTTGTTCCTCTTAAGGAAAAACACTTTTTCACATGCATTTTTTTTGTTGTTCCCTACACAGAACACCACTTTTTTTTTAGTGTTTTTGTTGTTCCTTAAAAAAAAAACATTTTAGGAATATTTTCGAGAGCAACCCTTCCTTCCTCTTGTGGGATTATTCCTAATTCATCTCAACCACATTTTACTGATTCCATTTTATGGCATGAAGTACACTACTTTTATGAGGACAAGAATTATGGATTCTTTTGAAGCGAGTTAATATCATTCACGTTATGATCTTTAACAGGACAACTCCTTGATGATAGATTCTTTTCAAAAGGGACACAATTATTTATATATTACTTTACTACATTGTTTTCTGCTGTACATGATACTAATTGATCATCTTAATACCATCCTGGTTCCATCCTCCCTAGTTATAATCTTCTCTGTCTATAATAAATGAGATTATGGGTATATTTTTTTTCTATTGACATGTTCAACTTCTTCCACCATCCCTGCTCTTAAGGAGTACTGAGCCTCCCTCTTTTTATCATAAAAATATGTAATAACAACAAAATTTTGTTCGCAGATGGAGGATAGGGGGTCTCATTACGAGTCATCCTACCATGTTCATAAGGTTGTAAGAAAGTGACATTCCCATTATGGCCACCACACCAGGGTTATAATCCATTGGATAGCCAAATTATCCTTGGAACAGGAGGTCTCATCACGAGCTGGCCTGATCACTTTTGCTACATCCCAGTGAATGGCAGTGTGATTATCTGGTTACCACGCCAGCACACTGATCTCTTCTGTAAAACATTGTAACTCTCCATTTATAAATTGAGGATCCTGGCTCATATGGGTTAAAAAGCAACCCTGCCGAGGCTATGGACGCCTACTGGCAACAGCGGCTCTGCTTATGGTAATGAAGTTATATCTTATCGTCAATTATTATTATAATACCCTTTTCTTATTTTTTTCTTTTTATCAGAGAAGTTATTTCCTTAACTTTTTCCCTGTTTTGAACCTTTATGCATGAGAAATTGTTTTATGATCAATCGCATCATTTTCAGCTAGCATACTATCAGTAAAGCATCTTTTTGGCATATTGTTGTTCTTTTTCTCTTTTTCATCACTTATCATCAATTCAAAGCGTCCTATCTCTTATTCATAACTATCTTTACACACTCTGCTCTCATTATAACCATAACTCTCGTCGTCCTATCATTGATATGTGTACTCTATTGCTGTATTGTTCATTCCCTTGCCTTGCCATCAGCATAACACCTTTCATAGGCCTTATGGTCATGAAATCCATTTTTCAATTGGAGAGGGGAATGTATGCATTATGGGATTGCATGTGACATGATTACTGCACTCTGCAATAACTTGTTGATTTGACAAAATATCAGTATTGCATGTATACAAAAGTTTTTCTGATTGAAATTTTTGCATGCATCTTATCTGTTGCTATTCAAAACTAACACTATGGATTCAAGAACATTGTATGCCAAATAGTGCTTTGTTTGCAGGAAAACAACAAGTATGGGCAGAATTCTATTCATAGCATGACCACACTATTGCACTTAACAGAAGAGGCTCGCGAACGTGAACAATTCTTCAGACATGATGTGCTTACCTGGATTCCACCTTTTGTATCACTTTCAGCACCAACTCTGCCTACATCAGCTTCAACAAATGCCAGTCCATATATGTCATTCCACATTTTTGGAGGTAAAACTTGAGGTAAAATCGCATAATTTTCTGATTTATTACGAATTTAGGAGAATTTCATAAAAATCCATTTTGAGCATTATTTATCATCCTTCACTCCACATCTGTACCACTTCCCATTTTTCAACGACATATCATCTTTCAGTTTGGGGGAGTGTTGCTTTCATTCATTTCTTTCTTATAACCATGTTATTCATATTCTTTATCATCCATTGCTATTCTTATTCCTTCTCAACACCTCCCTTCTTCCATGTTGTTTTACACCAAGCATAGAATTCAATAGCTGGTAGCAACCACCCCTATTTGTTTTCTAGCATCGCATGAGGGCATGCTAATTTTTCAGAGAAGGGGAAGAATTGCTACGCATGATGGATGTTTTCTATTTTCTTTCTCATTTAAGGCATACAATTTCAGTGTAGAAATTGATTTCCATAATATTTTTAAAACTATGAACTCAATTCTTGTGATCTCTAGGAAACACAGACATACTATTAAAATACACATACCTAGATAATTTCAAGATAAATTGGTTCATAAAATTTCGGAAATCATGCACTCTCACCTACAGCCATTTTGTTTATATCTCATGATCCGTGCATCAAAATAGTCTGATTTTTTTGGATCATAAAGGAATTCATATATTATAAATTTACTTGCCAAATTTCAACAAAAGCTGGTTTGTAGTTTTTGAGAAAATGGTTAATGAAGTTTGTTGTTACTTATATCATATTTTGTTGCAACTTCATATATACATATAGTTGAATGTCAATGTAAAAATTGTTATGCCTTCATCAAGATTACTAAAAGTGAATATTCATTAATTAAGGAAGAATTCATTTTTTCTATCCATTTCATGAGCTGAGATGAACATATTTTTTTATTGCTTGGTTAACACATGGGTTTTTGTCTTTGGGTTGCATGAGGACATGCAATATATTCAGTTTTCGTTGCATGAGGACATGCAACATATTGAGTGTGGGGGTATGTTGGGCCGTTAATATGCCATTATTATTATCACTTTTGAACACTTATTCCACCCATTTCTACTATTCTTCATCATGTCATTTATTATAATTTATTATATAAATCCATTTTATGATGATTTATGCTTCTATGAATGAATATTATTTATTCTCCTTTATTTCTAATAAATTGATGATTATGCATGATTTTATCAATGATAGTTTTAATAAATCAGTTGTAACATTATTCACCATTTTTAGCCTCCAAGATAATTTCCAGATTGAAGATTTGATCATTAAAAGTGCCAACTCAGAAATGCGCTGGAATAAGAAGTGAAAGTTTTGTGATTGATATTTTGAGCAAATGAAGCAGAATATGGAAAATCCGGAACATGGGTTTTGTCCAGAATGGACCCAATTAACTTTATGTAGAACGACTTGCCCAGATTCGGCTTGTACTGAGAGAAACGCAGGGTTCTTTGAGCACGATTTTCTCAGATTTGTTGTTGCGGCCGTCCTCCAAATCTCAGCTGCAAAGCCAAATTCGTCTTGCTCTTGTTGAAAGATGGATGGAAATATATCTTCTTGTTGATCAATTGGTTGGAAACAAATCAATTTTGTAATAGAAATTATGTTGTACTTATCTTTATTGTAACTTCTCTCTGATCTCTCTTTATTTAAATGAAAATAGAGATCAGAGATGGGGATGATTTGGGGATTCGAATGATGGAATTGAGGATGAATTAGAGATTCAGAATTGAGGATGGCAGAGAGAATGGATAATGGATGAGAGATTGAGATATTTCTTGTTGTAATCCACTGTAACTCTGCTTTGATATTTTAATATAAATCTAGTTGCCATTCCATCTTTGATCCTGAAGTAACCCAGCAGCATCCGCTGGCGGCTAAGGGCCCAACCTCTGGTGGAGTACGCTATTGCTGTATTATATCTTTATGCTTCATATGTGGTTTGATCTCTTTCTTTTACTCTGTTCAGTAATCTGACGCACTTTACTGTTTTACATATCAGCGCTATTAGATATACTTGATTGGATACTATCGTTATCTGCAACAAGAATGCTATGTTATCATTTTAACTTTGTATCGCATTGCTGTTCCTTTTGATAATTGATATAACATTGATGTTCCTTACAGATTGACATTCGATTACAGATTAACCGTGCTGTATGTTCCTAAATCGGTACAACTGTATGATGTATTCTTAAATTGTGACTGTTGTTTATTCGGGATTGTTGTTCCATTACACTTGCTGTTACTTTATAGCTGTGATTCATGCATATTGTATCGAAGCTCGGATTACTGTCCCTTTTAATGATAAGTGTGTTGCATGCTTGATTTGGATTGTTGTACATTCATATTTAATTTGTTGTTCCATTTCCTGTTATTCGCATTATCTTTATTTTGGTGTGAGAGACGATTTGTGGCTGTAGTGAGCCTTGGCATTTACTGCCTAGCTCCCAGACCCGTGGTCCATGCTCTAATTTCCTTTCCATCAGTTTCCAAAGGGATGGGCTATTGTTGTCGAACCCTTGACTGATACATTGCTTATTTTTCCGAATGAATGATTTAGGCTTCAAGGTATTTTGTTGTTGATTTCCATTAATTAGAGTTTGTTGTTCAGATTCCTTTAATTACAGTTTGCTACCCATTTACTTTGTTGTTCATTTCTGTTGATTAATTGCAATAGTTTGCTTTTAAAGAGTTTTCCTAGTTTACTTTCAATGGAAGCTTTAGTTCAATTTCGATTTCCTTTTGATTGCTTTAAAGCAGGACTGTCAACTGTAGAGAACATTGGTTATTGCTTCCTCGTTCCCAGATTGATTGTCTTGTTCCGGTTTGATTTCAATTGCATCAATATCCAGAGGAATGAGTTATTGCTACTGTATCCTCGATTGATGGTTGTTTGAGTGAATGATTTAGTTTAGAACATTTCAGTTTCTTGCTGTTCCAATTAGATTTTGTTTCCAGCTTTCATTTACTTTTGCATTTTAAGCACTATACTACAAAACATTACTCTTGAGTAAATAGCCGCCTCAGACTGAGTACACTCTTGAAATAAAAAGTCGTCCCTGGGTTGATAATTAATGTGAAGGTAATTAGGAGTTAAAAAGACACCTTTTTATCACTCCACAAAAGGAATCCCGCCAAAATAGTGTAACTCATCCAATATATTCCATGTCAAAGTCTGAATCACTAATACAACATCCAATGGAGTCCAACCTCTAAAAAGAGTGATGAAAGGGAAGATATCGACATGAAAACAAACTCCTCCCAACCACAGGGGTCGAATCCATGAGAGGAGGAGCAGTTCCACGAAAATCTGAACTGATAGTTAGAGTCTAGGATGGTCAAAGTGACTCATCCCTAATTACATTGAAACTGATTCATTTGACTTGATGAAGTCTATCTACCTAATGTATTTACCCTAGGTAGTAGTAAAAACATGATAATTACATTTACTTCATCAATTACATAAGTGAAAATTGATTTCCAAAGGTGAAAATCAAAACTGGAGCAAAACAGTGAACAAATCAGGGAATTTTTCCCTATGCGCAGTGCCATTGCTCTATGTGCAGCGCCATAAGCCTGTGCATAGCGGCAAATTCAAGATAATTTTTGAAGGGGCTTCTGATGTCCAAATTGAGCTCAGGATAGCACATTGGAAATATTATCCTTTCTACTTTCTAGAAATTCCATTGGTTTCATCCAAATACTTCTTTTGTGCGCAACACCTAGCTAAAAGATAGGGCAGAAAGGTGAATTTTGAGGTGTTTTTGGCCATTTATCCCTATTCAATGGTCCAAATTTGGTGTGCCAATAGTCGAAAGTGTATGTTCTTGGCCTTATGAATCTAATGGTAGTCTTGGTTTTCCATTTGGAGGCCTCAAGAAGATGCGCAATTCCTAGGACGTTGCGCATAGGGCAGTTCACCTGTGCCAAAACTATCCAATGTTGCACCAAAAACCCAAAAATGTCAAAATTGACCAAAATTTTGTCAAATTTGGTGTGTAAGTTGTTGATGAAGTTTCCTAGGCATGGAAAGAGGCCTCAGAAAGGATATACAACTTTCCTTTCTCCTCTTTCACCTTTAGGGTTTCAAGCTTTGACTTCATTTTCTTGAGCTTGGACCATGCTTCCATGAAAATAGTAATTTGCCATATTCCTCTATATATCATTCCATTTTAGTATTTTCTAGGAGCTTTTCAAGATGGTTTTTCACCCTCTCAAGCCAATGCTCCCTCTTTTCATTTATCATTATGGCCATTTGCTCATTTAGGGTAAGTTTATTTGCTAGTTCAGCTTCTTTATGTTTTTCTAGTTCCAATGTTCTTTTTAGGCCTCTGGTCCTTAGAATTTTTCTTGGCACTTGTTCTTCTAGCTCATCATCATATTATCCATATGCTTCATCAAGTAAGGCCTTAGCCTTTTCTGCCTCTCTTTGTGCTTTTGTGAATTTCACTTCATCAATGAAGTGCTTTGTCTTCAGCTACTTATTCTCCTACTTGTAGAAGTTAATGACAAATCTGGCCCTGTCAAGATTAGTTGGGAGTTCTCTAATCTTGGCATCCTTCCCCTTGAGGGCTATGCTCATGTCCTCATAGTCATCCTTCTCACTTAGATCAACTTGCTCAAAATCTTGTTCTGTCTCATGGTGGTCCTCCTGTTGCTATTGGATTCCTACCTCTGTCATCTTTTCTTTACCTTTGTGTACCTGCTTTGTTGATGAAGAAGGCAAGGCACCTCCCATGATTTGTGGGGAAAACAACTGCCTATGGTCTCTCTCATAAGTATGTGCCAATTTGCTCAAATATGGACTCTTAGGCTTGGTGACCTTAGCTCTGCCAGATAACCCTGCATGATCATGAAATGGTGATGATGGTGGTGAAATAGGTTGAGATGATGGAGGGATAGATGTAGTGGGCTGAGATGGAGGGGGTATGTCTTCATCATGATGACCAGTGGGATGAGATGAAGATGGCATATCTTCAACATTTGGATGTTTTGGAGTAGTGAAAATATGATTGGCAATGAAAATGTCCCATGCAATGTTCAAATGGTTAAGGTGATGGAGGGCAATGATCTTGATCAGAGAGGGATGGAAAATACTGTTCATTTGCTACTCATTCCTTTTCCCCTAAACTATGTATGCCATTTTCTCAATACTCCTGAATAAATAATAAGGGATATTCAGCATTCTGACTCTTGTGAAGTGCATGAGCACTCTGATATGGTATGAATAAAGTCTAGAAAATCTGCCTTCACAAGTGAAGTACTTCATGATGATTTTCATCATGGGAGCATATGTACCAAGAAGGTGGGTAAAAGGGAAGAATCTCTTTCTCTCACTTCTATATCAAGGCTTCAAATACGGCTCATAATATTAACGATCTAGATTTTGAGCTTTAAACCACCTTTCACCCACAATAGTTATTCCAGTAGTAGTAGCAATAATGTCTGAGGATATGGCAAAGGTTACTCCAGCACGGGTCACTTAATTGTCTTCAAGATTTGAAATGAACACTCTAGTCAAAATAGGATGGATTTGGACTCTTTGTAGCATCACACAAAAATCAAAACATACCAAATGCTTGAAGGAAGTGACTGTCATAGGTGAGGCCATTAACTCTCTGGTGTTGGTAGGTTCAAACCTCAAGATTCTTCCTCCCTTGTGTGCTTTTCTTTCTTCTTGGTATTCTTCCTCTGAAAAATCCCTATTTTCTTCCTCCATTATGTGTTTTATTTCCTCTTGCGTGAAACCCTAGGGATTAGGAAATAAGAGTGGGAATGGGGTAGGAAAAATTTAGGGAGTCGAGGAAGGGATTAGGGAACTTAGGGAAGTGATAGAGGAGTGAAATGTGTAGGGGATTTAGGATTTTATATTTAATTACAGGTATGTAGTATGGTTGCCTAGGTATTTTGTTGCCTAGCAGTTAGGGTTTAAGGGAGAATGCACTTGGGATATGGATTTAGCAACTCAGGGGTAGGGATGGAGTTTATTGTGATTTGGGAAGGGTAGTAGGGTCTTAGGAATAGTTTTTAGGGGTGTAGGAAAAAAGGTATGGTTTGCAAGGCCTTAGAATTCCCAATGTTAAGCAATAAACTTCATAGCATGAATGATGACTTTGAGAGATGTAAGGAGGAATGAACAAGGTTTTACTTACCTGGTAGGAGGCTTAGAAACCATGTACTAGAGGTTAGGAACCTTTGTTTGCAGTTTGAGAGCCTGTGGGAAAAATTTGACTGGTGTGCAGTGCCCTTAGTCGCTGTGCAACACCTTAAGCCCGTGTGTAGTGCCTTAAGCCTGTGTGCAACGCCTTAAGCCCGTGGACAATGCCTAGAGCCCATGTGCAATGCCCACCTCTTTTTTTCTAATTTCGCCCAAAATCATGAGGAATGGTGCTTTGGGTTTTGCTCAAGAAATGATATGAGGCAAATGGAGTTGGGTTAGATGCTAGGAAGGTCTTTATACATGAGTGAAATTGATCATTAGCTTTAAAAACCCACTTTCCAATGTTTCTTTTATCCTTTTTGAAATGGTTGCTAATTTCCTTTCTGACTTTCTTCTTTGTCGGTGGATGATGATAAAGTGTTGGCACTCTTCACATTTGATTTTTCTTTGGATGTAGTTGGCACATATTTTTCTTAGTTGACAGCTCATGAATAGTAACTTATTACATATAATGAACATAAAATTACATAAATTGGAAAAAATATTACATCTCTATTTTTTAAAATAAAATTACAATCTGAAATAGAATTGATACATGGAATAAAATTTAGAACTTGGGAAAGAATATCAACATGTTTACCAATCCTCTTTAAATGACAAAAGGATATCATTTTTGCACTCTCATACTTTTTACTGGCTTTATGCAGTGAAATAGAGTATTATTGGACCTTGAAAGAATGAAACCTAATGACCTAATGGGACCTTGAATGAGTAGATTCCACGTGGACTTGACTAACACAAAACATGATGCAATGAGCCTTTATGGCCAATTTGTGCTTAGTAAGACACATGAAGGTGGGCAAGCAAATATTGATTTTTGAGAGAGAGTAGGGCTTTTGACATAGGGCTACCATCAGTGAGTAAATTTTTGAATGAAGACCTAGGTGGAATGACAAAAATTTCAGAATAGGACCCTAATATGATATAAAAGAA
The DNA here is from genome assembly GCA_031772625.1 of Pinus tabuliformis. Taxonomy (NCBI): domain Eukaryota; kingdom Viridiplantae; phylum Streptophyta; class Pinopsida; order Pinales; family Pinaceae; genus Pinus; species Pinus tabuliformis. The sequence continues at coordinate 531,314,351 of CM062813.1, read as the reverse complement.
GAGTTTTGATCACTGATGGAAATATGCAAATAGTAACTCTAATAGGGTTAAAAGGATAATAATCCATTTCTAGCACTAGTTCTTCAAACTCACAAAATGACTCCAAATGAAAATAGGATAATATAACTTTTTCACATAAGGGCGATCTGAAAACACGACAAGATTGATATGCTTTTTAATAGTGGTTCTCAAGTCAATCTTATCTCTAAAAACATTGTCAAAAGTTTAAACTTGGAAACTATTCCACATCATAAACCATATCCACTTGGATGGGTGTGTGATAATGCGCAATTGCAAGTTACTAGAAAGTGTAAACTAAAATTCACCATTACGGCAAATTTCATAGATGAAGTGGAGCTTGATGTTGTGCCGTTAGATAGCTGTGGCATAGTTTTGGGTAGCCCGTACCTTTATGACAGAAAATCTATCTTCTATTGACATGAAAATAAATATCATTTATTCAAAGATGGAGTAGAATATACTGTGAGAGCTCATAGCATGAAAATAAATCTTTCGCTTGTTAATGTAGGGTAGATGAAAAGACTAGTGAATTCGAGTAAGAATTTTGTGCTTCTAATGATCAAACCCAAGAATGATGTTGATAATGAAGCTTTTAAACGTTGTGATTCAAATTTGAAATCTAAATTGGTTTATGTAGTTCACCAATATGATGAGATGTTTCAAGAACCAAAGGGATTACCTGTAAAGAGAGGAATCCAACATGAGATATAGTTGCGGAAAGGTTTCCCTGTTCCTAACATTAGCATGTATAGGATGTCAGTGATGGAAGGCGCGAAAATTAAGAAGAAAATTCAAGAGTTTTTGAATAAAGGGATCATCATACCATCTTCCTTGCCATGTGGTTCACCTATTATCTTGGTGCCAATGAAGGATGGAACCTGGTGCATGTGTGTGGACTTTCGTGCATTGAATAAAATTACAGTAAAGAACCATTACCCATTGCCTATAATAGATGATTTACTTGATCAATTGAAAGATGAAAAGTATTTTACTAAGTTGGACTTAAGAAGTGGCTACCATCAAATTAGAATAGCTGAAGGAGATATTTGGAAGACAACATTCAAAACAAAACAAGGATTTTTTGAATGACTAGTTATGCCTTTTAGTTTATGTAATGCTTCTGCTACATTCATGCATGCGATTAATGATGTGTTGAGGCCATTTATTGATGAGTTTTTCATAGTATAATTATATGACATTTTAATTTTTAGTAAATCTCGTGATGAGCATGTCATGCATGTAAGAAAAGTACTTGATGTCTTGAAAAAATAACAGTTGTATCTTAAGATGTCAAAGTGCGAGTTTGGAAAAACTTCTTTAGTTTACTTGGGTCATATTGTTGGAGGATGTGAGTTGAAAATACATCCCTCCTAGGTTTATGTCATTGTGAATTGGCCAAGGCCAAAGACAGTTACTGAGGTAAGAAGTTTTTTGGGAGCAACCCAATATTGGAGGAAATTCATTGCTTTTTTTTCATTTATAGCCGCTCCATTGCATGCGTTGACAAGTGTGAAAAAGGCTTTTCAGTGGGGAGGAAAACATCAAAAGGCCTTTGATGCATGTAAGGAAAAGGTCAGTACAAATCCAGAGCTTGCACTTCCATACTTGAAACAGTCATTTGAGATTTAGACTGATGTAAGCGATTGCGGCATGGGTTTAGTCCTCATGGAACATGGTAAGCCTATCTATTTTCATTCAGAAACCTTTAATGGTGCAGTGATTAATTATCCTATATATGACAAGGAATTGTATGAATTGTTACAAAGTGTGAAAAAATGGAAACACTACTTTATGGGTAAGGAAACATCCATTTGCACTAATCATCAACCATTGCAATACTTGCAATCACAATCAACGTTGCAACAATCAAGGCACTTCCGATCGATGGGTTTTCTTCAAAAATTCCACTTGGTAATCAGGTATAATAAAGGTATCTACAATAAATTTGATGATATGCTTTCTAGGCCTATTGTTAGTGCAACTACTTCACTCAAGCATAATTTTGTTTTACATGAAAGTTATACTGAGCAATATGCATTAAATAATGACTTTTATGTTTATGCAAGCTTGAGTAAATGTAACCAAGTAGAGGAATTGGATTATCATTTGCATGATAACTTGTTGTACCATTTAGCAAAGATTTGTATTCAACAGGGAGAAAGAGTTAACATCATAAGAGAGGCACACACACTTCTCTTACTGTTGGTCATTTCGGTGTAAGTAAGACGATGGAACATCTATAGAGGTATTGTTATTGGCATTGTATGCTTGAAAGTGTGTCTTGTTTTATTAAAGGATGTTCATTATGTGCAATCAGTTCACCTAGCAATAGGAAGTTAAAATTGTACACACCACTTCTGGTTCCTTCACGACTGTGGGAGAGTGTTTCTATGGATTTTATAGGAGGTATTCCATTGTAAAAAAGAGGTCATGATTATTTGTATGTAGTTTTGGATAGGTTCAACAAAATGTGTAGTTTGATGCCATGTAAAAAGAAAGTTACAACTGAAAAAACTACTCAGTTATTCTTTTAGAATGTTTGGGTGCATTTTGGATTGCCCACATCCTTTGTTAGTGATCGAGATTCTCACTTTGTTGGGAATTTTTGGTCAATTTTGTGGCGATTCATGGACACCAAATTGAAAAATAGTACAACTTTTCATCCACAAACAGATGGTCAAACAGAAGTGGTGAACATAACAGTGATACATCTTTTCATGGGTATTGCAACAAGCATTCCTAAGCTTTGGGACGAACATTTGCACTATATTCAACATGCTTACAGCTGAGCCAAGCACTCTTCAACTCAAACTTTTCCATTTGAGGCATGCTTGGGATAATTTCCTAAATCTCCTTTGGATTTTATTTTTGGAAAATATGTTTCTATTGAAGTTCATAGTGACATACAAAAAGAAAGAATGTTCATTTAACAAATCCAATTAGTACAACAAAAGGTTCAAGAATAGCTTGAGAAAAGCCAAGGAAAGTATAAAGCAAGGCACAACAAGCATCATCAAGATCACAAGTTCCAATTAGGTGATGAAGTTTGGCTTTACATTAACAAAGAGAGGCTCCAAGGAGAAGGTAAAAAGCTAAAACCAATTAGATATGGTCCATTCAAAAATTCGGAAAAGATTGGTAACAATGCCTTTAGGTTAGAGTTTCCTTCATATATGCAAATTTATGTTGTTGTTAATGTTCAGAATTTTGTTGGAAATAATACTGAGGGGGGGGTGAATCAGTATTATCAAATCAATATAACTTTTCATTTCCATATTTAGATCATATACAATACTTCAGTTAAGGAAACCTGTGTGTATACGCAACTGTGTTTAATGCAATAAGCATATATCCAGTAAACTTCTGATTCAGTTAGTTGATCTTTAATGAGTGCATCAGAACATTATTAACCATATAAATAGTAAACAGGTGCAGTAAAACAAAATAGATCATCACACATAAGAAGCACACATGAACACCATGATATAAGGTGGAAACCCAATGCAGGACAAAAACCACCCGCTGTTGTTTTCTTTAATATAAGAAAAACCTGTTTATAATCTTGTACTAGCACAGACTCATACCAGTACGCAGGCACCCACCTGCAGAAGGCTACTACCTTCTCTCATTTTCCAGTTTCTACTGGAAGGGAGCTCCAACCCCCTAGCTCTTGTACTAACCGATCCATTTACTAGTACATAGGCACTGGCCTACAGAAGGCTACTACCCTCTCTTTTCTTCCAGGGACCACGTTTCATAAATTTTCAGACTGGATCCATAAATACAAAACAATCACCACTGCAATACAATCATCAACTACACTTGCATCATCAATCTCTAAATCACCCAATACTGAATCACTGAAACCCTATCATCAAAACATAGTAACCAGAACACAGAACTCTGCAACAACAACCAGATCCAACTGCAACTTCAAATATCTTATCTCTCTATGTATACGCTACTATGATGAACGAAACCAATGTGTATATTCACTTTTACCAAAGCCAACCCGCGTACAGATCTGAAAATATTTACTCAGAACTTTGCAGCTATTCCAAACATTAGTCATATCTAGATCATAATGTTTATACAATAAAACATGCGTCAATAATTTAGATATAGTCTATCAATGATCAAACCACATAATGGTAATACATTCCAAGCCTTATGATCTCAATCCATCATCCATCATCAACCACATAGGTGCATCCTTGGTTCAAATCAAACAAAGCATCAAAAACCCATAACCAACATACTAGATCTCACACTTCATCGGATATTCATCACTTGCACACTTCCCCTTGGCCCGATTATCTTCTCCTTATATAGGTTTAGGCTTCTCTCAATACCATGGTCCAAAACCATGTAGAACCAATACCTTGGACCCAATACTTGGGGTCAATAGTTTGGACCAATACCAAAATATCATGGACCAAATACCATAGACCAAAACTTAGTATTCCGACATGTACGCGCCTTTCTTTCTGTGAACCTGCATGTGTACGTATACGCATCTTCTGTTCTACTCATCCGCTTGTATATGCACTTCCATCAAGGTTAACATGCGTATACCTTTCTCTTGACCTAATGTAATATGATCTGTCATCTGATTGAGTTGCCACCTATATCATACCTCTGAGTGAGTTGCCATCAAGGACAAAACCTATATCATAATGCAAACAATCTCCCCATTTGGACTTGATGGAAACCACCACACCAAGTCACTCTCCCCCTTTGACATCAAGGGCTAAGGGTGGACCAAGATATTCTCTTCTTTGATATACATTCTGTTGTCCATGCTCCCCCTGAGTACATGTTGAAGTTTTTGATTGAGCTCCCCCTTTGTACATGCCAATGTACCAATCCGTCCATGCTCCCCCTGAGCATAACATGACTCTATGCATACATTTCCAATGACCTTCCTAAAGACTCATACATCCATCAATCTCCCAACCAAGTGGGGATACACCATTTTTAACTCAAACACAAGAACCATTACATCATCCATCCCATGCATAGTGGGGTAACAAGATACATCATATGACTCACAAAGACCAAGGACCTAGACAAGGCCATGATAGTTATCAGCAGCTATCATACACTATATGATCTACACTATAAGCATCTTAACCTACAATCCGTTCTCTTGGTCAACCAAAAATCAGTAGCATCATCACCACGAACTTTTAACCATAATGCCAACAATTCATTATTCGAAGCATATGCTCCCCCTGAGCCTGTGCCAACCATCATATACCACGACAAAACCATTTCTTGAGTATGTTCTGTTGTTTTTATTCAGAGCTCCATATACGCAACTGTGCAGTGTCTAACTCGTGTATATACGCGACTTATCTTCATGAAACTTGCGTATGAGATTTAGAACAAGGATGTTCCACATTTTCCGTTTCCTCTAAGTCTATGATGTCTGTATATTCTACTATGCCACATCTTTCTGGCTATACTTCCTTTTTCTTCCATATCTTCAACTGTGATGACGTTTTCTCCTTTTGGTATGGTGTCCAAAATCTTCTCCTACATTGCTTTGCTATATGTCCAAGCTTGTTACATGCATAACATCTGACATATCTCATATTCCTCCTATAGCAGTCAATGGCTTTGTGACTAAACATATTGCAAGCAAAACAATATCCCTTAAAATATCTGGAACATGATGATCTTTCTGAGTGATGGTCTTGAACCATTCTACTTCTGCATCTCACTGCAACATGTCCAAGATTATGACATACATAACATTCAACATTATTCATTAGAGGAAATAATCGTCTATCACTTCTTTGAGGAATTTACTTCCTTGGTTGTTGATGGGGTTGTCTTCTCATCTCCTTGTTGAGAATTTCAGATTTCTCATTAGAGTTCCTTGCCTCAACTTCAACAGATTCATAAAAACCAAGACCTATTTTGATAGCAAGCGACCTTTGACTAATAAGAATATCATCCAAAATATTAGTGTTGTCTTGAAATCATAATAGTTTATCCTTTTCTTCTAATTTACCTTTCAAGATATTTACCTCAACCTGATGTTGTTCTTCCTTTTCTAGACATTGCTTCTTCAAAATTTCCTCAGACTTTCTTCCTTCTTCCATTTGTTGCCTTAGTTTGAGAATCTCCTTTTCTTGTTCTTCATTTAGCTCCTGTAGCATTTGATGAACTCTGAAGGCACATTCCAGTTGAGCTTTTAAGCTGATAATTTCTTCTTTAAGGGCACTCTCCCTTTTGCTAGGTAGATCTTGTTGATCTATGAATTTATCTGATGCTTCATTTGCTTGTCCATCTTCAATCTGAGGTGATTCAGGATCTGAATACTTGCTTCCACTCAACGGCAGGCTGTCATTATTCCTTTGAGCTATCTTCTTCTTTTGACGCGCTTTCTTTCCCATTGTTCAACGGATCTCCTTCAAGCAATAAAGCTTCTACCAAAGGAAGGGGAGGGGGGGGTGTGGGTGAATCAGTATTATCAAATCAATATAACTTTTTCATTTCCATATTCAGATTCATATACACTACTTCAGTTAAGGAAACCCACGTGTATAGGTAACTGTGCTTAATACAACAAGCGTATATCCAATAAACTTCTGATTCAGTTAGTTGATCTTTAATGAGTGCATCAGAACATTATTAACCATATAAATAGTAAACAGGTGCAGTAAAATAGAATAGATCATCACACATAAGAAGCACACATGAACACCATGATATAAGGTGGAAACCCAATGCGGGACAAAAACCACCTGTTGTTGTTTTCTTTAATATAAGAAAAACCTGTTTACAATCTTGTACTGGTGCAGACTCATACCAGTATGCAGGCACCCACCTGCAGAAGGCTACTACCTTCTCTCATTTTCTAGTTTCTACTGGAAGGGAGCTCCAACCCCCTAGCTCTTGTACTAGCCGATCCGTTTACTAGTACGTAGGCGCCAACCTACAGAAGGCTACTACCTTCTCTTTTCTTCTAGGGACAACATTTCATAAATTTTCAGACTGGATCCATAAATACAAAACAATCACCACTGCAGTACAATCATCAACTACACTTGCATCGTCAATCTCTGAATCACCCAATACTGAATCACTGAAACCCTGTCATCAAAACACAATAACCAAAACACAGAACTCTGCAACAACAACCAGATCCAACTGCAACTTCAAATATCATATCTCTCTATGTATACGCTACTATGATGAACCAAACCAGCATGTATAGGCGCTTTTACCAAAGCCAACCCGCATACATATCTGCAAATATTTACTCATAACTTTGCAGCTATTCCAAACATTAGTCATACCCAGATCATAACGTTTATACAATAAAACATGCGTTAATAATTCAGATCTAGTCTATCCATGATCAAACCACATAATGATAATACATTCCAAGCCTTATGATCCTGATCCATAATCCATCATCAACCGCATAGGTGCATCCTTGGTTCAGATCAAGCAAAGCATCACAAACCCATAACCAGCATACTAGATCTCACACTTCATCAGATATTCATCACTTGCACACTTCACCCTTGGCCTAATGATCTTCTCCTTATATAGGTTTAGGCTTATCTCAATACCATGGTCCAAAACCATGTAGAACCAATACCTTGGACCCAATACCTAGGGTCAACACTTCGAACCAAATACCATGGACCAATACCAAAATACCATGGACCAAATACCACGGACAAAAACTTAGTTTTCCGACATGTACGTGCCTTTCCTTCTGTGAACCTGCATGTGTAAGTATATTTTTCTTCTATTCTGCTCATCTGCTTGTATACGCACTTTCATCAAGGTTAACATGCATATACCTCTCTCTTGACTTGATGTACTATGATCTATCATCTGATTGAGTTGCCACCTATATCATACCTCTGAGTGAGTTGCCATCAAGGACAACACTTGTATCATAATGCCAACAAATTTAAGGTTGTATGAGCCTCCTTTGATTGAATATCAAGGAGAGAATATTCAAGTTCCATCTATTGAATACTTTTCTCTAGAATTCCTTGATGAGGTTTAGCAAGACACTCTACTTGACAAAAGAACAAGCATATCAAAAAGGGGAAGTGTCGATTATGTTCGAGTAGGGATCAAGGGTACAAATCCTTTAAAATCGAAATGGATAGAGGTTGGAAAGGTGAGGGAACTGTACCCTCACCTGTTGGATAATTGAAAGTAATCTTTTAGGGTCCAAAAGGCTTCCAGTGGGGAGGAGTGATCAGGTGCTCAAAATTAGGCTCAAAACTCAAAGTGGCAGAATCCCGATAAACTTAGCTTTGGATTGAAGTGCTCATAATCCTAATTCCAACAGTGTGAATGAAACTCGAATCCGTGCTCATATGAAGAAGTTAGAGCAAGTCAAAGTTCAAGTTTGACTTGGACAAATGGTAGGAGAAGATGATGTGGCGGGAATCTCCAGTGAATGGGGAAGCACCAAGTGGAAGGCTCCCATTGGCCCCACATTTTTCAAATCACATATCTCCAACGACGCATTCAAAAGCCATAAGACCTGCTTGTTCTCGCTGATTGCAATTTGCGATGGAGCTGTCAGTGTTGATTGTTTATGACCGCCGCGTGGTGAAATTTTTGCCCAATTAGCACTTTTTGGAGCGAAATTGTAGGATCATGCCGAAAATGGTGTGATTTGTGGAGTGAATATGGGGAAAAGTAGGAGAGGTCATAACTTCTTCTAGTTTTGACCAAATTGGATGCAAAAATAAGCTAGATAGCCATTTTTGGACATTCTGGACTCACTGGAGTAGGTTTTAGAAGCATTCGAACATTGTAAACACATATTTTTACACTTTTGAGCATAATATATAGGCCCAAGCCATTGGAAGCTGGACCAAGGAGACGTAGCCCAGGAGGGGTGAACTCCTTTATCATGTTCCTATTATAATGTGGTTTTGATGATGTTCTACATAGGTTTATGTTGTCGTTCAGTATCTCATTTATGTTAAATTATTCATAAAATTAACATAAAAACTCATCATTTCACTTGCAAAAAATTGTGAATCCTTAAGCACAATGAAAGTATTTTGTTTCTAATATGAGGAGGATCTTAGCACAACAATCTAATATTCTAAATCAGATCACATGGTCATGGATAGGAATGATGGGCTCTATGGAAGCCCTACATTAGAGGGTCTTGGTGAATTACATTGATGAGACTACTTCTTGGATAAATTCACCTTCATAGAACTAGTCGATTTTGGTTTGAATCCATTAGGTGCCATGGACCCATTTCTCATGTGTTGGCATGACTTAATAAATGGGTAAAAGGTTGGGGTGGTGTGCAGTAAGATTGTAGACATTCAAGTTTACATATATTTTTGGATAAGGTTGGATGTACAAGAAATTATTACCAAATATGATTAAAGGTATTGATAATAGGTGATGATTCTTCCTCATTTAAGGTATTAAGATTGGACCTTAGTGGGGTAGGGGGAAAGCTAGGATCATGAAGTCAATCATGGACAGAGTAGTGAAGTATTGGAAATGTCACAGAGAAAATAGAAAAATCTAAATTGGGCTCTCATAGATGTACATCCCTCTACAAGGGTTTCTAAATGGATTTTCTCTCTTTGTATGTGAGGCATTTGAGAAACCTTGTAAAAATAATTTCCCTCCATCGATTAGTAGAGATAGAGAGACCTAATCTCCTTCTTTTTTAGGGAATTCTATAGGGGCCTCTTAGGCTTATGTCTGTCATTATACATAATATTCTATGTAATTATGAGTAATACTCTGTAAATATGTAAAGTAAATGAATGGTTGTTTGAGAGTAGGTACAACCATTTAAACCAAATCATCCATGTATAAATATGCATAAATTATAATAGAAATCCGGTTGAAATTCCTTCCCCAATTCTATTTTTCCTTTTGTATTCTCATATGTGTGTTCATGATGTTATTACTAAGATGCAACCTATTCTTGCATGTTGTAATTTGGGCTTATAACACTTGGCATCATTTCCCCCATGATTTGGCTGGCTGGCAGTTGCAGTGAATGAAAGCGTGGACTAAACTTGCAAGAGGAAACAAGTGAAGAAGATTAATAGGAAATGAAGATAAGCCTTACAAGGATGGCTTTTGAGAATATTTTGCTTCCTCAAAAAGTGCTCATGTATAATAAGGCTTGTGGAAAACGAAAAAAATCTACAATTTTTTTAAGAAGATGCTTGTGGAATGTGGATATTGTTCGTAAATGATCCAAATTTATAAAGGAATGAAATGAAATATAGAATTAAAACAGAACACAAAGATATAGTAATACTAAACTTCAATTAATAAATAGTAAATGTTGAAAAATATTTACAAGTAGAATGAAAATAAACTATCTTGGGTGATGGTAGTTGATGAGCCTCATCATTGGGTAATTATATGGGCCTTAATTCACCTACTAGCTTAGTTAAATAAACTCTTCTCACAACTTATTAAATGTTTTGATTATATTTTGTTTAATGGGATGAGTTAAAGTGAGATATTATGCCTAGTGGACTAGTATGCATTGAATGCAGGTTTGGAAGAGAAAATCAAGGAATTTTGGCAAGACTAAGGTTTGAAAATCAAATGAGACAAGGGAGAGAGACTTTAGGAGGTAAATTCTCCTAATTTACTCCTCCCCCATTCGAATATTAAACCATTAATCACACCATCTTGGAGTGCAATCAGCCAAGTCATGAAGATCAAAAGGCAGTCGAGTAAGTGATAGACAAAGAGTTAGTTCATCTCTAGTTTGGGAGATGAGACTCCCTATATTTAAGGAACTCATTGGGGAATCTAGTTGTATAAGTAGAGAGGCCTAGAGCCTCATTAGGATTCTATTTCTTTTTTTTGTAAAAACACTAGTTATTTTTGAGCTCCAGACTTGTGGAAGATATTGATGTAATTTTCTGTTTTGATAATGAAAATGAGATTTTTCTTGGTCCAGCACTGAGTTAACTTAGAGGGCCGAAGCTCTTGGGTTAGATCCCAACCCTAGTAGCAAAGGCTCCTCTTCTTGTATCTGTATGCTTGGCTTAGTTTCATAGGTTCATGGTTAAATTGTCTCTAGAAGTATTTCATTGCAAATATTGTGGATTTGATTAGTTGTTTATTAGTTTGCTTCCATTTGTGCTTTACTTTAGTAGCAAGTTAGAAGGGATAAAAGGAGAACCACAAAGCTATCAGTAGGTGTCTTGGCCTCACCTCTTCCCTCAAGGACCATGATTTGAGGAAAAGACTCTTATGCAACCCCAAAAAGATAGATTTCCATTTTCTCATAAGATTTAGAGTTTACTATACTTGAACTAGCATTTGATCATTTTTGCAAGTGTATGATTTAATTACCATCTCTTCCATCTTCATTCTTACAATAGATGTCATCCATGATTCCATTTTATTCAACAATTTTCCTCATGCATGAAATAGACAGCTAGTTCATTAAATTTTGTTTTTCTAGCTTGTTAGAATTCTTCTTGTTTACATGACCTTTTGGAAATTATAAATTTTTGATGCAAAGCGGGTGATTCATAAATATAAAGGGATATCATATCAAGCAACCACCTTCCAATTCCATTTATTCATAATCATTCCTTGCTTTCACCAAGATCTTCACCAATCTCATCATTTTAAATAGAAATTTCTCCAAGCATGTTGAGTGAATCCAACCATCTCCTAACCTTGGTTTTGCGTTTTGAGTGATCCTAAGCATTTTATCACTCCATTCCACCCATCCAATACCTTTCCTAAACCTTCTAGCACCTCCAGCAACCATCGTTTTTCTCTCGAATGTATCGTATAGAAATACCAGGTATCTTGTAGGTTTTTAGTACATCCTGTAGGTTTTCGTGTAGTGGCCTGTTTTGAGGCCAAATTGAGGGACAACTTCTAGGAAGCCACACTAGGTCACCCAAGGGTCTCCCAAACCTTCCAACCATATCCTTAATCTCCCAACCATCACATAGCATCACTAAGCCACCTGCCACATCACCAAAAGAGATTAGGGTTTACACTTGATTTTCTAGAAAAGGAATAAAAAGAACAAAATAGATTTATTTCAGTCCTTTACATGCATAGTAGTGATGTTTGATGTCTTGAATTTCCATGCTTTAGATAGTAGCATTTCATACATTTTGGCTTGGAATTCTTGTAAACCATAGCTTCTCAGTAGTTAATTAGAGAATGGTGTGTTTTTAGCATAGGATTTTAGTCATTTTCCTTATTTGCAGTAGACAAGATTTCTCCTAGAGTATATTTATCTTTCTTTCATCAGCAATCAAGCTCCTTCTGAATCCATAGATGCCTAGCTTGAAAACCCTAGTGGTCTCTCACCAGCTGAACAATGACAAAAGGTAGAACCATCACTTTTACTTCTGTATATAGCACGGTCACCTCCAAGTTTGTATGAACCCTAGGTTGATAAAGTAAAGCTGGTAGCTCTAGGAGTTGCAACATTCTTGCTACAATACTGGCGGTCATCAGCTTTTGGTGCCGTTGTCGGGGAGCTGTCTAAGTACTATGTGATTACTGCTTTATTTCTTCTATTTCTTGTTTCTAATATTCTTCTCTTAGTTTAATTTCTGCAAAAGTAATTTAGTTTGCTTCCTTTTTCATTCAGCATTCTTTTCTTTTCTTTCCATTCTACAAGTAATATTTCAATCAAGTAGTTAATTTTTCATTCAGTCTGCAATTTCAATTCTGCAATTACTTTCAAAGTTTGAAAAAACACAAAACCAAACAAAAACATTTCTTTTCATGCCTCGTAGGAATAGGGATAACTTAGGGAATTTTTTTCCAAATACCCCCACTGCTTCAAACAACCAACCTTCCCTCTTCTTCAGTGGTTGTGAACTAGAGGAACCCTTAGGTGAGAAACCATACATATTTGAAGAACCTACAGGGGAAGAAGAAGAAGGAGAACCTATGGCTGAAAATAGAAACGACAAAGGAAAGAGAGAAAGAGTTGAGGGTGCCTTCCCCATCATGGAAACCAATGGGGATATTAAGATGAAAAATATAATCCCTTCTTCCCTTCCTCATTTCCATGGCCTAACCACAGAAGACCCATATACTTTCTTATTTGGTTTTGTTATCATATGCCAAACCTATGACTATACAAATGATGATCATAAGTTGAAACTATTTCCATCCACTCTCAAGGATGCAACATTGCGTTGGTTCATGGGTTTACCTGGAGATATCATTACAACTTGGGGTCATATGTAGCAAGACTTCAACAAAAAGTATCAGGACTACTGTAGGTCTAAAGACACTAACGAGGAAATTTTTAGGATGACCTTAGGCAATGATGAATCCCTAGAGGATTATGAAGAAAGATTCCAGCTTAGCTACAAAAGGGCCAGGTGCACACTTGACCCTGAGTCACTGAAGTTGGTCCTGCTTAGAGGAGTAAGGGAAGACCTTCTAGATACCCTACACTTGTTAGCAGGAGGGGATATCTACTAGTTACCCTATGAGGATATCAAGATTGTCTTTAGAAACCATTCTAGGATATCTAGGAAAAAGGGTAGGGGTAGTCAACCTATGGTTAGTCCATCCTCTTCCAATTCATCCATCAAGGGTAAAATTGGAAATATACTGGAGGATTTCAATAGTCAGATGTTGCAAACCCTTTCCCTACAGATGGAAACTATGCACTTTAAGAGAAAGTAGGAGGAAGTAAAGAGATCCTTGGCCATTTTTTGTCTTAGATGCATGAGGACGCACCCTATGAACGAATGTCGATTGAATTCTATTAAAATTTTCTTAGTATATGAAGAAAACCACTCCACAGAAAAGTGCCCCTCTTTACCTGGACCCAAAGTTGTATATCAAGGAGCTGAAGGGGTCATTGAATAGCTCTGCTACATAAACCAAAGGAGATATCATGGGCCTAGGCTATACCAGCAGGGCACGCTATTACAACTCCAACCAGACCACATCCATACCTTCTTGGGGACCGCTTGCTCATCCTTCCCTGTCTACACCTCCTCCTTGGTCCTTTTCACCTCAGTGTCATTCCCAGCTAGCCAACCAGTCATTTCAACCATATGCTTCACCACAACCTCAGTGGAATGCACCACCTTAGTGGTGGAGGCCCCAATAAAACAATGTTCTAGCTTTATTGCCTTCACCACTTGCCCAACCACAAATTTTACACTCTGATTCACCTAAACAACCCTAGATGCCTGCTCAGCCAAATCTGAAACCAAACAATAGACGGGCACAACAAGTATACAATGGAGATACATCATATCCAACTTATGATGTGGAGATTCAAGAAATCAACTTGATATATGGGAGATTACTCTTGGAAAAGGAGCCTCTACCTCCACTTAGGGAGGTTGAGTAAGAAAGACAGGAAAGCGTGCTTAAAGTAAATCCACCACCCTTTCCTAAGATATTAACCCAACCAATCCAGCCTACCCTAGAAGAGACTGGACTTCTTGGAGAATTGAAAATCCCATGTGTCAAAATTCCACTTCTCTAAGCTATTAAGGATGTACCTATTTAGAAAAATTTGATTAAGGAGAAGTGTTTCAAGCATTCAGGGAGGTGAAAAAGAGATGCCCCTACCATTAATGTCATTATACAACTGCCTAACTTAATGTTGGGGTATGTAATCTGTTCAAATTATTTGGACCCTAGAAGCCCTGTAGTAGATGTGCACATCAATGACAATATTATCCCACACACTTTGATCGATCTTGGGGCTACCATTAATGTGATTACCAAGGACACCATGCTCAAGCTCAACCTCCAAGGTTCACTGAGGAAGACCACAACAGTTTTGAAACTTGCAGAGTGATCCACAGTGACCCCTGAGGGGATTGTGGAGGATGTGAACGTCTCCATTGAATCTTGGGAATGCCCTGCATATTTCCTAGTTCTTCAACCTAAGGCTAAGCTTACAGGTTACCCTCTCATCCTTGAGAGGCCCTGGTTAGCCACTTTCGATGCTTACATTAGCTGTAGAGATGAAAATATGACCATCAAGAATGAGAATATGTCCAAGCAGTTAGTCGTATACCCTCCTGCTCAACCATCTCTAGAATATGACTTACCTTTGTGGCTAGAAGAGGAGGAGGAAGATGAATTTTATTCAACCCAACTCTATACTTTAGAAACAACCATGGGAGGGGGACAACAAGATGAAGATGATTTGATTGAACACATACTCCAAAGTCCAACTCCCAGTACACTGTCCTTAGAAGAAGTAGTAAAGGAAACCCAAAAAGACCATCAAATTGATCTATTCTTAGCCGATTCCAACACTATCTGTGTCAAAACCATAGAATTCGGTCTCGAGAGAACTTTGAAAATCAATCCATCTCTTTCTGTTATCCAAGAAGAAAAGTTGTGCAACATGCTAAAGGAACATTTGGATGCCTATGCTTGGAGTTACCAAGAAATGAAGGGAGTGCACCCCTCAGTGTGTACTCACCATATTTATATCAAGGAAGGTTTGAAGCCAGTCTAGCAACCCCAAAGGAGGATGAATCCAGCTCTTAAATATACAGTCAAAGAAGAACTACAAAAACTGCTAGATGCAAGATTCATTTACCCTATCTCAGATAGTGAGTGGATCTCTCCTTAAATATTGGTTCCAAATAAAAATGGTAAGTGGAGGATTTGTGTCAACTATAGGGAGTTAAACAAAGCCACAAAGAAGGACCATTTCCCTCTACCTTTCACCGACCAAGTGCTAGATGGCTTGGTAGGGAAAAAGTTTTTCTCTTTCCTAGATGGATTTAGTGGGTACAATCAAATCCAGACCAGCCTGGAAGACCAGGATAAAACCACCTTCACTTGTCCTTGGTGTACTTTCGCCTATAGGGTCCTTGCTTTTGGCCTATGCAATGCTCCTACCACTTTTCGGAGAGAAGTCATGAGTATCTATTTTGAGTTAGTCCATGATGTATTAGAAATCTATGTGGATGATTTCACACCTTATGGAGGTGATTTCAAGGAGGTTCTGTCCAACTTAGGTAAGGTTATGCACAAATGCATTGAAATGAACCTGTCTCTTAGTCCCAAGAAACTTGAATTCTTGATGAATGCAGATACCGTGCTAGGTCATTCAATATCTCAGCAAGGACTACAAGTAGACCCAAACAAAATAGCTATCATACAAAGGGTCCCACCTCCACAAAAGCAGAAAGCTGTCAGAAGTTTCCTAGGGTTAGCAGGATACTACCAAAGGTTTATAAAAGACTTCATCAAGTTGGCTTCTCTTTTATTTGGGTTATTGGCTAGAGACTCTGAGTTTGTATGGTCAAAAAGTTGTCAAGAGGCCCTGGACACCCTGAAGGACAAGTTAACCACTGCACCGATTCTCTGACGCCCAAATTGGGCCCTTCCTTTTCATATTCATGCTGATGCCTCACACAAAGCCATAGGAGTAGCCCTAGGCCAGATAGATGAGAAATTGCCTTATGCTATTTACTTTATCAATAAGAATCTATCAAAGGTCGAACTGAAATACACAGTGACTGAAAAGGAGCTCCTGGCTATTGTGCATTCATTGAACAAATTTAGGCATTATATTATAGGCTATCAAACATTTGTACATACTGACCATGCTGCAATCAAATATTTAATGAATAAACCTGATGTGAATGCCAGGATTATTAGTTGGTTACTTTTATTACAATAGTTTGATCTAACTATTGTTGATAAGCCTGGCAAGGAAAATGTTGTTGTGGACTTTTTATCCAGATTAACTTTTCCTGCAGGTGAAGAGCGAATGTTTGATGATCAGTTACCAGATGACCACTTATTCACCATTTCAATTCTCTCCATGGTTTGCTGACATAGCAAACTATTGGGTATCTTTACGGTTCCCACCAAATCTGTCCTCCAAATAGAAAAGCAAGATTGTGAGGAAGAGCACCCCCTTCACCTGGATTAAGGGCAACCTCTTCAAACTTGGCCCAAATCAAATTCTGATAAGATGTGTCAGGGAGGAGGAAGTCTTTAACATCCTTCTGACCTGTCATGGGGCCTTGTGGAGGTCACTTTGTAGCAAAGAGGACAACATTTAAAGTGTTACAAGCTTAGTATTATTGGCCCACTCTTCATCAAGATGTGAAAAGATATACTAGTGAGTGTGATCGGTGCCAAAGGATGGGAAAGCCTACTCCAAGAGATGAAATGCCTCTACAACCTCAAGTGAATTTTGAGCCATTTGACAAGTGGGGCATGGAATTCATTAGACTTATTGATCCTCCTTCCAAGCAAAAGCAATATATCGTTGTGTGCACTGACTATTTGACTAAGTGGGCTGAAACCAAGGAAATTAAGGTAGCATTAGAGGAGAAGGTGGCCGAGTTCTTCAGGGAGAATATATTTTACAAATTTGGGTACCCTAGAGAACTTGTCACTGATCAAGGCAACTAGTCTACCTCCAACATCATTGATGACTTCCTCAACCAGCACAACATCAAGCATAAGACCTCCACTCCCTATCACCCACAATCTAATGGGCAAGTGGAGGTAACCAACACAATGTTGGAGGACATCTTGACCAAAGTGGTTAGCAAAAATAGGAAATATTGGGCAGATAGACTAGTTGAGGCCACCTAGGCCTATAATACCACATGGAAGACCACCACTGGAATCACACCCTATGAGCTGGTCTATGGGAAAAAGGCCCTGTTGTCCATTGAGTTTGAGTATAACACATTGAGGATACAACCCAACTAGATCTAGATCTCAGCAGTGCACAAAAAGAGAGATTGCTCCATTTGAATGGTTTAGATGAATTCAGAATGCAGGCCCTCCTACACAGAGAGGTAACTCAACTTCATAGGACGATTTGGCATGATAAGAACATCAAGGATAAGCAATTTCAAGAAGGTGATTAGGATTTGTTATATGGTTCTAGATATAAAGACTTTAAGGGCAAGTTAAGGATAATATGGTTAGGGCCTTATGTTATAGAGAGATGTCATGATAATGGTTCAATGCAGTTCAGAACCATAGATGCAGAGGCCATTCCTTTACTTGTTAATGGGAACATACTAAAATTTTATAAGAGGCCATTGTCAAAACAAGAGTTCATTGATGGTATCAATAAAATAGTGATGGTGGTGGAGCAAGTTTCAGCTCCTGCCTCATCAATTAACTGAGAAAAAGAAGAAGAGGAAAATAAGGAGACTCAGTTGAAAACCTCATGAAAAATAAGAAGAGAAAAATCATGAAAAAATTCGGTTTCCAGGTCAGCAGGAGGACGATCAGAGAACAAAGAATAAAAAAGGAGCCTATTTCACTCTCATTTTTATCTTTCCACCCATCATCATTCATAACTCCACCATTTATTTCATTTTTTCCTCTCATTTTATTTAGTTTACAAGGGGACTGTGTTTTCTACAGGATCCCCTAAAAACCTACACGATGATCATGTAGGAATTACAGTGGCTTGGGAATCCTACAGGATGTAACACTAGGGCAAGCAAATGATCTTCGATGTCAAAAAAATAGCATCCCTACATCACAATTTCATTACCATACCTCTCCCCATCTTGATCACCCTTGTATTCATCATTAAAAAAATCAATTTTCAAAAAATTTCATATTCTTCAAGAGAAAACACAGAGGAAAATGAAACAGAGGGAAAAAGTGAACAACACCTGAGTGTATTTCTCATTATTCACACTGCTAGACCTCATCTCTATCCATGCCATCCTCCTCAAAATCCCAGCAAAGGAAATAATTAAACATTCTGAGGGAGAAGCAGCTACAAGACATCCTGTAGGAAATCCTGTAGCAACCTATCCCACAGAATAAAAATCATGAGTAGCAGCAAGCTTCCAGCATTAATATCCAAGGTCAGAAGAAGTTCCAAAGAAACATCAGCACCATCATCTTCAACAACATGTACCTTCACATCAAGGAAATCATTAGAGGGCAATAGAAAAAGAAGGAAAAATAACATGCAACCAACACATAGGAAGCACCTCATGTCTTCAAAAAACTGTAAAAAGGTATTAGCACCACAGGTAAGTATCTCTCTCCACTCTCTCATTTTCATTATGTAGTCAAATGATGTAAAGGTTGTGAGTGAGTTGGTTTATAAGCGAAAGATGTCTAGTTAACTTGGCCACCTTCGTTCAGTTGACATTGATGGAAAATTTTAGGGGCTAATGTTCGCCCAGTGGGCTAATTTTCCATGATTTTTCCAAAAAAAAGATTCGCCAATTTCCAATTTTATAAAAGACGATTCGCCCAAATTTTAGAATATAAAATTATTTTACCTTAAAATTCGCCAACATTATATAGAGACTATATAAAAAATAACTATAAATTTGAATAATTTTACAAATATATCAATAAACATTTATAATTTGCATATTAGGGATTAGCGAGATTCGCCAATGTTTTAAACTTCAAGAAAATTTTCCATCCTTAAAATTTTCCTTGGTTGACAAAGACAAAATAGTTGGTCCTCCAACACATGGCAACAATCAAGTCAAAAAAAAGAGAGGAGAAGGACAAAAGCAGTTAAGGCTATAGATGCACGAAGTGGGAGTCGATTACAAGGAGAGGAGAATGATGAGTTGGTAGTGGGGACCAACAATCCAAAAACAGAAAACATACCTTGGCTGCCAGCACAACACCTCATTCAACTCGACCATAAGAGGAAAAAATTGTTGATCCCCATGCACTTATGCATTATCTCCTCCAGGCTCACTCTAGCAAATTCGCTCTCGTACCCAGGAAACCTACAAAAGAGAATAATTCCATCTTTCTCCTGCATAGGACTTCCTACAGGATTACACAGGAAATCCTATAGGATCACAAAGGAATCCTACAAGATACAACAAGTCAGTCTACAAGATTGGTTGAGAGTAGTTTCAGAAGCAGATACACAGGGGTTGGCTACAACAAACACCATGAGGAGGTAGGCTCTATATTTACTTCCATTTTTCCAAGTGAATTGAACAGAAAAATCTCCTAGTTTGAGTGAATTTGGCAGTTGTGTAAGGGAATTGTCTCCACAATTATTTCAGTCCCATTTACTTCTGCATTAAAATTTGTATCAACCATCTATGCTCCTCAAAATTCACCAACCAAAATGATAGTGTGGTTTAATAGAAGGGAGCCCATTAACACTATGAGAATCCACCAACACCCTCCTATGTTAGAAATCTTGATGAGGCATAATTGGATGAGGTATTTTGAGAAATTAAGGGGGTATGATCGTGAAGTGGCCCGAGATTTTTCTCTCTCCCTCATTCCACTGACCAGAGCCCATGCCATTGTTGTAGTGAGAGGCCTCTCCATAGATCTCACCCCTCAACTCATAAGTAGAATTACCACACTTCCCCTAGGAGTTCCTTGGAGAAAGGACAACAAGGGAGATAACCAGCCTGCCAAGAGGAAAATATTTTCAGAGGGAGAAGAGCCCATTGAGGACAAGAACGGAGTAAGGAGAACAAGCCTACCATACCCTTGGAATGAGGTAAGCTACCACCTTATTAAATACATATCATGTGAAGGTAGGTATAGTGTGGTTTATGGATATGACTTTATGCTTCTTGAAGAATTGAGTTTTTGAGTAGAAACACCTCCTCACTAAAGGCTCAACATACCATACTTCCTTTTGCAATCACTGATAGATACAAGCATAAATGCGTGGGAGGGAAACCACCAACAATTAGCCCACCATGGGTTAATTAGAATAATCATAGAAGATTCCCTCCACAGCCTCATGATTCCTATCTAATGGGCAATTTTCAGAGACATGCAGACAAAGGAGGATATCAAAGCCCTCACATATGACATTAGTCCCACTATCAATGAAAAGGATGAGGAAGAAACTGAAACAGATGAAGAAGAAGTAGAGAGGGATGAAGATGAGATAGATTAGGAGGAATAAGAGGAGAAATAGAAATAAGGTTATGAAGAAACATATGAATATGTCAAGGAGGAAACTGATAAACAAGATGAGGATCTAGAAGGAGAAGAACAGGGGAAAAACATAGGTGAAAATGACAATGGAAAAGAGGAGGCAGAAGACAAGGAGGAGTCACCTAGGATATCTCCAGAACCCATTGAGAGAGAGGCAGAAAATGCCCTCACTACCCTTAGCACCCCTATAAAAAAGGCAAAAGATAGAGGCAAACCCCCTTATAATTCAGAACAAGGAAAAGCACAAGGATAAGGCAGGGAAAACCCCAAACTCTAACCAAGGTTCCCATTGTTGTTGAGGACTCGCCAAAATAGCAGGAGAATATGGATCCTCCTATAAAAACTTAAGAAGAAGGATCCTCAACACTAACCTCCCCTAGGTCTCCTATCACATATATGAGAAGGCCTGTAACAATGCTTACCTCATCCAAAGGAAAAGACATCCTACATGATACATAGCAGGACCTATAGGAAGCAGAGGTAGTCCTATAGGAAACTCTTCTAAACCTACAAGAAACTCAAGAATTGGATGAGGAAAGAAGTAAGCAGCCATAAACAAAGAGAGAGAACCCAGAGCCAGAGGAACCTAGTGCTCAACCTAACCTTGACTCCTACTATAGATTTATTGAGGGGGACAAGGTCGTTCCACAAAAAATTACCATTCCATTATTCTTAGAGCTTGAGAAAGAGAGAGCCAGAACTCATAGATGGTTGCATATTTCCAAGTCCAAGGGAGTGGAGGACATTGGTCACATGGAGGAGAAGCTCAAAGAGATGGGTAGAGAACTAATTAGTTTGAGAGACAAACAGGTCATCATGAAAAATAAGTTAGGGGTAGAAAATGCATGGTTGAAAGGATAGCTGCAAGAAAGAGAGAATCAATTGGCATCCATGGTCAGTCTCTCTTTGGAAGCAATCCAGTGCAAGATGCCAGCTAAGTCCTATGCACTATACCTTAAGGAACAATGGTTGTAGTTCCAAATCAAGACCCTAGCACAAAGAGGCACTATGCCATTCCAGGATTATAGACAGTTCATTGATCTTTGTGATCAAATCACATTGGAAGATAGGGCCAAGATGTCTGAGTTTTATTTGCATAACATGGCCTTGACAGACATGAATGTATGGGACCCTAATGCAAAGCTAAGGGATTTATAGTTGATGGATTTGGCATCATGGATGAACCATGAGGAAGTAAGAGATGCAGAAATGAAGAAGATATTGGCAAGAGAAAAAACAAAGCCTCTTATGATCAGAGCTGAGCAGTCCAATCTAGTGGCACTCATCAGTACACATAATTTAATTGCAAATGATCCTAAACTTTCACCTAGGTATCTTGCTGCCCAGGAGCAAGCAATTACACATTTTGAGGACACGTTTAGATTATTAGGGGATGACAACATATAAGCTTGGATAAGGAGATGGAATACATTGCCATACAGTTTGAAGATCAAAGAGTACCACTCTCCTCAAAGGATGAGAGAAGCACTGAACATGACACCCATGTACAAGCAATCCATCCAAAGGCTAAAAGTCTGGATTGGCTTGAGACTTAGTCCCCCACTTCTCTTGGGGATGTTAGAATAAAGGAAGGAAGAGGAGGAAATAAGACAGTAGGAGGAGGTAGAAGAGAAGGCGGGATTCTATGAACAAGAAGAGGAAACCACAACAGAGGCATGGGATTTGAGGGAGGCCACTAGAGCTATGAAAGATGTCATGGATATTGATTAAGTTTCTCAGAGGATGAGCAACACTTTCAATAGGCGAGTAATGATGGGCCTCATCATTCGGTAACTATATGGGCATTAATTCACCTCCTAGCTTAGTCAAATCAACTCTTCTCACAAATTATTACATGTTTTGATTGTATTTTGTTTAATGGGATGAGTTAAATGGAGGAATATTTGAATGGGGGAGGAGTAAATGAGGAGTATTTACCCCCTACAATCTCTCTCCCTTATCCCATTCGAGTTTCAAACCTTAGTCTTGCCAAAATTCCTTGATTTTCTCTTCCAAACCTACATTCAATGCATATTAGTCCACTAGGCATATTATGTGTCACCTCATGGTTATGTAAATGGGCTACAAAAAGCCTCGCTAACTCATGTTGAAACTAAGAATTTTCCACTAGTTCACAGAATTCAAAACATCGTTGGTGTTTGAAACAAGAAACTGCAAGTGGGCAGGCCTGTAATTCTCTTAGAGTGGTGGGCCCTTCTCTTATGATTTTTCCTCCTTTGTGAGGCTTTCTCTACCTATGTCTCTCTACAAAACTGTCACTTGTTCTCTCCTCCACATACTCAAAATCACTTCCTCTGTCCATGGTTTCACTATTTAATTTCACAAAAAGTTACAGTGTGGGGAGACGAATGTGAATGGAATGGGGGGTAGGCTCTAGGGTTTATGAGTGACTGTGTGTATTTATAGCTAGGGCACAAATTAAGAGAATGAAAGGAGGCTGTATGGGATGAAAAACAAAGGATGAGACATAGGTGAGGATGGAAGAGATGATATATGAAAGGTTGTAGTGAAATAAACCAACTCATCTAGGGTTTATAGTGAGAATTAGGGTTTTATGAAAATGAGTGAAACTTTATGAAAATCTCAACAAGTGCAAACCAAATTGGAGGGAGAGGAGTGATACTTACTTTCAAAATATGGATTTGGAATAAATTTAGCATAAATTTGATGTTCGGAACATTTTATGGCTTGGCTAGCCTAAGTGTAGCGCCACTACTCAAGAGCGCAGCGCCACCCCACGAGCGTAGCGCCACCCCAAGGGCACAACGCCTGTTATAACTTGAACTGTCCAAAAAGTCTGTAAGCACAACGCCCATCCAAAACTTCTATAAGTGTAGCACCTTTCTCTATAAGCACAATGCCTAACTTCTTTGCTCACGTACACTTGCTCCTTTGATTTTTTCTCTCCTTGGGCTTTGGCAAACATGGCATAATGATTTTCAAATTAGGATGGGAGGGTTTTATATGAACTCCATTTGATTTTTTCTTTTGAAAAACCCACTTTTCTAATGTCTCTTTGTCCTTTTAAATGCTCTGTTTTTAGGTTTATTCTCTTTCGCTATTGCAAGTGGATTGATGCTCTAGATAACTTGATTTTTTGCAGTGGTAGGTGCTTGGCAACATCACAAGATGCTTAGGAGTAGTGGGGAACAAATATTACATATGAGAAGATAAAATTACATCATAAATGAAGATAAAAACAATAATACTGTTTTTTCACCTCAAAACAAGCTTTGACGTGAGAACTACATTAGGCTTTAAAATTAATAAAGTATGGCTTTACCAACCATTATTGGCCTCCTCATGTCCTTGTTGATCATTATTGGCATATAATCACTGAATTTGACCATGATGGGACCCTAAAACCTAATGAGACCAAACCCTAAGACCTAATGAAATAAACTGCAGAGTGAACATGAGCCATGACTGAAATATATGAAAGAGGATCAACAAGTACAGATCATGAGGGAAAAATTGAAGTAAACCCTACCATCAGTGAATCCATGACCTAATGGAATGCAAACTCATCAGTATGGGACTCCTATCATGCAAATTTAAAAGAGTAGATGTTGATCATTGATGGCAGTGTGAAGACACTAGCACTAACATTGGCTCCAATGGGGATGGTAGCTCCTTGGAGGTGCCAAGAACACTGTAGATCTAGTAGCCTTATCCATTGGGCAACGGAATCAAAACTTTTCAAAAACTGAAAACTGACACAATGCAAACTGAAACTGACTCATGACTCAAACTGTGATTAGAAACTAAACTAGAACCAACAAACCTTACACATATCATTCAAACTTTATAGCCTTCACCTCGGGCCCCAAGCTGAAATGACTGTGTACCTTGAATTCTTGGAATGAAAAGGAAAATGGTATGTACAATGATCATATCATGATTTCAGAAATAACCTCAGAAGTAGTAGTTCTTTAGGAGCCTACCATTAACTGGCCCTCCTGGACAATCCTAACCATCCATCTCCTTGAGTAAAAAGGCATTCTTTCCCTTGTATGCTACAATATTATAGGGTCCTTTCCAAAAGTTTTCAAACTTACCATGCTTTCTTTTGTCCTCATTCTGAGCATCGCATCGCAACACTAAATCCTCTAGTTGAAATTTGTCTGCTTTAGTTTTCCGATCATAGATTTTCTTGATATTTTCCTAAAATTGGAAATTATTTTGGAGAAATTCATCCCTTGTTTGCTGTAGATGAATCATGTGACTGATTCTTCACTAAAAGTCATCTTCTTCAGTGCCAGCCTCCTGTAACAATCTCATAACCGGAACTGCAAGAGATGTTGGAAAAACTGTGTCAATGCCATAAACTAATTCAAATGGAGACATACCTATGGATCTCTTCTGGCTCACTCTATCAGCCCATAAGGCATTAACCAACTTCCTATGCCAACTTTTCTTATTTGTTTCCAACATCTTCTTGATGATGTTCACCAAAGACTTATTTGATGACTCGGCCAAAACATTTCCCTGTGGGTAATATGTTGTAGAATGACCCAAAGTAATGTTATACTTGCTGCAAAATTCGATCATCCTCTTTGATTTGAATGCGACTGCATTATCTGTGATGATTTTACTAGGACAACCAAAATGAGATAAAATATTTGACTCTAGAAATTGGATGATTACCGTATCTATGGCTTGTCTAGGTGGAATTGCTTCAATCCACTTGGTAAAGTAATCGCTTACTGTTAGGATCCATTTGTGCTGCGCTGACGATGTTGGATGGATTTCCTCGATGAAATCAAGTCCCCACTGCTAAAATGGTGCATTGACTTCAATAGGTTTCAGAGGAAGAGGCGGCATTTTTCTTTTCCCTTGAAAGACCTGACATTCCTGACAGCTCATAACTGTTTTGTAAACATCTGAAAATAGAGTCGGCTAGTAATAACCAACACTTAACATTTTGTTTGCCATTGTCTTCCAAAACAAATGACCACCACAATCACCTTTGTGAAAGTAATACATCACCTCCTGAGCTTCCTCTTCAACCAGATAGTTAAGTAACACACCTCCTGGATCTTTCCAATAAAGGGCATTATTTAGAATGTAGAATTTAGCGGCTTTGAGTTTGAGTGATCTACCTTTGTTTTTTGTCATTCCTGAAGGTGGAGAAAGGTGCTGAAGTACATACAATATGTCTAAATACCATGGTGACTGAAGAAACATTTCAGAAACTTGAATGAGAGAGCCTTCTTCTACATCTTCTGACATGGATGCAATGAGATTGATATCTAAAGCATGCAGATTTGATTCAGCCATTAATATCACCAAGCGTTGTCCTTTGATCAGCTTTGTGGGTTTAATCTCTAGATCGTATTCCAACATCGTTGCAATTGACTTTCCCCACCTTCCTTCTAGATCAGTTTGTATTAGCACATCCTTTATTGTTGCATTAGGAATGTATGCTATGATGTGTGAGTGTAGAATATACACTCTGAAATCCTTCAAATCTTTGACAAGAGAAAGAGCCTGTTTTTCAATTATATTATACTGCAAGGTAGCATCTCTGATGGTCCTATTGAAAAAGAAAATGGGCTTCTTTAGCTCTTCTCTCTTTTGCATCAATACTGCAGCCAAGGTATGGTCAGACGCAAATTAAAATATGATAAAATATTGAGTGTAATCAGGACTAATCAAGATCGGGGCTGTAGATAAAGCATACTTTACCAGATTGAATGACTTCATGGCATCCTTCGTCCATTTTACCATGCTATCCTTTTTCAACATGTTAGTTATTTCTCTTAATTGTTTAGCTAGATTGGGTATGAATCTGCGTAAGAAATTCATCTTACCATTAAAATATTGTATATCCTTCTTGTTCCTTAGAAAATATATTTGCTGAATTGCCTCCACCCTTGAAGGATCAATGCGAATGCCTTCTTTTGAGATAATATGACCAAGAAACTTTCCTTCATCCATGGCGAAAAGACTTTTCTTTGGATTAAGAGATATCCCGAACTTCCTACATCTCTGAAACACAATCTTTAAATGGTGTAGATGCTCATCATCGGAGCCTAAAAATATTGTTAAAGCATCTAAATATACAACCAGAAATACATCCTTTTCATTGGTAAAAGTAATGTCCATTGCTCGCTGAAATGTGGCTCCAACATTCTTCAAACCAAATGGAATTTTAGCATAATGAAAAGTTCCCCAAGGTGTGGTAAATGTAGTTTTGTCTCGATCATTTTCATGCACTAGAATCTGATTATAACCTGAATATCCATCGAGTAGTGACATGCGCAATGCTCCAACCACTCTCTGCAAGATATGATCCATCTTCAGAAGTGGGTAATTTTCCTTCAAAGATACCTTGTTAAGGTTCCAGAAATTGATACACAATCTTATTTCTCCAGTCTTCTTTCGTACCAAAACCATGTTCGAAATACAATCAAAAAATCTGATTGGGACAATTATACCAACTTTGAATAATCTGTTTACCTCTTTTTCAATGGAAGGTAGCAACTTTGGGTTAATTCTTCTCAATTTTTGTCTAAACGGCTTCTAATTAGGCTTGATGGGAATTGTGTGTTGAATTATATCTTTGTCATACACCTTCAAATATGAATAATCCCAAGCAAACACATCAGAAAATTTAGATAAAAATATAATATATTTAGTCTTTACCTCAGGAGACAATGCTTTGGACAATTTCACAAAGTTGGGCTTATCTGTTGTTCCAAGATTGACATCCTCAACTCCTTTATCTGTAGGCACCAAGCTCAACTTTCTAGCCACATCCTCTTGATCAAAAAGTTCTTCTAAAGGTATGAGACCTTTAGGAATAATGTTGTCTTTCAGCTGCAATATCTCCATTTGGTTCACTTCAATTTCTTGTTCATCAGTATCATAGTCATCATCTATGGAAGCATCCTTGTAATTTCCTTCATTCTGCAAAAAGGTATTGATTTAATTATCATCCCAAAACACTTGCCAATACCTTAAACTATCAAGCACAATAGGTTGCTGTTTGACATGAATTTCAAACTTGTTGTTGGATTTCATTGGGATCTTTAAATTGCTTGCAGTAGTGGTGAGTGAATCTGCAATAATATTCTGAGTCCGGGGTATAGCTGTCAAAGTATAATTAGGAAACATTCGCAAGATGTCTAGAACTGCATTTCTGTAAGCTCTCATCCGTGGGTGCTTTGCTTGATACTCTCCCTTTACCTATTTGATTACCAACTCTGAATCTCCATAGACCGAAATCCTCTTTGCATTTAACTTCTTCAAAATTTTCAGACCTGCAATCAAAGCTTCATACTCCACTTCATTGTTAGAGTAGTCAAAAGCCAATTTGTAAGAACATACTCTAACATTACTAGGGACTTTGTTAGGCTGGAAAGCAGGGCTCCGAATCCAAATCCCTATACCAGCACCATCCTTACCCATAGCTCTGTCAAAATCCATGCTCCAAAGACCTGCCTCTTCTTCTAGATGCTGAAATTTTGTTTCCTTCTCTTCCTTACCTTGACTGATCTCTTCATTTTTCTGTTGTTCACTGTCTCTTTGCTGCTACTCGTACGTGGACTTCTCAGAAGAACTTGCTATTTTCTATCATTCTTGATCAAGGGCTGCTCTAAAATTTTCTGAAATCTTCGGAACGTCTTTTACTTCAACTAACTGACTATCAAAATCATTGAAACCACTATCTGAATATAGTACAAATGATTCTAAATCTGTATGTACAACGTTTATTGGATGATTGAGTGGTTTCCCTTTGTTAGTAATCATGTATTTCATTTTCTTCTCCCTATATAGTTTTCTTAATTGGCCAAACATGGGAATGCTAGCGTAAGAGAAATCAAGTTGTACATTTCCTTTAAGTTTTGCACCCCACGATCTGGAAAAAAGCATACCAAACTGTGGTGGAATGTCAGCAACAACCACATCCATCAGAACATTCTTGGCTGGAATTTAGTCTAACGATACCACCAAGCCTTTGATAAGACCAATACAATGGACCCTACCAGAACCAAAAGAGTACAGGTCATGATATTTTTGAGTAATGTCAAGGCCCAGTTTCTCCATAATGGCTTTTGGAATCAGATTATGAGAGGCTCCAGAGTCGAACATGGCATTATGGAGAACATACTCGTGTAGTCTAAGGCTTATATAAAATGGAGGAAATTCACTATCTTTGGACTGACCTTCTAAGGCAGGGCCAAAAATGAGCTCAGGATGATCATCTTCTACATTGACCATATCAGATAAAGGATCCATATGCAAAATTTTGGACACCTCGTGTTTATAGCTGTCGTTCTTAATCAACTGAGTCAAAGGAATTGAAACTTTTAATTTAGAAATTTCATTTTCTAAACTAGTTAGTGAAACTTTCTCTACCTGTTTGACAGGAAGGTCCTTTTTTTTGCTCTTTCTTTTTCTACACTTTGCTAATTATTTTTCTCATTTGCAACACTATTTGCTAATGGTCCTTTCCTGGAAGTTGAATCATCAGGCTTTCTCCCTTTCTTCTTAATGTTTGTGGAGTCGTTTTTGGATTATGATTCCTTTCTCTTTTGAATTGGACTGACTGGTACATCCCTGCTTCTCAATGAATATTGATTTTGTTGTGTTGTTAATGCATTCATATATCCTTGCTGATAATCATCTGACTCATCCTCCAAAACTGCCTCATTTGCTAGTATATAATCTTCATCCTTTTGGGTATCTGGAACCTCCGAATATTCTTCATCTTCCGTCAGAAAAATGGGCAAACCATCAACAGTGAAGAAATGATTTTCCTCAACCACTGAATCATCATCATCTTCATCCTTTATTTCGTGCACATAGTTTTGCTGTAAAGGAATTCTGACCTGCTACCGTTGTGCTGTCTGATCTTGTGCTTTTTTCTCCCTTTGTTTAATCTTGAATTTGAGCTGATGTTGTCCTATGAAGTTTGGATTCTTTATTGGTGTCTCAGGTTTAGCTGCAGCTGTCAACTGGTCAAACATCTTCTCAATTTTCTAGAGAAAATTATCCACCTTAACATCTGAGGTAGATGCTTCTTCCTTTATAGTCACCTTCTTTTCAGATTTCATCCATGCTCTTTTGGCCAAAAGATATACTTCTACACTTACAATGTTCTTCTGCATATCTTCAAGTGTGGTAGGATCTCTTTCTTGTAACCGATATTCCATACCAACATCGAAACCGTGTGGAAATTTGAGCAATGCTAACCCTATTAGTGGTCTAATGTCAGCTGGAATAGCATTATAAACTGCATTGAACCTCACACAGCAATCTTGTACACTTTCACCTACATTCCTTTTAATATTTTCATACTCAGATAAAGATTGGAGTGGGTTCTTCTTTACCTCCCACCAGTCAAGGAATTGTCTATGCATAACTGACAAAGTTTTGATAGAGGTTGTTGGTAAAGCTCGAAACCATTTACGAACCTTGCCTCCAAAACATTGCAAAAATAATCTCATTGTCACATTTTCTTCATCTACCTCATGTAGGTCAAATAAGTCATTTATTATGTCAACATGTTGCTTCACTGTAATACTTTGAGTGGCATCAAAAAGAGGTATCTTACTTTGGTAATCAATGGGCATATCATATAAATTCTAAGGTAGAACATGGGGTGCATATCGGGTAGCCATGACTCGAGGTGGATTTGAAACAACGGTTGGACTAGTTGGGTTTAATGGAGTGGTTTACGGAGGAGTAGGGGTGATATGTTTTTGATTGGATATGATAGGCTGAAATGGAAGTGTAGGTATAAACTGAGGTTGTGAATGGACTTCAGAAATTGATGGGAATACTGCTGAACTAAGAGTAGTAGATGCTGATTCTGAAAGCTCAGGGATATTGGTGATAGTCTGAGTTGCCTGATTAATATGTGGAGAGGAAGGTGCAAGCTAAGGGCTTGTTTGAGTGAAAATGTCTTGAAAATCAATGAATGGGGTATGAGTCTTGCGAGCTACTTCTACAGAAATGCTTTGTAAGAAATCAAAAGTATGAAGAGGTTGTGAATAAGAACTCTCTGAATAGGAATTATCTTGAAATATGGAAGGATCAAGAACTGGTTGGTCAATCCAACTTAAAGACTTATTGTGGAATAGACTTTGCTCAAAATTAACATCAAATTCATGATCTTGCAAGGTGTACTCTAACTTTTTTGGGAATGAATTGACTCTAATGAGGGAATTTTCACTTAGTGTTTCTTGATTTACAGTAGGTCTCTCTACAACTTTCTTATAATTTCGGCCAATGCGTTGAGGCTCACTAACAATGTCTCGAGGATTGGAATCCGGGTTGTATCTGGTGTACCTTCCTGAAGCCAATATGTTCAAATTCTAAAAAATTTCTTATTTCTTTACAACTTTCCAATTTTCAGCCTAATGAATTCTAAACTTATCATCCAAAAGTTCAGAACTTCTTGAAAAGAATCAAAATTACTGGGGTGTAATGATATTTCTTCCCTACTATGGTCACCACTATGTTATCACCTAGATTAACCTTAGGCTAAATGGAGGCAATTCTAGGGTAACCACAAACCAAGCTTAACCTGGTAGCTAGCCCTACGAGGCCGAGAGAGGGCTCTCTCCTTATGAATCTCAGTCATGATGACTAGATTAGGAACACGATTTTATGCTAGGTATAATAGCTCAAGGACTTTGATTGATTTTGTTGATGTTTTTGCCAGATCAGGAGGAGCTGGGAAATTTTGGGCCTCAGAAACTAAGATAAAATCACAAGGATTCTATGGGGCAAGGTAGGTATGATCTTCAGCACCTTAAAGCTTGATGGGGTGAAAGGCTAGACTGGTAAGGAGCTAAGAAGGGCTTGAGAAAGTCAAGAATCCTTCCTTAAAAGATTAAAACATAAAATACTTGTGTTTTCCCAAGGTAGAGCATTAAAACCTAATGTATTCCACCTATCTGAATTGAAAACAACCAATCAGAAGAGATTACATGAAAGAGGAATACATAAATAACGTGTGAACAAATTAACAGAAGAATAAACACATGCTAAAGGCCATACAACAGGAATCCCATAAAAATAGTTGTAACTTTATTAGCTTCCTGCGAAAACTACTACAAAATGATAAGTGTTCAGAACATGAGCATCTAGCTGAATCCAAATCTTGCAAATGAGAAAGAAAATACATGATATAGACATTGCAATCCCTCATCTCACCATTAGGGGTCGAAAGAATGATAAGAGGAATTGTTTCAACCACTTCCAAATAAGGACCAAGAATATATGTAGTCAAACAACTTGCCTCTACAAGAAGGGAAATTGATTCATTTGCTTCAAAACCACCTCTAACTAATGAATCTATCCTCTAATACTATTTTACCATTACATTTACATTCCATGTCATCAATTACATCAGTGAAATCATCCATGAGGAGAGAGAAATCAAATTCACAGTCAAAACAGGCGAATTTTAGTTTTATGAGCAAAATGGTCATAAGCACAGCACCACTATCTACCTAATTTTGGAGGCCTTTCCCTTAGCCAAAGTGAGCCCAGGATAGATCATTGGAAAGGTATTCAATCCTAGCTTTTGGAACACCTAGAATTTTTGAATTTGGAGGTCATTTGCCCCCTCAAAAATTGAATCTCCCAAGACTACTTTTGTGTGTCCAAAAAGAGGCAGAGAGGTCATTTTTTGGTAGTTTTTGGACCTTTTGGTGAACCAGATCTGCTCCAAAACTTCTGACACTTTCCAGGGTGCATGTTCTCATCATTATGAATCCAAGAATGCCAACCCTTTCTCCATTTGATGCCCCAGGAAAAAGCGCAGCACCGCTTCTAGGCAAAATTTCTGTGTTGTGAATTTCAAAATTTCAAAAATGCAAAAACTTCTCAAAATTTGCCCAAATTTGGCATGGAACACCACCATCAACTACTTTGATGGGCTAGGGAGGTTTTAGCCAACATCATCAACCTATCTTGCTCCTTTTTTCTTTCCACCATGTGTCGGAGTATTTTCTTATCCCTGTTTGCCTTCTCAATAAGTCCTTCAAGATGTATGTTGATCCTCTCAAGCCAAGTTTCCCTATCATTTTCAATCTCCTACTCAATAGGAGTCAATGTGACATGAGCCTCTTTGGCCATCTGCCTATTTTATTTATTCATTTCCAGCTCCATGAGGACTTGCTTGTCACTCAATTGTTTGTTTTCCTGTTCCAAATATTTGATGATGAACTTGGTTCTCTCTAAGTTGTCCGCCAAAGCTTGTATTTGAGCTTCCATTTCTTGTATGATGATGTCTTTGATAACTTTTTTGTCTTGAGCCTTTAAATCAATGATTCAAACTCCATGATGAGTATAGTGCTATTGTGACTCCTCATGCTCAATCAAGTCAAAATCTCTTTCCTCCTCATCACCAAGATCTTCCTCCTACACTTTTTCCTTGCCTTTGCTCAACTGCTCAAACTGTACTGGTTTTGTCGATATAAAAGGAAAAGCCCCTTCCACACCTTGTGGAGATAACATTTTCCTGTGGACTCATGAAGAAGGCAAGGTCACTTCCACATCCCGTGGAGCAAACACTTGCTTAGCAACGACAAAAAGTCTCCTTGTGCCTCTGTGATATGTCAAGTACATTGGCATCTCAGTAGTTTTGGTTTCCTTGACATCTTTCCTTGTTTCCACATGGCTAGAAGGCCCACCTTCTTCTAGATGCACTGGTGAAGGGATCTGTAGACCTTTGAACATCTCATGAGCAATGAAAGTCTCCCAAGGAATGTTAAGAAGACTGAGATGGTGAAGAACAATGGTTTTGATCAAGGAGTAATGATAGATATTATTCAACTGTTGAGGGTATGGCTTCTTCTGTACAAGGTAAGCTATTTTGTCAATATTTCTAAACAATAAGTATGGGAGATTCATCATCTTTACCCTGGTGAAGTGCATGAAGAGTCTGATATGGTAAGCATACAACTAGGAGAATCTGCCTTCACAAGTGAAATATTTGATGATAATCCTCATCAAAGGAACATACATGTTCTCCAAAAATTGAAAGGGGAAAAGCCTGTTCACCTAGTTTCTATATTAAGGCTTGATGTATGACTCATACTAATCCTCATCAAGGTCCTGACCCTTGTACCATTTCTCACTAACATTAGGGATTCTAGTGGCCTCTCAAATGATAGCTGGTGATATTGTGAAGGTTACTCTCGCAAGTGTCACCTCATGTTTATGTAAATGGGATACAAAAAGCCTAGCTAACTCATGGTGAAATTGAGCTCTTTCCACTAGTTCACATAATTCAAAACATCCTTGGTTTCTGAAACAAGAAACTGCAAGTGGGCAGGCCTGTAATTCTCTTAGAGTGGTGGGCTCCTCTCTTATGATTTTTCCTCCCTTGTGAGGCTTTCTCTGCCTATGTCTCTCTACAAAACTGTCACTGGTTGTCTCCTCCTCATACTCAAAATCACTTCCTCTGTCCATGGTTTCACTATTTAATTTCACAAAAATTGACAGTGTGGGGAGACCAATGTGAATGGAATGGGGGGTAGGCTCTAGGGTTTATAAGTGACTGTGTGTATTTATAGCTAGGGCACAAATTATGAGAATGAAAGGAGGGTTTATGGGATGAAAAACAAAGGATGAGACATAGGTGAGGATGGAAGAGATGATATATGAAAGGTTGTAGTGAAATAAACCAACTGATTTAGGGTTCATAGTGAGAATTAGGGTTTTATGAAAATGAGTGAAACTTTATGAAAATCTCAGCAAGTGCAAACCAAATTGGAAGGAGAGGAGTGATACTTACTTGCGAAATATGGATTTGGAAGAAATTTAGCATAAATTTGATGTTTGGAATGTTTTATGGCTTGACTGACCTAAGCGCACTGCCACCACCCAAGAGCGCAACACCACCTCAGGAGCACAACACCCGTTATAATTTGAACTGTGCAAAAAATATGTAAGTGCAACGCCAGTCTGTAAGCGTAAAGCCACTTCCTAGGAGCACAGTGCCCAGCCAAAACTCCCAGAAGTGCAACACCTTTCTCTCTAAGCGCAGTGCCCGACTTCTTTGCTCACAAACACTTGCTCCTTTGAGTTTTTCTCTCCTTGGGCTTTGGAAAACATGGGATAATGATTTTGAAATTAGGATGGGAGGGTTTTATATGAACTCCATTTGATTTTTTCTTTTGAAAAACCCACTTTTCTAATGTCTCTTTGTCCTTTTAAATGCTCTGTTTTTCAGGTTTATTCTCTTTTGCTCTTGCAAGTGGATTGATGCTCCAGATAACTTGATTTTTGTGGTGGTAGGTTATTGGAAACATCACAAGATGCTTAGGAGTAGCGGGGAACAAATATTACATATGAGAAGATAAAATTACATCATAAATGAAGATAAAAACAATAATACTCTGTTTTCACCTCAAAACAAGTTTTGACGTGAGAACTACATTAGGCTTTAAAAATAATAAATTATGGCTTTACCAATCATTATTAGCCTCCTCATGTCCTTGCTGATCATTATTGGTGTATAATCACTGAATTTGACCATGATGGGACCCTAAAACCTAATGAGACCAAACCCTAAGACCTAATGAAATAAACTGTAGAGTGAACTTGAGCCATGACTGAAATATATGAAAGAGGATCAACAAGTACAGATCATGAGGGAAAATTTGAAGTAAACCCTACCATCAGTGAATCCATGACCTAATGGAATGCAAACTCATCAGTATGAGACTCCTATCATGTAAATGAAAAAGAGTAGATTTTGATCACTGATGGCAGTGTGAAGACACTGACACTAACACCTTTGTTGTATGTAGAAAAAATCCTTCCTTGACCTCTGCCTCCTCTGTATGTTTGTCCTCTTCCTCTTCCTCTTCCAAAAGTGTTCTGGCTTTCCTCATGAAAGGAACCACTTTTGTCTTTGAAAATATTTCCACTTGCTTGAAAAGCTTGCTCAATAGATTTTTCAGAATATCTATTGATTCTTTGCTCATGAGATTGAAGAGACCCCATTAGCTCATTCACAAACAACTGAGTTAGATCCTTAGACTCCTCAATAGCAACAACAACCCCATCAAATTTTCCAGGTAAACTTCTTAAAATCTTCTCAACAATTTTTTGGTCTTTTAAATCTTCTCCATAAGACCTAATTTCATTCACTATACCCATAACTCTAGTGAGAAAATTTTGAATAAATTTAGAGTTTTGCATGCACAAGGTTTCAAATTCTCTTCTTAATGACTGCAACTTAACAATTTTTACCTTATCACTTCCTTGATATGCTTGCTGCAAGGCATCCTATGCCTCCTTTTATTTCGTTACTCCAACTAGTCTGGGAAAAATAGAATCATGCACTGCATGCTAGATGAGGAAAAGATATTTTGAATCTTTCTTATGATTTTCCTTTAGCTAGTTTCTTTGGTCTTGACTCCAGCAGGCAAGTGTGTGAGCATCTGGTTTTGTATATCCATTCTCTACGAAATCCCACAAATCTTGTGAGAGAAACAATGTTTTCATCTTAATGCTCCAAAATCCAAAGTTCTCACCTTTAAACATTGGTATTTTTGGATGAGAAATATTCATATTGTTGGCCAATGCTGCTAACTGCTGAGCACTCCCACCAATAACTTGAATATGCATAGGCTTCACAAAATTACGAAAACTCTTGCAAATTGCTTTCACAAACTTTTGAAACCTCCTACCAACAACACACACTTTACATATAAATCAACTCTCTTAACCTAGCTCTGATACCATGTTAAATCTAGCAAGAGCATGCATATGAAAACATAAACAAAACTATTGAACAAAAATAAGAGAAGTCTGATTCTCAATCCATGAGTTGAACTCTCATTGGAATCTCATATCTCCATAGGAACAATGAATACATTATTATATAGCCCACATATTTCTAAGTTCATTATCCATTATCTCACTAATCTACTATCCCTAATAATTTTCTGAATGATGACTCACTACATCTATAAATTTTGTTGTCCTAATTCTGATAACTCAGAGCACAAAATTTGTTGGCTAATTTGTTAGCAATTACGTAGCTTTATTTTAAGCATTATCCTCAACAAATACTTACTGATTGAATGCACTATCATCACTGCCCAAACTGTAATACATGCTATGAAATATTAAAGCACTCTGCAATATATATCGTAACACTTAGTAAAATGATATTCCTGAGATATATAGAATGCAATGTAATACATGTTCTTAATGAAACAAGCAAAACTACTATATAAGATTCCTCCAATGTATATTATGCAGCATGATGTATTAATCATATAAGATACCAACAATATGTAATGCAACAATATTAATAATAGTTCAAATGTGTACTCTTCTGAGAGGCATAAGATATAACAATAGATGGTATTTTGCAATTTCATATATAATGCTACCAACTTAATGCATATGCACCATATAATACCATGAGAATTGGGTGACAGTGATATATAACAATGCCGTATGTATCAAATATATGTAATGTTATTGAATAATGTTGTTGAATATATTGATCCCATAATACTGTTGATATTGAATGCCATGCCAATTCGTACTCACCCAAAGATCGAGCACTGAATATTAATGTTGCATATTATTAACATTGATATTATATTTAACATTGAATATTCAATGCATTGTATTCACGTATTGTGACCATATATCATTGCATATAACCATTCCATATAAGGTTGCACATAACCATACCAATGCACATTAAATTAGAATAACCAATTTATGTTGGATATAATTCAATTTGATGCTCTTTTTAATGATATATTCAAATATGATCTAGATTCATGGCACATAATGATCAAACTCAGAATTGAGAACGTGTTTGTCCATAATGATGGTTGGCCTCTGTCCATCAAACATCTTTTTCATCATTGTCGGATTTCCCTTTTGCTTGGCCTATTGCATATAATCTCATTTAATGTTTTTCCAACCAAATTGCAACCTCCAATAATGCCACGATATCATAACACTATTAAAACCACTAAATTACTGCTAAGAATAGAAAATTTCTAACCAGACTAGGGTAACACATTTCTTATAGGCTTATCATTATTAAAATATGTAACATATGTTGTCATTAGTTTCTCTACCCTACACTCCTAAAACTGTAAAGTTTCTCTTTTTCATCACCCTCATATAATTTTGTAAAGTTGCTCGATGAGTTCATATTTTCAAAAATAACTCGTATAATCCTCTTAGCTAATTGTAGATTTTCAACTAGATATAGCTCTTCTATCACCTTCATTTGTGTGTAGCCTTCCATGAAGCCTCAAGGAGTGGATCAAACATTGGATTGAATTCTAGACACAATCAACTATGTATCCTTCAATATGTGTTCCAAAAGCCAACTTCATGACATCATCACACTGAAAGATATTTTTATCCATATGTTTAGTGTCCAATGTGGAGCTACCCACTCAATGAGCACTATGTAGGAAAGACAATGTCTGCTTGTTGATGCACCATTGCAGTCTTACGCACAACATTGTAGATGGGATTTTTCGATATTTCCTACTTGTGCTTCTCCTTAGTTGTTTCTCTCCAAACATTATCCTCCTTGTAATGTTAGAATTTCACCCTCTAGAAAGTCTTTAGAAGGATAACGATGTGGAATAGGAATTGAAGGTGGATTAGTCTGCACAAAGGGTTCCTTTTTATTTATATTACTCTTTCCTTATTTTTATTTTTATTTTTAATTTGGACCTTATCCAAATCCTCCATTTGTTCCTTTTACCACTAGTATAAAATAAGAAATTAGTGAGTAGGTGACTAAAAAAGTTAGTCACTACATCTTTCTCAAGTACTACAAAAAATTAGCAATATTAAGTAACCCAACTAAAAATGAGTAACCTCAATGACTAATTTAGTCTAAGAACAAAAATACGACTACCTAACATGTATTACAATAATAAAAAATATTCATTTATGTTAGCCATAATTTTAATTGTGTCACTTTAAACTTACAAGTGACATTGGATTCAAAGGTTGTTATAGATTGGTTCAAAAGATATACTTAAACACTTCTTTATTGGATCAATGAATGATTAGAGTTATGAAGATTATTAGAATCTTTGGGGTTATATCCTTTGATCAAATTCACTAGGAATTAAATTCAAAGACTAACAAATTATCCCAAATGGGAGTGATCTTACAGCTCCGTCAAATACATTATGAAGAATTCCTGCAAGGAAAAGTGTTGTTTAATTAGTAGAGGACATGTTTCCTTTAGTTGAAGACCTAAATTTTCATGTATCTCTACATTTTTCACTATCAATGTCATATCCATTCAACTTAGGATACTAGTTTTTAACTTGGATATCAAGTTGTTTATCCAGTTTAATTATACATTATGAACATAAAAATACTAGTCCCTTATGAATTTTTTTTAATCCTATGAGGATTTTGATATTGCCCAAACATTATATATTGCAGATATTAAAATATCAGGCCATACATGTGAAAAAAAATTAGTATATATTAAATTATGTAAATTACACTTTTGCATTCATATTAATACAAAAATTATGTTTTTTTCATATTGGAAAAAAATCATTACATTTCCCACCACTTAACTCAATAATTATTAAAAAAATTATGCCTAAATCAATAACTACTAAAACAATTTTTTTCTAAATTCTTCAACCTAAATCAATAATTTCCCACAACATAAATAATAATTTATAAAAAAATAACAAATCATTGCTCATCATGACTAGAAATTCAATGTTCGTCGTGACTAGCCCCTTGATTGTGACTGAAAGCCAACTCATTTGAAAAATCAAAGTTCATTTTAATGACTAGCTCATCGTGATTGAAGAATCAGGGTCCATTATAGTGACTAGCCATTGTGCTTCCACCTAGTATCATTAGTTTACTCTCAATATTAGTACTAAGTGAAACTTGGTCACAATTTCTACATTAATTTTTGCATTTCGTAGGAAGGGGGAGAGTTATTTTAGTATTGAGAGGGTTTTTTGGAAGTCTTTACCATGGAAAAACGAGTAGTACAAAAACTTGGAGATTGTTGAAGAGGCGAGCGAATTCATAGTTGAAGGTACCTACAACTTTGGAGGCAAACTATAACTCTTTGAATCTCTTATGTGAACCAATTGAACAACCTAATGGAAGCCCCCAGATTGATTTTTTGGTTGGATGAAGGTGGAGGGTGGAGGGACCAATTTTCAAGTGATGCAAGGATATCCATTACCAATTTATTTTCGCTAACGTGTCCCAACACTACTAAATATATGAATATATTTCAATAAAATAGTATGATTGTACAACTAAAATATTTAGTACCATCGAAAATTACAAGAATAATGTTTTTTTTGGTCAAACACATCCTTGTTCATTGATATCATTATGAACTACCTCAAAATAATTGTTCTTGCAATGGTTTTTCATGGTCATCATAATACCATCAAAAAGATATATGAGATAATTAAACGCAATAATTATGTATAGTTTAAACTTAAATAATTACCTCAAATGAAGGACCTTAGCCTTTATACATGGTCTTGCTAGAAAAACATTATATTAGGCACAATGGAGGAAATTGAAGACATAACCAATAAACATCCCCATAATAATTTCACATATTTCAAAGAGGCCTAGGACCAAATAGGCTAAGGTCTAACAAGAATTCTAGTGGAGTCACATTCCACTACCATAAAATATACAAGTAGGAAAGAAAACTTCTCAAAGGTTGCAAGCTAGCCATAATGGTGGGGCTTTCTCTTGGTGAGAACTTTATAAAGGGTGGAATTGGTCAAGATATTTTCTCACATGGCCGTGGTTGGGGATATTTTCATTCGAAATTAGTGTTATTATTCAGGCCTTTCCTCTCTTAATATCTTACTCTTTTTTACTGTAATCTCACTTCCTCCTATTTGCCCATGAAATAATTGTTTCATACCTTAGTCTAATTATATGGTGGCTACATGTTTAGTTCTTGCCTCGATTGACATTTACATAAATCCCAATGGAAATTAGTTTGACAACTTATTTTTTTTGGTGATATTAATAGGAAAATAACTAGGCAAAGGTGAGAATGGGCTCAATTGATGTAATAGCAAGTGTGAAGGTATTGTGTTTTTCTCTTGAATTTTCTTTTAGAAGCACAACCCTAGGTTAGGGGTTGCATTGCATAATATGGGAATTTTTTAGCTTCGATGCGAGGCTTGAGAGGTAGTTATTATGTTCAACATCCTAGGACTCGCTTCTAGCATCAACTCCTTTGAAACCTCATATCCATCATGAAGATGGAACTTTCATTAGGAAACTCTTTCACTAATTGATTGTGGCAGATGGTTAGTGGGAGTATCATTCTTCCATTTGATGAAGGGAATTTATAATTCCCTCAAGCATTATGCTTTCTCAGTGGCACGCAAGTTGTGAGGTTGAATGCCCCTCACATTAGTAGAAGATTCATAGTATGGGGTAGTGTTTTCGGGCATTCTAGGAAATTTTAGCCTAAAAGTGCCCATGAAATTTTCATGTAAATAATATGTAAACCAATCAAAATCCCTTAAAGTTAAAAATAGGTAAATGTAAATATTTTGGACTGAAAATTTAAAAAACTACTTTTTATAATTGTATTTTTTGGCTTATATCCTTATAATTTTACTGAAATTTCAAGTGTAGACACTCGGTGAGTGCATAATTAAATTATGCATTCAACAATTACCTATTATGGATAATTTTGAGAAGACCCACAATCATAAAAATTGAAGACACATTAAAAAAGCATTTTCAACACATTTTTTTAACTTATCTTTAATTTTTATCAATGTGGGTCTTCTCAAAAGTATGCATAATGGGTACTCATTGGATGCAGAATTTAATTTTGCATCTAACGTGTGTCTACACTTTAAATTTGAGTAAACCTATAATGAGATAAGCCAAAAATACAATAATAATAAAAAACTAGTTTTCTTCTTTTCCCTCCTAAATTCATAGCTTTTGTTTTATTATTTTTCCTTAGGAGACCTATTTTATGCTGAAATTTCCTCTAATGGATTTTGATTGCTTGATGGTGTACATAAGGAAAAATTAACATAATTGGAAGTCTATAATTTCTAGAGTCGCCACTTGAGGGTTTCTCCAAATGTTGTAGGGACCCAGAGTTGCCACCAAGTCTGCTATATTTGGTGGTGTTTTGTCTGCTTTGATAGATGGTGCTAGGATTATGTTGAATAAGGTTTTGAGATTGGAACAATTTATTCCCATGGTTGAATATGTTTCTAATATGCAGTGTTTCAAGGCTATGGAGCCATGCTTGCCATTATTGGGGGTCGTGGGACTGAGCCAAATCAAGTGCCCAAGGGAGTAGCTCCTAATATGGCCGATTTTTTAGGGCAAGAAAGAAGAATAAAAACACATTAGTGGTGGTGTCAAGGCTGAGCCTTTGGAGCGTTTTGATCAACCTAGAGCTGTGGTGCCCACTTTTGAGTTCAAGTGATTTGATGGATCTTGATCTTTGTGAGCTTCAGCTACTAAGTAAGGGCCTGAAATTTATCCCATTTTAAATTCATGAATGAATATAAATCTTTATTTATTTATTTATTTCCTTCCATAAGCATGCCACATACCAATGACAATGATGTGATGATCATTAAAGAAGACTCTAACATCACACAAAGAATATGTGGAAGTGTTGTACACTCTTCCCTCTGTTCATTATCTCAGTCAAGCACAAAATATCTCAACCTAATACAAATTAAGCTTGTATTCCTCAAAATGAATGAGAATATGTCCACTCAGACATTATCCACAATTTGTTATGTGCCTCACTGAAGTGATAAGCTCGGTTGTACTATAATTTATTTTGTTACCTTGTTTGTTGCTTGTAGCTTGTCAAATTGAACTAATGAGGTGATCAAGGTGGATATTGGTGGCCACCTGCCTATTCCACTTGGACCCCCAACACTGTCTATTTCAGTTTTTCAGTTTCCTTAATTGTAGCATAGT
The DNA here is from genome assembly GCA_031772625.1 of Pinus tabuliformis. Classification (NCBI taxonomy): domain Eukaryota; kingdom Viridiplantae; phylum Streptophyta; class Pinopsida; order Pinales; family Pinaceae; genus Pinus; species Pinus tabuliformis. The sequence goes on along the minus strand of CM062813.1, from coordinate 531,271,436 downwards.
TTACTATTTTTGGTAGTTTTTTGGGTCCTCAACTTCCGAAGCTGTTTTAAGGCCCTAAACAACGTTTTTGGGGAAAATGGAGAGACTAGAAATATCCCTAACTAGCTTGCTACTTTGACTTTGGCCTTCTCTTCGAGATCTTCGAAACAAGGTATTATGATAGCCAAACAGAGAAGTATTCCAAATTTACGACCCCGAGAAGTTGATGTGTCGATTTACCCAAACACAGGCCACAATTTTCACGCTTCATCTCATAGGGTTAGGTTTTTGAGTATTTAGGGTTTTCCATTGTTCTCAATAATAAATAGGCCTTTGAGCCTCATTGTAACATAGGTCGGAGGCATGTAGCTGCCACATCTCTTCTGAGAGATAAGGTACCATCACCCGAGCTAGTCTTATTTCTATTCTATTTGCAAGCATATTTGAGTATTTGATATTAATGAAATGAAGTGTTATTTGTACTACATCTTTGTATTTATGGTTATATCTGTAATTTGTTGCATTCTTGTTTCTATCCGGATCATGAGGACACTATAAGGTAAATTTGGCAGTGGCTTCTTTTCAAACATGTCATGAGAAGCATCAAAACATCTTGCATTCTACCTTCCTTACAAATCTTGATAATTGAGTTCATATAGTGTGATTTCACATATGATTGGTCAAATATCCCATTTGTATTAGTTGTTGACATGGAGATCGAATTAAGTTTATTATCATCACATGATTTATCAAGTTTAAATATCAACAACTTGACTATTAGATAATTCCAATTCCCACAATTTAGTTGATGCTTCTTGGCTCTTTCCTTCATCATAAAGCATTTTGATGAATTTTTCACAATGAGATACAAAATCTCGTCAAAATAAGTTATAACAATACACAACATATTTTGTAGTGTTGTTTAATTAGTGACTTGAATGTAAATGTATATAGTAGAATGTTCCATTTCTCCATTTCAAGAAGAATGGATGTTCGCCTCCTCATATTTACCATGCTTGCACAAATAATGAATTAGTTTATTGCAAATGAAATCAAAAGACAAACTTAAATATATATATATATATATATATATATATATATATATATATATATATATATATATATATATATATATATATATATATATATATATATATATATATAGATATATAGATATATATATATATATATATTGTTGATGGGATTATTAGCTCCAAGTTTTCTTCCAATTTCATGAGTCTTCTCAAGAGTGACATGTACTTACTAATACTTGGTAGTATGCCTTCCTTTTATATTTGATTGTAGAATTTGATAGCAAACCATCTCTTATTTTCTTGCAAAGTCCATTGATAACAATGTCATAAAGAGACTCATCTGCATAATTGAAGGATCCACACCCTATTATGTTATTGAGAAGTTCAACCACTTCTTGTATATTTCCTACCTAAAGAAACCCCTTAGGTAATGCCATCTGGATTAAGACCTCTATCCAAGTCTTTATAAAGGTTGATCCATGCTTTTTGAATTTAGTCTACAAATCCATTCAATGCTTTGATTGAGTCTGCACTTTGTGCAAGAATGTCACGAATAATCTCCACATAAACACACACCATCCTTAAATCAATGAAAATGATTTATATCTCTCACAAATATATCTTGGGAGACTATCATGGAAATGTGTTTGGTGGCACTGTGACGATCCTTGCACATAAAAATAATATTGATGATGTAGAGAGGTTTCCGTGGCATGTCTTCATAGCCCCAAATGTAATTGACAACTTCTCATTATAAGCTAAAGGATGGCTTCCTTCTCTCACTCATCCACCTCACAGAACACAAATATTGTCTCATTATAAGCTGAAGGATGGCTTCCTTCTCTCACTCATCCATCTCACAGAACACAAATATTATGTTAAGGAAGTACCCCAAATCCGTTTATTGTTCATTGCTCCTCTCTAACTTTGGATATATATATCCTTTGACTGTGGGTGTGTTCTATCTCTTAAAAAATAGTTGGCAATCCTTATTCTAGACTCAAATTTAGTTCAATCTTGGATTTTGTTATACTCCTTTGTCTTTCATCATTCTTTCTCTCACGTTTGCAAGATAATTGGTCTACCAATTGCAACACACACAGACATATATATATATATATATATATATATATATATATTGGAGAATATGTTCTACATCTCATTTCTCTACGTCCACATTGCCATGGAATTTGTAGGGTGACAACAAGGTCTGTCATACCAAAGCAGTTAGTCTAAAACACCTTTATTGATAAAATCGTGAGCACCATCCAATTGTCGAGCATGGCCAAGAAGGTTACCCATATACACACAATGCTCCATTATTAATGTAATGCATTCCATGATGCAATCTCACATTCACATTTGTAATACATTTCATGCATCTCCCAAACTTCCAAAATTTTCATACATGTCACCAATGAAATTTCCAATAGAGATATATGAGTCAAGCCCAATTTGCATAATGAAATAATGGACTTGCTTTCCAATTTTTAAGACTACTAGATTGGCACAAACATCCTCGACACTCGCAATAGTAAAATAATTTGGCTTCACTGTTGTTGTAGAATTTGGCCAAAGTTTTTCAATGTCTCTTCCTAATACCCATTTTGGGTGTATCTTGCAATTATGGCAATCCGTGAAACATCATCTCTTTCTAGTCATTTTGTCAAACACCTGTCAAATAAAGAATACCATGCATTAACATCTAATACTCATATAATCACTAATATTTCCAATATTATGCATTAACCATCTCGTGCATATGAGCATACATATAGGCCTAACATCACATTCACAGTGCATAACACATTATCTTGTAGAATTAGAACAACATTGTTATAGACATTTTTGTGCCTCGCAGCATGGAGCATGAAATGTCAATAATTACAGGGATCCTCAGTCCCTAAACATGTTGTTCTTACCCCTAGAAGAACAAGGTCAGCAAACCACAGCACTTCCCATCAGTCCTCCACCTGAAAACACTCAGAAACAGGCCATTTTTGGATCATGTCAGCTGCTCCACTGAGCATCTGCGCTGTATTGCAACTGCTCCTCTTTGTACCTGCGCTGTAAGTCAAATTTAATGAAGGCTACCTGCGCTGGGCGAGATTGGCCAAGTGGCACAGTCATTCTGCAAGGTGTCAATTGCCCAGGAAGCTTCCAAACTGACACTTGGTTCATGAGATTCGCCCTGTGATGAGTAAGAGGTACTTGATCTCCATGTGTAAGCAAGGATCTCCAAGTGGACTCAAGAACTGAAGTTTAACTAAAGAGGGAAAGGACACAAGGCAGCTTTATGTCAGTCTCAAGCTGACTCATTCTTTCTTCTTCTCTCCTATATATAGAGCTCTTCTATGAGGTCTAAGGAGGCTGGAATTTTGTGTAAAGCAAGGAGGTGCTGTTGGATTACAGTTAGAGCTATTGGGTGATTGTTTTACTAGAGGTGAAGAGGAGAGTTCTTGCTGCTGGGGAGGTGCTGCTGGATTGGAGCCATCATTGGTTGTAACCTTCTCAGAACCCTGTTACTTCTATCAATAAAGTTTTGCATGTTCTCCTATATACTTGTATTGCATTGATGTATTGTATTTACATGTATATTTGATTCACTCTAATCCATGCATCAGTTATGAGTACATGTATCTTGTAGTTTCCTCTCTTGTTTTGTGCAGGATCTGTGTGTAGCTGGACCGGCAAAGAGAGCAAGGAGCTGGGAACAAGAGACAAAGAGAGAGGACAAGGATCAACTAAGCGAAGGACACCAGGTTGGTTAATCTTTTCATCCTTCTCTCTGTACTTTCATAAAGGAAAACATCAAAGCTTTACTTTCAGTTGTTGCTAAAGACTGTCACCTTTAGAGTAGGGATAGGGTCATCCGCATCGGATACTTTTCCCCACAACAAACATAGTTAAACAATCATTAAACACATAAAAATAACACATTAAATACATCATATAAAGAACACCATGTGACATAGGACACCACAAGGGAAAACTATGCCTCTGCTCTCAACCGAGTAACAAATTAATACTCAAGCTTCCCACTCAACTAGCCATCCCAATCACCAGGTCTATTTTCCCCACAGTCACACATGGCCCTCATATAATCCAAGGTTGACTTGCCCTAAGGTTAAGGAACTTTAAGTTATCATAAGGTTAATACACTAAAATAATACTTTATTTAATGACTATGGCTTTGGCCCCCTCTTGTGGGGTCATATCTCTCCAATATTCTTTTCATCCCTCCTCCATACAACCAATGGTGTTATTTTTATTAATATATGTGCATGTATATACACATTCACATTGCTAACTAACTCATTTTTTAGAATACAAGCTTTCTTGGCTCTAATATATATAGGAACTACGACCCCAAAACTTATATACATGGGCACATAAGGCCAACAAATTCCATCTCACTAGCCCAGTGAAAAATATGTACAATAAACATTGGGGGTCACACTAGGGGTGTTATATTGTTTCACTAGATGATTACAAAATTGTAAAAATCATGTTTTATCTTTTTCTTTAGCTTTGTTTATTTGTTGTTGATTTGTATGAGACTATTTATACTCATGGATCATTTTCTTTCCACATACAATTTTATATACTACTAATAGTACTAAAAAATTTATTTTGAATATAATTCAGACTGGAGCACAATATGTGTGGTATGAGAAAGTATGTAATGGGTTTCTCTTATGACAATGGAAAAATACTATTTCCTTATATTTGACTCCTACTGTAGTTGGCACAAAATAAGTTTTAAGGAATTGCTAGATTAGTTGTACAGTGTTAGTTAAAAGACATATTAGGATGGTTTAGAAGAGTGAAAACAAAATAAGTTTTAAGGAATTTCTAGATTAGTTGTACAGTGTTAGTTAAAAGACATATTAGGATGGTTTAGAAGAGTGAAAAATGACTCTGAATCTTTATAGTTGTACATATGGAAATATATCTATACTTACTATCTTGTATGGGATTACTTGAAATTAATACACCACTATATTTTTTACTTCCTTGAACATATTTGTAGTCTTATTTGGGTCATTGGAGTTCCATTATTCCCTAAATGTTGTTGTTGGATCTCATTTATTTCAAATTTCCATATTAATATTTTCATTTGTTTGATATTGTGCAGTAATAAGTTATGGGGTTGATAAGACTTGCAATTCTCCATCCCCTTTGTGTTGATGAGAAGAAAGTGGTGGGATTGAAAGGACTTAAAACACTCCTTTCACTCGGTCATAAGAAATTGTGTGGTGTTGATTAAGGTAGCAACACAAGGTTGTGATGTTACAAGAAGAACATAAGGTTTAATTTTTCAGAGAGGTGTAATATTGTCATCTGAAGTTGCATGATGTATACAAAATGGTAACACTAGGGTAGAGGGGTTGCAAATATGACATAGATGCAAGAGGGATACAAAATGTTAACCCCCTAAGCTGAGGGGTTGCATACACTACAAAGTTGCAAGAGTAGTTGACATCTTTAAAATCACCTTGAGGAGGCCTGCAATCCATGTTGAAAAAGTAGATAATGTTGCTATAAGTGGAAGTTTTGTAACTTCCAAGTACAAGATAAAATAGTCCACAATGCACTTTTGTGGGAACTAGGGTAAAATAAAAATACAAAATCCATAAGAAAACATTGGGAAATTTGACAAAAATTCATGATGTTGTTATGGAAGAGATGAGAGGTAAGGGTAGTTAGCCTTCCAATTTATATGCCTATTGAGATTTTAGTCCAATCAAAAAATTGTTGAAAATATTTGCAAAACTTGACATTGCCCAAAAAAATGGTAGGGATCATTGACTCATTAAATCAACAAAAGATAGCAAATAGTGCTTAAACTCTTCACCTTGTAGTCGTTTAATCTTCATTTATTGTCTGAATTATAGTTATATGGCCTAAGAAAAAAAATCTTGTGAAAAAGGAATTGCAGCTCCATAACATCTTGCAAAGTTCTTTAAGCCTCAAGAAAAAAGCACTTGTAATAACTAATATGTGAGTATAGATATCACAAGTACATAAAATTTCATATTAGCTAGCACTAGAGCAATCCATGTTACTTGGGAGAGGATTGGAAATTTTTGGGAAGAGAATTCACCAAATAAGTAGGTTGATGGTCTGCATTAGATATCTAAGGGAGAGCGACAACAATTGGATGAAGTTTTCTAAGGGAGATATTTTCAAGAGTTAAAAACACAATCTAGATATGGATAATAATGCATGATACAAGTCAAGAAGCACTTCCTCCCATTTGAAGTATGTGAACTTGTTTGGAAGGGGGGATAAAGGAGCTCCAACTTGCAATAAAAAATGGGAACACTATGCTAGATGATGAGTTAGATGCTTCTTAAACAACTTTGTAAAATTTCATTTGGGTATTCCTATATTTTTTAATGTCCAAATTACTTATGTTTTAGTCGAAGGAATGTGTCCTAGCCCATGTACTTAAGCATTGATGCAAACAAACTCTTAGTTTATCTATTAAGGCATCCTAGTTAAAAATTGTCAAGGCCATAAACACTGAAAATCTCTATATTTGACTTCAACATGAAGAAATTTACCTAAGATGTTGAGTATTATCCTAGTTGTAGAAAATTTGATTTGCTTGATTGAATATGACTTGCCACACCCTGTTACCATGGGAATGTGTTTGCATAGGAAACAAGGATGATCCTCTATACTCTATTGGAAAGAGTTCAAGTGAGTACTATGTGTGAACTTCAAATATGAAGAAGATTGAAGAATCTGGATGAAATACCTTAGCATGTATGTTAATGATTATATAATTGAATCCTAGCCCAAGACACATTCCTAAAGAGTTGGCACTATTGGCATACAAAATGAGTTGCCATTGCTTGAAAGTCAAGATTCAAACCCTTGATGAAGACTATATGAAGACCATGTACATAGAATGTTATGAAAACCAAACACGTTCCAATAAATTTGATTGTTCCAATAGATTTTGGGTGTCTCATTGAATGTTCTGAACTAGAACCTATCATAAATGTCAAAACTGGTAGGTTCCATATGGAACCATACAACCGACAATTGGGACTACTTGAGCTTAATTTATTACAAAAGAATTCAACAAAATAAAAAATGAAAAAACAGTAAATGTAACCTTAGCCCCCTAATTCTATTCAAAGAGCTCCCCACCCTACATTTGGCTCTCATTTCATTTGACAAATTTGGAGTTTTTTTTGTCTAAGTTGTTCGATGGGTTTTTTCAAGATAGGAATATTTTATGTAATTTTTGTTCGACGTGTTTGTGGTTCACTTTTTCTTCCATTATTTGTCTAGTTATAATTTCTATTATGATAACATTAGAACATGGAGACTAAGGGGAATTCAATGTAGATTTAATGCTATGTTGTTGAAAGTTCAAACAAATTAGCCAAATATGCCTCATTGAATAAAGTGCTTAACAAATAGAAGCAAAGTTTGGAAGACACCAACACTATTCAATTGTCCAAGTCTTGTAAGCATTACAAGAAGCTTGGACCAACTACAGATGCTTTTTGTAAGTTGTTACTTTCAGTTGATTATGGAGAAAAAAAGTGTTGGGAGAAAATTTGCACTTACTCAAGCTAAGCAACCTAATGGTGAAGAAGTGGATGGGCCTTAATAAGTTGGTAATAGTTTAGTATATATTATTATATTGTAGCAAATGGGGGATAAAATCAAGTTCATCAAATGTTTGATTGTTTTTGTTTCTCTAGAAAATTCTAGAAAATACATTTCACTTGGAATTACATCCATATATTGCATATATTTTGGAATGAATGTGGAACAATTAAAATCATCTAAACCATACTAAGATAAAATTTCTAACTAGGAGATGCTCCTCCTCGAAATGGAAGACTTACTACTAGATCAAAAGGGAGTGTTGTATTAGGATCAAGTGCTAGGGTGAAAACTAGGCCCACTTGTCCATGTGAGATTGATTTGTTACAAATTTAGAGGAAAGGAGAACATCTCCATTTATGTAAATGGTACACATTACAACAAGCATGGGAAAATATCTTAAATTTAAAGTTTATAGAAAACTTCTAATATGTGAGGTTTGATTTGAGTTAAATGGGAAGAATGAATTTCACTAGGTCAAAAATGCCTAGGCAAGTGGGAATCCACAAGATGAAAAGTTGCAAGGTTGAAAGGGTGTGCAACATGTTTTCATGCAATCAGAAAATTGTTGTGGTGTAGAGTGAGGTTGTAAATCTAAGATTGACGTTGCAAAGAAATCGCAAGGCATAATGTTTTGGAGAGATGCAAACTTGCAAACAAAAGGTTGTGTTATAGTCCATGGACATAAGATTGGAACTCCAAGGTTGTGGGATTGAGGACACACAAAATTTGTTGGAAAAATACACACCTACAATTCCAATTTTCCATGTTAAGGGATGAAGAGGCATGCAACTCATGTTGCAGGAATTATAAGTTCCACAACTTCCTATTATGAGGTCATGGGACCTACAATGCATCCTGTTGTGGAAACCATAAATTCTATAACAATATATAGATCATACACAAATATGGAAAACACCCCAACATAGTTGTTGGAAAGGAAGTTAACAATGAAGGTGTTTTCCTTTATAACTACATTGAATTTTTTTATTCTAGTGTAGCATCAGAAGCTAAATTTATATACATGTAATTGTAAGAGTTAGTTTCAATTGTAAAAACTATGGCCTTTTGTAGCACAAGCTTTCTTTTTCCCTTTTGAATAAAGCTTTTGTTTATAAAATGTTGTGTAACCTTATGGGCATCTAGATTATGTATGGTTTATTCTTTATTAATTTTTAAATTGTAGTTTTTGGACTAAGTAATTGTATCATTGTTTACTAGGCTTAGTTTCATAAATTGAAATCCTTTATAATAGTTAAGCTACAGAGTGAAGATTGTAAGAACGTAGTTTTCTTGATTTCAATTATGATTTGAAGACATTCCACAATTTTATTTCTGGAGACTTCATACCACAAGACTTGGTACCACAAGGATGCCTTCTTGGGGTTTGGGACAGGTTCTCTCAAACCTTTAAGTTTAGATGTTCTTTGCTGTCCCCAAACTGCATATATCTAGTGTTCTAGGGGGGTTGTCCAAGTCCCATGTATGTCCAATGAGATAGGGATGATGTGGCATCCCACAATCCCACAAGAGACCAGACGGTTGTCCCGGGATGTCCCCTGTTAAAGGGATGCTGGAATGTTCCTTAATTCCATGATGGATGCTCAGCCATTCCCTACCGTGCCTTGTGAGTAAAAAATGTTAAAATTAGGATTTCTTAATTTCCTTAGTTTTTAGTAGATGGGTCCCAATTTCCCCCTTCCATTCTTAAAGTCTTAATTTTTCAGTTTGCAGTAAGGAGAAACAAGGGCAGCCACAAAGTGAGGACTTTGTTAAGATTTGCTGCAATTTTTGTGGGTGAAATAGTAAAGTTTTATCTTGGATTGCTAAAGAAAGATAGTTTTAGATTTGGAACTATTTGGAAGTTAAAAAACAACCATTCATATTACATCACTAAGTACATTCTATTCCAGTGTGGCTAGTGGATTTCTGCCTTTAATCTCTGTTTAAATTTTGTATCATGATTAATGTGTCTAATACCATATAAATAAGAAAGTGGTAAATAAATCATTGTCATATAAAACTTTTGATCATGTAAGATGATGGTGTATGGATGCTTTATGTATTTTGATTTAGATTTAGATTTAGTAATGAGAAAAAAAATGATTTTCTTATTGGGATTTCAAATGGTATAATTGAATGGTGAATTCTTTTTATGTGAATATTAAATTGTGATATTTTGTGATCTCTCTAGCCTTTCTTGAACCTTGTACAACGCCCCCATTTCATTGGTGAAACATAGCTATACAGGTAGATTTCTTTGGTTAAGATCCATAACAATGGTCCTGAACCCTTTTTCTCTCTCCGAAAAACACATCACAGAATACAATATTAACCCTTTTATTGTTTGTTCTCAAACCAATCTTTTGCACCAAAATGAGCACGCCTTGTTACAGGAGGCAATGTTATTTTCTTAATTTATTATTTTTATATTTCTGACAGGATAAGGTGTCTGGGAGTAATGGTTCTCTAAATTTACATAATGCATCTCTGAGACCCGATGCAGAAGCTAAGATTTTAACTCCGGTTGGTGCAAGTGTACTTGGTACAATTTCATATAACAGAAATTACTTGGCTGCTTAATGTTGTCAAATTTCAAGGGAGTCATGACCTGATGTTTTATCCAGGGTTTATCCCAAACCAAAATCCTGGAGGTGTTGCCGATTGGTGACTGATACTTCAGTCTTTTTGTATCTCAACTTTGGAAGGTGTATACTTTTGGGGAATATTTCTGCACAACATGGAAGCAAAAATGTTCTTTCATTTGTTCTAGGTATCTTTTGTTATCGAAGGATGGTACAAATTTCTAATTTTCTTTCTGATAGGAATTCAAGACAATCTATAACGATTTGTCATGGATTTGATATTTTGCATTTGCTGCTCCAGTCATGATTGTAATTGCAGCATGTAATTGTAATTGCAGGGGATGATTATAATACATTGAATACATGTTGAAACAAAAAAATGATGATGGGGATTTAATTTCTTTGTTTCCAAAGTGAACTTTGGTATTTTAGATCCATTGTTTCTCATTCCACTGATCCTGATCATTTTGTACAAAAACGAAATGTAAGTATTCGGGATGCTGTGCATTAATCAATGATTATCATTTTAGAAAAGGAGATATGTGGGCAGGGCATTTGATTCTTTTGTTTGTATTTTTTTTTGGTAGAAATAACTTGACAAATGTTCAAATACAATTGTTGTTATGACCCTTGGATAATTCATGTTATGTTTGTCACCTATAATAAAGTATGACTGTTTTAGGCAGGCCATTTAAATTTGCATGTGCATTTCCTCAGAAATAGAAAATAACAGTGGGATTTTTTACAATTTGCCTATAACAGTGGGATTTTTTACAATTTGTGCTTTCATATATTAATGGTCAACTAATTCAAAATTATCTATAGGTACTAGCATTATTTCTAATAATTCAAAATTCAGACCCATTTCATTGCGATAATTCAAGGAGGATGTTTTTTATTGAGTGTTTGTGTCTTTCATATTATTATCTTTGTCCTAGGTAAAGGATATTGCATTGAGGTTATGGTCAAACTCATATTATTTTGGGGTTAACTTAAAATTTTTATCAAGTTTCCATAGTTTAACTTTGAATATTGAAATTTATTATTTTTGGAAATTATTTTAATTTAATTTTCAGTAATTTCATTGGCTATAAAAATGAACATGTTATTGTTCAATGCATGGATTAATGAGCCAAAAGTACACATGTCCCATCATAAAATATGGTCCATTAAACTTATTTGACCTCTTTCCTTTTTATAATTAACCATTTAAAAAATCTATTGACACAAATTCCAATTATATAGGTCAAAAATTTAATTATAAAATATTTAAATTTATATAAAGTTTAATTATTAAATACAAGTAAAACTTAATAACATCTTATAATAAATAATAAAAAAATTAAAAATTATATAATACCTTAGTTACTTAAACATTTCTTCATGTAAGCCCATAAATTCATATACATGCATGGAAATATGACTTATTGACCACTATATTATGTGTTTCTATCCTCTTGTAATTAATTATTTGTTTTTACTAATTATATTTTCCTAAATTAATAATTATTTTCTTAAATTATAATATTTTGATAATTATTTAATTTTGTTTTAAAATTATACATTTTTTTTAATTTTTAATTTTTACTATATAATATTCAACTACAATTAATTAATGTTTCCATATGTTTCAACCAATTAAAAAACTATAATTTAATATTTTTTAAATAAAAAAGTTGTTTTCTTTAGCTAAAATATTTTCATAATTATTTAATTTTGCAAACTAATAAGATAAACTATAAAATATCTAATATATTTTTAAAAAACATCTATAGTTATTGAAAATATTCCTAGAAATAGAACTTCATGATAAGGACTAATAAAACATTAAGATAGTTGTTGGGTAGGATTAGATTCTCCACTACACAATGTCAAATTACAAATAACAAAACATTTTAGTTTACCAATCAGTAAAATATAAATAGACCAGATTCCAAAATAAAGAAATGTCTCAATTTACTAATAAGCAAAATCTAGATAGTCCATATTACAAACCTTAACAATAATTTGAATTCAAAATTTTACTTTAATGTAACTATGTTTAAACTAAGAGCAAGAGAGAAGCTACTATGTAACACTTGTTTCAATAGTGTTATGAATGGGAACCAAACCAAATTATGTTATGTTTGTTTCAATAGCCTCATGAATGGAAACTTGATTTCGCAAGTTGTGCAACCAACTACCAGTCTAGGAGAGGGGTGATACCTCTACCTCACACATATTACACATAAAGGCTATTTTCATTTTTGTATTTTCACACAAAATGCTTTTATTTTTTTTGGATGTGTTTTTGTTTTTTTTTTTTTTCTTCTTCTATGTAATATGTTTTTTTTTAATATATTTTAAAAAATTTTAATATTTTTGTTTTCTTATATAATTTTAATTTTTAATGTTTTTGGTTTTGCTAAATGTCCTTTTTGGTTAAATTTATTTATTTTTGTATGTTTTGTTAAGTTTTTTAATTTTAAATTTTCATATATATATTTTTTAGTTTTACTTTTTTCCTTAAAAAATATTTTTATTTATTTTTCATATATATATAAACTTTATTTTATTATTATGAGTCTAAATTCATTTTAATTCAATATCTATCAAGTGTTGAAAGGTATCAAATCTCTCAAGCTACAAACCTTTTTTTTGAGTGCAAAATTTAAGGAAAGTTTTGCACCTTAAAGAATTTGATCTCTCTTAATACTTGATAGGTCACTAGGATTTAATTCTATATCTATCAAGTGTTGAAAGGGGTCAAATCTCTCAAGTTACAAACCTTTATTTTGAGTGCAAAATTTGAGGAAAGTTTTGCACCTTAAAGAATTTTATCTCTATGATACTCTCTGTAAATCATGATTTTTTAATTAAGTTAAAAGATTACATCTTTGTCTACAACTTTTCAAAATTCTACCAGCCTCAAACTTATAGATTTGTTGGATGGTAGGTGATTTACCAAAAATTTTACAATGCACAAAAATGATTGTGTTATTCAAAACAACATATTCTTGAGATACCTAAAATACCAACAACCATAAACACTTCGAATGTTGAAATTCCATCAAGTACTCTAGTGGAGCCTAAGAACATAGAAAGATATATTAACACATAAGAGAATGATAAATTTTTTGGAGATGTGTTTCTTCTCCTTTTCTTTGGGTTCCTTTATAATGTCCATTCTAAAATGCTCCACAAGTTGCATTACAAATCAGATATTTACAAAAAATGGTGCACTAAGAAGCATAGTAATAATGAACTCAATATGTTTATCAAATATATTGTAGAGTACACTAAATATTATGAGGTGTAAATGTTGATTCATATGTCATATAAATAATCCAATTAATACTTCTTTAGTATTTGTTTCTCAAACTAATTTGGTTGATCATTATTTTATAGGGTTGTTGGCTTAGGTGGGCTAGATTGAGGTTCAAAGTGTGTTGCACAACAACAAAACCCTCAACCACTTACCTTCTCAATAATGACCTGCAAGCAGATCACAGTCTCACCCAAAGTGATTATGGGAGGTTGCACAACCAGTTTTTTCCAGCCCAAGGGATACTGTGCTAGGGCACCTCTGTATTCCTTTTATGTTTTAATTCCTATAAAAAACTTCACACTTATAATTTTTTAACTGTACAGAACTAAAATAAAGTGCGGATAATAAGAAAATGAACATTGAGACGCAAATTTTACTGTGGTTGATCCCAATGTGGGACTACGTCCATAGGAAGTGTTGCTTATAATTTGGAATTTGATACAACAAACAGTTATTCCCTACACACACAACTGCACGGTGTCTGCGCACGAATATGCACACTATGTGTGCACTCAATTTTTTACCCTAGCCTTCGCGCACACACCTGCGGGGCCTCGCCCTTCCTCTAAAGTACAAACCACAAAACTATCACATAAACATAGATTTGTTCCAATAAATCATCATCGTATCACTTCTTTTCTTATTATTCATACCTATATATACTATTACATGAGGGATTTACACTATTATATTACCATTGACTTGATACCATGGTTTCCAAAATACAAGGGGCTATGGCCCAAAACCAACAACTTTAGAATATTTTAATTCTTTTACGAAATGGAAGGGGTTTCGCCATGAAGCCCCGATGCTATGCAGTGCCTTTGTTGCATGGTCGTCATCGTGCTCCTCTACTTTGCTACGGGGTTCACTTCATACTCCATGACATCCTTTCTACTGCGCTCTTCGACAATACTTGGATTCTTACCCAAAATTTTCCCAAAATATGTCTAAGTTAGGCTGCACCCAATAGGCCCCCAACACTCACTTGTGACTCATCCCAAGTCACTCAGCTATTGTGCCATGAATCTCTATTGCGATGCTCATGTAGGCATCGTTATACTGTTGAAGTATTACTGCTACCTGCTTCTCCTATCAACACACTTCTTTGAGTAGTGCCTTTGTTGTTGGTCTGAAAGTCTTTTGAAGCACTTCTTTCTCCCTCTATCATAGCTCCTTGAGCCTATCGTCTACTGCCTGTGGAAGTTGGACGGCCTCATCTTGTAATTTCTTAGTCTTCTCTATCAAAATTTTCTCCTTTCTCGGAAGGTCTTCAATCTTCTTTTGAAGAGCCTTTCCTTTAGTAATTTTGGCAAGCCTCTGCGAGACTGGTAAGGTCTTCGCAGTTGTCCGGAGTTCTTCCAACTACTTCTACTTTGTCTGGAGCTCCTCTTCAATCCTATTAATGTTTTGATCCTCCTGCAGTGAGGTCCAAATCTGCGTAGCTTCATCTAATAGTTAACCAGAGTCTGCCATTGTTTTGAACATGCCTTTGAGTGAAATTTTTAGATCTATTTCCCTTTGCTTACATTCTTCTGGTGGCGTGACTAGAAGTATCCTCATCTGTAGCTCAATAATCTTCACTTAATACTCGAACTTCATTTCTGCCAATTATTCTTTGAATCCCTTATTGTGAGGCCAAGCTTCGCAACCTTCTCTGCTGGTGATTCTTCTTCGTGGAGATTTACATCTAAAACTGCACTCCAAGTTTTTGTGATGACTTCCTCTAGCTGTTTTATTTTCTAGCATGCTCCATCCCTTTCCTTAATCAACTGATAGAGCTCCTTCTTCAACAAATATCTTTCCTTCTCCACCTGAATATTTAACATCGAAGTGTGTTGTTTTCGCTCCTACAGTTCAATTGTTATATCTTGGTGGAACTCGTGCAATGTTTGAGTTGGAAGTGGAGAGATTTTCATATTAACATGATCCCACCCTTTCAATCTCTCTTCGTCTTTAGCTAATTCAAACTGTAACGCCCCAGTTGGTATCTACAGAATCCTTAATCCAATTTTTTTTTATATCCTTCACTTTGGCTGCAGTTGTTGGCTCCTCTGTTCCGGTTTTTTGGCTATCTGTGGAAGTGCTTTTAACTTTGCAATACCTTGTTGAACATCTTCCAAGAGAACTTTGTAATTATTATCAGTCTTGTCCCAAGTTTATTTTGTTACTTCCTCGACTTTGTCTCTAATTTCAGTGATGTCCCCATCAGTAACGATAAGTTGTATTGTGCCCTTAGATTTTTTTGCCTTCTACTTCTTTATTGTGCTTGTCGTAGGCACTATAGGTACCCTCTTCTTGATGATCAACGACGATTCCTCTTTTTCCTCTTCATTGCTGAGAGGGTCGTCAGTACCTTGTTCCTGCTCTAGCCCTATCTCATCTACATCTTTTCCTTTGTCCTTTCCACTTAGACCCACATCTGGTGTTGTGTCCTTCGATGTCATCTATGGTTGGAGTCATCCACTCTGTTGAATAGTGTTGTATTGTGCCAAGAAGGTCATCTTCACCGACCAAATATGGCATAGGATTCCATGTCTCCATGGTATCCTTCCGAGCCTTTACATATACCCTGTGAAAGTCTGCCTTAAACTCTACTATATTGTGATAGTGATCGTATAAATTTGGTGGCATCCTAGGATGTTGGTTCACCAACATGTGAAAGTCCATGTCCAATAGTACAAAGAAGATCATATTATCTTGTGTGTGCAATGGCTCCTTGGTATTCCGGAGTGAGGTGTACTGCACAACTTCACATATATTTGCTTCGATGGGTGGAAACTTTGAATCCTCCGGTTCCTTCCATGCTAACAGCATGATGATCAACATCAACCACACATATTAAAATGTCTTACCCTTTTCCTGTGCTTCCCAACAATCCTCAAAAAATTCCTTGCATAAATACTCGACCTAGTTGAACTGAACCTCGTTGTCGCACCGTGTGGCTAGGGAGACCATGGCTGCGGGGAATTAATTTGCTTTACAGTTCCTCATTATCGTTCCAGCTAAGATGTGTGCGGTGAAGCGCACCTCTTGGTCATTGATGGAGTTAATATAATAGCCTCACAATTTTTCGATTAGCCTGTACTTGTCCTTCATGGTTTATGCCACTTTCTTGTCTTGGTTTTTCTAACGAACTCTTTGGAGGGGTCCTTTCTTTGGTATGGAAATTAAGTAATCCTTCTTATCAACATTTCATCAATCGAGATCCTTTTCCCTAGCCAAAGGAATTTTTCATGCACTAATACCATTAATCGTCGAATGCAGGATGTGTTATATGTGCTTCTCTCGAAGTGTGGCACGTTTAACATTTTCAGCAAGCCTAATCTCTACAATCCATGAGCCCAATGGTGTGGATCCAACCTTGTAACTTCACTCTCCAGATAGTATACCCGCTGTGGGTACTTGCTTGGCTCTAACTGTGGATACTTACTTCGGTCATTGAAGTCCCAATCCTACATCTTCAATTTTGGAAATTTTCCCAGCAATTCTCCTTCAAATGGCACCTTTTTTGGTAGCGGAGGTGTGAAAGTGTCAAATTTCATGCCTTTGGGATCTTTAACCAGTTTGGCATCCAATTTTCTAGGTGGAAAATATGGTGGCAACACATAGGGAATTTCTATGCCCTTTGTTTCCATTTGGTGCATTTTGGCTTCCTACTGACTGTCATGGATTTGTTCTAGTTATTTCTGCTACACTCACTTCTTTTCCTTCTACACAGCCTTCTTATCCTACTTGGTCTTTGTTCGCTACTCTTTCGCTACCTTATTTCTTGAGGATTTCCTTAGCTCGACTCCAGATGCTTCACTTGGTCTCTTTTCTTGTCTTCTTTGTGGTTGTTCTTCCGTGATTACTTGCTTTCATGATGACCCTGGGTGCGTTGTGTCCACAAGTACACTTGATGTTGCGTATTTATGAGTCTAGGCTTCCATGATGTCTGCTAGCCCTTTCTCTGCAAACTCTCTAGAAATCTCTTCAAAAAATTTCTCAAACATACAACAACACACTTGTCTCACACTTGGTCGCAAATTCTCAATACTAAATTCTCTAGATTGAAAAGTGTACAATGTAGAGCGGGACATGGATTTTATAGAGGATTTGAATTGCGAACCCCATGATTAGATTAGATCATTCTCATTCAATGCAGATATGGTGCTAGATCTTGCCAGTTGTGCTTCATAAATGTGTTTCTACAACGCCTTTTAATGGTAAGTTTATTTTAACAACAACTCTTTTCTTCCAATGGTCATGTTTCCAGTGATTTTCAACAAACCTTCCATTGAGGCACAAATTTTTTTTCCTTGATCGAAGTTCCTTCTGAATTCAACATACCCATGAATATCATGTAATAATCTTCCTTTGGTGAAGTTCCCTTCTCCAGAGTAGTTTATAGTCTAGTGCCCACTTTCAACTGTAGGTGACACTAAGACTCTTCCCCTTTCCTCCTTTAGTGCGAAGCTCTTGGGATAGAGTTTTCCCTATATACCTTCAATATTCTACCATTCACTTGTCCAAGAATCATCTCACCATTTAGCTTCATGAGCTACACTTCACTACCATCAAAGATGTGCTTGATGATACACTGTCCTAACCAATGTGTTTTAAATTTTCCTGGAAACTTCGCAAATTTTCTATCATACAAAATTACAAGATCTCCTTCACAAAATGTTCTTTTCTTGATGTGCCTATCATGCCAAGGTTTCTCCCTTGATTTTTTTACTTGTTGATGAAACCCTGCTGTAAAATTGTCTTCTTCTAGAGTAAGTAATTGTCCTATCCTTTCCTCCATTATATCAGAGTCTTCCATGTTTATGAAGGTTTCAATTCTTAAATGTGGCACAATGTATTCCATAGGCATGATTTCTTCTTGTCCATATACCAACATAAAAGGTGTTTGTCTTATCAGTTTCTTGCATGTTGTCCTATATGCCCACAACACTGCAGGAATCCTTAGATCCCAGTAATTTTTGTTCACATCGCATACCTTTATGAGTTCATTCTCTAGAATCTTATTGAATGCTTCCACGGTTCCCTTTGCCTAAGGATAATAAGGAGTTCTCTTCTAGTGGTAAATTTGAAATTCCTCGATTAATGCTTCAATGGTTTGATTCAAGAATGTGACCCTTGATCACTCATCAATATCTTTGGACACCTAAAGCTAGACAAAATATACTCAAATATGAACTTCATTGTATTTTTTGTGCTACAATCCTTCATAGGTTGTGCTTCGACGCATCTAGTCACATAATCAGTCACAGTGATTATATGCCTCGCACCAGTATTTGTCCCTGGTGGATTGATCAATCCAACAAAATCAATAGCCCATTTGTCAAAAGCCTCCAATGTTACTTGTGGTATTAGTGGAATTTCATCTCTTCCTGAAGTTTTTACTGTTCTTTGGAAGATATCACAAGCTCGAAAATATTCCTTTACATCTTTGTATAATTTATGCCACCATAGTCCTTCTCTTAAAATTTTATGTGTAGTGGCTTTCCCTGCATAATGTCCACCATATGCACCACTATGAGCTTGTGTCAAAATTATCTGTCTTTCGTTCTCAGAAACATATCTCAGCAATATTTCATCTAGTGCCAATTTATACAAATTCCCTGCTATTACTGAAAAATCTATTTCCTTAACCAACAACTCTTTATTTTGTTGCATAGTGTATTCTTAAGGGGGCATTCCTGTGGTTAAGAACTGAATGATATCAATGAAGTGCTCATCTGCTACTCTGATTGAAAATAGTTGTGCATCAAGAAGATTATCCTCTATATTTTTTGGTTCCTCTTGTGTGTCCAACCTCGACAAATGATCAGGTCTGACATTTAGTCTTCCTAGCTTAACAATAACTTCAAAGTCATAGTATTGAAATAGTAATAGCCACCTACAAATTTTTCCTCCTAGAATAGGCTTGTTTACAACATATTTTAGTGGAGAGTGATCTATGAACATCTTGAAATGTGATTTCAAAAAATAATGTTTTAAATTCTGTAATGAATATACCATAGCTAGACCTTCCCTTTCTGTAGTTATATAGTTCTTCTCTGCTTTAGACAATTTCCTACTTGCAAAAGCTATGGGGTGATCTATTTCTCCTACACTAGGTTGTGCCAATACTACTCCTAAATCTATAAATGAGGAATCCACATGAACATGTAATTCCTTATTTCGTTATGGGAAAACCAAAATAGGCGCAGTTACCATATTTTCTTTTAGTGTGTTGAGTCTATTTTGACACTCTTCATTCTATATGAATGTTACATCTTTCTTCAACAATGTTTACATCAGCACAGTGATCTGCGCATATCCTATGATAAACTTTCTGTAATATCCTATATGTACCAACGTGGTGTGAAGCTGCCTCATTGTATTTGGAGGAGGTAAATTCAAAATAATAGTAATCTTTGTAGGATCCACCATTAATCCTTGCTTACAAACAATGTGTCCTAGAAATATACCAAAAGGTACACAAAATATACACTTTTTGATATTCAGAGAAATCTGATACTGTTTGCATGTGTCGAGCATCAGTCCTAAGCTCATGACAAGTTTCCTCAATAACCCAAACAATGTAAAATCATCGAAGTATACTTCCAAAAACTTATGAATATACTCTTTGAAAGTTGCGACCACTACTCTTGAAAATATGGTAGGGGCATTCTTCAACCCAAAAGGAATCATTGTATATGGATACGGTCCCCATTCTGCAGCAAAGGTGGTCTTATGTTGATCCTCTGGTGCAAATCTAATATGATGGTTTCGTGAAAATAAATCTGTAAATGAATAGGCTTCCTGACCTCCTGCATTGTTCAATACTTCATCAGTGAAAGGAGTAGGGAATGGATCATTTAGACATGCATCTATTGACTTCCTTAAATCAACACAAATCCTAATTTCACCCTGTGTTTTCTTTTCTTGTACTACCATAGGACTTACCCACTTTGATTCTTCCACAGCTTCAATGATTTGAGCTGTTATCATTTTCTCAAGCTCTTTCTCACTTTTTCTTTGTATTTTGGATTCAGTCTATAAGGCCTTTGTTTAACTCGCTTCACATTAGGCTTCAGAAGAATTTTCATAAAGCCCAAGTCACCTACTATGCCTTTCATATATGAGAACTTAGTGGGGAATAACTCTTGATATTCATGCAAAATATCTGTTACCTTGCTGACTTAGTCTTCATCCCAGTAATATCCTATGGTTGCAAATTTTGGCTCATCTTCGGACCCTATATTCCCTTTATTTGTTTTTAATGTCTTTTTTATATTAGGCATTTCTAGCTCATGTCCATTTACTTCTCCGTAACCTTCATATTTTGTTATGTTAATATTCCGAGGGTCTTCATCTTATTCTATAGCAATGTTGTAGCATTCTAGTACATTTTGTAGCTACGCAGCCCATTCAGGCTGCCAAGTGAGTGGAATTTCATTCTCAAAAATCTTCTTTTTAAGTATCTGAAGGGCTGAATCTATATATGAACAGTCATCTTCAAATCTAAATGTCACTATAAACCCATCAACCATCTCTATCCAGCTCATAGTACCATATCGAAGTTCTGTTTCCAAATACCATTTTTAAGGAACTGTCTCTAGTGTATGGATGAACCCATGCATCCATTCTTCTCGTGGAATCTCTTTCCATGCTATCATGCAAAGATGGATGTGCTATCTAGGATCAGTTTGACCATCATATTTATTTGTTAATTCTATGTCTACTTGACCAAACCTTACCCATATCAACCTTTGACATTCTTTCCAAGTTCCTATATTCTTCTTATGTGTACCCCACCATCTAGGAGGAGTAGCTCTTAGGGATATATCCAAGGCTAATAATATTTGAAATTTTGGTACTTATTCTTCATATACTTCAAGAAAATTATTTATATGAACCAAACCATTACATTAAGGTAAATTACATACCTCAAGGGTTATACAACAAAGTGATTTAGTCATTCTTGCACATCGTCTTGTAGACACTTCATGTAACCTGTTTTTCTAATTTTCTAATTCTGCTTCCAAATCTGAAGCACAAGATTTGTTATGCTCCCAACTCAACTTTCCATCTGCAGTAGGGTTGATCCACTTTTCTGCTTTGGCTTTCACTTGATAGATGTTATCTATATCAACTATGTTTTATTCTTATTTAACAGGTTCAATATAACTTTTTCCTTATGATGGATCCAAGGGAATGATCACTCTCATGTTGTTGCTTTCAAATATCAATTGCCTCTTCTTCAAATTGATTATAGCCATGTTATCAAATTCCTAATGTAATCCATGTAATGCAGGATAGGGGTTACTATCATCCACAATTTCTATTACCTCAGAATATGTAGTAGTGTGCATTCCTTCAATGTCCACTGTAATGCCTCGTAATCTTCCTAGAGGAACAATCTTCTATTGATTCTCCATTCTCAGCTGAATAGGTGACCATCGCAACTTCAGTTTACCCATTAGTTCCCATGTTTTCTTCATTAGAACATGTTGTACTGTTCAACAACTGCCACTTTAATATATTATAAATTTCCTATGAAATTTATTATATTAAAATTGGGACCCTTTAATTTTAAAAAAGACTTTGATTTTATTTCTTTAAAAAACTAAAAAAATTAAAAAATAGAAAACCAACAAAAAATTGTTAATAAAATCCCATAACCAAAGTTTAATACTTAGGATTTTTAATTAAAACCTAAGTTTTAAAGCTTCATTTTCCAAAAATCAAATTTTAAACAGCCCCCGAGACCAAAACTATGCTTAGGCTTCAAAAAACCTTAAGTATTAAATAATAATGGGTTATTTAAATAATCAGAGTTTTTTTTTAAATTCTCGAAGGTCAAAATATTTATAAACTCTGACTCACTGCTTCCCCGCATTGCAAAAGTTCCATAAGGCAAAGACCCCTCTGCCAACTCCATTTTGACTGCAATATTCATCAACGAGGCTTGATGGGGAAATTAATCATAAGAAATAAAATCTCACGTCCGCGGCTATCGCAGTTGCCAAAAGTCCCATGATTGATGCCTGCATACCAATTGCAATATGCGATATAGCAGAACCTATCAGGATTATACAATCCAGTCCATAAATCTCCAGTGTCTGTGGCTATTGTAGTTAGTAAAGGGTCCTGCCTCATGCCTTAACCGATTGTGATATATGATATTTAAACTGGACCTAACGAGATTATACAATCCAGTCCATAAATTCCCCCACGTCCACAACTATCGCAAATTGCAAATATTCGTGACTTAAACCATATTCCTCATCCACTCTGAATTCCGATTGCGATAATACAAAAAGCCTGACTTGTCTTGTAAAATAAATGGCTTAGATCTAATATTCTAGGATTAACAACATAAAAGATTTCGGACCCCCTTGCGCTCAATTTTAAGTTTCTCAAATGGGGGTCCGAAAAGTGGTTTTTCTGTCCAACCCTATATCGACGTGTCACTTCTTTGTTCTTTCAGACTCCCCTCTTCACAAACTACTTATCACTTCGAACCCCCTCTGAAAAAACCGCTAAGCCTCCCCTTTTCATCAACGTATGTTTTGCTATTTGCAATAAGACTGTAAAGTCCACCTCTCTTATCACGGACCTCACTCCGCATTCTTCTCCATGATGTTTGTGTTCGGGATTTATTACGTTGTATATTTTTATCCTGATTTCATGTAAAATGTGATTTGTTTCAAATGAAACTCGCTTATCGGTCTCATTTATTTTTAGCTTATCGATTCCTATTGTCTGTGTTTAGGTTCATGAAAAAAGAGGACAAATGTGTTGATAAGTGGCACTTCAATTCAAATAGATGGATAAACATCCAGATAATATGATGGAACAAACAAAGTTGATGAAGACATCAAATCACATCCAGAAATTCCTACCAAAAAATTGTTTTCCTTTAAGCATTATTGAAGGGATCTGTTTAAATGCCCTCAACGCTCTGCACAATACATTCAATTCTTTTTCTACTATTTAATCTTTCTTGTTGTATGAAATTAAGGTCCTGAACATTATGAAGAAAGGTTTATGAAAGCTCGCACTATTGTACTTTCATACTTTTCTCAATAGAACGACTAGAAAATTGTTTTAGGAATTTTCATAAAGGATTTTGAGAAGTTTCATTTCTGTAATACTGAAATCATCTTTGTGAGAAGGACTATACTATCACTATTTCTTTTATGAGCTGAGAAACATGCATCTAGTATTTCTATATATGTACCTCTGTGTTGTTCATAAATAAATAGTGAATTTATCTTTTCAGATTGCTTATTACATGGTATTTAAATATTAATTTTACATGTATTAATTTTTTATCATGCTGCCATTGATATTTTTTAAATACATGTTAATCTATTTGCTTTGATATTGTCAATGTGATATGAGTTATACACATTATTTTGATTAACTATCTAATCAAAATAATCATCTTGAAATATTTTCATTTCCATTGGTGTTTGAGCGCAATCTATATTGTCATTTACTAAGGAAAATCATTATAGATCGCATCTAGATAAATGTTAAACAATCCCCAGTTATAGAGTAGATTAATGCATATGTTTTCCATTTGATTCTTTGCTGCAAATACATCTATTTCACTCCACTATAAGCATTATACATTCATTCATTCACCTTTCATTGGGAAATTAATCCCATTATATCTAGTCGGAGCCACTACGTAAATGGAAAAGGAGCTATCTTAAGGTCTGGACAGGGTGGTTTTCCCCCATGTTAGTGCAATGATTTTCGAGGCCTCAACTAAACACTAGCTTCAAATCCCAGATATAAAATAACTTGGTCCATATCATATTCTCATATTTGTGCGCTAAGCCTCATTTCCTTTCTAGTTCTCTTTTGTTTATATAATTTATTTACTTTGCGCATTTTGTTGGAAATAATACTCAGAGGGGGGCTGAATCAGTATTATCTAATTCATTTTCAATATATTTGTACTTTGAATTATTGTATGTCAGTACCATAAAATAATGAGCATGAACAAGAAAAACAGATAGTCACACCAAAGAACACTAGATATAAGGTGGAAACCCAATGTGGGTGAAAACCACCTGCTTCAATATGTCTCTATCTTCTTTCAATTAGAAATTCCTTTTACAATGATTTTGTACTGGTGCATTCCTTTACCAGTACGCAGGCTATAACCTGCAGAGAGCTGTTGGGTGTGGAGCCTGATTATCTTCTATAGTATCGGCATATTGGACACCAGTTCAAAATGGGGCGGCAACCGCCCGTAAAATAATCGCTGTCGTGGGGGGTCCAGGGGGGGCGGCAGCGACTTTTTGGAGCCCCCCCCTGGCGGGGGGTTTCGGGGGCAGCGCCCCGGAAGCTAAAAATAGCTGTAAAATTGCCTTGTAAAAGTATAGTAATTTCTAGTCAATCTGGGCCATTCATTAGGCGGATGATCTGACGGTAGAACTTATGTTTAGTTTAGGGTTTTTTGCCCTAGAAGGCAACCCCTCTCTTTATATGAGGGCATTGTATTTGAGGCTGTGAGATAGATGTATATTCGGTGAGCGAGAAACATAGAGGTGAGACTGTGAGAGAAAACAGAGGATATTACAGCGGTTTTGCTGTAGGTTGTATCTCTTCATTTTACTGGATAATAGAAAGGAAGGACTGGCTGTTCGGGGTGGACGTAGCCTAAACTGGGTGAACCACGTATATCTGTGTCTCTCTTGTTTTGTGCGTTTTCTGTGTTTATATTTCTGCAATATTTTATGTGTTCCATTGCTCCGTAATATATAATTTTCTAACAACTGGTATCAGAGCCGAAGGTCTATTTGGCTAATAAACTCGCAGGAAAGAAGGGTTCCTGGTTCGAGTGGGAGCAATGGCGGAAGATGGTAAGTTTAGGGTCGAGAAATTTAACGGCAAAAACTTCTCGCTGTGGAAGATGCAGATGGAAGATTATTTGTATCAGAAAGATCTATACCTACCATTGGGCGGAAAAACAAAGATGCCGACGGGTATGAAAGACGAAGAATGGAACCTTCTCGATATAAAGGCACTCGGAACAATACGGTTGTGCCTTGCTGCGTCAGTCGCTTTCAACATTTCGAAGGAAACCACGACAGCAGGTTTGATGGAGGCGTTGTCGAAACTATATGAAAAACCCTCGGCCTCAAACAAGGTATTTCTTATGAAACGGTTATTTAATATGAAGATGTCGGAAGGTGGATCTGTTGCAGACCATTTAAATGATTTTAATACAGTTACAAGTCAGTTAAGTTCTGTAGGGGTAAACTTTGATGATGAAATTAGAGCTCTGTTATTCTTATGCTCGTTACCAGAAAGCTGGAATGATTTGGTAATGACCATCAGTAACTCTGTTTCTGGATCTAGTACTTTAAAGTTTGATGATGTTGTCGGTGCTATCCTTAGCGAGGAAATGCGACGGAAAAGCTCCGGTGAGACATCGGGAAATGCTTTGAGTGCAGAGTCTAGAGGAAGAAAAATGGAAAGAGGAAAGAGCTCAGGATATCGCAGTAAATCAAGGAAAGGAAGATCCAAGTCCAGATCGGGGATAGTGTGCTGGAAATGTGGAAAGAAAGGACACCTAAAGAAAGACTGTAGATCTCGGAAGGGAAAAGAAGGAGATGCACAACAAGAAAACAATCATGAAGCAAATGTGACAGGTGAGGTGTTACAAGATGCTTTGATTCTTTCTTTTGAAAATATTACTGATTCCTGGGTGGTAGATTCAGGGGCTTCATTCCATTCCACACTTGATAAGAAATACTTTCATGACTATGTTCAAGGAGATTTTGGACAAGTTCGTCTAGGTGATGATAAACCCTGTAAAATCGTTGGAATGGGTAAGGTTCTTGTAAAACAGCAGAATGGAAACCAATGGCTACTAAAGGAGGTAAGGCATGTTCCAGATCTAAAGAAAAATCTGATTTCAACAGGGCAGTTAGGTAGTGAAGGTTGTGTGACAACTTTCACAGATAAAGCTTGGAAGGTCACTAAAGGAGCCCTGGTAATAGAAAAAGGTGAAAAGGTTGGTACATTGTATTTATGCAATGGTATTTCTAACTCTGTTAATGCTTTAACTTCCAGAGGAGCAGATGCAGCATTATGGCATCATAGGCTCAGACACATGAGTGAAAAAGGGATGAAGATTCTTCACTCAAGGAATTTGTTGCCAGGTTTGAAGAATGTTGACGAACTCTCGACCTCAGGATTCCTCGTCACTTAGCTATGAGACCTACGCGCTAACCAACTGCGCCACCACCCCACTTGTTTCACGTATTTGATTCATCTATCTTCATCATGAATTAGAACGTATCGTGGAATCACGAAGAAAGATATGTAACAGGAAATTTATACCGTCAAAGAGTTATCCAAAAATCACACGTATTTGAGATGGCTCCTTACAAGTTGCGACTTTGAAGTCTACATCGTGACAATCATCAATTATTCGGTCTAAATTCAATTTAAATTTCACTCTTCCATTTGCCACTTGTCCCTATCAATTTTGAAATGCTAGGCCAAGAGACTAAGCTACTCTATAACACTAGTTTATGCCCGACGTTGGTGAAGAACTGCATTTATGGAAAACAGAAGAGAGTCAGATTTCTCAGAGTTGGGAAAGAAAAGAACGAAAAATTAGAGCTTGTGCATACAGACATATGGGGACCTGCTCAGGTATCATCTCTTGGTGGCTCTCGTTATTATGTTACTTTTATTGATGATGCAACTAGAAAAACTTGGATTTATTGTATTAAGAATAAATCTGATGTATTTGATACTTTCAAGGAATGGAAAGCTTTGGTTGAGATTGAGACAGGAAAGAAATTGAAGTGTCTTAGATTAGACAATGGAGGTGAATATTGCAGCAAAGAGTTTTATAGGTACTGTTCAGAGCATGGAATTCACAGAGAGAAGACAGTTCCAAGAACACCACAAGAAAATGGTGTGTCAGAAAGGATGAACAGAACAATCATGGAGCGTGCAAGGTGCATGAGATTGCATGCAGGATTGCCTTTACAGTTTTGGGCAGATGTTGTAGATACTGCTGTTTATTTAATAAACAGAGGACCTTCAAGTTCCTTGGATGGCGGTGTTCCAGAGGAAGCATGGACAGGGAAAAAGGTAAACTACTCTATTTTAAAACCTTTTGGTTGTGAGGCCTTTGTCCATATTGATAAAGAAAATAGAACAAAACTTGAGGCAAAGTCACAGAAATGTACCTTTATTGGATATGGTGTTAATGATTTTGGTTATCGCTTATATGATTATGAAAATCACAAAATCATTAGGAGCAGAGATGTAATATTCAATGAAAAGGTCTTGTATAAGAATCAGTTGCAGGAAAAGAAACAAGAAAAAGAAAACAAGGAATACGCAGTTCTTGATGAAATTACTGAAAAAGTAAAGGTGCCTGAAAATAATAATAATCAACAACCACAACAACAGCAACCATCACAACAACAACAGGCACCCCAAACACCTGAAAGTGGTGTTAGAAGATCTACCAGGACAAGTAGACCTCCTGAACGATACTCTCCTTCATTATATTATTTATTGTTGACTGATTCCAGTGAACCTGAATGTTATGAAGAAGCAATGCAGGTTGAAAGCAAGAAGAAGTGGGAGGTAGCCATGGAAGAAGAGATGGACTCCTTAATGCATAACCAGACTTGGGATTTAGTTAGGTTGCCTGCAGGAAAAACTACATTGAAGAATAAATGGGTTTATAGGCTGAAGGAATAAGATGGAGGAAAGCAAAGGTACAAAGCTAGACTTGTGGTGAAGGGGTTTGCACAGAAGAAAGGTATTGATTTTGATGAAATATTTTCTCCTGTTGTTAAAATGACTTCAATCAGAACTATTTT
The DNA here is from genome assembly GCA_031772625.1 of Pinus tabuliformis. Lineage (NCBI taxonomy): Eukaryota > Viridiplantae > Streptophyta > Pinopsida > Pinales > Pinaceae > Pinus > Pinus tabuliformis. The sequence continues at coordinate 531,243,046 of CM062813.1, read as the reverse complement.
AAGTCTTGTAGCAGCTGAAGATTTGCATCTTGAGTAGTTAGATGTAAAGACAACCTTTCTCCATGGGGATTTGGAGGAAGAGATATATATGCAGCAGCCACAAGGATATGAGGTGAAAGGGAAGGAGAAACTTGTGTGCAGGTTGAAGAAGAGCTTATATGGTTTAAAACAGGCTCCAAGGCAGTGGTATCTAAAATTTGACAAGTTTATGTCTGAACAAGGTTATACTAGATGTCACTCTGATCATTGTGTTTATCTAAAAAAGCAAAATGATGGCAGCTATATTATATTGTTATTGTATGTAGATGACATGCTTGTTGCAGGATCTAACATGCAGGAAATAAATGTGCTCAAAAGAAAATTGGCAAATTCATTTGCAATGAAGGATTTGGGTGCTGCAAAACAAATCCTTGGTATGAGAATAACTAGAGACAGGAAAAATAGAAAATTAACATTGTCTTAGAATGAGTACATACAAAAGGTGTTGAAAGGATTTAACATGCAAAATGCAAAACCGGTTAGTACACCTTTTGCTAGCCATTTCAAACTTAGCAAAGAAATGTGCCCAAAGACCCAAGAAGACATGGATTATATGTCTAAAGTTCCATATGCATCAACAGTTGGAAGTTTAATGTATGCAATGGTCTGCACAAGGCCTGATATTGCACATGCAGTGGGAGTTGTAAGCAGGTACATGAACAATCCAGGAAAGGAACATTGGATGGCAGTGAAATGGATTCTCAGATATTTGAGAGGTACCACAAATCAGGCATTATGCTTTGGTTGTTCAAACATATCCCTACAAGCATATGTTGATGCAGATATGGCAGGTGACAGAGATAATAGGAGGAGCACTACAGGATATGTATTTACTGTCGGAGGAACAGCTGTCAGTTGGGTTTCAAAAATCCAAAGTGTTGTTGCACTCTCAACAACAGAAGCAGAGTATGTTGCTGCTACAGAGGCTAGTAAAGAAATGATTTGGTTACAAAGGTTTATGGGTGAATTGGGTAAGGAGCATGATATGGGCACGTTATACAGTGATAGTCAAAGTGCCATTCATCTTGCAAAGAACTCAGCATTTCATTCGAGGACAAAACACATACAGCTCAAGTACCATTTCATACGATCAGTGTTGGAAGATGGAGAGTTGAAGCTGGAAAAGATACACACTAGCCAGAACCCTGCAGATATGCTAACAAAAGTTGTAACCAGGGAGAAACTGAGAATATGCTCAGTTTCAGTTGGTCTTCAAGGATGACGATCAAGATGAGAAACAACTAGGTCCAAAGAGGAGTCATTGTCCAGCAAATGGAGCAGCGGTGGAGTTGCTACAATCAGTCTCCAAGTGGGAGATTGTTGGGTGTGGAGCCTGATTATCTTCTATAGTACCGGCATATTGGACCCCAGTTCAAAATGGGGCAGCAACGCCGCCCGTAAAATAATCGCTGCCGTGGGGGGTCCAGGGGGGGACTTTTTGGATCCCCCCCCCTGGCGGGGGGTTTCGGGGGCAGCGCCCCAAAGCTAAAAACAACTGTAAAATTGCCTTGTAAAAGTATAGTAATTTCTAGTCAATCTGGGCCGTTCATTAGGCGGATGATCTGACGGTAGAACTTATGTTTAGTTTAGGGTTTTTTTCCCTAGAAGGCAACCCCTCTCTTTATATGAGGGCATTGTATTTGAGGCTGTGAGATAGATGTATATTCGGTGAGCGAGAAACATAGAGGTGAGACTGTGAGAGAAAACATAGGATATTACAGCGGTTTTGCTGTAGGTTGTATCTCTTCATTTTGCTGGATAATAGAAAGGAAGGACTGGCTGTTCGGGGTGGACGTAGCCTAAACTGGGTGAACCACGTATATCTGTGTCTCTCTTGTTTTGTGCGTTTTCTGTGTTTATATTTCTGCAATATTTTATGTGTTCCATTGCTCCGTAATATATAATTTTCTAACAAGAGCTACAACTCTCTCTCCTGGAAGGGAGTTACAACCCCCTACTTCTTTTCTTTCAACGACCACTTTTCATAAACTTTCAAACTGGATCCATGAACATCAATCAATCATCAAGTATATCTGCATCAAACAATCTCCTTTTCCTAATTAGCACTGAATCAAGTAAACACTTCTCTGACAGTTGTACCCAGAACACAGTAACAGTAACCACACACCAAATTCTGAACCCAGAATACTGCAGCAATAGACAGAGGCAGCTAGATCATAATTTAAAGATATACGCTACTTCAACAACCTGAAACCTGCGTGCAGATCTATAAAGGATAATTCCTTCTTTCAAATATTCAGACACTAATTTACCCAGATTGTCAGATTTATAGATCAAGCATGTGCCTCATATAACAGATCAAAATCATACAAAGATACTATTATTCAAGCATAAATATTATGACACATCAATAGAAATTATCCTTCTTTATGCGCTAAGGTTCCTCCTTCATTCAGATCCAGATCTGCACCATAACCCAATCACAAATATTTCAGATCTAGCACTTATTAGATATTCAATTCATTCGATAATACCTTGCCAAATGATCTTCTTCCTCTTATATAGTCTTAGGCCTTCCACAATACCACGGTCCAAAACCATAGGATCAAAAAAATGTTGGACTAATACCATGAACCAACCATGAAAGTGCGTGAGATCAACACTTTTGGATGCAATACCACGAACGAAAACCATAGGATCAAAAACTATCGGACTAATACCATGAACCAACCATGAAAGTGCGTGAGATCAACACTTTTGGATGCAATACCACAGACCAAAACCATAATAAACCAATACCACGAACCAAATACTTGGGATCAACACTTCTGACGAGGTACCATGGTCCAAAACCATAGGTTCAAATACCAAGGACTAACTACCATGGACCAAAGGTAAGTTCTCCAACATATACGCGCTTTTCCTTGCATGAAAGTGCGTGAACTTTTTCTCTACATGCAATACCACGGACCAAAACCATAATAAACCAATACCATGAACCCAAGACTTGGGATCAACACTTATGACGAGGTACCATGGTCCAAAACCATAGGTTCGAATACCAAGGACTAACTACCATGGACCAAAGGTAAGTTCTCCAACATATACGCACTTTTCCTTGCATGAAAGTGCGTGAACTTTTTCTCTACATGAAATAAAATTTTCTCTACATAAAAGTGCGTGAACTTTTCTCTACATGAAATAAACTTTTCTCTGCATAAAAGTATGTGAACTTTTCTCTACATGAAATAAACTTTTCTCTGCATAAAAGTGCGTGAACTTTTCTCTACATGAAATAAACTTTTCTCTGCATATAAGTGCGTGAACTTTTCTCTACATTATAATTTATTATCTGAGATGAGTGGGTTGCCATCAAGTACAACATATGTATCATAATTCCAACAATCTCCCCCTTTGGAATTGATGGCAACAACAACCAATCACTCTCCCCCTTTGACATCAAGGGCAAAGGGTTATGCTCCCCCTAAGAACATGTTCCCCCTGACTATAAACCAGATCTGCAAAGAAGAACCATAATCCATGACCATGAAAGAGATAGAGACGTATTGCAGCAATATTTAGACCAACATCCATGATCTCCTTCTGTACTTCCTCCATAATGCCAACAATGCATGAATGCTCCCCCTGAACCTGTGCCATTCGATCTTTGACCAATCCGCAACCCAGCACATGTACGCATATACTTCAGATGAACCTTGCATACAACCAACAATCAGAAGAGATTCAACAACAAGATGATGCATCAACAACCCCCGGCTTTTGCCTGAGGTATTCAAAGGTCTCCCTAGGCAATGGTTTGGTGAGTATATCAGCAACCTGTTCCTTAGAAGGAACATACTCCAACTTGACCTTTTGTTCAAGCACTTGTTCCCGGAGAAAGTGATACTTGATTGGTATGTGCTTGGTTTTTGAATGCATGACTGGGTTCTTTGAAATGCTGATTGCACTTGTATTATCACATAAGATGGAGATGGGTGGTGTACAAGTGATTTGAAAATCCTGCAAGGTCTGCATCATCCAAAGGAGTTGAGTGCAGCAAGATGCAACAACAACATATTCTGCTTCAGCTATAGACAAGGCAATCGAACTCTGTTTCTTGCTAAACCAAGATACGAATCTGGAACCCATAAAGAATGCACCACCACTTGTGCTCTTCCTATCATCCACGCTTCCAGCCCAATCTGCATCTGTATAAGCATGAAGTGTGAGATCTGTATCTATAGGATACCATAAGCCATAGTTTTGAGTCCCTTGAAGATATTTGAAGATTCTCTTCACTGCCTGAAGATGAGTTTCCTTTGGATTTGCCTGAAATCTTCCAACTATTCCCACTGCATGCATGATGTCTGGTCGGGTACCTGTCAAATAAAGTAGACTTCCAATCATAGATCTATAAGTTGGTTGATGCACTGCTGTTGATTCATCATTTGCATTGAGGTTACATCCTATGACCATGGGTGTACATACTAGTTTTGCTTCTTCCATACCATATTTCTTCAAAATCTACTTGAGATACTTGGTTTGAGACAAGAAGATCCCTCCTTCATTTTGTTGGATTTGCAAACCAAGAAAATATGTCAATTCTCCAAGCAAGGACATTTCAAATTCTTTCTGCATCACCAAGGAAAAGCTTTGACTCATAGATTCTTCATTGCTGCCAAAGATAATGTCATCTACATACACAACAAGTATTAGCAATTTGTAATTTTCAATTTTTATATAAAGATTGCTATCTGCTGATCCTTTTGAAAAACCTTGTTGATGAAGATATTTGTCCAAACGATAGTACCAAGCCCTTGGAGCTTGTTTAAGACAATAGAGAGCCTTTTTCAATCTGCATACAAGATTTGTATCATTTCCAAGAATGAAACCATCCGGCTGCTCAATGTATACTTCTTCTTCTAAGTCTCCATTCAGAAAGGCTGATTTCACATCCATTTGAAATACTTTGAACTTTTGAAAGCTTGAGAGAGCAAGGAACATTCGGATGGCCTCAAGTCTTGCAACAGGAGCAAAAGTTTCTTCGAAATCTATTCCTTCTTGCTACGCATACCCTTTACAAACAAGTCTGGCCTTGTTTCTAATTACTTCCCCATTTTCATTCAACTTATTTTTGAAGACCCATTTTGTCCCTATAACATTCTTATCCTTTGGTCTAGGAACCAACTCCCAAGTGTTGTTCTTTTTGATCTACTCAAGTTCTTCATCCATTGCTTTGACCCAAAATTCATCTTTGCATGCCTCTTTTACATTTTGTGGTTCAGTGGATGAGAGTAATGCCAAATAGCTTGAAGCTTCTGCAATTGTTCTTCTTGTTTGTACACCTGCTTCTTTTTGCCCCAAAATCTGAGATTCTGGATGATTCTTCTGAACGTACCTGGATGGAGTCTTCTCTTCTACCCTTATATGTTCCTCTGGTGCTTCTTGAGGTTCTTCTTCTTCATCATTCTGTCTTTGAGGGTAGTCTTCATCTTCTTCGATATTTTCATGATTTACTTGCCTAGGAATGTATCTTTTTTCATCAACCACTACATCAATGTTGTCAACAATTCTTCCAAGTCTTTTATTGTAGCACTTATATGCTTTGCTGTGTGGAGAATAACCAAGAATAATGCCTTCATCTGCTCTAGGTTCAAGTTTGCCAAGTTGCTCATCAGTATTCTTAATATAGCATTTGCTCCCAAAGATTTTGAAGTGTTTTACTGAAGGAGTCTCACCATACCAGAGTTCATGAGGAGTTTGAGTGTTGTTCACTAGGACATTTGTTTTATTGAGAATAACAACCGCAGCATATGCAGCTTCACCCCAGAAAGTTGCGGGAGTTCTGGACTCATCAAGCATAGCACAGGCCATTTGTTGGACTATTCTGTTCATCCTTTCCACCACTCCATTTTGCTGAGGAGTTCTAGCTGTAGAGAATTCCCTTCTTATCCCATGTTCTTCACAGAAATCGAAAAATTCATTTGAGGTAAACTCCCCACCTCTGACGGACCTGAGGCACTTAATTTTGTAACCTGATTCATTTTCAACCAAGGCTTTGAAGGATTTGAATTTTTCGAATGCTTCGTCTTTGTGCTTCAAAAGTCCTAACCAAACAAACCTGGAGAAATCGTCAATCAATAATATCAAGTATTCTTCTCCTCGAGGTGACCTTGTCCTGAAAGGACCACATACATCTGTATGGACTAGTTCAAGAGGCCTGCTGGCTGATCCTTCCTTCTCCGGGAAGTTGGTTCTGGTTTGCTTACCAAACTGACATGATTTGCATATAGTGTTGTCTGGAATTTTGATATCTGGAAGACCACGAACTGCCTGATATTTGCATGCCTTCCTTATTTGTGAAAAGCTTAGATGCCCCAACCTCCGGTGCCATAACCAATGTTCATCATCCTTGCTCAAATAGAATTGTCGTTGTCCTTCTTCAAATATGTATAGATTATTTGGAGTTCTTCTACCTTTGATCACTGTTTTCCCTGTATCAAGATCACGAACGCTACATCCATTTGATCGAAATATTACCTCGGTTCCTTGATCGCACATCTGACGGACACTCAGAAGGTTATGCTTCAAGCCATCAACATACAAAACATTTCCAGCTTTGACCTTTTCTTTTAACAGAGCTGTGCCTTTTCCTTTTATAGCTGCTGGAGTATCATTTCCAAAAGAAACTTTCTTTCCCTTTTCTAAAGGAGAATATGATTCAAGTTTTTCTTTATCACCTGTCATATGCTTCGAACATCCATTGTCGATGTACCATAGATTTTCCTGTCCCTCTGCATAAAAGGATATCCCACATCTTTCTGATTGTGGTTCCTTTATTCTCCATGTTCTGGTGCTTGAGGCTTGTTCCTTTGTCTGCTGAAATCTGCTCCTGCATTCAGAATCTTCATGACCGAAGTTATTACAAATAGAACATTCAATTTCATTTTCAAGAGCCGAAAAGTTGTTATAGGTCCTTTTTGTAATCCCAGTCATACTTATTTGTTTTTGAGCTTCTCTAGTCATGATTGTTTTATATGCAACACATTGAACTGCTTTGTGACCAAAGTTATGGCAAGAGAAACATTGGCCATTGAAGAAACTTCTGCGGTTATCAAATCTACCACCCAAATGATTGTAATTTTTATTGTCATCCATTCTTGAAGCAAATTGAGAAGATTTTACTTGTGGCTGGTTGTAGCTTTTGTTCACCCTTAAGACAGATTGCCCATGGTTTACCTGGTAGTCTTTGTTAGTTCTTGATGTAATTCGTCCCTGCTTTACCTGGTGATCTCCATTGTGCTTTTTCTCATTCCTTCTTGCTGCATCAAGATAACTCTTTGAGGTGGATGCTTGAGATGTTTCTCCATTATACCCCAGACCTGTCTTATTTAGCGGAGAACGTTGTACATTGATGATCTCATCCAGAGTTTCAGATCCCTTGACAAACTTAAGATTAATAGCCTTTGTTTTCTCAATTTCTTTTCTAAGGCCAACAATTTCACCTTCTAACTTTTCAAGATATTTTTCTTTTTCATCAATTTGAAATTGTAGAGTATCAATGATCATATTCTTTTCTTCTATACATGTCTTAAGTCTAGAAATCTCTTCATAAAAACTATCCACATCTATAACATCCATGTAATCATCATCTTCAAATGCCATTAAAAGTTTATAGTCATTACCTCGTTCATCTTCATCACTATTTGACAGACCATCACTGTCTTCATGAGTGTAGTAGCTTTTCTTATATGCATTTTGTTTCTTGTTCCATCTGGCAGGTTCCTTTCCTTTGTCAATCTTATCCTTATGAGGACATTTGGAAGCATAATGACCTACTCTTCCACAAGCAAAACATTTAAAAGGTAGCTTACCTCTGAACCTTCCAGTACCCCGTTGAAGATTTCTGACAAAATTTGATTCTTCTTCTTCTTCTGGCACGTGACTTGATTCATAGTAGTCTCCTTTGCCTGAAGCCTTAAAAGCAGCTTCTCTCCTGTCTGATGGACCTCCTTTTCTCATTTCATAAGCAGTTAGAATTCCGTGTAGCTGAGACATAGTAAGAGTTCGTAGATTTTCCTTTTCTTCTATTGCAGACACTTTAGATTCAAACTTGGGGGACAATGATCTTAGGACTTTTTCAACCACAACAGCCTCTTTTATTTCTTCACCCAAGTTTTTCATACAATTAACAATCTCATCTACCCGAAGGAAATAGTTAGCCACACTTTCATCATTATACATTCTGAGATTCTCATACTGAATCCTGAGGGTTTGAAGTCTTGCATGTTTTACCTGTTCATCTCCTTCGTAGCTCAAAACAATCTTGTCCCATATTTCTTTTGCGGATTTATATTGCATAACCTTCACGAATTCAAATTGAGATAGACATCCTAGAAGAGTATTAACCGCCTTTGTATTTGTTTCATATTTCTTCTTCTCAGCTGAATTTGTAGGAGTAGCTGATGGAAAAGTATACCCTGTTTCTATAATGCCCCATACTTCTGTACCCAAAGATTGAAGATAGGCAGTAACTCTTACCTTCCAATATATGAATTTTGTTCCATCAAAAATCGGTGGCCTGATTGATGCTTCCCTCTCGTAGTTGCTCATGATGTTAGATCTTCCTTCAAGCGATCAAGCTTCTTCAGAAGGACCTGCTCTGATACCAATTGTTGGAAATAATACTGAGAGGGGGGGTGAATCAGTATTATCTAATTCTTTTTCAATATATTTATACTTTGAATTATTGTATGTCAGTACCATAAAATAATGAGCATGAACAAGAAAAACAGATAGTCACACCAAAGAACACCAGATATAAGGTGGAAACCCAATGTGGGTGAAAACCACCTGCTGCAATATGTCTCTATCTTCTTTCAATTAGAAAATCCTTTTACAATGATTTTGTACTGGTGCAGTCCTTTACTAGTACGCAGGCTGCAACCTGCAGAGAGCTACAACTCTCTCTCCTGGAAGGGAGTTACAACCCCCTACTTCTTTTCTTTCAAGGACCACTTTTCATAAATTTTCAAAATGGATCCATGAACATCAATCAATCATCAAGTATATCTGCATCAAACAATCTCCTTTTCCCAATTAGCACTGAATCAAGTAAACACTTCACTGACAGTTGTACCCAGAACACAGTAACAGTAACCACACACCAAATTCTGAACCCAGAATACTGCAGCAATAGACAGAGGCAGCTAGATCATAATTTAAAGATATAAGCTACTTCAACAACCTGAAACATACGTGCAGATCTATAAAGGATAATTCCTTCTTTCAAATGTTCAAACACTAATTTACCCAGATTGTCAGGTTTATAGATCAAGCATGCGCCTCATACAAAAGATCAAAATCATACAAAGATATTATTATTCAAGCATAAAGATTATGACCCATCAATAGAACTTATCCTTCTTTATGTGCTAAGGTTCCTCCTTCATTCAGATCCAGATCTGCACCATAACCCAATCACAAATATTTCAGATCTAGCACTTATTAGATATTCAATTCATTCGATAATACCTTGCCAAATGATCTTCTTCCTCTTATATAGTCTTAGGCCTTCCACAATACCATGGTCCAAAACCATAGGATCAAAAAAATGTTGGACTAATACCATGAACCAATCATGAAAGTGCGTGAGATCAACACTTTTGGATGCAATACCATGAACCAAAACCATAGGATCAAAAACTATCGGACTAATACCATGAACCAACCATGAAAGTGAGTGAGATCAACACTTTTGGATCCAATACCACGGACCAAAACCATAATAAACCAATACCACGAACCCAATACTTGGGATCAACACTTCTGACGAGGTACCATGGTCCAAAACCATAGGTTCAAATACCAAGGACTAACTTCCATGGACCAAAGGTAAGTTCTCCAACATATACGCGCTTTTCCTTGCATGAAAGTGCGTGAACTTTTTCTCTACATGCAATACCACGGACCAAAACCATAATAAACCAATACCACGAACCCAATACTTGGGATCAACACTTCTGACGAGGTACCATGGTCCAAAACCATAGGTTCAAATACCAAGGACTAACTACCATGGACCAAAGGTAAGTTATCCAACATATACGCGCTTTTCCTTGCATGAAAGTGCGTGAACTTTTTCTCTACATGAAATAAACGTTTCTCTACATAAAAGTGCGTGAACTTTTCTCTACATGAAATAAACTTTTCTCTGCATAAAAGTGCTTGAACTTTTCTCTACATGAAATAAACTTTTCTCTGCATAAAAGTGCGTGAACTTTTCTCTACATGAAATAAACTTTTCTCTGCATATAAGTGCGTGAACTTTTCTCTACATTATAATTTATTATCTGAGATGAGTGGGTTGCCATCAAGTACAACATATGTATCATAATGCCAACACATTTCACTCCGCGGTACTTCCTTAGATGTGTAGGAGTTAATATCAATTCTTGCAGTCCTTCTACAAGTTTCTAGTTTTGTAACAACTTCATACAAGTTTGTAGGAAATATTTTAAAATACCTAGATCCATATCTTGTGTCACAACTGATATTATGTCATTGTTATTCTTTTGCTTTGGTTGCATGTTAGATGTCAAAGCTCCAGTGTCCATAAAGCTTCGCTTCACCTCCATAAAGAATTATTTTTCCTTGTGAATATCGAACATCGATGATTTCTTTGTAGTCTTTCGAACTCGTTTATCTTGAACTACCTTCTTCCCATATTCTTTGTCATTTCCCATTGCAGTTCCACTCCTTGTTACAATATTGATGCGAGGTTCATCTATCCTCTGTTCCACAATAGTCATCATCTAAATGTTCTAGGTTGACTATGAGTTTCTATTTTCTTTAATTTTCACTATAAATATTGGACTCTCTTAAATAGCACGGTCAAATTATTTATAATACTTAGAGGTGCTAGTTGGATTCTGATAATCTCTTGCGAAGTGACCTGCCTGGTTGTAGTTATAGTAAAAAGTCCGACCTCGTCCTCAACCAACTCTGCTTCCTTGACCTCGTCCTACATATTTAACTTGGCCACTGCGCTATCCACTTCCTCTATGTCCTTCTTATTCAACTTGCATTCTATATGTATCATCACCACGATCCATCATTAATTCATAGGCTCGACAATTATTTTCATCATGCCCAACTGATTTACAAAACTTACAAAATAATTTCTTCATAACCTGCACATATTTTTTTAACAAATAGAAATATTCAAAGTGATTTTCACCTCTAGTTCTACATATCTCGCACCATAAACTAGATCCAACATTCAAAGGATTAGGTGCTCCACTGGCTATGTAATTTTTGAAAATAGGACATTGCTCTTTAGAGTGACCTTCTTCTTTTCATTTTATACACCAGACCTCTTCGTGAACTTATTTACTCTTCTTCATGTCCTATAGTTGTAGAGTCAAATTCACGAGATGACTCTGTATCTGTTGCATACCCGCATTTGTATCACCTATCAATGAAGCTTCTAACTTCATTACCAACTCGAAAGCTTTGGCTTGAACCTCTATTTTCTATTGTGTCAAAGGTAATCTGATGTGTGTCAGTAGTGTAGCTATAAACCATTCCTTGTGCTGCTGCGGAGCTACATTGAAGCTCACTTGATCCAACAATACCTTGAACCTTTGATCAAATTCCCACACTAAATCAATTGGCCTTTATTTTATCTCCTTTAGTTCAGTGATGCGTTGTGACTTGGATTTTGATTTCTTGAATCAGTTTACCAATGTTGATATAATGTCTACATAAGACCTGATCTGGTTGCTCGAATATTTCAATACTAATTTAATGCTCGATCTCTGAATGTTGTGGCAAACTGTGCCTTGTTCAAATTTTCATCATGGACTTGCTTCACAGTCCATACTGCTTGGCATAAGAACCAAAAATTCTCTCGATCCTCTGATCGAGTTCCTTTGAAGATTGGCAACTTAATATCATCGACCATCATTCTTCTTAGGGGGGAGCGAGAGGGGGATGCGGAGGGGTATTCATAAGGGGAGGGGGATGTGGGGTAAGAGGGCAACAAAAAGATTTTTTTTTTTTTTTTTACTTTGGCTAGATTCAGGCTTCGACACACTTTGAGGATGAAAAGGTGAGTAGTACGGAGTTCCTTTAGGATTCTCAGGGGGGTTTCCTTCACCTTCAGATTCACTCAACAGAGAGCCATAGTCAGTCTCTATGAAAAGCTTCAGATCTTGGCTTGAGCTCTCTTCTTAGTCTCTAATTTATACCTTTTTCCACTTTGCGTTGTTTGAGTCTCTTCTTTAGATCATTTTCCAAACATAATCTACTAATTTGGCTGCATTCGAAGAATTCCCTTTTCACACAAAAGCATTTTAATCGAGAATTTCAAATATGTTAAGTACTTACCTCATGGTGTCCCTTGAAAAATATTTGTTACGCTTCATTGTAGGACACCATTGTCTCTAATTCAAATTTAATAATAAACCCTCCCAAAATGTTGTCAACCCAGAAATCAACAACTCTTGAAATTCTATTATCAATGTTCTTTAGTTGTTGTATCAATTCTGGAGTCCAATGCTTAGGTTCATCTCCTTTAAAACAATTATTTCTCTCTGTCAATATTGAAATCCACTCATACAACTCGATGTGAAATGAACCAAAGAAGATTTCATACTGATATTCAAAGATATACTTCTCCAACCACTTTTGAGATGACAATTTAGGGTTTCTATTCTCCTGATCTGCAAATTCTCGTTCCTTCTTTTCTACCCACTTTTGGATCTCTTTCTTTGATGGATGCCAAAACATATCCCTCAAACAGATCTCGGTCCCAACAATGGAACCATTTGTTGGCTTAGGTGGGTTGGACCTAGGTTCAAAGTGTGTTGCACACCAACAAAACCCTCAACCATTGGCCCTCTCGACAATGACCTACAAGCAGACTACAGTCTCACCCAAAGTGATTATGGGAGGTTGCAGAACGAGGTTTCTGCAGTGTGAGGGATACTGAGCTAGGGCATCCACGTAATGTTTTTAGATTTAATTCTTATAAACAAATTCACACTTATATTTTACTCCACAGAGTTACATTCATCAATTAAGCATAACATAAACATTCATAAACTGTACAAAACTGAAATAAAGTGTGGATAATAAGAAAATGAACACTGAGACACAGATTTTACCATGGTTCATCCCAATGTGGGACTACGTCCACTAGAACTGTCGCTTATCATTTGGAATTCGATAGAACAAATAGTTCTTCCCTGAGCACACGGCTATAGGGTGTCTATGCACGAAGCTATAGATAGTCTGTGCACGAAGATGTAGACCCAGGCCTCCACACACATAGTTGCGATGCCTCTCCCTTCCTCTAAAGTATAGACCACAAAAGTATCACATAAACATAGATTTATTCCAACACATCATCATCGGATTGCTTCTCTTCTTATTATTCATCCTTATATATACTATTACATGAGGGATTTACATCGTTATATTACCATGGACCCGATACCATGGTTTCTTTCAGGTGTGAGTTGTATTCTGGCTATAGAGAACAAGGTTGTTTTGAATGAGGAAACAAAAATGACATTAATTCATTGCGGGTTTAGATTCAAAAGCTGAAGGTACTTACATATTTGAATATATTCTATCACAGAATAATTCTTTGTTATTTAATTGCTTTTATATTAATGTGCAATAGGATGAGCAAATGAAGATGAAGTCAAAATATAACAACCAAGCAACCAACAATGGTGGTTATTCTACATGCTAGAATGCTCATAGAATTTATAATCTGTTAAGGTTGAGCCCTGGTCAGCCTCTCACACCACCGCACATGGACACTAATAGCGATGAAGAAATGGAGATAGATGAGGATGCATTTGAAGCTTTATCTTCTGACACAACAATCCTATCAATGATTGATGAAGAATACACAAAGGACTCGAGGATCTCAAGCAGTTGTGAAAAGTAGGAAATTCAAAATGACTTGGATGGCTTCAATAGAGAAAATAATAGTGCTTCAGGTAAAATTAAGCCAAACGGTGATTTGTACCCTTCAAGAATAGATTTGGCAGTAGAAAGTAAAGAACCCACTAATCAACTATCACTAGCGATGTAGGAATTTACAGGGTAAGTTCCTCAGAAAGAATACCAAAAGGACACCACTCACAACCAGATCACAGATCAATACACCAGTATTTTTGACGTGGTTAAAACCCTCAAAGAGGGAAACAGTCCACGGCCTGTCCCAACGTGGGTACTACAGGCAATTTATTAATCAAAGAATGAAAATTTACATAAGCTTCTCTCATGCACGGATTACCCGAACAATGACCCTCCATGCGCTTTAAATAGAACTCATGGACCAATCGGGTGTCAAGCCACGGATCAAGTGTCGGTAATACCGAGGAGAGAATGAACCGTCGGATCACTACATATCGTGACCGTCGGATTGTAAGTTACAAAATGTACAACGGTAAAGAAACACACTTTACCTAACTCTACACTAGACCAAGTTGAACTTAACTATATCCTATGTGTCGGAATATCCTAACATCCCCCCTTAAGAACAACTTGGGATAGGATTGAAGGATTTACAAATATGACACAATAGGAGAAGGAAGGAGGCACTAGAGCCTATCCCCCCTTAGTGACAACTTCCTGAACTCCAAGCATATATCGAAGTTTAGTGAACTTCGCCTCTGTGAGAGCCTTTGTGAAGATGTCTGCAACCTGATCATCTGTTGGACAATATTGCACTTCAAGAACATGGTCATGAATGAGCTTTCTGATGAAGTGCATGTGTAGTTCAATGTGTTTGCTGCGCTGATGCTGGACTGGATCTTTGCATAGCTGAATGGCACTTTGATTATCACACCAAAGTGTGGTTGGATGCTGCTGCTCAAAGCCAAACTCTGATAGGATCTGACGAAGCCACAAGGCTTCCTTACTAGCTTCCACGGCACCACGATACTCTGCTTCTGCTGACGAAAGAGAAATGGCAGCCTGTTTCTTACAAGCCCATGTAATAGGTCCTGAACCAAGAGTGAAGACATAACCGGCAGTAGACTTCCGATCATCAGGGTCACCAGCCCAATCAGAATCAGTGAAACCAACTAACAGAGGAGCTGCTTTGGCACTGTAATGAATCCCAAACTGTACTGTACCTCGAACATAACGAAGTATTCTTTTAGCTGCTTTCCAATGACTTTCACGGGGGTTTTGCATAAAACGAGCAACAAGGCCAACAACAAAGGAAAGATCAGGACGAGTATGGGTTAAATACAAGAGTTTTCCGACAAGTTGACGGTATAAGGTAGCATCAACTTCAGGAGAAGTACAAGAGACTGAAAGTTTGACTCCAGACTGAAAGGGAGAAGGGGCTGGCTTACAGTCTTCCATGTGAAAATGACGAAGAATATCACAAGCATACTTGGACTGGGAAAGGAAAATACCCTCCTGGGATTGCAAGACTTGAAGACCGAGAAAATAGTGTAAGTGTCCTAAGTCTGTCATTTCAAATTTCTTTTTAAGGCTGGACTTCACATGGTTTATAAGGTTGGGATCACTACCAGTAAGAATAAGATCATCAACATAAAGAACAAGGATGATAAGAGAGTTGCCCACTTTCTTGGTGTAGACAGTATTGTCAGAATGACACCTAGAAAAGCCAGATTCTAAAAGAAAGCTATCCATTTTGGCATACCAAGCCCGAGGAGCTTGCTTGAGGCCATAAAGGGATTTCTTAAGTCGACAAACAAGGCTGGAGTCTGTTTGTATGAAGCCAATGGGTTGTTCCATATAGATTTCTTCCTGCAAGTCCCCATGCAAGAAGGCAGATTTAACATCCATCTGATGGACTTCCCATTTTAAAGAGGCAGCAAGGGAAAGAACAAGGCGGATAGAGTTCATTTTGGCAACAGGGGAGAAGGTTTCAGTGTAGTCAATGCCTTCAACCTGTGAAAAGCCCTTAGCAACGAGACGAGCTTTATGTTTATCAACTTTCCCATCTGGTCCATACTTGGTTCTGTAAACCCATTTACATCTAACAAGTTTGCGTCCCTTTGGTAGAGGAACAAGATCCCATGTATCATTTGTCATCAATGAATGATATTCTTCATTCATAGCTGCTTCCCAATGTGGATGGCCTGAAGCTTCTGCAAAAGTGTCAGGATCATGATTTACTGGAGCTTGAGCCAGTAAAGAAGAGGCTCTTTCAAACTGAGAACGTGTACGTCGCTGATCTGTAGGATCACCGGCAAGATCACCTGCTGCATCCCGAGTAGCACGGACCCATCTTGGAAGTTGAGGATCCTGAGAAGGTGGGGGAGGATTATCATCCTCGCTTTCATCATCTGAAGAAGAAATGTTTTCAAAAGTAGAAGAGATAGGAAGAGGTGGCACATCCGCCGGACTAGGCTCGCAGGCCGATTTATTTTCATCAAATTTTACATCTCTTCTAATGATAACATTTTTGGACTTAAATGGAATAAGTCTATAACCTTTTACATCTTCAGAATATCCAACAAAAGTACATTTCTCACTCTTAGGTTCTAAAGCTTTATGCTTTTCATCTGGAATATGGGCCCATGCTTCACTTCCAAACACACGAAAGTGACTTACATCTGGTTTAATGGAACTCCAAGCTTCTTCTGGAGTGATATTCTCTAGAACCTTAGTAGGAGTGCGATTGATTATATAATTTGCACAATTAATTGCTTCGGCCCAAAAACTAAGACTGAGTCCTTTAGATTGCAGCATACAATTAGCCATTTCCTTTAAGGTGCGATTTTTCCTTTCAGCTACACCATTTTGTTGTGGAGTGTATGGAACAGTATGTTGCATTTGAATTCCATTTTCGGTGCAAAAGTTGATGAATGTGTTTTTAACATATTCTCCACCATTATCAGTTCTTAGCTTAAGAATTTGATGTCCAGATTGTTTTTCAACAAAGGCTTTGAAGGCCAAAAAAGTGTTAAATACTTCGCTCTTGAGTTTTAAGAAGTATACCCAAGTGCGTCTGGAGAAATCATCAATGAAAGTTAAGAAGTACTTGCAGCCAGAGAATGAAGCAACAGGAAGAGGACCACATAAATCACTGTGCACAAGCTGTAAAGGGGCTGAGGCGTGCCAAGAGGCACGTTTGTCAAAACTGTCCCGATGATGTTTTCCGAGTACACATCCGGAACAAACACCATCTCTGCAAGATACCATAGGAAGACCTGTCACCATATTTTCTTTACATAGATGCTGAAGGGAGCGATAGTTTAAGTGACCAAATCGCTCATGCCAAAGTTTGCTCACTTCATCATTATGAGCAACAAATACTGAGGGAAGATTTGATGACCCAAAGTTGTGAAACTTATACAACCTTTTGGAATCATCAGCAAGACCAGTAGCTAGAATCTGTTTAGGATCTTTTAGATCCTTGATTACAACATCATGAGGTGAAAATTCAACAATTTTACCTTCACCTGAATGAGTTATCTGATAGACAGATAGAAGGTTGCAGGATAAGGTTGGAACACATAATACATCATTAAACTGACCATTGTCTAGATGAACAGTTCCAGTCCCTACAACATTAAGAGATCTATCATCACCAATATATATATTTTTGGTGTTACAATCATTTAAAGAAGAAAACATGGCTTGGTTTTTGGCCATGTGATAAGAGGCTCCAGAATCAATGAGCCACTCATGAGAATGAGAAGAAGAAGAAGATACATTTAATGCATAACCAGACTGAGATGATTGACAACGACATGCAGAAAGTGCCATTCCGGAAGTTGAAGTTGAAGTAGGCTCCACATGGATGTTATGTTTCTTCATTGCGGCTTCCAAGGCTTCCATCTTCTTAAAGCATTTAGATTCTAAGTGGCCATCTCGATTACAAAAGTTACAATGTCTATCAGTCTTCTTCCATTTGTTTTTATTGGTCTTATCATTTTGCTGAAATGATCTTTCATTTTGAGGCTGAGATGGTTTAGGACCATTCTTTTGAGGATATGACTTCTTAGGATTCTTTGAATTTGGTTGCTGCTGGGCGGCTAACGCTTTCGTGGAAGAGTTTCCAAGATTAAGAAGACCAAGGTGTAAGAGTTTTTCTTGTTCTCTTATTAAGGAATCACAAAAGGAGTCAAAGGAAGGGGCCTTGTAGTCTTTTCCTTGACAAATGAAAGCTTCCCTTGTAGAATGGAAAGTGGAAACAAATACAGAGTAGGCTGGTCCCAACTTAGTAAGGATGGAATAAATAAGGTTACCATCTTCTTTCTTAACTTTAACACCTTCCAAGAGATATCTAAGGGTCTTGAATTTGGACAAGAAATCTTCAATGCAAGAAAAATTATTAGGATCCAAAGTAAGCAACTCATTTTCAAGTTGATGGGCTCTAATTTCATTTTTAATCCCAAAAACTTTAGCGAGTTTTTCTAATGCTTCATGAGGAGTCTCAAGTTCTGCAATGTGGAATCTAAGATCAGGAGAAATAGACATCCCTATCAAACCACGTGCTTGATCTTGTCTATTTTCCCATTTTGCAGCCTTGTCTTCATCTTTTGGTTTCTTCTCTTGGTCTGTGGCTATTCTGAAGAGACCTTTACTTCTAAGTAAATCTTCCATGTAGGCTACCC
Source organism: Pinus tabuliformis (assembly GCA_031772625.1). NCBI lineage: Eukaryota > Viridiplantae > Streptophyta > Pinopsida > Pinales > Pinaceae > Pinus > Pinus tabuliformis. The sequence goes on along the minus strand of CM062813.1, from coordinate 531,224,423 downwards.
ATTGGAAGTAGTTAGTGCTGTCAAGAATGACTTGGCATGGACTTTCCATTTTTTTTAAAACTGAAGCTGAAGATGCTGAAAGTAAGTGTTCCAATGGATAGATCTCGAAAAAATAGGCGGTTTTAAAAAAACCGGCTCTGAAAAAGGCTTCCGGATGAAGAAGTTATGGCTTTTTGAAAAAAAAAATTGTTGACGTTGCCGGCAAAGTGCGCGAATGTGCGGGAATGAAAAAAATCCGCCCCCACAAAATGGAGACTTGAACCCAAGACCTCTACTCTCTTAAAATAGCTTTGAACCAATTGATCTATACAAAAAATTTGAGAGAGAGAGAGAGAGAGAGAGAGAGAGGGGGGGGGGGGCTTGGTTTGCGTGCTTGCCTTGAGAAAGCTCTTTTTTCCCTACAAAACACAAAACACAAAACCCAACACAAATATGCAAAGAAAAACGAACCTTGCGGCTCGAAGTTAGCTTTAGCCAAAAAACTAGAAATTAAAAAAAAAAATCTCAAAGTTAGCTTTAGCCGAAAAACTAAATATTTTTCTCAATGTTTCTGATTTTCCGAGATCACACTAAGGTGCAGGGAAAAGAGCATACGCATGAGAAAAATCCTTCCTTTCTGTTTCTGATTTGCCCAGATCGCACAGAGTCGCAGGGCAAAGAGCATACGCAGAAATGAAAGGTATAGATCCGGTTAAAAAAAAGGCTAAATAAACTGAGACCGAAATAAGCAGAGAGAAAATAACAGTAAACTGCAAAAAACACTGTATACCTCCCGATCTGAAAAATGACGCAGCTAGGGCTACCGGAAACCTTTTCGCGTGAAACGAAAGGGGTTCCTCACTGGAACAGATGCTCCGAACGCAACAGAGCAGTCCTCTCGGCCCGAAAGCAGTCAGAAACAGTAGATCTAGGAAACGACAGCCGCATGCAGTTCTACCGGCTTCAGATTTGGATCACCAACGGACGCGGCCCTCAAATAGCTCTGATACCATGTAGGAATTTACAGGGTAAGTTCCTCAGAAAGAATACCAAAAGGACACCGCTCACAACCAGATCACAGATCAATACACCAGTATTTTTGACATGGTTAAAACCCTCAAAGAGGGAAACAGTCCACGGCCTGTCCCAACGTGGGTACTACAGGCAATTTATTAATCAAAGAATCAAAATTTACATAAGCTTCTCTCATGCATGGATTACCCGAACAATGACCCTCAATGCGCTTTAAATAGAACTCATGGACCAATTGGGTGTCAAGCCACGGATCAAGTGTCGGTAATACCGAGGAGAGAATGAACCGTCGGATCACTACATATCGTGACCGTCGGATTGTAAGTTACAAAATGTACAACGGTAAAGAAACACACTTTACCTAACTCTATACCTAACTCTACACTAGACCAAGTTGAACTTAACTATATCCTATGTGTCAGAATATCCTAACAAGCGAGAGGTGAATATGGGAGAAAATGAAATTGGGACCACTTTAAGTGGTCAAATTAAGATGTCTGTTTCAAGGCTTGTGAGATTGTTGAGATCCAAGCAATGAGTAAATCCTCAACAGACTTCTATTGAAATATCTTTGTTGACACACAACATGGAGCATTCTGAATCCACAAAGGGGGGTAATGGATCTTTCGATGTTGAAAAATTCCCATAGTGTCCAAACTAATCAAAGACTACTTATATATGGCATTGAATCTCATCCACATAAAATTTTATCTACTTGTCATTTAGATATTAAGGATGAGACGTCAGTAAATTCATGTAAGGATAAAACAAAGTGTGCATGTGATCCCTCTTTTAGTGAAAATGGTATTATTCACAATATACCAAATGCCTTATCTCCCACTTTAAGCATTCTACACTCCCCTTCATCTTTCATTCTTCAGTCTCCACCACTTAGTGTCTCCCATCGGACTCATGAAGGTAGGAGGAGTGTGATCAAATCATTTTGCAAGTCAAATTTATCTCCTCCAAATGAAGATAGAAACTCTAGGTTGGGTTCATATATGTTGAACTTACACTTTTCTCAGTCTACAAGGAAGAGTACTCATCCTCTATCCAACAAAAGTGGCAATACAAGAATAGATAAATTGGTTGCTAGTCTCCAACACAACCTTCAAGTTTCTGATAGTTACCGAAAAAAATCATATTTAAGAAAATCTTATGTAAGATTCTCTTTCCAAACTTTAACCCGGGAGACACCACCTCTACTTCTTGAAAATTTTGATAAAAGTGTATAGACTTCTAAAAAGAAGGAATCCTCTACAACAACATCTCTAATCACATAGGTGTGTTCATCTTGGGCAAGACTTGATATAATTGAGGAAAATTACTTGAAGGAGAAAGAATACATGCAAGATAAGTCCCAATGATAGTTAATTCCTGTTGAAAAATCGAGAGGCTCAAAAGGTCCTAGGCCTGAGCTTAGTTAGGTAAGTATCTAAATTGTGTAATTTGATGAAATCAAATGTTTTGTAGTAGTGACTGAGGGTTTTCTTACGAAAGAGAGTTTACTGACTAACTGATTTCATATAATTTTTTTATTATCTTATATTTTGTGAAATCAGGTAATGGCCGTTTTGGCTGGGTCCATAAGAAGAGAAATGGCACTAGAAGAGGTTTGTAACAAGCAAGCTACATAAATTGAGCACCTTAACCATTTGGTATATATATATATATATATATATATATATATATATATATATATATATATATATATATATATATATATATATATATATATATATATATATATATATATATATATATATTGACAGAAACAAGAATTTTATTGAGTTTGAAACAAGGATTTACATGAAATTTAAAAGATGTATAACTATTCTTTTCCTGTCATGAATGGAAATTAACAACATTAGCTTCATCTTCACATATATTCAAAATTTATGACATATCCTTTGATTTCTAGCGATTCTTAATACTTTGAAGTTCACACATATGTTACTAACAAAATAGGAACATTGCTTACACAAAAAAAGAAATATAGTTTACACATATAAACTGTAAGTATATGTCGAAAATTTCCACAATTTTAGGCTTAGTTTTACTAATAATTCAGCACTGCATGCATTCTTTTGTACTATTTATCATTGTGTGCAAATGAAAAGTAGTCTCTTTTTTTTTCAAACTAATTCTTAAAACGATGTGTCCTTTGAGGTATGTTTTCAAAAGCTTCAATCTAGAAAGAGTTACCAGACTACTAGTTTCCACATGGAACACCTTACCTTGAATTATATTTTATCTTGGTTTTTTTCATCCAACTGAAGAACATTGATCATAATTTTAGGAAGGATAGGTATTTGTGTCTATGTCGTTGCACATATTTGAATTGCCAATTATATTCTCTATAGAGATGCCATATTTTTTCATTGATTCTGATGGACATAGCAGTCCCTTTGACCTAATTGTAATCATTCATTGGACATTTGTAAGGTTATCTTTTACATATATTATCATATCCACAATCTAATCTAATAGAGGTATGCTATGCTAGATTAACATATTTAGCTGGAGATTATTTGGAAGATGATTTTGGAGTAAGGACACCATTATTACGTGTAGATCCCCAAACCATATGATTTGCATTGTTGTGAAGTTAAATAAGTATTTAGGTACTTTAATAGTTTCCAAATATTATGCCATATTATTTGTGTCTTCTCTTGAATTCCAAGAATATTTCTAGAGTATGGCTCCATCAGTGTCAAATATTTGACCACTAGATCATGAAGACCCAACATTTCATTTGACTTCATCAAAGAAGATAACAAAGCTTTACTGGGAGATTATCTAGCCTTTTATACTTTTCCCAAAGAGATTAAGATGAAATGAACATTTCTCTCACTATTTCTTGCTACTCATATTCTGATGTCCATTTTGCAAGGGGCCAGTCATTGATCCATTATTTCAATTTGGGTTTGAGCCTCTCAATGTACTTTATTTTTTGATAATATTTCATAATATATTCTTTGATTATTGCAACACATGGAACTTTTTAAGTGCTCAACTAAATGGGATTTTTTCTACTCACCCAATGTTTTCCACAAATAAAACCTAGGGATGTGGGGCAAGAGGGATTTTCTTATGGCCTTTCCTTTTAGGACTCGACAGTAGTTCTTATACCAGACAACAAAAACTTGATCCCAAGTAGATGGTCTAGAAGATATAGGGACATTTGTCTTAGAGATAATAAACTTCCATACTGAGATCATTAAAGGGAAGTCATGGAAAATATGGGTCATGGATACCTCATGATCTTTTCAATGAAACCACTAGGATGGACAAAGTATACAATTTTTGAACTATTTCTCAAAAATTAACAACTTCGTATGCACTGTGAGGTATAATAAATATACATTTGGAGAAAGATCTTGTTCCACATGATGGAAACACATAGAATCCAGAAGTAGACTACTTCAAAATAGTAAGGTGACTTGCTTTACAGTGTATTATGCTTGTGTTTCCCTGTGAGGGGTATTTCTATTTTGTAAAAGCAGTTGTAGGTTTTCTTCCTCTAGACCCTAAGGATCATGGCATATTGGGACATGTTACCCACCACATGTATGGGTAACCATAAGGGAATTTTTTTCTTCTATGATGCAATTTGCTAGCCAACTGTCATACATTATTTATTATATGTTGTATTTTTCTTTCCATTTGTTTTCACAAATTATCCACAGCCTGATATTTTTAGCATGTAACTTAGTTGGCATGATTATGCGCAAGATTTTCTTGAACGTTGAATACTAAATGCATGAGATGTTCAGTTCTATTGTGATGTTTTATTTTCCTTTTTTTTATATAGGTCATTTGGACACATAGTGACCATTATCATTCAACTGAATAAAAATTGTTTGAGTTTCTTTCTTTTCTGGGGAAAAATGGCATTGACATTGATGATGTTGAGGTATATGTCTTAGAAATCCTTTATAGTCTACTTTATTTTATATTCCATTTTTCATCGTCTTTCATGTATTATATTTTGCATTGTATCTTCTTTCATTTTTAGAAGAGGATCTCAGTATTGATGGTAAGAAGGAGGAATTGAAGAAAGAGGAGAACAATAACACTGGAGCGACAAATGTAAAAAGAGAGAAAAGAGAATCGGTTTAGTGATACCTTTAAATACAATATCTCGCATGAGACACACACATACGGGCTGATGGTTAAGTCTTTAGAGTTGGTTAATTAACTTGCAATGTCTTGGAAACACAATGATAATCTTTTGAAGTGATGAAACAATATTTCATATGCAAATTGTGTAACAGCCCCACTTAAAAATTCATGTAAAAAAATATAAGACCAAGGTCATGGGACATATATTCCATCTTGAATGTTGGAAAAAACATCCTACTTGGTGTTCATTTGATTTATTATGGCTGAAGGAAATTGTCAAAAGCATTGGCAAAGGAATTTGAAAAGGCAAGAGGCATTAATTGCCATTTATTTATGAAAATAAAGGAAAATAGGAGAAAAGGAAGGCGAAAGTTCATAGGTTTTCATTAGAGGGAAATTGAAGGAAGTAATGGAAAATGAAGAAACTAGATGCTTCAATGATAAAAAGGATTCATAGGACGAGTTCACAAACTTTTGTTCTTTGGCAATATCATTCAATTCTCTCTCTCATACTCTTGGACACTTAGAGTTTTATTGGAGAACTCTTGGAGGAGTGTGGCATACTTGGGATTTGGAGCATGAAATCAAAGGAAAAGTAGGAAAGCACAAGAGCACAATGGGATCAAAAACTACAATGGGTTTTCTTTGCAAGTATCAAGTTGCATGTATGATTTCCTTCCTAGTTTTGGCATGCATGACACATGCATGTGATTTCTTGGTTATGATTTGTCATCAACATTGAGGACTTCCTAGATTGATAGTGGTTTTACCTAGACTTACCATTTCCTAGATAGACATGGTGTTATGGGTTTATTTCCTTTTGTTTTCTATTTGTTTCTCATGTTCCTTCTTGTTCTGGGTTGAGTTATTAGTTCTTGGAGCCTTGGTTGGACTAACACTATGGAAGCTTTATAAAATCTTGGGTTGAGTTACTAGTCATGGAAGCCTTGGTTGGAAAAACACTCTCGATCCCTTGGTGGGTTGAGTTACAAGTCTTGGAGGCCCTAGTTGGACACATGCTCTAGTGTCTCAAAGTAGCTATATGTTGAGTTACTAGTCTTGGAAACTTTGGTTAGAAAAAATGCTTTGGAGCCCTGCACATCTTGGGTAGAGACCGATCTTGTGATGGTTAGTGATGTCCAACCATGAGGTGGAATCACTGGTTAATGGTTGAGGTGGTGTGACCTCTGGAATTCTTGGCTTGGTTTTCTTGGTTTATTCCATTAGATCCCACAATGATCCCATATTCATGCTTGGAATATGGTGTGAGGGTTATTGGATGAAAGAGAGATTTGGTTTAGCCCAATCTATGGTTAGGTGATACGTGGAAGTCCCTGAATTGGTTGAATTCTGAAAGGTTAATAAGAGCTCATTTCTCCTTATATTTTATCAGTTAATTTACTTTCTATTATGTGGCTTTAATGGTTGTTCTATCATTGATATTATTCTAGTTATATCCTCATTATAAGCATGGTTTCATGACAGATTATAGTTATGGATCTTAACATATTATAATTGGTAAATGAATGGGTATTGAATGCATGACCTAATACATGTTATTGTTGCTATTATGAGAAGGTACTAGACCTTCTTGGTGATTTTTATATAAGTATCATACCCTTATTTTTAGATATGCAATTATAACATGTAGATTACATGTGTACAATGTGTTCCACAAAATGTTTGTCATGGTTAGGCTTCGTTAGGTCAAGTCCTTGATCAAGTTTTATGTTATAGACTTTGTCTTAGTATCATTTATTTTCTTGGAATTTCTCATCAAGTTCTGGGCATTGGTATGGAGACTAGCTCTGAAAAAATGGCTTAAATCTCGTAGTCTCAGGCACAAAACTGGCTAAAAAAAACTACAATGTCTCCTTTGCAAGCTTGTGGGAGCGACTTGAGGGTTTCAGCTGCATGGAGGCCTTGTCAATGGAGTTACTGGAGGTTTATTTTAGTGATAGACGAGGTTAACTTAGGGGTTGGTTAGATGGAGTGGTTGGTTAGCCCCTGGGGGTAACTTCTAAGGATGGTCAGTTTGGTATTGTTTTTGTTGATTCCACTCTCTTAACTGTAAATAGGGAGTTGAATCATATCATAGTAAATATTCATCTCATATTTACCCCATTCAAATGGCTAGTTTGGAAAAGTGTGGGAGGAGGGTATTACAAATTCGTATCTAAGCATGGCTCAACCCTTAGCATGGATGGGTGGAACGTGTTTGGCATTCATGTCTGAAGGATGCATATGTTCTTGTTGTGTATGCATGGTGGTAGTCATTTTTATAGTTGTGTTCTTATGTAGGACTTGATTATGTTTTTGTTGGGATGTGTTTGCCATGAATACATGTTGGTTGCATATGCATTTGTTATGCCTACTAGTGTCTATATGTTTTTATGCATGCATTGTCATGGTTATAGTTATGCATGTATAATAGGTCAAATAAGCATTGTGAGGTCATTGTATGTAGTTTGTGCCATCATGATGCTAATTTGTTGGTTGAGATAGAGAAGGAGATGTAGATCATCAAAACAAGTTACAACACTAGACCTTGGTGTAAGAGCAGATCATCATACATGTTTCTATGGTGGGCATGTAGGTATGTTAGTTAATTTGTGTTATAAGAATTAGGGTTATGTACATGACTTCAGTATATGATTGTTGCATTTACATGTATGATAGATTTTAGTTAATTAGTGTGATCATATGTACATGTGTCGGTTAGTAATGGACGATAGTAACTTGTTGTTATATGCATTTTGTTCATATGCATGATGGTTATGGTCATTGTACTTAAGATATTGCTGTTATACATATCATGCTAATTTGGATTGGCCTATGCAGATGATTTTGGTTATGATACTCAGGTATGAGTCAATAATATTGTGATATAATGTTGCAGTAATCTGGACTGACTTATATAGATGTGATAGCCTCCCCTTATATACATTGAGGTATGAGTTTGATTATGTCGTCTATTTGGTGTTTGAGTGTTTGATTATGTCATATATTTGGTTTATCTAGCATGGTATGTTTACATGTTGTTTTAATTTTTTTATTAATTTCATGATATGAGTATGTTCCTATAAGATTGCTTGAAGGCATGATCTTGTTTTAAAATGGTTGTACTAACACAATATGTGCTGAGATAGCTTATATGTACTTGAGTATAAGTGGGTGCTAGTTATAGTATTGTGATTAATGAATATGAGTTTATTTTTTATTAGGACATGGCTGTTAGTCTTGGAAGAGGTTGATTTCAAATTAATATATACAATGTCTTCATCTTTGGAACATTTGACTCACATGTGTGAACAATTGCAGGGAAACATGTTTGGTATTAGCATGACAAGGTAATAGTTGATTTGTTTATATAACTAACAATTGGGTGAGGTGATAGTACAAAATAAGATTCAATTGCAACAAGGAAAGGTGAAAGAAAAGAATTAGGTGAGAATTCCTCTAGCTATGTTTGGAAATGACAATTCGAAATGAATGAGTGCTTTGCATGAATATAGGAAGTCTTATTAACCTAGATTTTGTCTGACATTATGTGGATATATGATATATTCCTAAGCATGCATTTAGCAGGTATAACAACAAGTTTTTAGTTATGGTTGGATTTGTCAAGGGAATGGAGTTCTTTGAGAGATGATATATGTATGAGTTCAATTACACGTGAACATGCTAAGGTAGCTCGTATGTTGTTATATTTATTTATACATTACCAGTTGTGTGTTTATGGAAGTATGATGTAGGGGATTACATGGAAAAAGAGATTGCTATGCAATATTAAAGAAGTCTTAGGTTAATATTTCCCTTAGAAGCATTTGGAACCTATGATGAATAAAGTCAATGTGTTTCTTTCTAGTTTTATGCTTTCAATCTTTTGTGATTTGTTTTTTCTTGATTTTTAGTTTTTTTTTGTCTACTGTATGGCCATACCACTTTGTTTTTGGTGTCGTATCATTATTGGTTTTTCATGGGTTTCTTCTTGTTTGTTTCTTGTTCTTTCCTTTTGTGTTTTGAGGGTATTGGGAATTGGTTGGAAAGGAGGACATTAATTGAGCTTGGGGAGAGTTGAATGAAACCCAATAGGTAATGTAAGACCCAGATGAACCTCGATGGTATAAGGGTAGTTGAAAGCAAGAGTATGACAACTAGTTGGATTGGTTAGATCCATTGAGGTAAATAGGTGGTGGAAGTACAATCATGAGAAAAGTAATGAGGAAATTTAAAGTAAATGGATTTGATGCATCATATGCCTTGGATAAGTTAGGAACTGTTATTCTCAATGTTGTGCATGTTGTGCATGGATAAAGGGGGTTCTCTTAACCTTGACCTTATGATATCTGGTAACTATGTTGTGATAATGATTATGATGACGTCCTATATGTATACATGTATGTATTTTGTCGTTTCCTAACAGGGACGTCAGAGATCATGATCATTTTATGCTAATGTTTATATGTATGTATGTCATTGTGTGATAGGGTCGTCAGGGATCATGCTTATGAAGAAATGATTTGTTTATGTAGATGAATGGCATGAAGAGGTTCTTGTTCTTATGAGGAATAAAGTGGGAAGAGTAGCCCTGACAAATATACGACGTCGATATCATATGGTTATGAAATGATATTATGTGATTATACTATGTCTATGCTTATGTTATGGAAAGGTTATGTTGAGGGATACATCAGTGGAATGAAAGTAGTGTGCTTTGCGCCATGCTGAGATAAGACGTGATAAGACACTAGAAGCAAGGTCGCTTGGTAAGGATAGTGAGGTCTTAGGATGTGCAGTACTATTGTTTTGTACATGTAGCATATGTAGTATTGTGTAGATATGGTGTTCGATGCCTATAGTATATATGGTGTTGTGTGCATATTGCATATGCGGTGCTGAGTATAGATGATGTTATATACGTGTTGTATATGTGGTGCTATGTACATGTTGTTATGTTTGCATGTTTTACATGTGGGGCTATGTACATATGGTGTTTTATTCATGATTGTACATGTGGTGTTGTGTACATGTTGTACATGTGGTGCTGTGTGCACGAGGTGTTGTGTACATGTTGTGCATGTGGTGTTATGTACATGTCAGGCATGTGGTGTGATGTACATGTGACGATGTGTACATTCTATGTAGTTGGTGTCATGTACATGTGATGTGTACACATTGTGCAAGTGGTGTTATGTACAGTTGGTACTATGTACATGTTGTACATGTGATATTAGTGTACATGTGGTATTGTGTGCATGTTGTACATGCTAGGTTGTGTACATGTGGTACTATGTATGTGCATTGTGTATTTGTGGTGTCATGACATGTGTATTCATTGTGTTGTACTCTATGTACGTATATGTATTGTGTTGTGATGTACACTGGGAGTAGAATGTTTGGTTGTGTTATATTCTTTTCACGACTTGACCCCCTTGTACATTGCATCAGGCACTGTCGGGGGGTCACAGGGGGGCAGTGGTCCCCCCATGCACGAGGTCTGGGGAAGCGCCGTGGGAAATGTTTTTTGGACCCTATATTAGGTGGGCAAACCTACCTATGGTTTTGTGCATGGATGCACATGGTTTTAGGCACAATGGTTTTCGGTCCATGGTATTGTGTAGATCTGGTCAAGGGAACTATGATTATGTTACAATCTAGGGTTAATGGATGCCTCAGCATGTGTATATATGTATTGTAACATTGAAGGGAACATAATGAAAAATCAATCTGGTAGTCCCAGTTTTGGGATCCAGGGGAAAATATTTGTGTATATTTTTTATGTGTTATGATCTCACCATTGTTTATTTTCTGCTTTTAGAATTTGTATGCAGGTAATTTCTGTACGGTGTTAAAACCTATAGGTGTATTTGTTGTATTGTACACCGAGTGTAGGTGTATGTGTTGTGTTGTATGTCGGGTGTAGGTGTATTTGTTGTGTTGTACAACGAGTGTAGGTGTAAATGTTGTGTTGTATGTTGGGTGTAGGTGCTTGTATTGTGTGATGTTGTATGTTGTGTGTATATGTACATCATTAAAGATAAGAAAAGGAATTGTATGCTTGCCAGGTGTGGAAACCAAATTTAGTGTGTGTATGGAAAGGACAAAGGTAGAAGTAAAGGATCGCATAAAGGACAAGTATCAATATTTTATTTTAGCTTTATTATGCATGTGATCTATGATTCTCATTTATGATGGTTACATGTGATCTATGATTATGGTTTATGATGATTTCATTTTATTCATGATTTTGATTTATGATGGTTGTGGTGGAGCTAACTGGATGTGATATATCTGTACATGATGATTTGATCAAACAACTAGTTTGACTTTTTTTGACAGGAAGTAAATAGAATTGTAAGTGTACCTTATTGGCAGGCCACCAATGAGGTATGATTTATATTTATTTCAAATCATTTTGCATCTAATGGGAATTATGTGCTTCGTAAGGGAAATCATTGAAATGATTGGTTTGGGTGGTTTAAAGTTACTGCAAAAATTAGCAACAACAATGCAAAGGAATTAGAACATGAAGTAGTATGCTAGTAAAGCATTCAGGAGTAGGGCCATTTTCAGACACTGGTACCCAGTAGTGTCCATTTATTGCAATGAGCATGTTATGAATGGTATGATGGTTTTGACGCAAGGATATGCCTTGGTTTTGGACTTTTGGTAGTAGGAAAAATTTCCAAGGGAGGGGTTGTCCGAGGGACTATGTAGCAGATAAGGGGATGCCCACAAAACTTGGAAGGTGCGTGATTGCATGGAAAGCGGTGACCAGATTTCCTGAGGGACTGTGTCACAGAGAAGGAAGGTCGGTGATGGATTTTTTTTGGTCATTCTCATTTCCAGATGGAATAAGATGTGCATTGGGAGTGTGCCCTGGAATAATGAAACAATAACTATTCACTAAGAGGACAGGTGGCATGGGATTGTGGCGCTAGACATTAGACGCATCTTTGGTCTTGGTAATGGATTATGGACTTCCTGGGAAGGAGATGAATCCTAGTAATACATTTGAGGGTCGAGGTGTGAGCCTTTAGAGTCCCTTGTTGCTGATATGGGAAAAATATCCTTTTATTTGATGGTTAGAGAAAATGTGCATGTGCGTATATGTGTATATTGTTTAAAGGACTGTATCGAGTTGTGTTATAAATCTCCATAGACAGTATGGTTATTTTTTGGTTGAAGAAAATTTGCATGAGTGTATATGTGGTTGTTATTGTAAATACTGTAATGAGTTGTGTTATAAATCTCCAATAAGTGGTATGCTTCTCATGTTTTCAATAGTGGTTATTGGAAATACTGCAACGAGTAATGTTATAAAGCTTCATGGGAAGTATTTTTAGTTTTCAGCAGTCTTGTTGGTTATAGGTGTCAGTGAACACCAAGGATGGTCTTCCCCCAATGGGGAGGGTTTTGTAATAGCCTCGATTAAAAAATAATGTAAACAAATATAAGACCAAGGTCATGCGACACATATTCCAAGCTAAATGTTGGGAAAAACATCCTAGTGGGTGTTCATTTGGTTTATTATGGCTAAAGGAAATTGTAAAAAGAATTAGAAAAAGAATTTGAAAAGGAAAGTGGCATTAATTTCCATTTATTTATGAAAATAAAGGAAAATAGGAGAAAAGGAAGGTGTAAGGTCACAGGTTTGCATGAGAGGGAAATTGAAGGAAAACAATGGAAAATAAAGAAAGTAGAAGCCTCAATGATAAAAATGCTTCTAAGGATCAGTTCACAGGAATTTTTTTAGTTCATTCTTTGGCACTCTCCTTCTATTATCTCTCTCATACTCTTGGACACTTCAAGTTTCCTTGGAGAACTCTTGGAAGAGTGTGGCATACTTGGGATTTCGAGAAAGAAGAAAAACAAAAAGTAGGAAATTGGAAGAGGACAACAGGATCAACAACTATAATAGAGTCGCTTTGCAGGTATTGTGTTGCATGTATGATTTTATTTCTATTTTTGGCATGCATGGCATATGCATGTTCTCTCTTGGTTATGATGTGTCATTGGCATGGAGGATTTCCTGGATTGATAGTGGATTTTCCTAGTCTTTCCATTTCCTGGATAGCCATGGTGTTGTGGGTTTCCTTCCTTTTGTTTTCTGGTTGGTTGTCATGTTCCTTATGGTTGTGGGTTGAGTTATTAGTTCCTCAAGCCTTGGTTGGATAAGCACTCTAGAAGCCCTGTAACAGCCTAGGTTGAGTTACTAGTCCTGAAAGCCTTGGTTGGAAAAATGTTCTAGAGCCGTTGGTGGTTTGAGTTACTAGTCCTAGAAGCCCTGGTTCGGAAAATTCTCTAGAGCTCGGCAGAAGATGCGGGTTGAATTACTAGTCCTGGAAGCTTTAGTTGGAACAAACGCTCTAGAGCCCTAGACAAGTTGGGTAGAGACCGGTCTGATGAATGGTTAATGCTGTCCAACTACGAGGTGGAATCACTAGTTGAGGGTTAAGGTGGTGTGGCCTCTGGAAGCCTTTGTTGGGTTGTGTTATATTCTTTCCACGACTAGCGACGGGGTTACGGGGCGGCGATAGCCCCCCTATTAGGGGCGTAGAAATTTTGAATAATATGACACTTATTCACAGAGATTATCCTGATTATACACTATTGCGGAATACATGCATAATACATAACCTCCTCTACGTTGATCATCAATTTAGCAGCATTAAAAACATGAAACATCAATCGCATGCGCAAATTAACACAATATGTAACCCGGGGAAAGCATACAGCTGAAAACCCCACACTGACTGTATCTTATAATGATTGAGAACATGTAACAATACATAGTAAAATACTCCTCACAATTACTCAATACTATCTCCACTTGTTACACACAAACTAGCTCAGATTTGAATCCTCAAATCTCCTCCACTGTTTGCCTACCTCTACTGCGCAATCCTGCAAGAGAATAATGATGAATGGATGAATCCTCATTGGCAATTACTCAATCAATGCATGTGCAACATGTCATGCACAATTATAGCCACAACTGATAGCAATCTCAACCTCTACCACCTGTCTCCACTGAACTGTACATGCACTGAGTTAACTAATGTATTCTTCAGTTGCTTTATGAGTTAATAATTAGTGAATTAACTAAAAATTAATTCACATCACTCATCACTAGTGTATTCTATAGTTAGACTACATACAACTAGTTTAACTAAGTCAAACTGAACACAACTCCATCAACTCCACACTCAACTCCACCAAACTCAACCACATGAGTTCTAACTCAAGTCCTGCATGCAATAGCTCAACTGACCCATAAGGAAAGCATATTTCCTTCTGACAGCTGCATGTGCCACATCTGTAGCTCAAACTGAAGTTCCCCAAGAGGATAAGATAAAGTTTATAGTCCAAATATTATTATGAGACAATAATGTTCGACTGTTCTATTTTTAGCCTGGGAGTCTAAAAATAGAAACCTGCCCATATGTCTAAAAATAGAAGTCCATCTATTTTTACCAACATGACCAATCATCCACAAATAACATACTGCAACTCATAGACCATGATCCATATGTCTAAAAATAGACATAGTCTAAAAATAGACTTTGCACCAAAAATAGCCCGCGGGCCCACTTAGTGAAGGCAACTCCTCTCCACTAAGCTCCATCATCTTGTTGCATTTACAAAACTCCCTCTCAACAAGATATGGATTATCTGTAACCCCTATCCTACAACTCTGGAATGTTTTGCATGCAACACATTTTCCCGGTCCACTTGCTCCAACAACACTTGGAACAAAAATACTCCCAATTGACCACTTTGTTGGGCTAGGAACATACTCTGATGATGAAGCTCTACCTGCTGCTGACAAGTGCTCCCTCTCTGACATCTGCGCTACTGCAAAATCTCCATGCATCTCACACCATTGCACACTTCTTTGTGCCACCTAGCACTGTGCAAAACACTTGTGCCTCTCGCATTGCTGCAGCCTGCTAGACATGCGTTGTCCTGGGATTCCCTACACTGTCGCTCTCTCTGCCACTCCATCCACATCTATCTCTACCCAATCAGTCAGTTCCTGCTACTCCACATCGGGGCTTCCGTAGCAAGGTCTCATCCAAGAGGTTGGGTACCTCAAGGATCCTGCCCCTCCTCCTTGGGATGATCAATCCACATCGCCCCACCTCCTACCTGGAGGTATGGCTACATGCGATCCCTCTGCCCACCTGGCTCGAATTTTCCCCCTCCTGGAGGTCTCT
This sequence comes from Pinus tabuliformis, assembly GCA_031772625.1. Taxonomy (NCBI): domain Eukaryota; kingdom Viridiplantae; phylum Streptophyta; class Pinopsida; order Pinales; family Pinaceae; genus Pinus; species Pinus tabuliformis. The sequence goes on along the minus strand of CM062813.1, from coordinate 531,209,064 downwards.
GCATGAGTGGATGTCTCTACTTGATCTCCTCTCAACTTCCCTTGTTGTGGCTGCTCCACAATGTCCTGAAGCTGCCGCACCAATCGTGGCTCCTCCACAATCATCTGAGACTTCTTCTGGCTCTGCATGTTGAGAGGTAATATATGCTCCCTCTCAACCACCAAGTCTCCATCAGTTTCCTCGCTACTCAAGGCTTTCCATGCATCTTGAACCTCAAGAGCATACGGTTTCTTGACCCGTGAACCAATCTGCTTCACCTATCTAGTGATGATGTGTCTAAGGAAAACCTTTCCCTTACTGAAGACTACATCATAGCCTCTATCTTCCAGCATCGCGATCGACACCAAGTTTCTCTTCAGTCCTGGTACATACTTGATATTGGTCAAGGCAAGGCGAGCTCCATGCTCCCTCTGAAAAATAACCGTGCCTACACCTGAGACACTATACTTCTCATCATTACCCATCGCTATGAGTAGTTAGAGATCTTTCTCCTCCAAAGTACTGAACAATTTCTTGTCACCGATCATGTGGAAAGAAGCTCCACTGTCAAGAAACCAACCACTTCCCACCATGGATGAAACCATGCATGCGAAGAGTGTGAAATCCAACTCAAACTATGAAGCAAGTGCCTCACCTTCAGATCCTTCCTCGGATCCCTTCTTCGATTTCTTCTTTGGGAAATTAGTAGCATAATGGCCCAACTCATGACAACGAAAGCATCTCACCTTCGACTTGTCAACCTTCTTCCCATCATTGGAAGAGCTGGATTTGGAAAGAGAACCCTTCTCCTTCCCCTTATTTGCTTTGGCGGCCAAAGCACAATCTTCTTCATCAGATGCCTTTGATGAAGATCCGTCCCTGGTATTTCGCCTAATCTCCTCTTGCACAAGATCCGACCAAAGTCTCTCCCACCCTGGAAATTTCTCTCGACCACTGACAAAGTCCTGATAGGAATGCCAACTCTTCAGAAGACCAAGGAGAGCCAAGCTCACCAAATCCTCATCATCTACAGTCACCCTCACACTTCCCAGCTCATCCCGGCATCGGGTGAACCTCGTGAGATACCTGGGCATACTGTCTCCATTCTCACACTTAATGTTTCTGAGTTTATCCTTGAGCGCCAACTTCCTTTGGTCGCTCTTGCTTTGGAATAAATCTATCAACACTTTCCACATCAAGTATGGAGAAGCCTTTCCATGCAGGCTGGACACAATGTGATCCTTCATGCCCTCCAACAGAATCCTTCGAACCTTTGTTGTCTTCTTTTGCCAAGCCACAACTTTAGTAGCATTAGTAGGTTTTGGGACTTCAACATCTATGAAATCCTTCAACCCATTGTCATCTAACACCGCCTCCATCCTGTCTTTCCATGCAATATAATTTGAGCTGCCTTCAAGAGCATACTCTAATCACAATTCGTTGAAAGACATTTCAACTTCGACACCAAGAAAACACTTCTGCAAATTCGAATTCCACTAGCTCAAAACTCAACCGATTCTAATGTAAAATTTGTGAGAACAAAGTATCTCTCATACAGAGATTGTCTGTATGGGATTTTACCAGATATCTCACCTTCCAAAGGAAGGATGAATCCAGAGGCTACCTGGCCTGATTATAGACTCTGTCTGAAGAAATAAAATGTAAACACTTTCTGAATAATAGATCTGACGATCAACAATTCTGATACCATGTAGAAATTTTGAATAATATGACACTTATTCACAGAGATTATCCCGAGTATACACTATTGCGGAATACATTCATAATACATAACCTCCTCTACGTTGATCATCAATTTAGCAGCATTAAAAACAATGAAACATCAATCGCATGCGCACATTAACACAGTATGTAACCTGGGGAAAGTATACAACTGAAATCCCCACACTATCTGTATATTATAATGATTGAGAACATGTAACAATACATAGTACAATACTCCTCACAAGTACTCAATACTATCTCCACCTGTTACACACAAACTAGCTTAGATCTGAATCCTCAAATCTCCTCCACTGTGCAATCCTGCAAGAGAATAATGATGAATGGTTGAAGCAAACTCGTATTTCCTTGGCTGGACCATGCAATATTCATTGGAAATTACTCAATCCATGCATGTGCAACATGTCATGCAAAACTATAGTCACAACTGATAGCAATCTCGACCTCTATCACCTGTCTCCACTGAACTGTACATGCACTGAGTTAACTAATGTATTCTTCAGTTTCTTTATGAGTTAATAATTAGTGAATTAACTAAAAATTAATTCACATCACTCATCACTAGTGTATTCTACAGTTAGACTAAATACAACTAGTTTAACTAAGTCAAACTGAACACAACTCCATCAACTCCACACTCAACTCCACCAAACTCAACCACATGAGTTCTAATTGAAGTCCTGCATGCAATAGCTCAACTGACCCACAAGGAAAGCGTATTTCCTTCTGACAGTTGCATGTGCCACATCTGTAGCTCAAACTAAAGTGCTCCAAGAGGATAAGATAAAGTTTATAGTCCAAATATTATTATGAGACAATAATATTCAACTGTTCTATTTTTAGCCTGGCAGTCTAAAAATAGAAACCTGCCCATATGTCTAAAAATAGAAGTCCATCTATTTTTACCAACATGACCAATCATCCACAAATAACATACTGCAACTCATAGACCATGATCCATATGTATAAAAATAGACATAGTCTAAAAATAGACTTTGCACCAAAAATAGCTTGTGGGCCCACTTAGTGAAGGCGACTCCTTTCCACTAAGCTCCATAATCTTGTTGCATTTTCAACGAGGGGTTTCCTGCATGGATTTCACACATGGTTTTGGGCGCGATGGTTTTCAGTCCATGGTATTATGTAGATCGGGTCAAGGGAACTACAATTATGTTCTAATCTATGGTTAATGGATTAGGGTTCATGGGTGCTTCGGAATGTATATATATGTACTGTAACATTGAAAGGAATAATAATGAAAAATCAATCTCGTAGTCCCAATTTTGGGATCCAGGGGAAAATCTCTGTGTAATTTGTTTTATGTGTTATCCTCTCACCATTGTTTATTTTCTGTTTCTAGAATTGGTATGAAGGTAAGTTCTGTACGGGGTTGAAACCTACATTTGGTATCAGAGCTTTTTTGGCTTCAATGGGATGCCTTTGCTACTACGGGGTTTCACTCGGGCCTGTGGTAGACCTTGTTCAGTGGGAGATCTGCAAGATTGATTCTTGTGGTGAAAGAAGATGGCAAACAGTGGAAAGATAGAGATCGGGAAATTTGATGGTTAGAGTTTTGAGTTGTGGAAACTCAAGATGGAGGATCTACTGGTGGACAAAGATTAGTGGATCGTGGTAGATTCAGGTACTAAACCAATGAGAGTGTCTGATGAAGAATGGAAGAAGTTGGATTGGAAGGAAAAGAGCATAATACGATTACGTGTCTGAGATTCAGTATTGCTAAATGTATCAGGGGAAGCTATGATGAAGGATTCATGGGACAAGTAAGGGACATTGTACCAATCTAAGTCTCTCGTGAATAAATTGTTTGTACAAAAAAATCCATATAACCTAAGGATGAAATATGGAGACTCGGTGACAGAGCATCTGAATGCATTTAATACTATGGTAAGCTAGTTATTATCTGTTGATATTAAAATTTTAGAAGAAGATAAGTGCATCAATTTGTTATTATCTCTACCAAATTCATGGGATAGTCTAGTTATTGCAATAGGTAGCAATGCAACTACCTTGTAGTTTGATGAAATAGTCTCATCCTTGCTGATGGAGGAGATGAGACGGAACAATATGGAGAGCCTAAATGGTGATGCCTTGTCTGTACAAAGATGGTCCCAAAACATAAACAAAAATAATTCCTCGAGTGGGAGCTATAAATCTAGAGGGAGATCTAAATCTTCAAGAAAATTTGTAAAGGTGTCCTGGAAATGTGGAAAGGAAGGGCACTACCAAAGGGATTGTAAATGTAAAGCTCCTAACAAAGGAAATATATCTGATGTTGCTCCTTCTTCAGAGGTGAAAACCACCTCAAATGAAGGTGGGGATGTGTACTTGGCTTCTTCTTCAAGTATACATGTAGATCATGAGGCATGGTTGATTGAATCAGGTGCATCCTTTCACTTCACTTCCCATAGAGAGTGGTTCTATGAGTATGAGAAATATGATGGTGGTAATGTCTTCTTGGGGGATGACAGAGAGGCTATAATGGTTGGTCACAAAAAATTAAAATTGAAGTTGCAAGGTGGAAGGATTAGAACACTTCTGTGTGTTCTGCATATTCTTGCATTGGCGAGAAATCTAATTTCTGTAAGCAAGCTGGATAATGCAGGTGTAAAAATAGTGTTCGAAAAAGATACCTGCAAGATGGTTAGTGGAGCACTGGTATTGATGAGGGGAGCTCGGATTGGAAATCTGTACAAGCCACTAGGTAGCACTATTATTGATGGGTGCAACAGTTATGTGGTTCCTAAAAGTGAAGCATAAAATCTAGTGGCCTTTGGAGAAAAGACCATGCTATGGCATCAAAGGCTTGGAGATATTGGAGAGAAGGCACTTCAAATACTTCATGGTAAAAGTATGGTAGAAGGTATGACTAATAGCTCTCTGGATTTCGATTTCTGTGAAAATTGTGTATATGGGAAGCAGAACCGGGTGAGTTTCCCCTTTGGTGGTAAGAGGGTGAAACATATTAGAGATTTTTCACAGTGATGTGTTCGGACTTATGAAGGTTCCATCACTGGGTAATTCTATGTATTATATATCATTTATAGATGACTTCTCAAGGAGTAGATGGATATATTTCCTCAAGAAGAAATATGAAGTCTTTGACAGGTTTAAAGAATTTAAGGCTCTAGTGGAAAACCAAAAAGAGAAGAAGATAAAGGTGCTGAGAATAGATAACAGTGGAGAGTTTTGCAAGAAGGAATTTGAATAATCCTATAAGAAGTGTGGTATATCACGATAGAAGACTACTCCATACACACCTAAGAAAAATGGAGTTATAGAAAGAATAAACAAGATGTTGACAGAAAGGGAAAGAAGCATGCTTAGTGGCGGTAGGTTAGGACAGGAATTATGGGTAGAGGCAGTGGAGACAACATGTTACCTGGTCAATAGATCACCTTCATCAGCGTTGGAGGATAAGACTTCACAAGAGGTATGGCCCGGTAAGAAACATTCTCTTTCACATCTGAGGGTATTTGGATGTGATGCATAGGTACATGTTCCAAAGGAGAAAAGAACAAAGTTGGATAGTAAATCTGAAAAGTGCATCTTTATTCGGTATAAGGATGGTTTAAAGGGTTATAATCTTTGGAACCAACTGTGGAGTACTAAAAAGGTATGTTTTTGATGATCATTTCAATAGCTTTTCAGTGGAACTTGTGAACCTTTTTACATCATGAACGTTGAAAACAATAAAGTATTATAACAAAATATGTGGGATTAGTATACAAGACTTAACCACTGATAGTTGTCATTCTCCTGTGTAGGAAGGGGTAAAAACGAGGAGCTGCTATTCCAAAGAAAAAGACAAGAATAGGGTAACTGTTTTCCCTTTGACAAAGGACCGAGTGCAACCGAGGCTAAGCAGGTTCAAGCAAATCGGTCCGGAAAAGGAGGAGAAGACACCAACTCGGCGGAGGAGAAAAGAAGTGATTAAGGATTAACAGTTTGGCGAATCCCTCATGATCTTTGATCCTGAGGGATCGCTGCTTTATTTATCTTATTGCTTAGACATCTCCGCCGTTACCCTTGTATAAAGGGACGACACTGTTAGCTTTGGGGGATGATGCTTTTATGTAACTTTCTGTTAAAGATCGAACTTTGATCATCGAGTCTCGTTGAACATGGCTCATTGTACTTTTTGTTTTATGCATTAATATAAACTTGGTGATTATCTTATCTCTGCATCTGGATTAACTTAAAGCGGCGTACCCTTGGAGGCTAAGGGCCCGGCCCCGGAGGACACTTGCTTCTGTATCACTACGATTTGATTTCTGCATAGTTTGCTTATCGTCATTATTTGGTAATCTGATATGCTTTATAAGTTACATCATATGCTCTGTTAAGATTCGTTCATTAAGGTTTTTACAGACAATAACTGTTGTATTGACTCTGCATTATATCACTAATCCTTTCAGAGTTGATTGAATATTATTAGTCTTGACTGAACATTGTTACTATTTTGTTACAGAGCTCTTATGTTGTTATTCGTGTTATGGAATTTATCTGAGAGTTGTATTCAGGAGTAATGCTGTTCCATTTTGAAATGCAGTTGTATTCCTGTTGATGACGATGGGTGCTAGATCAGATTACTCTTTAAGTGTGTTGTGTGTGTGTAGATTTCCAAATGTTGTTCCATAACTTATTAGTAATTAATGTTGTTCCATTAGTGCGTGCTGCTTGATTTGCCTGGAGAATGAAAGATTGTTGTTTGATTACAACGAGTGCATTTGAGTTAGTAGGATAAAGCTTGATTACTGCTCGCAAGATTTAGTTGTTCGATTGCTATTCCATTTCAGAATTGTTGTTCCATTTTAGCATTGTTGTTCCATTCCATATTTGTTGTTCGATTTCTTATTTGTTGTTCCATTTTTCTACCTGCCATTTCATTTACTCGCATTTGTTGTTTTGGTGTGAGAGACGATCTGTGGCTGTAGTGAGCCTCGGCATTTACTGTCTAGCTCCCAGACCCATGGTCCATGCTCTAATTTCCTTTCCATCAGTTTCCAAAGGGATGGGCTATTGCTGTCGAACCCTTGACTGATAAGTTGCCTAGTTTTGGAGTGTGTGATTTATTCATTTGAACTTAGTTTTAGACAAGCATCCGTTTACTCTTGTATTTTTGTTAAACGCTGTACTACTAGCATTATTCTGACAAGTGACAGCCTGAGACTGAGTCACTCTTTGAAATAAAAAAACGCTCCCGGATTAACATATTAATGTGAGGTAATTAGAGGTGAAAGAGACCCTTTTTATAGCTCTACATTTTGGCGTCGTTGCCAGGGAAAGAGTGTAGCCATTTGTCTTTTTTAGAGTAGTGTACGAACCTGCTAGGGAAGAGTTGGATCTTAAAAACGGAAGGTAAGAACCTGCATGTGGAGCATGTAAAAGCCATGCTTCACTGTCCGCTTTCCTGACATATTTGATGTTGCTTTGTTTGAATAGAATTTAGTAGTTCATTTGAGTGCATGACTAAGTAGAAAAAACCAGAAAAGAATATTAAGCTTCCATCCAAACCCGAAAAAGCTAAGCGGCTAGTGACCCTTGGCCGAACGACCTTCATAGACGAAATCTATAAGAAAACAAAATCTCAGCCATCAGTAGGCCCCACGAAAATCATTTCTAAACAACCTACTAGTTCCCTTTAGGCCACAGGATCACAATCTGTAGCCTTTGCTGAGGTGCATAGTCAAACTGAAGAGCAGGACTTTCAAGAAATTGAAAATTCTACTCCAGAACTATTGCAGGAAGGGAATTTCAGCAACTTTTGTGAAGGAGAAGGAGAAACAGGGGAAACCGAGGAACCAAAATCTCCCATTGGAACAGATCAGCCATTAAACATCCCAGATAAGGGGAGCGCCGCGAAAATCATTGTTGAAGGAGTCCAATATCCTCAGACATCAGGTATCCCCCTTATCCCAAATAAAGGAAGTGCCATTAAAACTATCCCTGCCAAAACCGTTCCCTCTCAACCTAGAAATACCCTCCTAGATATCCCAGAAGGTTATTGGCATATATTCAATCCTATGGCTCAGAACCAGCTAAATACTCAAACCTATACATTACAATATCCTATAGTGGATTCTGCAGCAAATGCGCCCATGAAAGCTATCCCTCTTCAACATATCCCTACATTTCACGGTCTCACATAAGAAGACCCGGATGCATTTTTATTCGAATTCGATGTGTTGTGCAGGGGATATGATTACACCACCGATCCCCAGAAATTGAAATTATTCCCATCTACATTAAAAGGGGCTGCTTTAAGATGGTTTATGGGACTAGGTGGTGGGGTCATTAAAAATTGGGATCAAATGAAAGAATCCTTGTTAAAAAAATATTAGGATTATTGTAGGTCTAGAGAATTGAAAGACGATATATTCCAAATGACAGCCAAACTGAATGAAACATTAGAAGAGTATGTGGAACATTTTCAGTACAATTTACAAACATCTCCTTATGCATCACTACCTTTACCTGATAATGTGTTAAAAACTGCATTGATAAGGGGCATGAAGGAACAGTGGATTGAAACATTAAACATCATGGGAAAAGAGGATATTTATCAAGAGAATTTTGCTGACATCATTGATTTATGTATCAGGAGTTCGAAAGGCAGCACAAGAGTAAAACCGGTAGAATATGATCGGTTTGCAAGAGACAACAAAATATCAACAGAAGGAGTAACACGTGTAGAGATTGAAAATTTATTAGAAAATTTTAAAACTGATATTCTAGGGACACTAACTACACAACTTGATATTATGCAGGCCAAGCAGAAGCAGATGGAGGCAGAACAGAATTTGGCAATCTTCTGCCCCCGATGCAGGAACAAGCATAGTCACAAGGAGTGTCCACTGGATACAGTCCAAACATGTGCCATCTGTACAAAAGATCATCTTACAAAAAGCTGCCCCTCACTTCCTGGATTAAAAGCAGTATATAAGGAAGCCGAGGAAGAACTAGAATCAGTGTACTTGATCGACCAGCGCCGCCAGTGGCAGCCGAGACACTCTGGTATGTTTCCAGACCCAACTTCTTCTTTTCAGCCTCCACAATATAATTCTCAACAATATAGTGTGCGGCAAAGTCAGTCCCAACCCCCATTTTCAATTTGGTCACCAACGTTGTTTCCTTCTTCAAACCCGTGGCTGAATCAGGTAAGCCAATCTGGTTGGCCGAATTTCCCTTACACTCCACCATATTGGAAAAAATAGCCCATATCCTCCACAATGGACTCCCCCTACTTCACAAAGTTCACCCTGGCAGACAAACTGGCAAAGACTGATGCACCAGCCAGTAGGAACTATTCCACTCCCTCAACCTACTCTGCCAGCTTTACAGCAAAATCCTCACTCTAATCTGAGACCGCAACTCCCAGCCCAACCCAACCCCAATCCAAATAACAGACCAGTCCAATCTCTTTAAATCATAGAATCAACAGAAATAGGACCCGACCTGAGGGAGTGTAATGATCTTCAGTTACGATCTCGATGTATCATTGAAACTAAGGGAGATAAAATAGTTCATATTGAAGATCAGTTATCAAGAGAACATTAATTGCAACAAGAGGATGTAAATAAGCAGTAGACTCATAATCAAGCAACCACATCCCCTCCTCCGTTCCCAGAACGATTAGTCATACCTCGACCTTTACAGTATCCTGACTTTGACATTCTGGGAGAATTACAAAATCTGTACATAAAAATCCCATTCCTCCAAGCCATTCAAGACATTCCTATATACGCAAACACTATCAAAGAATTGTGCATAAAGAAACCAAGGAGGAATATAACAACTAATCCAAGAGTCCAAGTAGTTGGTACTTTATCTGATTTATTATCCGGGAAAGAAACACCCATTAAATATGAAGACCTAGGAAATCCAATTGTAACTGTTCAAATTTATGGTCAGACCCTGTCTAATGCATTAGTTGATCTAGGAGCTGCAATCAATATTTTAACAACCACTACCTGTCAAAAGCTCGGCATTACATCTGTAGAACCCACCTCTACTTTGTTAGAATTGGCTGACCGATCCGTGGTTAGACCAAAGGGTACTCTACATGATGTCATAGTCTCTGTAGATTCCTGGGAATATCCAACTGATTTCCTGATAATTAATCCAAAAACCCGACTTGATGGACACTCGCTAATCCTAGGTAGACCTTGGCTTGCCACTGTCGATGCTTACATTGGTTTCCGGCAAGGAAATATGACCATAACCAAAGGACCTGATATCAAGAATTTAGTTCTATACCCTCCAACGCAGCCAAGTGTCACAATAATTAAAACCAACAAGCACCCTGTATCATACCTTACATATAACATTAGATCTCCATTGACTATACAAGAGGCACTTGATTTTAAAGATCAAATAGAAGATGATGCCATTAACAACTTCATTAGTCAAACTGAATCCGGATCCTGCACATAATGTCACATGATAGAAGAAGCATTTGATAATGAATTAGAAGAAGATCCTCTGAAAGATACACATGATCAAACAATACCTGTTACTTCTGTTGCAAATAGTAAAATTGTGGAAATTGAATCGGGAAAAACTTTAAATATCAATGCCAACCTCACACCTGAACAAGAAACGAAGCTCATCCATCTATTAAGAAAATATCAAGAAGCATTTGCATGGGATTACCCTGATACGAAAGGAATCAATCCACAATTGCGTACACACCACATTTATATAGAAAAAGATGCTAGACTTGTTCGTCAACCGCAAAGAAGACTTAATCCTCATCTAAAGGATGTGGTAAAAGCTGAACTTCAAAAAATTTTAGATGTCAATTTTATTTATCCTATTTCTGACAGTAAATGGGTCTCTCCGCTTGTGGTGGTACCAAAAAAGAATGGGAAATGGAGAATTTGTGTGGATTACAGGGAACTCAATAAAGCAACACAAAAATACCACTTTCCTCTCCCGTTCATAGACCAAGTGCTAGATACTTTGGCAGGAAAGAAATTCTCTTCTTTCCTGGATGGCTTCAGTGGATACAATCAGATTTAGATTGCCCCTGAAGACCAGGACAAAACTACTTTTACTTGTCCTTTGGGAACATTTGCCTACCGAGTTCTACCTTTTGGCCTATGTAATGCTCCTACAACATTCCAAAGGGCTATCCTTAGCATTTTTGCAGATTTAATAAATGATGGACTTGAAGTATATATGGATGACTTTACACCATATGGAGATGATTTTGATTCAGCACTAGACATCGTAGAAAAAGTCCTACAACGCTGCATAGCCACCAGACTTTGCTTAAGCCACGAAAAATGTTACATGATGATGACTGAAGGACTTATTCTAGGACACTATGTTTCAGCAGCCGGCATTCAGGTAGACCCAGCCAAAATCCAAATACTTTTGCTTATTCCCACTCCTACTACTCAAACAGAGGTACGGAGCTTTCTTGGATTTTCTGGTTATTATAGACGATTTATAAAACATTATTCACACATTGCTGCACCTTTATATGCACTAACTGGTAACGTTGATTTTCTTCGGATAGAAAAATGTGAACGTGCTTTCAAGGATTTAAAGAAGCTTGTATCCACAGCCCTAGTCCTTCGAGGACCAAACTGGGATTTTCCATTTCAAATATCATTTGATGCCTCAGATACAGCCATTGGCGCAGTCCTTGGGCAGGAAGAGGATAAAAAACCATACGCTATATATTACATCAACAAAAATTTATCCCCTGCTGAATTAAATTACACTGTTACTGAAAAGGAATTCCTAGCTGTAATACATGTTGTCAATAAGTTTAGACATTATATTACAGGCTATCATGTTATCTTGTATACGGATCATTCCGCCATAAAATATTTAGCAAATGAGCCTGTCACAAATGCCAGAATAACTAGATGGCTGATTTTATTGCAGGAATTCGATATCACAATCAAGGATCGGCCTAGCAAAGAAAACCCTGTAGCCGATTTTCTTTCAAGAATGTCAAAGCCAATTGATGCAGCAGTGGCTGAAGATCAATTTCCGGACGAACATCTGTTTGCTGTTGCCATTCAAACACACTGGTATGCTGATGTTGCCAATTACCTTGCAGTAGGTAAACTACCAAAACACCTAACCCCTAATGAACGAAAACAAATTGTTTAGAAGAGTACTCGATTCTTCTAGATTGGGGGCTATTTGTTTCACACAGGGGCAGACATGCATATCAGGAGATGTGTTCGAGAAGATGAAATCTTTGACATTGTAAAAGCCTATCATGATGGACCATGTGGGGGACACTCCGCTAAGCGTAGAACTAGACATAAAGTATTACAGACAGGATATTATTGGCCCACGATTTTCAAAGATGCAAAGAAATTTGTCCAAGCCTGTGATAGCTGCCAGCGAGCAAGATGTCCTGGTCAAGCTGACGAGATGCCTCTGAAACCACAGTTAGTCATTGAACCATTTGAGCGATGGGCTCTTGATTTCGTTGGACCCATCAACCCCTCATCAAATCAGAAAACATATATCTTGGTGGCAACAGAATATGTCACCAAATGGGTTGAAGTAGAAGCATTTCCAAGAGCCACAGAGGACTCTGTCATACAGTTCCTGTTCCATCTATTTGTATGTTATGGACTTCAAAGGGAAATAATTACAGACGGAGGACCACAATTTGCTGGGAATAGATTAGCTGCAACACTTAATAATTATCATGTCCAACATAAAATCACTACTCCATATCACCCACAAGCGAATGGACAAGTAGAAAGCAGCAATAAGGTAATAGAATCAATCCTAATGAAAACCATTGCGTCACATAGGCGTGATTGGGCTGCCCAACTACCTGAAGCACTCTGGGCCTATAGAACAACATGGAGAAGCACCACTGGTTACTCACCTTATCAATTAGTGTTTGGAAAACAACCCATTTTTTCTATAGAATTTGAAATCCAAACATTACGAACAACACAGGAAGTTGGCTTAGATCTAAGCGAGGCACAGATTAATCGACTACAGCAGATCAATGAATTGGACGAAATTAGGCTCTCTGCACTACAAAATACAACACTGATTCAACAGAAGCGAGCTAAATGGCATGACATGCTCATCAAAAACAAAGTCTTCGATGAGGGAGACTGGGCTCTGTTGTACGACTCTCGGTTTCAGGACTTCCTTGGGAAACTCCAGACTCGTTGGTTGGGACCATACGAAATCCAGAAGGTACATGATAATGGGACCCTCACTTTAATCACCATTGACGGTTCAGGATATGCCTTTAAAGTAAATGGCCACTGAGTTCGTCTATACCATAAACCACTCACTCAGGAATCCTTCTGCCAGCAGCTACGCAGAGACACTGATATGGAGATTTTAGGAGAGGAAGAGAAGTCTTCCTCACCTGTAATTCATTAAGGAATTCATTTCTTTTTACAATTTGTACATAAGTTCTTTTCTTCAAGTCATTCGTGTACATATGTACATATGCTTGAACTAAATGTGTTCTTGTCATTTTTTGCTCAAAGATTTCGATTTTTGTCGTTCTGTTTCTAAAAGAATGGCATTTGCGTGTTTCTGCTATTCCTTTTCAAAAGGAACAACATTCTTGATTTTTTTGTTGTTCCTTTTCAAAAGGAACAACATTCTTGATTTTTCTGCTGTTCTTTTTCAAAAGGAACATCATTCTTCATTTTTCTGCTATTCCTTTTCAAAAGGAACAACATTCTTGATTTTTCTGCTGTTCCTTTTCAAAAGGAACAACATTCTTGATTTTTCTGTTGTTCCTTTTCAAAAGGAACAACACTCTTAACTTTTCTGCTGTTCCTTTTCAAAAGGAACAACACTCTTGATTTTTGCTATTCCTTTTTCAAAGGAACGGCATTTGCTTGTTTTGATGTTCCTTTTCTACAAAGAACAACATTTTGATTTTTGATGTTCCTTTTCTAAAAGGAACAACATTTTGATTTTTGTTGTTCCTTTTTCAAAAGGAACGGCACTGCGGAGTGTTTGCTGTCCCTTTTCCAAAGGCGCAGCATATTTTTGATTTCTGCTGTTCCTTTTTCAAAAGAATGGCACTTTTTCATCTTTTGTTGTTCCTTTTTCATGGTTGTTGTTCCTTTTTCAAAAGGAATGACATTTGCACTTTTGAGATCTATGCTCCTCTGTTGTTCCTCTTCCCAAAAGGAACACTTCTAGCATACTTTTTCTCTCCTTGTGAAACAACTTATCCCTTTTGCTGATCTAAATTGACGATGCTTCTTGCTCCTATTCTTTCAAAGACTTTTAGAGACAGCTATGTACTTATGCAGTGAACACAAAATCACAACATACTGAAATCAGGAAAATTATAAATTGCTATCTTTATAAGGCTCTGTATCGGTAAGAGGACAAAAGGAAGGACATACTTATTCATCATCTTTTGTTGTCATTATCTTACTAATTTTGCCTTGATTGGTTATCCTTATCATGACATTCTCTTTAATCCTCTTTGATTATTGTTTAGGAATAAGAGCAAAGGGTTTATATCTTCCTATTGAGATGATAAGACTTCTTCCACCATTCCTACTCTTAAGGAGTGTTGAACCACCCTTTGTGTATAAATAAGGAAAAGTGCTTTATGAAAAAGAAGAAAGTAAAAAGATGAATTATAAGTTGTCAAATGCAGGATAGGGGGTCTCATCAAGAGCCAGCCTACCATGATCATGAGGATGGAAGTAAAGTGGCATTCCCACTATGGCCACCACACGAGGGATATGGTCCAAAAGGTATATCAAATAAACAAACCTTGGAACAGGAGGTCTCATCACGAGCCGGCCTGCCCACTCTTTGCTCCCTTCTTGTGAATGGCATTATGGCTAACTGGTTACGAAGCCAGCATAATGGCATACACTTTGACATTACATTCCTTAATATGCACATAAAGGATCATGGTTCCAGGGGTGAAATAAACAACTCTGCCAAGGTTGTGGACACCTGTCGGTAGCAGAGCACTGTTAATGGTATTGAAGTCACATTGATTACACCAATAGGTAGGATACTAATACTCTTTTTTTTCTTATATCCTAGGCACTAATCATACATTATTTCCCGACTTATATATCGCATGAACATTTATTACCACCAATCATGGCAAAGGAGGTGACAATGACCACTTGAGATTTGGCAAGTACGACAGACGTCCTATCCTCCAGCCTTGCATCATATCACAGCAGCCTCTTACGTAATACACGATCCAACTTTATGCCTCGATTTCAGTAATTCGTTGTTTTTCTAAACATGGCATATTTTCATACGCTGTTCCTTTATGACTTGGTTGCAGATCAGGTGCTGCTTCTTTCTTTGATGGCTGGGATAGCCTATCACATTGTGGGGGGGGAGGTTAACCTCATTATTCCCCGGGTTATGTGTCAGCTCACTATTCAGGAAAGATAGTGTACTAGGGAATGGCACGGCTTAACAGCATGATATTTCTATTTTTTTTACAAGTTGCTGCTCATAAGCCATTTCTGTTGCATACTCTGTGTTTTTTCAGAATCTTGCGATTATTACCCTCTTTGTGTTTCAAACAGCACAAGCAGTTGCTGTTCCATTGAGAATCCATAGTGAAACCATGGGGGGCAGGGCAATTCGAAGAGAACCTCAGGAGTTGAAAGTCTCCGCTGCTGCCCGGGAGATCCTGGAAAGAGCAGGGTGGCTGACTTATCTCAGTCACTTGCAGAAGTCTAATGAAACAGTGGGGATTGAATTCCTATAGAATCTGCAGGAGGATCACTCCATAGTAAGATGGAAGTAGATAGCGGTCATCGACGATATAATCGCAGAAGTCTCGGGACTACCAACCACCGGACCTGTATGGACACTAAAGAAGGAAATATTACAGAAGATCATGGAAATTTTCCAAGACGAAGGCCAGAGCTTGACGATTAAGGGGAAGGGAGTTCTGCCAGCAACGCTAGGAGAACCCTGGGCAGAATTAGCAAGAACCGTGCAAAGTTACATCACCTGTGAGGGGAGAAAAGACATGGCAAGACCACGAAATCTTAAACTCCTAGCGGTTCTAAAGCAGAAATTCTCTGTAAATCTGCCTGCACTTTTGAATTCATTACTTCATGACATTGCACGAAGCCTAAAAAAGGCACAGCATGTAGAGTCAGTTGTCAGCCACCATGGGTTAATTTGATTAATAGTTAGTCATAGCCTCACCCAGCAGCAAAGAAACTAGGAAGAGCTAATTGCAATAATTGAGGGGAGGACGACAGCACCATCCCCAAAATGTAAACATACTACAAGCACACCAGAACGTCCCGAAAAACACAGAGAATTAGTAAAAAAAAACATGTTGTGAGCACATCTGAACGACCAGAAACATGCTAGGAATCAGCAAAGCGTAAGCATGACACCGGTACACCCGAACAGCCAGAGAAACGCAGAAAATCAGTCTGGTTAGCTCGGATAAGAGGAAGGCTGGAAAAGCTCTAGGAAAGCACCAACTAGACAGTGGTAATTGAGGACAAGCAATCCTCACGGCCAGAAGTAAAAGAAGAACAAGTTGAAGGAGAAAAAAAAGGAGAGGCCGAGGAGGCCGAGCAATCCGAAGAGGAAAATGAGGAAGAAGCTGAGCATTCTGAAACAGAAGCTGAGCATCCTGAAACAGAAGCTGAGCATTCTGAGGCAGAAGCTGGACAATCCAAGCAGGAGGAGGAAATGGGACAGCAGGTAGGTAGCCCACCATAGGACCCAGTGGGAGAAGATGAATTGGCCGTAGTCTTGGCCAATATGGGTGAGTATGGCCAACCTTCCACTCCATCAGACCTCCAAGGCAAACCCCAGGAAGAGGATGCATCTGAAAAACCACATTCAGAAGAGGTAGAAGAAGGAAATCTGCCTGTTCATGATGAAGAGGAGATAAGAGACACTGAACGGGAACAATCTGTTCCCAAGGCACCAGAGGAAATTCCGAAGGAAGTAGGAATATAAAAAGAAGTCGCCCAAGAAGTGATGGAATCAGTTAGGGTTCCTACCCCAGAACAGCCAGAACAGAACAGCGAAGAAGCACCCCAGGAGAAAGATCCATGGACTAGTCACAGCCCAAAACGCAGCACAAAGCCTGCTGTTCCTTCTAATAAAATGCTGGAAATTAGGGAATTACGAAAGGAACAACGAAGATTATTGAGCATAATAGCCCAGCTCCACCAGCAGATCAGGATCCTGAAAGCGAGGCAGAGGGTAAGGAAGACCGCAGGGAAGAAAAAGATGACCACTGCAGTAAAAATCCGCAAGATAAAAAGGCGGAGGACCAAAAATCGCCCTGCTTCTCAAAACCCTGCTGAAGATCCAACTGCTGTTCCAAATGATGTTGAGGAATAGATTGTTGTTCCATTTGAAAAGGAACAGTAGCAAGCTGATATTCATGTTAAAAAAGAAATGGAAAACAAGAAAATTCAAATGGAGGCACCACCCTCAGGGGTGATAAGGGTTCTGAACTCGAAACAACGCAATAAGAAAGTTCAGGTAAAACTCCCGGCCTCCACTGCTGCATGGAGAAGAGATCCAAAGATAGTGACCTTGCACAAGGGACTGAAATGGGCTCAGCAAGAAGCAGAAAGGCTTAGAGAGCAAACGGTCCCTCGCAAGAAGTATGAAGAACTACAATAGCAACTAAGGAACGTCAATCAATCTGAAAGCCAGGCCTTTGAAGGGTGCGAAAGGAACAAGAGAAAGTTGCAAAGGTAACTCATAGGCTAGATAATGTTATCAAGCAGATGGATACCTTGTGTTCTTTATACAATGACATTTTATCATGTAGGGCCCGTGCCAAAAACTATGCTCTGTTTTTACTGGAATGGTACTTACAATTAAAAATAAAAGTTGTTAAAGCAGGTGCCCCTATACAAATTAACACTGTCAATGACTTTATAGACTGTTGTAAACATTATGGGGTGAAGGTCCAGAGATTGCTGTGTGAATTCTATTTGCATAACCTCGTGTTAGATCAGGAGACTGAACTGAACCCTAGCCCTTTTTTTGGAGACATCCAATTGCAAGCATTCATCTCATTCGGGGTTAATCAAATTAAATGGCTCAAAGCCTATAATACTTTCTAGAGGCAGGAAAATGGCCTAGACTTGTGGGTAAGGGCTGAGCCTAGGGACCCAGTACAGTTGTGGAAAGCACATAGGACCCATGCACGAGGTACTCATTCAAAAAAGTTTAGAATATTTTATTTCTATCAAAGACCTCGCCATTGATGCAGCCAAATTTTGGTACCGAATTTCTAATCCAAACATCCAGCTCAGGGAGCCATTTAAGTATGAGAATTTTCAATTAGCTGCCAACCGTTTGAACCTCTATGGCGAAAGCATTTTGAGGGCAGGGCCATCCTGGTTAGGATATAGATTCTGCAGTCCAATTATCTGGCACCCTGCACCCGGATATCGAGCACTATATGAGATGCCTAAGGGTCAAACAAGCCAATTCTTTGACTACCTAGTCACTCACCATGGCTGTAGGCCTCCGCATGAGATTCCTTCTCCAACCTATTATCTCATTGCTTTGCATGTCAACTACAACGTTTTCATGAGGGCATGAAACATGGTAAGCAGGGGGGTGTGCGGAGTACTAAAAAGGTATGTTTTTGATGATCATTTCAATATCTTTTCAGTGGAACTTGTGAACCTTTTTACATCATGAACGTGAAGAACAATAAAGAATTATAACAAAATATGTGGGATTAGTATGCAAGACTTAACTGCTGATAGTTGTCATTCTCCTGTGTAGGAAGGGGTAAAAACGAGGAGCTGTTGTTCCAAAGAAAAAGACAAGAACAGGGTAATTGTTGTCCCTTTGACGAAGGACCGAGTGCAAATGAGGCTAAGAAGGTTGAATCAAACCGGTCTAGAAAAGGAGGAGAAGACACGAGCTCGGCGGAGGAGAAAAGAAGTGATTAAGGATTAACAGTTTGGCGAATCCCTCAGGATCTAGTTTGCCTAGTTTTGGAGTGTGTGATTTATTCATTTGAAGTAACTTAGTTCTAGACAAGCATCCGTTTACTCTTGTATTTTTGTTAAACGCTGTACTACTAGCATTACTCTGGCAAGTGATAGCCTCAGACTGAGTCACTCTTTGAAATAACAAAACGCTCCCGGATTGACATATTAATGTGAGGTAATTAGAGGTGAAAGAGACCCTTTTTATAGCTCTACACCAACTAACAAGGAAGGTTGTGTACAGTCGAGATGTGGTGTTCATAGAGGTGAAAGATATTATTAAACATGAAGTCCAACCAAAGGAATATGAGAAGATAGAGTTTGAGCTTAGGGAGGAAGAATCAGACTCTACAACAGAAGAGGAATCAGAAGATGAAGAGCCACAAACTCTAGTTGTAAGAAGATCAGTTCAAGAAAGAAGACAACTAGAAAGGTATAGTCCATCTGATTTCTGTTCAAATTTTGCTTTATCTATTACTATTGATGATACCAGAAATGCGAAGAAAGAAGTGGATTCAGAGGATGCAAAACTCTGGAAAGAGGCCATGGTTGATGAAATGGCATCTTTGAACAAAAATGAGCCTTTGGATCTGGTGGAGTTTCCGGCTGGAAGGAAACCCATTGGCAGCAAATGGGTGTTCAAGAAGAAGACGAATGCAGAATGAAAGGTGGAGAAATACAAATATTGGTTGGTAGAAAAAGGTTATTCCCAGGTGCTGGGAATTGATTTTTGTGACATTTGTTCTCCTATTGCCAAGGTAGCTTCTATTATGTTACCTTTATCTGTTGATGTTGCTTTTGATTTTGAGGTAGAAAAGATGGATGTCAAGACACCATTTCTTCACGGGGATCTAGAAGAAGAGTCTACATGAAGTAACCTAAAGGCTTTGCATTGAAGGGTAAGAAAGAACTGGTATGCATGTTAAAAAAGTCTATGTATGGGTTAAAATAGTCACCAAGGATGTGGTATCAAAAAATTGATACGTTTATATGGGGACATGGCTTCACCAGAAGCAAGGCAAATCACTATGTGTATTTGAAATTAAATGGAGACCGTGTTATTTATCTGGTATTGTATGTGGATGATATGTTGTTGGTTTGAAATGAAAAATAAATTATCGAGGATTTGAAGACCCAATTGTCCTCCAAATTCGACATGAAAGATCTTGGTGATGCAAACTATATTTTGGGCATAGAAGTTAAAAGAGATCGAGCAAAGAGGAAGCTCTAGTTAAACCAGAGGAAGTATGTCGATACAATATTGCAGAGGTTTAATATGCAGGATAGTAAAGCGGTGAAGCTTCCTATTCCTGTAGTTGTAAAGTTATATGTTGAATAGTGTCCTAAGACACAAGAAGAGGAAGAGTACATGTCCCGTGTTCCATATGCAAGTGCAGTCAGTAGCTCGATGTATGCAATGGTTTGTGCTAGACCAAACATTACACATGCCATGGAAGTATTGAGCAGTTTTATGTCAAAACCAAGGAAGGAGCATTGGACAACAATGAAGCGGGTTTTCAGGTACATGAGTGGCACTAGTGATTATGGTTTGTGATACCAAGGAAGACTATGATTGGATAGAGTTTTGGACATCTATGGCTTTGTTGATGTAGACTGGGTTGGAGATATGGATCAGAGAAGATCTACAAGTGGGTATGTGTTTAACCTATTTGGAGGTGCAGTTATTTGGATGAGTAAGAGACAATCTATAGTGGCATTGTCAACTACAGAGGTAAAATACATGACAACCACTCATGCAAGCAAGGAACCAGTTTGGTTGCAGAGATTGTGTTCAAGTATGGGGTTAGTACAATGAGCTATAAGGATAGGTTGTGACAACCAAAGTGAAATTTTCATGGAAAATAACATTTCTTATCATTCAAAGACAATGCACATTGATGTTCAGTATCACTTTGTGAGTGATATGATAGAAGAAAAAAAGGTTTTGTTGGTAAAGGTGGACACTTTGAAGAATAATGCAGATGCATTGACAAAATTTGTGAGCTCTGAGAAGTTGTCTTGGTGTAGAGAAAGAATGGGTGTTGCAGGGCTAGATAAATGACTAAGCTTTGCTGTCGACACGTCAGGAAAGAAAACAACAAGTGGGAGAATGTTCGGTTTTTTTATACTCTTTCCACGACTAGAGGGGGGGTTACGGGGGGGAGACAACCCCCCTATGAGGGATTTTGTGCATCGATTTCACACATGGTTTTGGGCGTGATGGTTTTCGGTCCATTGTATTATGTAGATTATGTTAAGAGAACTACGGCTATGTTCTAATCCATGGTTAATGGATTAGGGTTTATGGATGCTTCATCATGTATATATACGTATTGTAACATTGAAAGGAATAATAATGAAAAATCAATCTACTAGTCTCAGTTTTGGGATCCAATGAAAAAAATCTCTTTGCATATTTTTTTAATGTGTTATGTTCTCGCCATTGTTTATTTTCTATTTTTAGAATTCGTATGCGGGTAATTTTTGTACGAGGTTGAAACCTACAGCCTTAGCATGGTTTTCTTGGTTTATTCCATGAGATCCTAGACATTCATGCTTGGAATATGGCGTGGGGTTCATTAGCGGAAAGAGAGATTGGGTTCAACCCAATCTATGGTTGGGTGGTGCGTGGAAGTTCCTGACTTGTTTGGATATTTCATATGTTAATAAGAGCTCCTTTCCCCTTGTATTTTATGAATAAATGTATTTTTTATTATGTTGCTTTAATGGTTGTTCTATCATTGATATTATTCTGGTTATATGTTGGTTATAAGCATGATTTCATGACATATTATAGTTATGGCTCTTAACATATTTTGATTGCTAAATTAATGGTTATTGAATTCATGACCTAATAGATGTTATTGCAATTATTATGGGAAGGCACTAGACCTTTTTGGTGATTTTTAGGTAAGTATCATACCCTTATGTTTAGATATGCATTCATATCCTATAGATTACATGTGCACAATGTGTTCTGTTATCATTAGATTTATTCCTTAGAGTTATCAAAGAAGGAATAGTTTTAGGTAACCACAAACCTAATCTTTTAGACTCAGGTTCTAGCCAACCTAAGTCCAGAGACGACTCTTTCTTTATGATTTATCTTTGTTTTGGGTAGGATTTCAGGCTAGTTATTAGTGCTCATGATGTTTTGTTTTGATTGGGTGGTGGAATTAAGAAAACAGATGGGTAGAGCAAGTATTCATGCCATTGGGCTATGGAGTCAATCAAGAGTGGCTTAAATGGATCTGATCAATCACTAAGGTAAGAGTTCGTAGGGCAGGCTAGCATATAAAAAGAAAATCTACAGGTTCAAATGGATGAGATAGTCTTAACCAGGGCAAAGGGCAATGAAGAATCCTTAATTGGGATTAAGATGAAGAAAGGAAGGATGATCAGTAGCAAAGGGCAATGAAGAATCCTTTACTATGGACCAAAGGGGAGGTAAACTACAGAAGGAAGGGAGCAATTAAGAATTCCTAGACCAGGATAGTTTAGTAGAAAACATATAGAAATTAAACATTTAAAACAGAGAGCACTTAAGCTAATTCTGAGACATCATTCCTTGTTTACTTTACAAATTTTTTAAGAGACACATATGAATATTTATAACATGAAGAGAAAACAATATTTAAACATGAAGAGATGATACTTATTTTTTCGAATTGTGCACAAGAATATTGTGAAACGTCCTTAGCTTTATTTCATTTCCATCAAAACCAGTCCAGTCTTGAGTACAATAGCTCCTTAACTTGATATAAAATGTCTACAAAAATGTATTTTAATCCACCCTAACTACTTCGTTTTGTGAAGTATTTATACAAAAAATGTTTACAAATATCTCATAACTATATGAGAATTATTCTAGGAAATGAAAATATCTTTTAGCAAGAAGATGGAGACAGATGGAGAACTGTTTTCTTGTTGTCCCTTTTATTGTGACTGTGCTAGCTGTTGTAATTCAGATTTGGCTCTTTTAGTTTCTTTGTAGTTGTGTGCTGGAATCACTTTCTATCTTCTACCTACTGATACTCTTTACCTATTCTGCTTTGACCCTGTATTACCTGTTTTACCTGGCAGCCATGTTTTACCATGTAGATTTACTGTAGTAACTTTATAGTAAATCAGTAAGTTTTGTCCACCATTCACTGTCAGGTAACTTCATCCTTATCATTTTCCTGTATATCTCGTCAGCTTCTGTATATTTAGCAAAATTTGGCTTGCTTGTGAACAAGTGCTTGACTTCATGTTCTATGTAAAATAGATTCTCAAGACCATCATATAGTACTTTTCCAGTGGGCAAAGATTTCACCCCTAAAGTACTAGCTTGGTTTCTAGCCAGCTTGTTTAATCTTTCATTGTAATCTTCCTGGGTCATCAGCTTGTCATTTATCACCATAGGACTAGGAAGTCCTTTTTCTCTTAAGATGCCATACTTTAGCATAAAGTTGTCAATGTTTGCCTGGATGCTCTGACATCTTTCCTCCAGATTAAGTATTACGTTCCTCTTGGTAATAACCTTCTTTATTTCAATGGTGGACACTATTCTATCATAAAATTCTAATTCATTCAACTGGTATGTGCTTTTGTTGTTCAAAAATGTGATTAACTGATTGGATTCTTCAGGTTCATTTCCTAATTCTTCCACTATCTTGTGGATTGCTTCTATAGGCATTTTGACTAATTCAGTTCGTTCAAAAATAATTTGAATAGATGGCCAAACATCATTGATAGAATCAATGATGTTGGCCCAAAGAATTTCTTTCATGTCACCCAGTGGTTCTTGTAGTGTTAAGTCCTTTTCAAGGACTTTTATTCTCTCAACCATTCTCTGGTTTTTCTGAACTTCTTCTTTTTGTTGTATCTAGGCTAGTTTACAATCAGTCTCTAGATTGGATACTTTTTCTCTTAGTTTCTTAAGTTCAGTGGCTTGGATGCTCATTTCTTCCATGGCCCTTACCAGTTCAGCTGTTTGTTCTGTTGAAGTACCTGTGCTCATAGATGCCCTTGTGCCTGCTGATGTACCTGTTATTGGCAAGGCTGTTGCTGGTGGAAGTGTTGGAGCTAAGGTAGCAACTAATGCGGAGGGTACTGCAGTGGAAACAGTAGGAATTGCAGTCTGAGGAGTGGTGGCCAACTCACTCTGGTTAGACTGTATCAGGTTGTCTAGTTCCTTTTCAGTTTCTTTCAACTGGACTAAGACCATAAGCTCTTCCTCCTTCTGTGTTTCCAACACTTCAGCTGCCTGAGGATGATGTAGTGGAGGAATTTTAAGCTGCTTCTTCAGTGCAAGTATATCATCATTTTTCTTCTTGATGAGCCTCTTTGCAGCTTTCACATCCTTGGGATCATGTCCCAGTTCTATGACCAAGTCCTCTAAGCAATTTATTCTGGTGTGTTTAGCCTGTGAAGAGGCCTTTTCAAATTGGAATTGTGCTGATATGTTGTTCAATGAATTCTAGAGCTGGTGGGCTGTGATTGCTTTATTGGTCAAAGTGGACTAGACCATTTCACTAGTTTGCGTATGTAGCTCAATTTGGTCAATAGGATGGATATACTTGGCCAATACTTCAAAATTTGTTTTCAGGTAATCTACCACGGATTTAGGTTGTTGTGTGGTTGGCTTAAAAAACTCATTAGCATTTTCCCTCCTTTTATGTCAAAGGCTGACATTAGCCTTGTTTGGTTTGTTGGAGCCATCTTCAAATAATATGCGTAACTTTGCACCTTTAGCCTTTCATTCCTTGCTTTGATTTCCTTGTATTTTTCCTTGATATCTAGGCTCTGTCTAGTAGGACCCCTGAAGGAGGATACTTCCACACTCTATTTCCTTTTCAACATTTGAGCATGTAAGGAGGAAGGTTCTTGTGTCCCTTCTAAAGGAGTGGTAGTCATGCTTTCTATCCCTTTTGCTCCTGAAGTTGTTGTTATTTCCTAAGTGTATTCCTCCTCTACAAATGGATTCAACCTTTGCCTCTTAGCATAGGTTTGGGCAACAAGCCTGCTGGAAGGAGTAGCCTCCTCTCGATCTCTTGTAAGGTTCCCTTCCTCATTTAGAGGAGTTTGCAAAATAGGATGATTGCTCATGATTTTTTCAGGTTGAGCAAGTTCCTTTGAAATCTCATGTTGTTCTGATTCTTCTGGTTGTTCTGAAAGCTCTAGTTGCTCTGAAAGCTCTGGTTGCTCTGATGGCCCTGGTTGCCCTGATGGCCGTGGTTGCCCTGATGTCTGCACACTGTGTCCCTATGATTATCTCTGAGATTGAGACTCTTCTGGCACCTATACAAATGAATCCTCATCAAGTATTCTATCTAAATCAATCAAAACATTATTTACAGTAGTCTCTGTGCTATCTTGGTCTACCAAAGTATTTTCCACCCATTCAAGTTGATTTTCATACTGCTCAATTTCAAGGATTCTATGATGGATGTAAGGAGATAATTTATTCTTTTGTCTCCTATTACAAATGAAGTCTAAGGGATCATAATTCCATATAAAAATATGTTTTAGTTTCAACCTTTGGAGGATTTCATCAGCTTCCTTTCCTGCTTCCCTATTGTTACAAATAAATGGGCCCAGCTGATATTTTATTCTAAGTTGGGCTTTCTTCTTGGATTTCACAAAATGCACTTCATTTGAATTGATTAATTTCCTATAGTACTCCAGAGCAAACAATATTATGAGGAGGTATCTTGGCAGCTTGTAGGGAGTCAGCTCACATCCATAGATTTTGATTTCAGTGTGGTTTTGGTACAAGTACCAAGCCACCACTTGGGGCCTCCTGATTCCTGCACTGATTCTTAGGGCAGGGCTTCCTAGCAGCATAGTTGTCACAGGATACAGAGAGATCTATGAAGTTGGTATAAGAATACTGAGAGTCAAACTATTGGATTAATGAAGTCTAGAATATCACTGGTCTGGGGTTGCCTTTGGTATCAAGCTTTTGGAGAGCAATTGGAAATCTATCAACTTGATAATACAAGAATAAATGATACAGAACTAAGGAATACTTAAACACTCTTTCATTTTCTAATCTCATGAATTGATCATGCATTTTGTCAGCAATAAACTTTGCATAGTCAAACATGATGGTTGGTGGTTGGCCAAGAGAGTAGATGGACATGAAGGATATTATGATTTCATCAACAAATTCACTTGTGGTGTAACCTAGCACACTGGATATCATATCTATGATGTCTCAGCCAAGGTTGGAGAATATAGTCCACAGATAAGGGGGAGAGTCCTTTGGGGTGTACTGTTCTTCTCTGATAAAGGTCTGGAATAACTGAGCCAATCTAATTGATGTGAGGGTAGGGTATCTATTCAGCATATCTCCAATGGAAAGAGGAGTCAGGCTTTGGCTTGGTTGTAATTGTAACATTTCATTAATAGATTCAGCAGTAATGGTAAATAGAACAAATTGGTCAGGGGTTCTTACTGCCTTTCGCTAGGATCATAATTCATGTGATAGTAATGTACAATCTTTGGAAATACATGAACTCTGGGGAACTGGTACTTGGGTAAACCTGATTCCCAAAGTCCAATGGAGTCTACTTGGTTCAAGTACTGATCTTTGTACTTGTAGAAAAGTTTCAAATGGGATTTTGAGACTGAAGTATATTTAATTTGGAAATCTTTGTTTGCAAGTGCCAAATGGTCTAAATCCCTATGAGGATTCATAATGGGCATAATATTCAATGCAATTGGGGCATCCATCCTTGGTTCTTGTGGGTTCAAGGATGGGGGCAAAGGATTTACAGTGAATTCCGTGATGAACTGGTATGTTTTAGGGATTTTGAGAGTCACTAGGCAACTTATCTAACTAAATTACTTAGTATTTAAAGAAATTTAGTTCAGGCTTGGAAAGAAAATAGGGTTTCTTGATGAAATTGGGGTAAATACCTGGTTTCGGCTGTTGAACGGAGTAATGGTGATTGTGCACTATTTGTAGGAAGCACACGGGTCTGCAAGGTGGTCTGGAGTTCAACAGCTTTGGTAAGTTGGCGGTTGATAGTAGGTTGACAGTTGAACGTATTCTGTGCTTTGCATGGAAGTCAGAATGTTCTTTTCACGATAAAACAAAAAACTATAATTTTTTTTGGTTTTATGCATAAAGTCAATGACTTCTGTGGTACATTGGGAAAACAACAGTTGGCCCCAATCGGGGGATGTGACGTTTTGGCATGTAGCAGAGGTGGTAGGCGGAATTTATTGCAATGATTTTGGAAAAAAGTGGTTTTGGGTGGAGGTTGCCTGATGCCATTCATTGGGTGACATGTAGCGATAGAGTGAACAGTGAAACCAATCACATCGGGCAGGTAAGGGTCGGCCTTCAGGGGCCACCCGATATGAGCATCAGCTGTCGAATCTGAAGGGGTCAGATCGCACGGTGATCACACGATGATTTGATCGGAGGTTTAATGGAGGGGTATAACGGGGTTTTAATGAGCGAAAAGGTTAATTAACTACGGATTAGGGAGGCTTAATGACATCGGGGGTAATTTGATTAGCAGGGACATATTTAATTAATCACTGATTGACTAATTATTTTTTTTATTTGGCAGAGGGTTATGGTTCTTAATTAGCCGTTGATCGACTAATTAATCCATTTAATTAATTTATTAATAAGGCTTATGTTTCAAACCTCGGGGGCAGGATATTTATGATATGGGATTTAATAAAATATACGGGGAAGGGTTTATTTTCGGGAGTTAATAACTATAATTAAGATTAAAGGTTAATATGAAATGAAAGCGGAAAAGTGATTTTTGCGCTAAGTATAATGTGTTTGACATTTATTTACATATTTTCATTTGCACATTATAACTTAGGCTAAATTCTTTTTGTGGGTTTTTGTGGAACAAGGGGTTTTGTATAGGGGTAATAACTTTCCCTAGGTAAATGGTGATTTCACCTTAGGAAAAGGGATTTTTCAAATGAAATGAATGAATTATGGAGGGGTGAATATTGGTAAGGGGGCTTTAGTACTTAGATCCTATAAGTTATTGGGCCGAGGGTCCGATCCCTCTAGAAGTCAGAGAAATGCTCTGAGCCCCTTTAACTTAAGGTTTGAGGTACTTTTGTCATCACTTATGGGAAATTAGTAAATTTTTTAGGGTAAAGTGAATGGGGAAATTAATCACTTGACTTTGTAAATGTTCCATTGTCATCCATATTTTTAGTGACTTGATGATGAAATTAAATGATATGATTTTATCCAATCAATAACCATAATTCTACAACCATCCAACTACTTACGCATCTACTCATCCTACCATTTTTTCTACTCTTTATTAGGGTGGACTTAAGCTAGCAAACCCTTATCAAAACTTTTTCTTTTCTTTCACAATGGACATCTATCTAGGTCTATCCTTATTACATCCAAGGGATCAGATTAAACCGTTGAGCTCCTTTTATTCACTCTACCTATCTACTTATCTACCAAGATTAAACAATTTGGTCAGATTTGATTCTCTATCTCTAAACATGAAATTCAAAGCATGAATAACCAATATTAAACTATTTGATTACCATGGATTGTGGCATGAATAACAAGTTGCACACAATCATTATTATGCATAAAAAGTAAATGGTAGTGGAATTTGGAATTGACACTTTCATGGTCATCTTTCTTTTTCCTTGGGGTTCATTTTTCATCCTTTTTGACCTTTTTCATTCTTTTTGTCCTTTGATTTTTCTTTTAGGGCATACCCTCTTTACATTTTTTAATTTATTTTTATTTTTTTAATATGGGAAACATTTGAGAAAGCAAAGGTATGTACATATTGCAGGTTTAATCTTAGCCATTCATAAATTATGACTCCTATTTTTATAGAAACCTAACAGTGGCTCCACTTGGGGATGCCATTTCCTGGTGAAATGTCAAGAACTAGTAGATCAATGGCCTTCTGAATTGCTGTGATTTTCTCTGCAATTTTCCCTTTAGCTTTGTTACTTTATTTATACTTATGATAGTGAAACTTTTGAAGCTTAGGGCCTTCTCTTCGGGCTTCAACTCCAAAATTTTACCATCCAATCCACACTAAACTTTTGTAAAGGATATAATATGTACAAGTGATTAGTGGAATTAGTGACTGGGATCTATGTAGTGCTTTAGCATTCGACCATTAATTGGTCCTCCTTCTACCTCTGCACCATCCAATTGTTTGAGAAAATAAGAATTGTTACCTCTGAAAGCATAAATAATGTAAGGGCCTTTCCACAAGAAGTTAAACATACCACGTTTACCTTTTTCTTTCGTTCTTGAGTCCCATTTCAAAACTTTATCTCCTAGATAGAAATATTCTGCCTTGGTTCTTTTGTCAAAAGCCTTTTTCATTTTCTCCTGCATAATTTGGGATCGGATATAGACTTCCTCCCTAGTTTGTTGCAAATGTATTATCTGGTTGATCCTCCTTTGAATGTCATTTGGCTCAACCTGTGCTTCTTGAAGCAGTTTCATCACTGGTGTTCCCAAAGAAGATGGGAAGACAACCTCCATTCCATAGACTAGCTGATAGGGACTGGTACCAATGGATTTCTTAGTGGTCAACCTATCTACCCACAAGGAATTTACCAGCTTCTTATTCCAAGTTTTCTTGTTATCTTCCAATAGTTTTTTGATGATGTTTACTAAGATTTTATTGGAAGACTCTGCAAGTCCATTTCCTTGGGGATAGTAGGCTGTGGAGTGACCAAGGGTTATGTGATATTTGTGGCAGAAATCAATCATCCTCTTTGATTTGAAGGCTGCTGCATTATCTGTGATGATCTTGGTAGGGCAACCAAATCTGGACAGAATGTTGGTCTCAAGGAAACCTATAATGACAGTATCAGTGGCTTGTCTTGAGGGTATGGCTTCTATCCACTTTGTAAAGTAGTCTGTAGCAGTCAAGATCCATCTATGTTGGGCAGAGGAAGGGGGGTGAATTTCACCAATGAAGTCAAGACCCCACTGTTGAAAAGGTGTTTTGGTAGATATAGGTTTCAATGGTAATGACAATAGTCTTCTTTTTCCCTAAAAAATATGACATTTGTGGCATGAGGTTACAAATTTCTTTACATCAAAAAACATAGTGGGCCAGTAAAAACCAGCTCTTAAGATTTTATCAGTTGTGGTCTTCCAGTAGAGATGTCCACCACAATCACCTGCATGAAATTCTTTCAGTATCTTGTCAGATTCTTCCTTTAAAAAACAATTAAGAAGGATGCCTTCATGATTTTTCCAAAATAAAGCATTGTCAATTATGCAAAACTTTAAAGATTTCATTTTTAAGAACCTACTTTTAGTTCTGGACAACTCAGGAAGAGCTTGAAGGTTTTGTAGAATGTATATTATATCAGCATACCATGGTTAATCTATAAAGGCTTGGCTGATCTATGGAGTCACCATCTCCTCTTCGTTATCCAATTCCGCAATGAAATTTATGTCTAGAGCCTGATAGTTTGATTCAGCCATGAGCTTGGCCAAACCTTGGCCCTTAATCAATTTTGTGGGTATAATTTCTAAATGATACTATAATATGGTAGCTATCCACTTCCCTCTATTTCCATCTGGTCCATCCTGTGCTAGAATGTCTTTGACTACAACATTTGGAACATAAGCTACTATAAGAGAGTACAAGATATAAACTCTGAAATCGTTAATAACTTTAACTAGAGCAAAAGCTTGCTTTTCCATTATACTATACTTTAAAGGTGCATCTCTCAGGGCTTTACTAAAGAAAGCTATTGGTTGTTCAAAACCCTAATCATTTTTCTGTAGTAGGACTGCAGCAATTGTGTGTTCTGAGGCGAAAGCAAAATGATAAAATCCCTGTCAAACATTGGACTGATGAGGACTGTTGTTTGTGTTAAGGCTAGCTTTATATATTCAAATGACATTTTAGCCTCTAAAGTCCATTTAATAGTCGAATCTTTCTATAACATGTTGTTTAGTAATCTGATTATTTCAACTAAGTTAGAGATAAATCTTCTCAAAAAGTTTATTCTACCTAAAAATGCTTGTAGTTCTTTGATGTTCCTAGAATGTGGTATCTACAAAATGGCTTCAATCCTGGTTGGGTCAATCTAAATGCCATCTTTGGAGATTATGTGGCCTAGTAGTTCCCCTCTTCCATTCGAAATAAATATTTTTTAGGATTCAGGGAAATTCCATACTTCCTACACTTGATAAAAACCTGCCTAAAAGGATCCAGGTGTTGCTGATCTGATTTAAAGAATATTGTGATATAATCTAGGTATATTACCAAGAAGTCATGGATTTCTTTCACAAAGGCTATGTCCATAGCTCTTTGAAAGGTGGCCCCTACATTTCCCAAAAGGCATTTTAACATACATGAAAGTGCCCCATGGTGTAGTGGATGCAGTGTTTGCCTGATCATCTGGGTAGACTAGGATTTGGTTATAACCAGAGAACCCATCTAGCAGTGGGATTCTAGTGGAACCTACTACCCTCTATAATATGTGGTCCATTTTAGGGAGCAGGTAGTTATTCTACAGTGAAACTTTATTCAAATTCTTAAGGTCAACACACACTCTTATTTCGCCAGTTTTCTTTCTTGTAGGTAGCAAATTAGAAACCTAGTCTGAGAATCTAATTGGCGCAATAATATTAGCTTCATACATTCTTTTGATTTCCTTTTTGATAGAAGGCAATAGAACAGGGTTAATCCTTCTAAGCTTCTATCTAAAATGCTTTTGGTTTTCTCTTAATGGGATGGTGTGCTGTATTATGCTGGTATCTTAGGACTTAGGGTCCTCATAATTCTAGGCAAAAACATCTTGGAATTCCTTTAGCAGTTCTATGTATTTCACTTTTTCTTTGGGAGGCAAAGATTTTGAAAGTTTTATCATTTTTGGATATTCTCCAGAGCCTATGTTACATTCTTCAATGTCCCATTTCAAGGGTTCCATTTTAGGCTTTTTAGGAACATCGTTTGAATCAAATAAGTCCTCCAAAGGAGTTAATCTTTTGGGCAAAAAATTATCTTTCGGATTGATGACTTCAAATTCTTCATCAATTGCTTCATCAATTTCCATTTGTTTTAGGTTTCAAATATTAGATTTTGTAAACTTTGTGGGATAGAAATTTTCTATGTTTTTATCTTCTACTTTGTTAATTTCTACTTCATTAGTGTAATCAAAGTCTGTTGTCGTGTCTGTGTCTATGTTACTATTTCGAAATCCCTCATCTAAAGTTAGAAAATGGTTAATTTGCTGATCATTATCAAACACTTGCCAATTCTTTAAGTTTTCAGGAATAGTAGGTCTATGCCTAACCTCAGCAGTATACTGATGGTTGGGCTAAAATGGTAACTTGCAAGTACTAGAAAACATAGCTAAATTGTGAGCTTGCATATTGTATTTTCTTGGAATAACAACAAGCTTGGTTTCTAAAAAATTATTTAGTATTTCTACAACTGTTCCTCTATAAAATCATAATCTAGGATCTCTAGTCATATAAATAGCATTAATTTGTTTTATTACCAACTTAGAATCTCCCATAATAGAGACTCTTATGGCTCCTAACCCTTTTACCAATTTGAAACCTAACAGGAGTGCTTCATATTCTGCCGTATTGTTTGGACATATAAAGTTCAAACTATAGGCATGACCCTCTGAATGATTATTTTCTAAGTTGAAAATCCATACTCCTACTCCTGCACCTAGTTTGTTTACTGACCCATCAAATTCAAGATGCCATAGGATTTCATGCTCATAATTTTCATTTGGGGGAATGAAATATTTTTTGACTGAAGTATCTAGGTAATCTTTATTATCCGATATTTCATGAATTTGGACACTTTGATTTTCTTTTGTTACTGTAATTTCTTTTGGTTCTGCTATAGTACTATCTGAAGTATTTTCTTGGTTAGATTCAGCATTATAGAGAATGAATGAATCAATATCAGAATGCATTGAATATATAGGAAAGTTTTGAGGCCTCTCCTATGTACTCACTACATACTTCATAAGAGTTTCTCTATATAGTTTCTTAGGATGTCCAAAGACTGAAATGGTAGCATACGACATGTCAAGTTGTAGAGATCCCTGGAGTTTTGCACCTCAAGATCTAGACAACATCATACCATACTTAGGTGGTATATCAGCAACAACTATGTCCATAAGTATGGTCTTAGCAGGATACTGAACTAGAGAAACACAAAAAAGAAATTATAAGCCCTAAGCACCTAACTTGGCTTGAATCAAAAGAAAACAGATCCTTGTAAGGCCTGGTGATATCCAAGTTTAGCTTTTCCATAACAAACTTAGGCATAAGATTATGTGAAGCTCTAGAGTCAAGCATGGCATTATGTAGGATTTTATCATGGATGTTAAGGCTAATGTAAAAGGGTGGTATCCCTCCTTCCACTGGTTTTCCATTAACATCAGGTTTGAAAATTAACTCAGGTTGATCATCAAATAGGTTAACGGAGTCTTCATTTTCAACGAAGTTTAAATATTTGCTTATTTGAGATCTATAAGTTTCATGTTTAACTAGTTCTGTTAAAGGAACTGAGATTTTAAGTTTGGCCACCTCTGCTCCCAAATTGAAAGGCAGAGGGGATTTGTTTGTTTGAACATTTGAAATCTTAGCACCTAGGTTCTGAGTGGTTTGTTCTTCTTTTTCATTGTTTGGAGTCTTTTTAATTGGATTTTCTACTGCAATTTCTGGAGATTGTTCCACTATTTCCTTGAGGGGAACTAAAGTGGAAGGTTGCTCCTTAGAAGGTTGGTCATTGGTTACATTTTCAATAATAGGACTGGGAGGATTTTGACTTGGTCTAGAAAGGATTTGCAGGTTTTTTGTAACTGGAGGATTTCAATTTGCAGCTTTTACTTTCTTAGGCTGATTAGGTAGCGCTTTTTTGTTTTGGTCCGGAACATCAATGTTATTTTGGCTCCTAAAATTGTACTGTTTATGCACTTCAAAAATAGCAGAGTCAAACCCTTGCTTGTAATCGAAATATTCTCTAGTTTGGGTCTGTAACTATTGAAGCATGTATATTTCTTGGTCATACTGAGTTAGAAAAACAGTTTCTTCTTCATCTAACCCCATTAAGTTGATTTGGGTGTCTAGCTTAGGGTCTTCTTGATGGGAGTTTTTAGCATAATTCTCTTGGAAGGGTGGTCTAATGTTCTGATCAGGCCCATTTTTACCTATGTTTTGGTTCTGGTTCTTCCTAAAATTTGGATTCCTTACTAGAGGTGCCTGTTGGCTATCCCAGTGAGGTTTTCTTTCAATGACTTCTATTATGTCCATCAACTTTTCCATTCCTTTAGCTAAAGCATCCATTTTTTGATCAAAGGGTGAAGTCTCATCTTTCAAGGGTGTTCTTCTCTCATTTCTAACCCTAGCTCTTTTAGCTAGCAGATTAGATTCTACAATCACTGCAACACTTTGCATATCTTCCAGTGTAGGGGGATTCCTTTCTCTAATTTGAAACGCCATATTTGTGTCAAATCCATTTGGAAACTTAATCAGGGCTAAGCCCAGTGGAGGTTTAAGGTCAAGTGGTATTGCATTATATACATTGTTAAAGCTAGTGCAGTAGTCCCGAATGGTTTCGTTTGGTCCCCTCTTAATGTTTTCATATTTAGAAAGTATTTGAAGAGGGTTATTTTTCTTCTCCCACCTATGTAAAAATTGTTGGTAAAAAAGTTCTAAAATATCTATACTATTATGAGGAAAAGATCTAAGCCATGTTCTCACTTCTCTAGCTAAAGTTTGGGCAAAAATTCTCATTTTGACATCTCCTATGTCAATCTCATGCAGTTCGAAATAATCTGTCATTTTCTTTGTGTGCTGCTAAGCAGTGTAAGTTCCAATGCCATCAAATAAGGTAATTTTACTCTGATAATCAGCTAGTAAGACACCCTGAGGTGCAGGCATGTTAAGAGGGGCATATTTGAGTGTCATAGCTCTAAGTTGGATAGGATTGAGAACTGAAGTTGGGATAACTGGGGGATTTGGGACAACAAGGGGAGTTGGGGTAACCGGGGTAATGGGTGTTTGAATGGTAATGATAGGTTGATGGGGGAGTGAAGGTATGAATGGTGATGAAGGGTGATCTTCAAAAATGTGTGGGAATTATGGTGAGCTAAAAGAAGTCGAAGCAGTTTCAAAAAATTCAGGGATTCTATCAGAAGTCAAAGATGATTGAGGGGAATTCAAAAGGTACTGATCAATTAAGAAGTTGGCTTATTGAACTTCAATTTCTCTTGTGAATTCTAGATCTAGAACTACGTCCACAAGTTCACTCTTAGACTTGGTTCTAAATAGAGAGAGGTCAAAATACTTGTCAAAAGGGATGTCTTCAATGAATCACCACTCAACAAGGCATGAATTGGATCGGAAAATAGGTCTAGGGCTTACTGAAATTTCTTGTCTTATGATTATTCTCAGAATAAGGTTGGGATTGTCAAATACAAGGGGAGGATTTGGATCAAGATTAGCCCTGGTGTAGTGAGTTCTCCTTGAAGCCATATTCCGAGCTCTTTCTACTTCTTTTATTTTATGAAATTTTGAAATAACTTCTAATAAACCTTTAAGATGCTTAAAAATAAAAATTTGAATTTCTCAAAGGTTTATTAAGATTGGGGTTTTGAGTCCCCGGTATGGTCACCACTATGTTATCACTCATATTTTTCCTTAGAAGTTATCAAAGAAGGAATAGTCTTAGGTAACCACAAACCTAATCTTTTAGACTCAGGTTCTAGCCAACCTAATTCTAGAGAGGGCTCTCTCTTTATGATTTATCTTTGTTTTGGGTAGGATTTCAAGCTAGTTATTAGTGCTCATGATGTTTTGTTTTGATTGGGTGGTGGAATTAAGAAAATAGATGGGTAGAGCAAGTATTCATGCCATTGGGCTATGGAGTCAATCAAGAGTGGCCTAACTGGATCTGATCAATAACTAAGGTAAGGTTTCACACGAAAGGCTAGCACAGCAAAAGCAAATCTGCAGGTTCAAATGGATGAGGTAGTCCTAACCAAGGCAAAGGGCAATGAAAATCCTTAGCCGGGATTAAGATAAAGAAAGGAAGGATGATCAATAGCAAAGGGAAATGAAGAATTGTTTACTATGGAACAAGGGGGGGTAAACTACGGAAGTAAGGGAGCAATTAAGAATTCCCAGACCAAGATAGTTTAGTAGAAAACATATAGAAAGTAAACAGTTAAAACATAGAGCACTTAAGCTAATTCTGAGATATCATTCCTTGTTTACTTTACAGATTTTTTAAGAGACACATATGAATATTTATAACATGAAGATAAAACAATATTTAAACATGAAGAGATGATACTTATTTGTTCCAACTGTGCATAAGAATCCTGTGAAATGTCCTTACCTTTATTTCATTTCCAGCAAAACCAGTCCAATCTTGAGTACAATAGCTCCTTAGCTTGATATAAAATGTCTACAGAAATGTATTTTAATCCACCCTAATTACCTTGTTTTGTGAAGTATTTATACAAAAAATGTTTACAAAATATCTCATAACTATATGAGAAATATTCGAGGAAATGAAAAGGTCTTTTAGCAAGAAGATAGAGATAGATGGAGAACTGTTTTCATGTTGTCCCTTTTATTGTGACTATGATGGCTGTTGTAATTTGGATTTGGCTCTTTCAGTTGCTTTGTAGTTGTTTGCTAGAATCACTTTCTATCTTCTACCTACTAATACTCTTTACTCGTTTTGCCTTGACCTTGTATTACCTGTTTTACCTGGCAGCCATGTTTTACCATGTAGATTTATTGTAGTAAGTTTATCGTAAATCAGTAAATTTTGTCCACCATTCACTATCGGGTAACTTCATCCTTATCATTTTCCTGTATATCTCGTCAGCTTCTGTATATTTAGCAAAGTTTGGCTTGCTTGTGAACAAGCGCTTGACTTCATGTTCTATGTAGAATAGATTCTCAAGACCATCATATAGCACCTTTCCAATGGGAAAAATTTTCACCTCTGAAGTACCAGCTTGGTTTCTGGCCAGATTGTTTAATATTTCATTGTAATATTCCTGGGTCATCATCTTGTCATTTATCACCATAGGACTGGGAAGTCCTTTTTCTCTTAAGATGCCATACTTTAGCATAAAGTTGTCAATGTCTGCTTGGATGCTCTGACATCTTTTCTCCAGATTAAGCATTAGGTTCCTCTTCGTAAGAACATTCTTTATTTCAATGATGGTCACTATTCTATCATCAATTTCTAATTCATCCAACTGGTATCTATTTTTGCTGTTCAAAAATATGATTAACTGATTGGCTTCTTCAAGTTTATTTCCCAATTCTTCCACTGTCTTGTGGATTTCTTCTATAGGCATTTTGAATAATTCAGTCAATTCAAAAATAATCTAAATAGATGGCCAAACATCATTGATAGAATCAATGATGTTGGCCCAAAGAATTTCTTTCATGTCACCCTATGGTTCTTGCAATGTTAAGTCATTGTCAAGGGCTTTTATCCTCTCAACCATTCTCTGGTTTTTCTGAACTTCTTATTTTTGATGTATCTGGGCTAGTTTACAATCAGTCTCCAGATTGGATACTTTTTCTCTTATTTCTTTAAGTTCAATGGCCTGGATGCTCATTTCTTCCATGGCCCTTACTAGTTCATTTGTTTGTTCTGTTGAAGTACCTATGCTCATAGATGCCCCTGTGGCTATTGATGTACATGTTACTGGCAAGGCTGTTGTTGGTGGAAGTGTTAGAGCTAAGGAAGCAGCTAATGTGGAGGGTACTGTAGTGCAGACGATAGGAATCACAGTCTGAGGAGTGGTGGCCAACTCACTCTGCTTAGACTGTATCAGGTTGTCTAGCTCCTTTTCAGTTTCTTTCAACTGATCATTATAGTCCATAATCCCTTCATCCTTCTGTGTCTCCAACACTTCAGCTATCTGAGGATGATGTAGTGGAGGAATTTTAAGCTGCTTCTTCAGTGCAACTATATCATCATTTTTCTTCTTTATGAGCCTCTATGCAGCTTTGACATCCTTGGGATCATGACCCAGTTCTATGACCAAGTCCTCTAAGGACTTTATTTTGGTGTCTTTAGCCTGTGAAGAGGCCTTTTCCAATTGAAATTATGCTGATATGTTGTTCAATGAATTCTAGAGTTGGTGGGCTGTGATTGCTTTATTGGTCAAAGTGGAGTAGACCATTTCACCAGTTTGCTTATGTAACTCAATTTGGTCAATAGGATGGATATCCTTTGCCAATACTTCAAAATTTGTTTTTAGGTAATCTGCCATGGATTTAGGTTGTTGTGTGGTTGGCTTCAAAAAACTCATCTGCATTTTCCCTTCTTTTATGTCAAAGGCTGACATTAGCCTTGTTTGGTTTGTTGGAGCCATCTTCAGATAATGTGCATAACTTTGCACCTTTAGCCTTTCATTCCTTGCTTTGATTTCCTTGTATTTTTCCTTGATATCTAGGCTCTGTCCAGTAGGAGCCCTGAAGGAGGATACTTCCACGCTCTGTTGCCTTTCCAACATTTGAGCTTGTGAGGTGGAAGGTTCTTGTGTCCCTCCTGAAGGAGTGGTATGCATGCTTTCTGTCCTTTCTGCTCCTGAAGTTGTTGTTGTTTCCTCAGTGTATTCCTGCTCTACAAATGGATTCAACCTTTGCCTCTTAGCATAGGTTTGGGCAACATGCCTACTAGAAGGAGTGGCCTCCTCTCTGTCTCTTTTAAGGTTCCTTTCCTCATTTAGAGGAGTCTGCAAAATAGGAGGATTGCTCATGATTTGTTCAGGTTGAGCAAGTTCCTCTGAAATCTCAGGTTGTTCTGATTCTTTTGGCTATTCTGAAAGCTCTGGTTGCTCTGATGGCCTTGGTTTCCCTAATGGCCCTGGTTGCCCTAATGTTTGCACACTGTGTCCCTATTATTGTTTCTGAGATGGAGACTCTTCTGGCACCTGTAAAAATGAATCCTCATTAAGTCTTATATCTAAATCAATCAAAACACTATTTAAAATAGTCTTTGTGCTATCCTGGTCTACCAAAGTATTTTCCACCCATTCAAGCTAATTTACATACTGCTCAATTTCCGAGATTCTATGATGGATGTAAAGAGATAATTTATTCTTTTGTCTCCTATTACAAATGAAGTCTAAGGAATCATAATTCCATATTAAACTCTATTTTAGTTTCAACCTTGGAGGATTTCATTAGCTTCCTTTTGCTACTTCCTTACTGTTACAAATAAATGGGCCCAGCTGATCTTTTATTCTAAGTTGGGATTTCTTCTTGGCTTTCACAAAATGCACCTCATCTGAATTGATCATTTTCCTGTAGTACTCCAGAGAAAACAATCTTATGGGGAGGTATCTAGGCAGCTTGTAGGGAGCCAGCTCACATCCATAGATTCTGATTTCAGTGTGGTTTTGGTACAAGTACCAATCCCCCACTTTATACTACTTAGACAATTGTAGGACCCTCCTGATGTCTGCACTGATTCTTGGGGGAGGGCTTCCTAGTAGCATAGTTGTCACAGGATACACAAAGAGATCTATGAAGTCGGTATAAGAATACTGAGAGTCAAACTGATGGATTAATGAAGTCCATAATATCACTGATCTGGGGTTGCCTTTGGTATCAAGCTTTTGGAGGGAAATTGGAAATCTATCAGCTTGATAATACAAGAATAAATGATACAAAACTAAGGAATACTTAAACACTCTTTCATTTTCTAATCTCATGAATTGATCATGCATTTTGTCAGCAATAAACTTTGCATAGTCAAACATGATGGCTAGTGGTTGGCCAAGAGAGTAGATGGACATGAAGGATATTATGATTTCATCAACAAATTCACTTGTGGTGTAACCTAGCACACTAGATATCATGTCTATGATGTCTTGGCTAAGGTTGGAGAATATAGTTCACAGATAAGGGGGAGAGTACTTTGGGGTGTACTATTCTTCTCTAGTAAAGGTCTGGAATAACTGAGCCAGTCTGATTGATGTGAGGGTAGGGTATCTATTCAACATATCTCCAACGGAAAGAGGAGTCAGGGTTTGGCTTGGTTGTAATTGTAACATTTCACTAATATATTCGACAGTAATGGTAAATAGAACATATTGGTAAGGGGTTCTTACTAACCTTTTGATAGGATCATAATTCATGTGACAGTAATGTACAATCTTTTGAAATACATGAACCCTGGGGAACTGGTACTTGGGTAAACCTAATTGCCAAAGTCCAATGGAGTCTGCCTGGTTCAAGAACTAATCTTTGTACTTGCAGAAAATTTTAAAATGGGATTTTGAGACCGAAGTATCTTTAATCTAGAAATCTTTGTCTGCAAGTGGGAGATGGTCTAAATCCCTATGAGGAGGCGTAATGAGAATAATATTCAATGAAATTGGGGCATCCATCCTTGGTTCTTGTGGGTTCAAGGATGAGGGCAAAGGATTTACAATGAATTCTGGGATGAACTCGTCTGTTTCAGGGTTTTTGATAGTCACTAGGCAACTTATCTAACTAAATTACTTAATATTTAAAGAAATTTAGTTTCAGGCTTGGCAAGAAAACAACGTTTCTTAGTGAAATTGGGGTATATACCTGGTTTTTGCTGTTGAACGGAGTAATGGTGATTGTGGACTATTTGCAGGAAGTGCACGGGTTTGTAAGGTGGTTTGGAGATTAGTAGCTTTGGTAAGTTGGCGGTTGATAGAAGGTTGATAGTTGAATGTAGTCTGTGCTTTGCATGGAAGGTCAGAATGTTCTTTTTACATGATAAAATGAAAAACTATAAGTTTTTTGGTTTTATGCATAAATTCAATGACTTTGGCAGGTACATTGGGAAAACGACAGTTGGCACCAATCGGGGGATGTGACGTTTTGGTGTGTAGCGGAGGTGGTAAGCGGAATTTATCGCACCATTTTTAGAAAAAAGTGGTTTTGGGCAGAGGTCGCCTGATGCCATTCATCGGGTGACACGTAGCAATAGAGTGAATAGTGAAACTGCTCACATCGGGTGGGTAAAGGTCGGCCTTCAGGGGCCGCCCAATGTGAGCATCAGCCATCAGATCTGAAGGGGTCATATCACACGGTGATCAGGGGATGATTTGATCAGAGGTTTAATGGAGGGGCCCGATGGGGTTTTAATGAGCGGAAAGGTTAATTAATTGTTGATCGACTAATTAATCCATTTAATTAATTTATTAATAAGGCTTATGTTTCAAACCTTGGGGGCGGGATATTTATGATATGGGATTTAATAAAATATACGGGGAAGGGTTTATTTTCAGGAGTTAATAACTATAATTAAGATTAAAGGTTAATATGAAATGAAAGCAGAAAAGTGATTTTTGCACTAAGTATAATGTGTTTGACAATTTTTTACACATTTGCATTTGCACATTATAACATAGGCTAAATTTTTTTTGTGGGTTTTTGTGGAACAAGGGGTTTTGTATAGGGGTAATAACTTTCCCTAGGTAAATGGTGATTTCACCTTAGGAAAAGGGATTTTTCAGATGAAATGAATGAATTATGGAGGGGTGAATATTGGTAAGGGGGCTTTAGTACTTAGATACTATAAATTTTTGGGCTGAGGGTCCGTTTCCTCCAAAAGTCAAAGAAATGCTCTGAGCCCCTTTAACTTAAGGTTTTAGGTACTTTTGTCTTTACTTATGGGAAATTAGTAAACTTTTAAGGGTAAAGTGAATGGGGAAATTAATCACTTGACTTTGTAA
Organism: Pinus tabuliformis; assembly: GCA_031772625.1. Classification (NCBI taxonomy): domain Eukaryota; kingdom Viridiplantae; phylum Streptophyta; class Pinopsida; order Pinales; family Pinaceae; genus Pinus; species Pinus tabuliformis. The sequence continues at coordinate 531,167,659 of CM062813.1, read as the reverse complement.
ATGTTCCATTGTCATCCATACTTTTAGCAACTTGATGATGAAAGTAAATGATATGATTTTATCCAATCAATCACCATAATTCTGCAACCATCCAACTACTTACCCATCTACTCATCCTACCATTTTTTCTACTCTTTATTAGGGTGCACTTAAGCTGGCAAACCCTTATCAAAACTTTTTCTTTTCTTTTACAATGGAAATCTATCTAAGTCTATCCTTATTACATCCAAGGGCTCAGATTAAACTGTTGAGCTCCTTTTATTCACTCTACCTATCTACTTATCTACCAAGATTAAACAGTTTGGTCAGATTTTATTCTCTATCTCTAAACATGAAATTCAAAACATGGAATAACCAAGATTAAACTGTTTGATTACCATGGATTGTGGCATGAATAACAAGTTTCACACAATCATTATTATGCATAAAAAGTAAATGGTAGTGGCATTTGGACTTGCACACTTTCATGGTCTTTTTTCCTTTTCCTTGGGGTTCATTTTTCATCTTTTTTGACCTTTTTCATTCTTTTTGTCCTTTGATTTTTCTTTTAGGGCATACCCTCTTTACATTTTTTTATTTTTTGATTTTTTTTTTAATATGGAAAACATTTGAGAGAGCAAAGTTATGTACATATTACAGGTTTAATCTCAGACATTCATAAATTATGACTCCTATTGGTATAGGAACCTAACATGTTCGACAAAATGTTTGTCATTGCTAAGCCTAGTTTGTTCAAGTACTAGATCAAGTTTTGTGTTAGAGGCTTTGTCTTGGTGTTATTTATTGTCATGTAAAGTCTCATCAATTTCCGGGCATTGGTTGGGATACTATCACTAGTACAAAATGGCTAATTAGTTACTAAAAAAATGACTAAAATTTCCATATAAACGACTATTTTTCGGTCGGTGACCAATAGTAGCTAATTTAAAATATATTGTAATACGACTAAATTTTAGTTGGTTTTAGCTCAGTCATTAATTTGTTTTCTCAATTTTATTATCTAGCGATATATTTACTCATAAATTTGGTCATTAATTTAGTCATTGATTTAATCATTAATTGCCACAATTAATGACCAAATATACAACAAAATATATTACTAAATGATCACTAAAGAAAACCAATTAACAACTAAAGAAATATGACCAAAATGTTGGTCGTGTTATAAGATACTATAAACTAGCTACAAATAGTCATATATATGCAAATTTTAGTCATCGTTTGATACCAATTAATGGCCAAATAAATATTACTAAATTCTGGTCGTGTTATAAGATACTGTAAATTAACTACTAATAGTCGTATATATGCAAAATTTAATCGTCATTTGTAATCACAAATTTCTCATTCAGAGCAGTCATTTATCTTTTTTTGGTAGTTTCGTATTCATTATATAAAAGACTACTTTAGTAGTTTATAGCTGTTTCATTTACTTTCATTAACAACCATTGCAAGCAACTAATTATTTGTATATTCATTTTATTTGTGATCATCATTAATCAACATAAACTACTAATTTAGTAGTTTTAGATTGATTTTATGCATTCGTTATTAATCAACATAAATTAATTAATATGATTTTGCAACTAAATTAAAAAAAAATGTCATACAATGTACATGTTCATCCAATATGAAAACGCAAATTTACAAATGTTAATTATAATACTAAATAATATCAAATGCAACTATAAATAATTTCAACCACAAAAAATATATTATATAAAATGTCAAGTATTACAATATGAGTTTCTAACTTAATATTTGTCGGAGTAAAATTACACATGAAATATTATTTCATCACTTCAAAACATTATCATTGTGTTGTCAAGGAATTGCAGGTGAATTCACCAACTATGAGGACTTCACCATCAGTCTCTGTGTCTATCTTATGTGGGATATTGGCTCTACAAGTACCACTAGACTAGTTCTCTTCTCACTCTCTTTAATTTTCATTTTGTCGCTCCATTGTTATTGTTCTCCTCTTTCTTCAATTCCTGCTTATTAATGTCAATACTAAGTTCCTTTTCTAACAGGTAAAGAAGATACAATGCAATATATAAGACATGAAAGAGGATGAACACTGGAATATAAAATAAGGCAGACTATAAAGGATTTATATGATACATACCTTAACATTAGCAATATTGTCAATGTCATTTTTCCCCATAATATTAAGAAACTCAAACAAGTTTTCTTTAGTTTGGAAATAATGGACATTATGTGGCTAGATGACCTATATAAAAAAAGAAAATAAAACATCACCATAGAAAATAATAGCTTAGTAAACTTACTATTCAACCTTCAAGGAATGTTAGGCACAATCATACAAACTAAGTTACATGCTAAAAATCTCAAGCTGTAGATTACTTACACAGTGTGGCAGTGCAAACAAAACTCCTAGAAAAAGCCAAAGCTAAGTCTAGAATAATAGGATAGCCTTGTAGACATGTATATAAATGGATAATGTAGAAGGCTAAGTGAATAAGTCCAAGGCTTGAGGCCGATGATGTCAATAATTCCCAAGTCTGATGAGAATTTCTTCAGATAAGAACTACTATTTGGGTCAATTGTCACATATGAATAAGCCAACTAGTCTATCTCAATTTATTAATGTTTTTCTTATATTTATGGATCACTGCAATATAAGTGGATGAATTTCAAAAACAATTCCCTTCCCATTGTGTTCCTGACCTGTGGTACAATATATTAGTTGTGACTTGGAGCAAATTTCCAACATCAAAAATATGTAGAAATCACCACTAGTAGTCCCCCAAATAGGATTATTTTGGACTGTAACTTTCAGATTCCAGTTGCTATATGATTCTTGAATGGAAAATCCACACTTAATTCCAACACCAAACTTCCAATTTGAGGGAACACCTGTAGCCATCCTCAATCACTGAAACCCAAAACATTAGTGACCATTATAATGAAAAGATAAAATAACAACAGTTCTGATTTGTTTTGCAAATTTACATGCAAAGCACCAATAGTTTTCCCATGTTTACCATACTTGTAATTTCCAAGATATAACAAATTGATTGATATTTTACAACAAACAATTGATTCAAAACAAACAAGAATTTAACATATTACAACAATACCACCAATGTTTGATCCTCATTTAGTTCAAACTAGTTAGCACAAAAGCTTCAAGAAGGAGCCACTAGTAGAAATAACAAATCCATCAATTAATAGTCAATAAAAAAGGATAAGGTTTTTGTTGAAGCTTGATAAACAAATGTAAATTATATTGACAATCCACTGCAACTAGTGGTCTTATTCAAAGAGCAATACTACTTGGAGAACCCATCTTCTAAATTATTTTCTCTATCCATGAAGCTTTATGATATCCTCAAAATAGGGTTTGCATTCAATATTTTAGGTTTCAAAAGCTTCCCGAAGGCCTTGCCAAATGAAGCTATGAATTTCATTGATTTTCATAAAATGTTTCTTGTACTAAAAAAATTTAGTTTGACCATGTGATAGATAATTCAAGCAAGTAAAAAATTGTGTACAATATTTCTCAGAAGGCTTCGTGTTAAAAGGAAAACTTGCATATTTCAGATAGAAAAAGAATCTTAATAGAGAAGGTAAATATTACAAAACAATAGAGTGGATATAAAACTACAAGTAGAACTAATAAAATCCTAATGGTAATACACTTGATTGATTATTCTAATTGAATCCAACTAGATACATACAAGTTTTCATTCCCATATCTTTATTGGATGTGGAAGCTAACTTGCATGCATTTTGCAAGTTGTTTTAGCAATAGTATATGTTGCATTCTAATATTCCACAGTTTCTTTTCCATGAACAATCACATCATGTATTGGAGGAATAGGTTCTACATCAACTAAGTTGTTAACTTTCATTTTCTCGATTTGTATATTTCTGCATGTGCATTATTTTAGTTTTCCTTAGTGGAGTTTTAGATAAGAAAACAATATGTATGAAAAGAAAACATTCATCATGCAAAACAATGACTAACTATATGATTCCAACCCATATTTATTTATTGTTGGAAGAAAATGAGTCAACTACGCTCAATCAACATCATTAAAATTATCCAAAACCAACCTGGTGGACATTTGAAGTTCTTCTACAAGAACTTGTTCCTTTATGTGGATAAATTTATCTTTGTTTGTGGAAAGGGCTATTAACGTTTCTGAGAATTATTACTTATACTTACCTCATATTTTACCATTTCCAAATGATTGTTTAGCATCTTAATAGATAATCCTTTTTGTGTCATCTCAATTGTGTATGGTCTCATTGTCCCTAACATATATGACCTACGCATGAGGTTACTGGTACAAATAATATAACATATACCCAACAATCTGAAGGGAACTAATAATTATAGACGTCTATGGATCAATGTTATATCTTATAGGAGCAGTTGGTTGTTTCCTAGAGATCTTTGGGAAGACCCTAAGAGAATGAAGCTAGGACTAGTCAATTGTCCAAAATTGGACACATTAATTTTTATTTTATTTTTACAAGTAGCCATGATGAATGTTATTAACCATTATTTTTATTATATAACAAGGTGTGAATTTGGATTAGTAATGCTTCTTAGTGGAGATACTTACTGGTGATATTTTCCAACATTCAACACATTCCCTGATTCATTATATTTCCATTTTCTTCTTTTATTCCATTGTGTATGTTCCCATATGCATCTATAATACATAATTAAAAGATTTCCATGAATCCATTCTCTTGTAAATTCATATGCTCTAGGCGCAACGTGATTAATATGATATTGTTTGCAAGAAATAAGAACAATATATTGCAATAAATAAGCACAAATGTGGACATAATCTAGAAAGTCAACCAAAATAGGAAATAAGAAAAATACCAAACATGGTTGAGAAATATGGAGATGAATATATCAAAAAGTGATATTTATTTGTATCATAATTCAAATCATCATGCATAGATCTATCTTAACCCTAAACTTGTCGAGCACCAAGACAGACAAAATCCTTTGAAGTGTGAACCTTTCCTTAAGTTTTTGCACTCTAAAAAAGTTTTCACCTTGAATCTCAACACATGATAGATACACAAATAATACGAATCTACCCTAATTTATATTTTATTGATAATAGATCAAGTTTATATATTTATGATTTTTGGCATAATAGATATGTAGATTATAGAATGCACCTCTCGATGCAATGTCAAATGTCAATATATTTAGTTGAAAAACTACAAAGAGAGGATCTTCTCTAATGGTTTCATTACAAGGATAATATCATACAAACTAGAGAAATAAAGAGCAAAAAATAAACTAAATAGAAACAAATCAATTAAGAAATTTTTTAGTAGGAAAAGTTGTTGATATCTTAAGCCATGTTCACTCTAGCCCAACCATAAGACAAACAAGTGACTCAAAGGGATTTTAGAGACAATATTCCTAAAATAGTTTAGGAAATATTCAAGAAAACTAAAGGTGACAAAGAAAAAGAGTTAAATTTATGTCAAAACACAACAGAAATAATATAAAGTGGCCTTAATCAAGAAATCTCATGTGCATCCCCTGTTCTTCATAGACTATAACCAATGTAATATCCCATCCATGAATTTACATTACCAAAAACAATCATGCATTTCAGTAGGCATCTTTACACATCTAGTCCACAATGTCTTTCCTACCACTACCTGCACCAAATTTATATGATAAGGTCATTCAAAAACCCTCTTTGCTTGGAAATGGAGTATTAGTTACCTGTTCAGGTCAACAGGGAATTAATATGTGCACCAAGATTCCATTTTGAATGTGCTTTTCCCCACTTGAATGGCACAAATTTGAAAGGGATGGCACTGGGTAAAAGCCCTAGGTGCAAGCTCTTGGTGGAATCAGCCCAAATAGGTTGTCATGGTTCCCCCATCGCTCCATTAAAATTCAATCATTTTTTGTAAAATAGTACATCACTAGAAGCAAAATTCAGTCTTAGGGGGCATTTTCCCATGTTTAGTTGTAGACAATATTTTTTTGTCTCTGAGTAAAAAATATAATAACCAGTTACAACACATAAACATCATAATTCAATTGTGACATATCTCCTACCTTATACAAACTTTTACTTGAAATAGGTCACTCACCTATTTGATTGTAGACAATGAATATGTACTTAACACTGCAAGATTTAATGAGCATACATCTCGGGATATACACCATGAGAGGTTCAGAAGCACCGCATCCAATTTGTGTTATCCCAATGTATACCCTCATAAATGATTCAATGTCGTGTTCATTAATTGTTATTAATTGTATCAACATATTTGTCATGACTGTCCAGTGTTAATCACTATTATGTTAAGCTAAATATCTGTTAGGTCCCTATACTACTAGTGTAACCCGTTATTGTTATCAGTGAAACCACCTTATTGTATTATTGTGCTCATGTAGTCCTCATGTTGTTATTATTATGCCCCATAGAAGCCCACTATTGTTATTCTTGTGCCCTTACAATATTATTGTTGTGCAGGATTTTGTTGGCTTGTATGGACCTGACCTTGGTTTAGAGGTGATTTAGCCAAGCAAATCCCGGTACTACTAGCCCGTTCGGCAATAGTTTGTGGACTGCTGATTGAGGTCTCACCCGAAGTAGTATGGGAGGGTTCTAGAACTAGTTTTCCGCACTCCGGGCATGTTTGATGAGCTTCTAGGGGTCTGTAGTTTGACCATGCGTGCACGTCGCTACACGCACTTGCTATCCCTTTGCAACCTTTGATGTTGGTTCCGCGTAGCCCTACTCGTGGTGCAACCCATAATATCTAAGTCCCTTGTTATTTAATATGTTATTATCTCGTTACTTAACCTATTTATGTAAGACTAATGATTATTACAACATATTCAGTAATGATATCAGTGCGTGCGATAAAGAAAATAGTATAAACGTAAAGAAGGAAATGCATAACAAATACATAGAAATAGGAATCAACTTCTATTTATTAATCTTCAATCCTGATTATAGACTTGACACTGCCCTACACACTCAGCTGCAAGGGTCCTCGCACTCAACTGTGGACTCTACTAGGCCTCTGTGCACTCAGCTGTAGAGCCTCTTCCTACTACTACAACCCAATACACTTAGACTCCTACTATAAGCTCGAACCATTCGTATTCTTTTCTCTTCTTCCCTTGCTCTCTTTACAACTTAAAGCCCTGCTCTATTTATACAATCCCATGGTCTCCGAATGATGGGTAGGTTGTAAAGCGGACAATGGGTGGGCTGACATGACTTTACAGTACATTGCATTACTTTAGGGCGGACAACCCTATGACTTAACCTATACTTCGCGCTCCACGCCCGCAAATCACAGAGTCTTACAAAACCTTTGACTAAAACTTAGGCTTTGAGCCCCAAAACATGCTGTGGGGGGATTCCATGCCCAACAAGCCCCCAACACAGTCATCGTGACTTGTACCGAGTCACTCTTCTAGTGCAGCGACCTTGGTGTAAAGTCCCTCCAACTGGTTCTGTACTGCTCGAAGGTCCGCGATGCACTATTCTGCGGTTTGCTGGACCTACTGCATGTGCTCCTTCGATGCTTCTTTGTGAGGATTTGCTACCTGCCTTAGCACATATAGTCCCTGCATCTATGTGAGATTTCCCTCAATGTTGGCCGTAATGGTGAAGGCCTCATCAATCCAAATTAGACACGCACCTTAAGAAGTGCCTCTTTCTGTATGGCAACATCCACTTGCTCTTTCAGTGCCCTTTCTTGTTGCATCTTTGCCAGTCATTGGGTGAGGACGACTGTCTGTGCAGTTCCCCTGACATTATCATATTGTTCCTACAATTCGTGCGCTTATGTTTCCAGGTGTTGTATGTTGTCGTCCTCTTGCAAGGATGTGAGAACGTCAAAATCTTGGTCCAACTTACCAGTATAGTCCTACACTACCCATCCAATTTCTTCCAGTCCTATTTGAATTGCGCCAACGTTCTACTCTCTAACTTCTGGAGGAGTGGAAGGTTGTGCCTTCATCTGCAGCTCAGCAATCTGGAGGTTCAGCTCTAGCTATACTCGTGTCGTTTTCTCGCACGTGCTTCAGACTCCACTTGCCAGATAGTGGATCCGCATCTCTATTGGCAGGTCTATGGTGATGGACAAATCTAGAACTCGTTGACATGCTTCATCCACTGTCTTCATGATCTGCTGGTTCTGTGACACCAGTTCGTCTCGCTGCAGGTTGAGCTGTTCGACGTTGATCTTCTGCTCAATCATCACTTGAATCGCATGACCTTCCCTTGCATGGAGCTCTACTATTATGCCATCCTGCGGCTGGTACATTGTGTCTCATAGAAGGGCAGCCAAATTTAGGCCAAGTCCCTCGATCCTACCCACTATGGCTCTATCGTCCTATTTCTCTATTGTTAGTGCTCCTTTCTGTAGCACTACGGTATTGGCCATCTTTACGCATAGTAGCTGTTCCACTGCCGATGTACCTGCTACACCGTAGATGCCTATGGTTCCTTCTTGTGGGGGCCACACCTATAGTTCCTGTAGTTGTGCCCTTAGGGCCCCCAACACAATTTGCTGCTCTGATATGGCTTCCTGGAGCACTTCCTTGGTGACCTCACGAACCGTGTTGCCGATATCATAGAGGTCGCCTTCGGTTAGTGTGATTAGTTTGATGGCCAATTTGGATGCCTTGACCCTTTTTCGTGGACCTGATCTCTCCTTGACACGTGACCTTTTCAGTTGGGTGGATGTTTTCCCAGGTCCACGCCTTCTGTTGTGTCCTCTACTCCTTGTCTTGTAGACACGTTATAGCCCTCCTTGTCCTGCATTATGGTGGCCCCTTTTTCCTGCACTGATGCTGCTTCTGCGGCGGCCTTTTCCTGCTCTATGGATGCCCTTGCTGCCTTGTGGACAACCCTTACCTCAGAGACCGCTTGTTCATTGCGCCTTTGTTGGGCCAACTTCGTGACACGAAACTTGGTTGCATCCTTCTGCTTTTGTGTTGCTGTTCTATACATCACCAGATCCGGGGTGCACCACTCGGGGGGCCATGATTCTAGCACTGGAAAGATCACATCATCGATAGCGATGAAGGGGAGCTTGGTCCATTACTACACTGGGTCCTTACGTGCCTTGATGTACACATTATGCATGTCTACCTTGAAGTCTACAAAGCTTCGTAGACTATTTTATACTGTGGAGAACGGGCACAGCTATCTGTTGATCCACATCCGGATGCTTGCCTCCATAAGCACCCAGAAGATCTTGGTCTCGCGAATCCACTTGGTGTCCTTGGTGGCCTAGAGTGACGCGTACTTTGCAGCCTCTGGTAAGTCCTGTTTAATACTAGGGAATTGACTATCCTCGGGCAATTCCCATGTTACCAGTAAGATAGACAAGAGAAACCATGTGTAGTGCAAGGTCTTGCCCTGCTCCCTGGGTTCCTTGCAATTAGTCAGGAAATCCTCACAAAGGAACTTGGCCCAATTGAATTGGACCATCTTCGTGCATTTTTCTGCCAGCGCAACTACCAGCGCTGGTACCTCAACTCCGTAAAATTTTCTCATTACCTTCCGAGCCGGGTGCTGGGTGGCTACACACACCCCTTTATCATTAATTTTATTGATTGCATAACCCCTCTTTTTCTTCTCTAACTTGAATTTTTTCTTCATGGCCTCTACGATCGCCAAATCTCCGCTTTTGCCTACTATCGCCACAGGGTCCTTTCCCTTACAGGGGAGCCAAGAAATCCTCTTGATGAGATCTGCCATGATGGGAATAGGCCCTTCCAGCCATAAGTACCCATCATGCACCAAGAAAAGTAGTTGCGTAATGATGAAATTAGTGATAGGCATGAGTTGAAAGTGTTGAATCCACAACAGATGAAGTAATCCAACCTTCTCCACACCGCGCAACCATTTCCACAGCTCTAGTGTTGTGACTAACCCCTCCCTACTTTGCTTCATGGGGCTCTCCATCTCCAAGTGTGGGAACTTCTTGCTATCCACGAGGTCCCAGTTCTCAAACTTCATTGTTCGCATGTGACCCAGGTGTGAGCCCTCAAACACAATTCCATCTGGGAGGAGTGGGATTTGGAGTGCACTTTTAGTGGCATCCAATTCCTTGGGTATCTTGGATTTCCCTTTTCATGGAGGAACGTACTTGGGCAATTTCGCTGCAACACGCGCCGGCTGGATGTCCTCTTCCATCTCATCGACAAGAGCCTGTAGGTCCTCCTCATCATCATTTGTCTCAATGGTGACAACCTTGCCCTTTTCTTCCATTGAATTTTTACCGAATTGCGGATTCCTTGGGGCCATGTGAACTGGTCCCACTGCCTGCTTATCTTTCTTGGGCCTCGATGTTGGAGGTGATTTCCGGATTTCCAACGTGACCCCAATGTCTCCAGGAACATCATGTATGGTGGGGTTCTGCACAGCCTCGTCGGTGGTTCCTTCTATAGAGCCCAAACCTCTCCTAGTAGTTGTCATCTTGCTTGAGCTATCTGTGGTTGTTCATGAACTTCAGGGCTCAAATCTTGCTCGATGCTCAACACCCTATGCTCTAATGAACTACTCAAATCTCAAATGAATAAGTGTTGCCTTGTAGTTAGCCCTTGGAGTTTTATAGCGCCTTTTGAATTCAAATCCGATCGTTCCCCCCAATTCTAGGCCATCAATGCTTTCTTGGAAACAGATTGCCCCAAATGTAGCCCTTAATTCATGCCTTAAATTCCCACCACCCGCTCCCTTTTGCCTTAAATTGGACATCTTGTCGTGAACAGTAACACCAAAGGTTACTTCCCACCTGCTAATTCTGTGCACACCTCCCTCATCACGTAGCCCCCAAACATACTCTTTTAGAGTCCCACCCTCTCTTTCAACTATCTGGAGTGCTAACACTGTGTTCCCTACGGCTAGTCATGTGGCCTCACCACCCGCGCAAGACTTCAACTCGCCTTCCAGCATAGTCCATGGAAACTCCTCAATTGTCTATGTGACCGTTGGCACCATGCATTCTACTGTATGCAGTGAAATTCCTCGGTTACTGCATTTGGTGAGGTGTGGTCATAGCCATGGCAGTAGAGTCATAAAATCTCAGCAACAATCTTCTAATGCAGTGGTATGGTCATCCGTATCTTGCTTTTTCATCTTTGGTTTATCGACAAGACATGCTTCCGTGATCTCATTTTCCAGCCTTATGATTTCAGCATCCATCCAAATGCTTTTCTTCCTCAATCGTACCCGGTCCTATTTGAGTTCGTGAAGTCTAAGGTTCCCTCACCGGATGACTTCTTGAATCCTTAGATGTTTTTCCTTGCATAGATGTGTGATTTCTTCCTCCTGGCCATCGCGCACTGTCACAATTGCGAGAGCCATTACATGTGGACTCCTTTTTGTATTTTCTTTAGAAATTATAGTTTTTACTCTGTTATGAATATTTGGAATCGTCTCCATGTTCAAGGTTTTGTACATGGTCCTATAGTCCCATTGAACCGTAGGTACATGCAGGTCCCAATCAGTTCATCTTGCCTGGTGAACCTTGTTCAGTACTCCACACACCCTATCAAGTGCCTCGTCGTGGAGAATTGGTATCGCGCATCGCCTTTCCTTCTGCTGTGGTTTGTTTCGATTCTCTAGTCTAGGGGTGGTGTGCGCTTGTGTGGACTATATAGCATATGTTTGTACCCATCAAGAAAGGTGGGCGTGCAAGTTGTTTCTCCCCTGTTGATTAGCTTTCGTTTAGAGCTAGGGTTTTCCAAAACATAGGTGCATCATCCTTCTACATTTGTGCCAGTCCTCAAAATTTCCTTGATGCATACCCCACCATCATGAAGGTGTTGCGCGCAGTGCTCACTTTAGCGTATCGAATCATTGCTTTTCTAGTACTACGCTTCCAAATTTTCTCATAAATTCATCCGCTAATGTTAATCCATCATATGTCGGCAGCTCCCTTGCCGAGACTACTGTCATGAAGTGCAATGATCTCATCATCAGGTTGCAATTAAGTGTTGTTACTTCGTGCAGTCGACTCTTCCATCACTCTATCTCTTCATCTGAATCCAAAGTGCAGGACCTTTCGTGCTCCCATGAAATCCTTCCATCTGTAGTCAGATTCACCCAATCTTCTTCTCACGCAGTTATCTTGTAAATACAATTGAGATCATCATCACGCACCGGTTTAGTGTATCGCACTCCTTCAACTGGACGTAGTAGTACTACCATGTGTAGTGACTTTTTATCAAAGATCATTTTGCGCTTCTTTATATTTATGAATTTGTTCATATCAGTGGCCTAGTCTATTCCTAGTAGCGTAGGATAGGGATTGTTGTCATCGACAATCTCTATCACTTCAAAATCTGCCTGTGCAGTCGCACCTTCAATATCGACTGCTACCCTTTGCAATCTTCCCATGGGAAAAATATTCTATTGGTTTGCCATTCGTAACTGAATAGGGGACCATTGTAATGTGGGTCTGCCCATGTGTTCCCATGTTTTCTTTGGTAGTAAATTCACGTCTGAACCCAGATCTAGGATTACTTGATCCATTTCGTACTCACCTATTTTCACAGTCAACCTCATTTCCCTTCCTGTGCGTAATGCATGCTTTCCAAGTTTCCAGACTACGCGCAGTTCTCCTGACCCCATGCACCTAGTGATAAGTTCTTGTAGTCCTTTGACTACCTTCTTGTCACATAGCAGTTTCATGCATGTCTTTGGAAAGGTAGTGAGCATTGAAGGATCCATCCATGGTTCTGGTTGATCCTTACTACCTAAAGTGGAGGCCTCGGTGAAGCTCTTCTTAGCTTCCATGAATGTCTCCTTCACAAGTTCTAAATCAAATTTGGGTGCCTTTGTAGGAGCCTTGTGAACCCACATACTTTCTTCTGGCTGCTTCCCTTTATCATCTCCCATGGTCATACCACTCCTGAGCATCATGTTTACATTTGGGTCTTCTTCGTGCGGCTCAGACTTCATCATTTGTAAATTCTAGGTCGAAGGGGGCTGGAGTGCCCCCTTTTTGCACATCCTCACTATGAGCGAAGGGCAGTATTTTTCCTCATTATCAAACTGTGTACAATACCAACATGATATTCTTGTTGGGTTTGTACAATTGCGGGCATAGTGCCCTGTTCCTCCACAATTGTAACAAATTAGTTGGTCGTGACCCCTTCCTGGTCCCATTCTGCATTGAACCTAATAGCGCCACTAAAATCCAGTGCACGCCATCCCTGCATTTGGGTTGAGGGCTCGTGTTTTGGTCTACGCCCTGTAGGCAGGAGTCTAATCCATCATTAGTTTGTAGCTTTGGCATGTGCATTCATCATGGCCTACCGACCTGTAGAAATTACAAAATAATTGTTGGGACGTCTGCGTATACTTCTGCAACAGATGACAATTGTCTGTAGTTTGTTTTCCTCCAATCTGGAAGATCATGCACCATAGGGCAGATGCCGCACTCTGCCCTACCTGTGTCTCTGGTCTTAATGGCATCATCCTTCCTCCTGCCATGTAGTTCATGAACACTAGACAGTGGTCCTTGTCGTGCCCTTGGCCTTTTCATTGTATGCACCATACTTCCTCGCGCACCTCCATCCGAGGTGTCTTGTCCTGTTTCAAACTTTGCATTTCTAGACACAGATTTTGTAGTTGCATGTGGATTTGTTGGACTCCCAACCTAGGGTTTTGTATATGGGTCTCATGTAATCTCATAGCCATCTCCAACGCTTCGGCCTAGGTGGAAATTTTTTTCTATGACAACGTCGTCCTTAAGTGTGGTGTAAGTGAGGCCCCAAACCATGCATGTTTCTGTGCATCCTTTAACATCATACTGGCTTCATGGATTGTACTCTTCAGGATTTGGTCTAGATCCTAGGGGGTCTCGCCCGGGAGCATCGTGATCTCCTTAAGCCCAATGATTGATTGTGTTTCTGATTTTGGCATGCTAAATTCCATGTTTAGTGCGGCCTAGATCTCTGTGATACCTAAATTCAGGTGGTCATTAGAATGCCTGATATACCATGTTAATGCACGATCCTGTAGCATGCTCACCAGCGTTGCATTTTTAATATTATCATCCACAATGCCCTGTGCTTCCCTTACTGCTCTTACCATTAACCAGAATTGGTCCAGATCTTCATTTCCCACTACTCTGAATACCGGTAGTTTGATCGCACTCGCCATACTGAACTGTGGTAGTGGTGGAGGTGGGGTGGGTGGAGATGGAGGTGAGGAGGGTGAGATAGGTGGCAATGTGGGTGGAGGTGTTAAACATGGAATACTTTGCCTTATCAGACTGACTGTGCTTCTCGAAGAAACTTTTGTGAGCTCTTCCTTGCTTTCCTGTGAGGGTGAAATTAAGGGGTTGTTTTCCAACTCTTCACTACTTCCACTTCTATAGATCTTCCCACTTCGCGTAGTTCCAAACATTAATTTATTCGCATAACCCGCTTTTCACACAATAGCATCTTAATCCAAGTGTTCAAAGATTTAATATACTTACCTCGCGGTCCCTTGAGAAAACATCGTTCTGCCTCACTATAGCTGACAGTCATGTCGACTACGAACTTAGTGATAAATCCTCCTATTATTTGGTCGAGCCAATGGTCCACAACTCACGCTATCTTATTTCTTGATGCTTCTAGTTTGCGCACTAATTCCGGAGTCCACAATATTGGTTTGTCGATCCTATACCTTCCCTAGCTATCTGTTAACTTCACGATCCACTCATACAACTCAGAAGGAAAGGATGCAAAGAAAATTTTGTGGATTTCCATACAAGTAGTGGTCCAACCACTATTCCTTAGATACTCACGGATTTTTGTTTTCCTACGCCGTGAACTCATGAATCTTCTTGTCCAACCACTCTTCAATTTCTCTCTTCGTTGGATTCTAGTGGCACGACATCAGAAATCCTTTATGCAGATCCCAGTCCCGGCAACAGAACCATTTCTTGGCTTTTATGGGCCTAACCTAGGTTTGGAGGTGATTTATCCTCTTATGACCTAAATCTACCTCAGGCTAAGAAAGGCAAGATCTAGGGTAACATCAAACCACACTTAACCTGGTAGCTATCCCTACCAGGTTGGGAGAGGGCTCTCTCCTTGTCAATCTCAGAAAATATGGCCAATGAAGCTTGTGATGACTGATTTAATGACTGATTTTAGGCTAGTTATGTGTACATAGGTGTTTGATTCAATTTAAGATAGGTTTGTTGGCTCAATTGTGAAAGGCAGATTTGGGCGCAGGGAATGGACAGAGTTTTGCAAAGATCTCTATGGGGTGAGGTAGGCAAATGGTTTAGCACTTCAAATTTGAGTGAGATGGAGAGCTTTTAGACTGGTGAGAGGTTGGAGAGGGCATAAAATACTTAGGGATCCTCTTCAACAGCTGAAAACATAAATAACTAAACAAACCCTAGGTAGAGCACTGCAATTTCAATGTATTCTACCTTTATCCTTGTTTGATTTAGTTAAGATGAAACAAAGAGAGATAATGGCATACATAAATCACATGTAAAACTTGTAATTACAGAAGAAAACACAATACCAAATCAAGATGCCACAAGAATCCCATAAAGTGTTGCAAACCCTGGTCAATTCCTTTGCCAAACTGCTGAAAATGAATGTACAATAATGCTCAAAGCATTCATAAGAGTCTAACCTTTCTCAATGACTGAAAAACTACTAGATATAGGCATCAAACAACTGATGCTAGGCTTGAAGGTTTGAGTTCATGAGTTTAGGAGGTGTTTCAACAAGATCTAAACTAAGAACGAAAAAGTAGGCAGTGGAACAACATGCCTCTAAAACCTAGGAAACTGATTCATTCAGTTGCAAACTACTTTTTCATGATGAATCTACCTCTATGAGTAAAAATTTAGCATAATTATATCAAAATCCATCAAGTCACATTAAATTACATCATGATTTTGACTATTAGAAAGAGAAGAGCCAAAATCTGACGAAACTAGGTGAAAACAGAGTTTTTTGGCCAAAATGAGAAAATTTCACCCTATGTGCCACACTGATTTCCCTATGCATAGTGCATTTTTGTAGCTAATTGTGGAGGCCTTCCCGTGCACCAGATTTGCTCCAAGTGGTCTTTCTAGAAAGTTATGCTTATCTACTTTCCAAAACAAGTGGAATTTATGAATTTGGCCTCCATTTGCCCATCCAAAATTGAGTTCTCCCAACACTGCTCCTTGTGTGTCCAAAAAGGGCCAGAAAGGTCATTTTTGAGGTGTTTTTGACCTTTTTGGAAGCTCAAAACCTGTCAAAATTTCTTGGCCATGTGAGGGAATTCATATTTTTCCATGAAAAGTCCAAAAATGTTGAGTTTTCTTCAAAAGGAGGTCTCTAGCAAAAGCGCGCGCCAAGTGGCACGGCGCATTGGGCAGAAAAACCTGTTTTAAGGCCAAAATTTTCAAAATTGCAAAAAGTTTCCCAAATTTCTTGAAATTCGGGCTGAGTGTTCCTCATCAGGTGCTATGTTGGGCTAAGGAAGCCTCAACCAATATTTGGAGTCTATTTTGCTCTTTTCTCTTCGTCATGGCTTTCTTCAATTTGGCCTTCAAATTCTTGATTCTTGCTTTGCACACCATATTTCTTGACAAGTAGTGGTATGCCATGTTCCTCAACATGTTTTTCTTGTTGTTGGCCTTCTCTAGCATCCTTTCTAGGTTCATGTTTGTCCTCTAAATCCAAGATTCACAATCAGCTTGAATTTCTTGCTCAAGTGTGGTCTATTTGATTTTCCTCCTCTTGGCAGCTTTCCAGTTTGCCCTTATGTTTTGGAGCCTCATGATGGTTTGCTGATATTTTAGTTGTTTGTTCCTCTGATCCAAATAATTAATGATCCACTTGGCTCTTTCCAGGTTGAGAGACAAATGCTGAATTCCATCTTGTTGTTCCTGAATGATCTCTTTAAGGTTTGAGCTTTGTGAGCCCAAATCAGTGTCCTCATTCTAAATGAGGATGAAATCTGTCTGTTGGGTCCCTATAATACTAGTGACTACCCCATTAATATTGTAGTTATACCCCTTATTAATATTTTTGTGCCCCTATTTCCCCCATATTGTTATTATTGTGCCCCATAGAATCCCTCTACTGTTATTTTTGTGGCTTTATATTATTATTGTTAGGTCGGCTGGGTTATATTGTGACTCCTTAGACTCCTATATATAGAAAGGAGGTTTTTCATTTGAATCATCCAAGAATTGTTCATTTATGTAATGTAAAGGAGGTTTCCCCCTCGAAGAGGCTGAATTATAAGGCATTGATCTATCTTTTCTATCATTTCTTGAGCTGGTTTCTTAACATTTGGTATCAAAGCTTTGGATTCTAGGGTTTCGCTGCTCCAAACAGGTCATCGTGGCATTTTTTCTATAACTTTGTTTCTGCGACGTTTCAGAAGTTGCAAAAAAACCATTTGAGAAGAAATCACGTTGAACCTCAGGTTCGAATTTCAGAGCTTTTTGTGCTATATTTCCGGAGATATGATCTGAGGAAGTTGGTCTTTTTGCAGACTCCTGAATTACATTCCAAACAGTTGACCTGGGGAAAATCATCATTACTTTCTCTCTGGGGATTGGATTGAAATTTCATAGGAAGGTACAAAAAGAGGACGAATTGTAGTTTCTTGTATGCATTTTTCATATCCAAAGGTCGAAACGGTGACTCGTGGCACGTTGTACAAGTTCGCTCTACTGAACTAGTCTATAATCAAGTCACTGTGGGAGATTTCTCATAACTCTTCCTTGGAGAATCCAATTTGGGTCGGCCTTGTGGCATTGGAAAGACAACATAGAGGGCTACTGGAGGTCACAAATTCAAAACTAGATGATCAGAAATTACAGAGATACATCAGAGGCAATATCGAGCTCCTACAAAGTGAAAAAAGGTGTGTAGATTTTCTTAATTTTTTGCTTAAGCTTGGTTTGTAAATTTATTTTGAAGGAATTCAAAGGGCATAATAGAGCATTATTATCGATAACTGATGCCCCAAGGAAAGAAAAGGCAAACACCTAGTAAGTAACCTGAAAGCTCTAGCATGACTCATGAAGAAGAAGAAGAAGAAATGCTATATGATATATCAAAATTACAAGAACAAGTGCAACAAGTGTCACTTGCACAAAAAGCAACAAAATCAAGATGGATGGTTTAAAGAAAGATGTAGAAGCTAAGATTGATGGCATGGAAGCTAAGGTGAATGGCATGGACACTAAAATTGATGGCATGGATGATAAGATGGAAGAATTGAAGATAAATATGAATAATTTGCTACAAGAAATGGTCACTAAGGGTGAAAGGGTACTAAAGGAAACTCATGATGAGAACAAAAGAAATGTTAATCATGATTCCATAGACTCTAATGTTGGATCGAAGACTCACCATATTCCAAAAATCGATATGAGGAAGTTTGATGGCAAGGATCCCACCACATGGATATTACAGATGGAGCAATTATTCGATCTCAATAATGTGCAAAATACACAAAAGGTATGTATGGAAACTTTATATTTGGAACCAAATCAGTTTGTATGGTATCAATGGCTTTGCTCTCGTAAACAATTTATCACTTGGGAAATTTTTACGGAAGAATTGATAGCACATTATGAGGATAAAAAAGCAACGCTTTTTTTAGCCAATTGATAAGTCTCAAACAAAAGGGTTCAATAATGGAGCACATTGAGGAGTTCCAAAAATTGAACATAAGGGTAAAAGATATTCCAAAGGAGCAGGATTGATGTGTTCATAGGATCTTTAAAGGATAATATCCAACATGATGTTCACCTTTGGGGACCTGATTCATTAGAGTAGGCATTCAGGTTAGCAAGAAAAATGGAAAGCAAAATTATGGCAACCAGGAAGCATACCACTCAAAACTATAAAGACAGAAGTGTTGTTTCCCCTAGTCTTCCACAACCTATAAGGTTGACACCACAAAAATTGGAAGAAAAAAGAGTAAAAGGGCTTTGTTATAGTTGTGATAGAAAATACACTAAAGGTCATAAGTGTGCTGAGAAGAAATTATTCTACATAGATTGTGAAGAGGAAGAAGAAAAGGAGCAAGAAAGGTCAAAAGAAGAGGATATACTCCAGGAACAAAGCCTAGATGAAGAAAAAATAAATCCGACCATATCTTGTAATGCATTGGCAGGAATTACCACTCCTCAAACCATCAAGATAGAAGGACAAATCAAGAAGAAAAAGGTAATAGTGTTGATTGATTCAGGAAGCACCCACAATTTTATTCATTGTAAGGTAGCAAAAGAATTGAATTGCTTCCTATATCCAGCACCAGAGTGTCAAGTGATGATTGCAAATGGAGGAACAATAAATTTCTCTGGAAAGTGCCATAATATCAAGCTATCCATGGGAGAATATGTATTGACTAGCCCAATGCTTTCCATTCCAATGGGAGGTGCTGATGTTGTACTAGGAGTCCAATGGCTACAATCCTTGGGTACAATAGCTTTTAATTTTCAAGAACTTTTCATCAAAGTTTCTATGGAAGGAAAGGAAGTTGAATTAAGGGGTATTGCAGGGAAACCAGGAAAGATAATCAGCTCTAATGGTATGACAAAGCTTCTAAAAAAGGAGCAAAGAGGTGTAATTGCACAATTATGTTCGCTAGATGTTTCCACATCAGAATCATCTATTTCTCCAGATCTCCAAAAAGTCCTGGACAATCATTCCAAGGTATTTGAGACTCCCAAAGGTCTCCCACCTATGTGTGATCATGATCATGCTATTCATCTGATTCCAGGAAGTGTTCCTCCAAACATCAGGCCGTACAGATATCCCTATGTCCAAAAGAGTGAAATTGAACGTATGGTTGCAGAAATGCTAGAGGCTGGTATAATTCAACCGAGTCAAAGTTCTTTCTCTGCTCCAGTAGTATTGGTGCACAAGAAGGATGGATCATGGCGCATGTGTCCGGATTATAGGGAGCTCAACAAGCTCACTATTAAAGATAAGTTCCCCATTCCTGTCATTGATGAATTACTAGATGAATTGCATGGATCAATTTACTTCACCAAGTTGGATCTTCGTTCAGGATATCATCAAATCAAAATGAAGACTGAAGACATTCTGAAAACAACATTTAGAACTCATGAGGGTCATTATGAATTTTTGGTCATGCCTTTTGGCCTTACCAATGCACCTTCAACATTTCAAGGTTTGATGAATTCAATTTTCAAACCATTCCTTAGAAAATTTGTGTTAGTATTTTTTGATGATATACTAATCTACAGCAAGTCTTGGAAGGATCATGTTGAACATGTTGACAGGGTGCTACAACTATTGGAGGAGAAACAATTATATGCAAAAAGATCCAAATGTTTCTTTGGAGTCCAGGAGGTGGAATATCTGGGTCATATTGTATCTCATGAAGGAGTTAAGGTAGACCCTAGCAAAATTAAAGCCATTAAGGAATGGAAAATCCCCACATCCATAAAGCATCTGCGAGGATTTCTCAGGTTGACAGGGTATTATCACAAGTTTGTTAAGAATTATGGGAGAATAGCAGCACCTCTAACAACATTATTGAAGAAAGATGCATTTTCATGGACTCCGGAAGCAACAAAGGCCTTTGAACATCTTAAAGAGGCAATGTGCCAAGCACTGGTCTTAGCTACACCGGACTTCACAAAATTTTTTATTGTGGAATGTGATGCTTCAGGAAATGGAATTGGTGTTGTTCTAATGCAAGATGAAAGACCCATTGCTTTTGAAAGTCGTCCAATCAAGGGAAAGTTTTTAAGCAAAGCTATTTATGAGAAGGAAATGTTGGCAATACTCCATGCACTTAAGAAATGGCGACCCTACCTAATGGGAAGACACTTCAAGGTAAAAACGGATCATGATAGCCTTAAATACTTTTTAGAACAAAGATTATCCTCTGAAGAGCAACAAAAGTGGGTCACAAAGATGTTGGGTTATGACTTTGAAATCATCTACAAAAAAGGGAAGCAAAATGTGGTGGCAGATGCACTCTCAAGAAAGGATGAGGATGTGGAAGCATTGTTGTGCGCCATTTCTATTATCCAACTAGATTGGATAAATGAAGCAAGGGAGGAATGGAAGAATGATGAAGAAGTGTGGGCACTTATTCAAAAGTTACAACAAGATTCCAGTACGTTTGATACATTTAGCTGGCAAAATGATTCATTATGGTACAAAGATCGCTTATACCTCTGTAAGAATTCCCAGCTAAAACAAAAGATTCTTATGGAATTGCACACTTCTCCCTTAGGAGGGCACTCAGGATTTTTAAAAAATTACCATAGGGTTAAGAAGGAATTTTTTTGGGATGGCCTTAAATTAGATTTGTGGCGGAGTGTTTGGTTTTCTAACAAAATAAAGTTGAAACAATTAAGACACCGGGTCTATTACAACCTTTATCCATTCCAAGCCAACATTGGGAGGAGGTTTCAATGGATTTTATCATAGGTTTACCCAAGTCTGAGGGAAAGAGTGTCATCATGGTGGTAGTTGATAGACTTACCAAGTATGCACACTTTTGTGCATTATCACATCCATTTAAAGCCAGTACAGTTTTTACTGCATTTATGGAAACAATTCAAAAGCTACATGGAAACCCAAAGATTATTGTAAGTGACAGAGATCCCATTTTCACTGGAAATTTTTGGACATAATTATTTTCTTGTCTTGGTACTCAGTTAGCTCATAGCTCATCTTATCATCCTCAATCTGATGGGAAAACTGAGATAGTAAACAAATGTTTGGAAGGATATCTTCGTTGCTTTGTATCTGATAAATAGACACAATGGGTCAAATGGTTGCCTCTAGCTGAATGGTGGTATAACACTTCCTTCCATACAAAAACAAAAATGACCCCATTTATGGCACTTTATGGGTATCAACCACCATCCATCACATCATATTTAAGAGAAAATTCTAAGGTTCAGGAAGTGGAACATCACATCGAACATCAACAACAAGTCCTCCAACTCTTAAAGGATAACCTTGTGTTGGCACAGAATAGAATGAAACAACAGGCAGATCAACATCACAGTGAAATAAGTTTTGATGTAGGTGATTGGGTATTCCTACGGCTACAACCATATAAGAAAATGTCCCTCAAGCAAGCTAAGAAGGATAATAAATTATCACCAAAGTCTTATGGTCCATACAAGGTGTTGCAAAAGATTGGTACTATGGCATACAAATTGGAGCTTCCTGCAGCTTCTCGATTGCACCCAGTTTTCCATGTTTCATGTTTAAAGAAGGTTATAGGTGACAAGCTCCCAGTTCAAACAATATTTCCAGAACTTGACGAGGAAGGAAAAATTATATTGGAACTGGCAGCAGTCACAGAAACAAGAACTCGACAGCTATGAAATCAATCAATTTCAGAGTATCTTATCAAGTGGAAGAACTTATCCGCTTAAGATTCCACATGGGAGGATGAGAATTTTATGCAGAAGTATCCAGAACTACTCAAGCGTTGAGGACAACACTTTTTTGAAGGAGAGGAGCATGTTGGGTCCCTATAATACTAGTGATTACCCCATTACTATTGTAGTTATACCCCTTATTAATATTGTTGTGCCCCTATTGCCCCCATATTGTTATTACTGTGCCCCATAGAATCCCTCTATTGTTATTTTTTTGGCTTTATATTATTATTGTTAGGTCGGCTGGGTTATATTGCGACTCCTTAGACTCCTATATGTAGAAAGTAGGTTTTGTCATTTGAATCATCCAAGAATTATTCATTTATGTAATGTAAAAGAGGTTTCCCCCTCGAAGAGGCTGAATTCTAAGGCGTTGATCTATATTTTCTATCTTTTCTTGAGCTGGTTTCTTAACACTGTCTCATGACCTCCTAAAGGTCCCTAATCATGCAAGGGATACTTAGCCTTGTCCTGTACTTGCTCTGCTGAGGGAGGAAATGAGACCCCTTCCACCCCGGGTGGAGATAGTACTCGTTTTGCTGCTGCAAACAACCTTCTAGTGCCCTTTTGATATGTGACAAACATTGGCACACTAGCGGTTTATGCCTCATGAATCTCCAGCTGATGTGAAGGCCCTTCTGCCTCATGAAAAACTATTGGGGGTACTTTATGACCTATAAAGACCTCACGTGCAATGAAATCCTCCCATGATATGTTCAGTAAACCAAGCTAATGCAAGACCACAATTTTGATTAGTGAAAAATGATATATGTTGTTATACTGCTGCTGAGGAGGCTTCTTTTGCACTAAGGTGGTAATCTTCTCAATGTTTCAGCAAATGAAATAAGGGAGGTTCATCATCCTCACCCTAGTAAAGTGCATCAACAATCTGATATGATAGGCATACAGACGAGAAAATTTTCCCTCACAGCTGAAATATTTAATTATGAGTTTCATCAAGGGAGCATATGTGTCTTGAAGATACTTGAAAGGAAAAACTCTACTGATATGTCTCTAAAAACTAGCATTGATGTAAGGCTCATAATGATCTCTGTCTATTAGCTGCCTCTTATTCCACTGCTCACCTACATTTGGAATGTCGGTTTCTTGAGTAATAGTCTCAGGAGTCAAGTTGAATGTCACACCTACCAAAGTTACTTGGCCATTATGAAGATGGAGCACAAATAATCTGGCCAACTCATGATGGTACTTGACTCTCTCCACCATCTCATAGAACTAATAACAATATTGGTATTGAAAGCATGTGACAGCAAGAGGGTAGGCGAATAGCTCGGCAAGTGAAGTAGGCTCCTCGCAATTATGTTTTCCATCCTTGTGAGGCCTCCTTAGTGCACGCATTTCTTTAGAAGAATCACTGACTGTCTCCTCATCTCTGTCATAAGAAGAATCTGACTCCATGTTTGCCAATGTTTGAGTTTTCTTAGATGAGTATGAAGAGATTTTATGGTGTCTTTAGGTTTTTGCTGCCAAGGATATGAATGTATGAGGGACTATGGAGGGAGTGTGCATGAGGGATTCAGGAATGTTGTTGACAGGTTTTTGAGGAAAAGAAGGGTTTAGGGGATGATTTTTAGAGTCTTGGAATAGCAATTAGGGTTTTGGATAATGGGATTAGGGATTTAGGGTTAGCTGTTTAGGGATATGAGAAATATGGAATGGGTAGATGAGAATGTAAAGAGAGGGAGAAAATGAAGTGAGGGAATGAGGGAATGAAGGAGTGAGGGAGTGAGAAATGCTTAGGAGTGGAATTAGCAGTAAGAAATACAATTTATAAACCCTATGCAATTATTTTTGACAAAAAATGCAAGGAGGTAGGGTTTCAATTTTTTCCCATTAAATCACCATAAGCACCAAGATAAACTCATTCATTGGTCATAGAGGAATGTTAACTTACTCGGACAAGTGAGGATTTAGCAATTTTGCAATTTTGGAAGAGGTTGTGAGTGAAATCGGCCTCGTAGCTCTGTGCATCACGCCACCTCATAGGTGCACTGTGCCCTTTCAATGCGTCACACTCGTTATGGATTTACACTGTAGAACGCTATCCAATGCGCCGTGCTCTATGAGTGTGCCAGACTCCAAACCCAGTGCGCCGTGCCAGTGAGAATGCCAGACTTGCTACGATTTTTTCCTCTTTTTCTTCAACATGACCTTTCCATTACTCACTCTTTCTCCCTTGGATACAAATGAACTCTTTAAACATGAAAAATGGTTTATATACATATAGTTTTGATTTTTCATTTACAAAAACCCATTCTTCTAATGTTTGCTTTTGACTTGCTTTTAAAACTCTGTTTTTGGGCAGTTTTCTTTATTTTTTCCTTTGATGGACTGAATGCTTTGACTTTTTGTTTTGCTTTGCAGGTGGTGAAGTTGCAGAGGCTTGGCAAGGTGACCAGGGCTGCCTCTGAAGTTATTACATATGGAACAAATGAAATTACATCAAATTTGTACATGAAAACATAAAAAACTCTGTTTTTCCTCAAAACAGGGTTTTGAGGAAAAATCAATCACTGAGCATGTGATTATGGAAAGAAAAATCAATCACTGAGCATGTGATTATGGAAATTACTATTGCTGAAACTTTATTTGACCTCCTCATGCGCCTGCTAACCATTATTGAGCATTTTGAAGACCTTATTGATGAAACCCTAGACCTAATGAGACCTAAAACCCTAACAATGACTTTTGTAAATTTAAAGACAAAAATTGAACCAGGGTGCTAGAACCAGGGTTCCGCACCCTGGGGATGTCTGATGAGCTTCGGGGGTCCGCGGTTTGACCCTACGCACACGTCGCTATGCGCACTTGCTATCCCTTCGCAACCTGCGATGCTGCTTCTACACAACCCTACTCGGGGTGCAACTCGTAACATCCAAGTCCCTTGCTATTTAATCTGTTATTATCTTAATACTTAACTTGTTTATGTACATATTCAGCAATCATATCAGTGCGCGCGATAAAGAAAACAGTATAAACGTAAAGAAGGCAATGCACATCAGATACACAAAAATAGGAATCAACTTCTCTTTATTAATCTTCAATCCTGGTTACAAACTCGACACTGCCCTGCGCACTCAGCTACAGGTGTCTGTGCACTCAGCTGCAGAGTCTACTAGGCCTCTGTGCACTCAGTTGTAGAGCCTCTTCCTACTACTACAACCCAATACACTTAGACTCCTACTCTAAGCTCGAACCATTCGTATTCTTTTCTCTTCTTCCCTCACTCTCTTTACAACTTAGAGCCTTGATCTATTTATACAATCCCATGGTCCGTGGACCATGGGTAGGCCGACATGACTTTACATTACATTACATTACTTTAAGGTAGACAACCCTATGACTTAACCTACACTTCGTGTTCTGCATCCGCAACTCGCAGAGTCTTACTAAAACTTTGACTAAAACTTGGGCTTTGAGCCCCAAAGCATGCTATGGGGGGATTCCATGCCCAACAACTTTGATTGTTTTGGGACCCCTTAGACTCCTATCTATAGAAAGGAGGTATTTTCATTTGTATCATCCAAGAATTGTTCATTTTTGTAATGCAAAGGAGGTTTCCCCCTTGAAGAGGCTAATTTTGAAGTTGATGATCTATCTTTTCTATCCTTTTGTGAGCTGGTTTCATAACATTTGGTATTAGAGCTTTGGATTCTAGGGTTTTTCTCCTCCAAATAGGTCATCATGGCATTTTCTCTATAAATTTTTTGCTACAATGTTTTAGAAGCTAAAAAACACCCATTTGAGCTGAAGTAGTTCTGAAGCTCGAGTCCAAATTTCAGATCTTGTCTCGCTATATTTTCGGAGTCATGATGTGAGGAAATTAGGTTTTTTGCAAGCTCCAAAATTCCATCGCAAATAGGTCATCGTGGAATTTTCGCTATAATTTTTTTCTACAAAGATTGAGACTCTTAAATTAAAACCCATTTGTTCTGAACTCTTAGTGAAGCTCAGACTGAATTTAAGGTCTTGTTTCACTATATTTTTCGAGATATGTTCCAAGACATTTAGGGTTTTCGCAGGCTCCCGAGTTACAACCCAAACATGTCACCTTAGAAAAATCATCACAACTTTCTCTCTGAGCATCAGATTGAAATTACATAAGAAGTTACATAAAGAGGGTGGACTTCACTTTTCTTTGTATTGTTTTCAGGTCTTAACGTCAAAACAATGACATGTGAAACTTCGTACAAAGTCTCTCTAATGTAAAAGTATATAATGAGATCATCTTGGGAGATTAGGCATAACTATTTCTTGGAGAATCCAATTGAAATCACACTGATGGCATTAGAAAGAGGACACAAAGGTCTACTGCAGGTTACAATTTCAGACCTTGGAGATCTAAAATTTCAGAGATACAACAAATTCAAGATAGAGCTGCTAAAAGCATGAAAAAGAAAGACTCAAATCAAGAAAATAGAAACACCTAATAAGAAAAATTCAATGGATGATTTGAAGAATGTGATCGAAGCTAAGATAAATAGTTTTATATGTTCCATGGAAGAAGATTTGAAGAAAGGCATGGAAGATGTGAATAAATACATGGAAGGTTTGAAGGAAGGTCGGACAAAACTTCTACAAGAAAGGCTTCCTAATGACGAAAAGGTAGTAGAGGAAACTCATGATGAGAAGAAAATAAATTTTAATAATGATTTCAGAGAATCTAACACTGGATTGAAGAATCACCATATTCCAAAGATTGATATGAGTAAGTTTGATGGAAAGGATCCCATAACATGGATACTACAGATGGAGAAATATTTTGATCTACATGATGTGCAACTGTTACAAAAGGTATGTATTCCATCTTTATATTTAGAACTGAATCAATTTTTATGGTATAAAGGGCTTTGTTCTTGTAAATCACCTGTCACCTAGTCAATTTTCATAGAGGAAATGATATCACATTATGAGGATATAAAGAGAAACATGTTCTTTAGCTAATTGGTAAACCTCAAACAAAAGGGTTAAATGGAAAAACACATTGAGGACTTCCAAAAATTGAATATAAGGGTAAACAATATTCTAGAGAAGCAGATGATTATGTCTTCATACGGAGTTTAAGGGATAACATTCAACATGAGGTTCATCTTTGGGAACCTAATTCATTGGAGAAGGCATTCATGTTGGCAAGAAAAATTGAAAACAAAATTATGGTAACAAGAAATCCTACCACTTACAGTTATAAAGATGGAAGTGTTGTTGCTCCTAGCCTTCCACAACCTACAAGGTTGACACTGCAACAATTGGAAGAAAAACAAGAAAATGACCTTTGTTACAATTGTGATAGAAAATACACTAAAGGTCAGAAGTGTGTTGAAAGGAAATTATTTTACATTGATTGTGAAGAGGAGGAAGAAAAGGATCAAGAAACATCAAAAGAAGAGGATGTATTCTGTTGGGCCATGAATACGACCACTTTGTAACACTTATTTCATCCATTTTTACTCTTCTCTATTTTATCATCTATTATAATTTATCATTTAAATCCATTTTATAAATGATTTATGCTCTCGTGGATGAATATTATTTATTCTCCTTTATTTCTAATAAATTGATTATTATGCATTATTTTACCAATGATAGTTTTAATAAGTTGGTTATAACATTATTTACCATTTTTAGCCTCCAAGGTAACTTCCAGATTGAAGATTTGATTTTTAAATCTGCCAACTCAGAAATTCGCTGGTTTAAGGAGTGACAGTTTTGCGGTTGAGATTCTGAGCAAATGAAGACGAATTTGGAAAATCCGGAACATGGGTTTTGTCCAGAACGGGCCCAATTAACTTTAGTAAAGAACGGTTTGCCGAAATTCGGCTTGTACAGAGAGAAACATAGGGTTCTTTGAGCATGATTTTCTCAGATTTGCAGTTGCGGCCGACCTCCAAATCTTAGCTGCAAACCCAAATTCGTCTTGCTTTTGTTGAGAGATGAAAGGAAATATATTTTCTTGTTGATCATTTGGTTAGAATCAACCCAAATTTGTAAAAGAAATCATGTTGCAATTATCTATGTTATAACTGCTCTCTGATCTTTCTCTATTTAAATGAAAACAAAGATCAGAGAGGGGGACTTCAGGATGACTTCAGGGAGACTTCAGGATGACTTTGGGGATTCGAATGATGGGGAATTGATGATTTGAATTAGAGATTCAGAAGCAAGGATTCATGATAGGATAGGAGGAAGGAAGGATTGTTTTATGCTGTAAGTCTCAAAGCTTCAACTATTGTAATGATTTCACTATTTAATGATTAATACATAATTTGGGCGTTGCTGTTCACTCTTTTCCTTCTGAAGTAACCCAGCAGCGTCCGCTGGCGGCTAAGGGCCCATCCTCTGGTGGAGTACGCAGCTGCTGTATGATATCTTTATGCTTCATGTGTGGATTGATTTCTTTTACTCTGTTCAGTAATCTGATGCACGAATGCTATGTTATCATTAATTCATTAATGTTTCTTTCCGAAATCCTTGTGGCGATTCTGCATTATATTATTAAATCTTTTACAGAATTGATTGCATGGTATCAGTCTGAATCGGGTATTTCTGTTACAGAGCTTTTGTATTGAACATTACCATCATGAGATTTATTTGAAGTTATGATTATTGGAATCCGGAAGTAATGTTGTATTTGGAAACATAGTTATCATCTCAGATTACTATCGTAGTGTGTTGAATGTATATATGATTGACGTTACTGTTTTATAATGAACTGTTGTTCCATAATTCATTTGTAAATATCTTCTCGTAAAGTAAAGATCATTGGAATTGCTTTTGCCGATTGTTATTTGATTGCGGAATGAGAGTTCAGTTCTAACTCGCGAGATTTAGTTCTTTTAATTGCTGTTTCATTTACTGTTGTTCTATTTCCTTTTGCTATTTCATTTTACTTGCTGCCATTCCATTTACTTGCAATTGTTGCTTTGGTGTGAGAGAAGGTCTAAGGCTGTAGTGAGCCTCAGCAGTCGCTGCCTAGCTCCCAGACCTATGGTCCATGCTCTAATTTCTTTTCCATCAGTTTCTAGAGGGATGTGTTATCATTTCCGCACCCTTGACTGATAAGCTGTCTTGTGTGATTTTATCCTTTTGAAGTAATTTAGTCATAGTTTAGCACCCTTCTACTCTTGTGTTCTCTGAACGCTGTACTACTAAACATTACTCTTGAGTAAATAGCCGCCTCAGACTGAGTACACTCTTGAAATAAAAAGTCGTCCCTGGGTTGATAATTAATGTAAAGGTAATTAGGAGTTCAAAAGACACCTTTTTATCGCTCCACATTTTGGCGTCGTTGCCGGGGAGAGTGTAGCCATTTCTAAAGAGTAGTGTGAATCTGATGAGTGCCTGCTAGGGAAGAGTTGGATCTTAAAAACGGAAGGTAAGAACCTGCGTACGGAGCATGTAAAAGCCCTGCTCCCCCGTCCGCTTTCCAGCAGGACTGTTAAAGAGCCTAGGGTAGAAATAGATGTTTGAAGTTTTGTGTGAATGATTAGGAAAAAGATAGAAATTTTTTAAAAATGAATCACATGATCTCACACAAGTGGTGATGTAAGCACCACCCATTCCACTAACCGATTGACAGAAACATTTGAAGAAGGAGCCTCGAAGAAACACATGAAGAACAACTTAAACTATGGTAAGAAATGGCTCACGTTTCTACTTTTGAATTTCCTATCAAAGATCTAGGAGTGACACAAATGCACATAATTTCCCCATCTTTACCAAATTTTCATGGTTTAGCAAATGAAGATCCACATACATTTTTGTTTGAGTTTGAAATACTTTGTAGAGGATATGATTATTGTACTAATGATCAAAGATTGAAAGTGTTTCCTCTTACTCTAAAAGGAGCAGCTCTCTGATGGTTCATGAGCTTAGGTGGGAATTGCATCCAATCATGGGAGGACATGAAGAACATATTCTTGAAGAAGTACCAAGACTATTGCAAATCCAATGAAGATATTTTCTATATGATACAAGGGGAAGATGAAAGTTTGGAGGACTATGTAGATCGATTTCATTACAACCTTCAAAAATCAAAATATAAGCATTTGGAGAATGAGATCTTAAAAACACTCCTTCTTAAAGGAATCAAAGATGAATTTTTAGAACTTTTAAATCTGATAGGAAAAGGTGATGTTTTTCAGTTATCATATGATGATGTTTGTGAGTTGTGCATAAGGTATTCAAGAGGAATCTCCAAGGCTGGTAAGAATCCTAGAGATGTTTTTTCTTTGTTTTCCAAATCTGCTACAAGAACAGGAGACATAAGAGCTGAAATCAATGTGTTATTTGAAAATTTTAAAGTTGATTTTATTAGCTCTTTAAATGAAAAATTGGATGTTTTACAGGTTCATAAAAATGAAGAATTTGATGAAATGTTTTGTTCTCATGACCGAAAGGAGCATCTCATAGATATTCACTCTTCCTTATCTAGGATGGAAGTAGCATATCAAAGAGGTAAGAAAGCTACAACAAGGCCTACAGGTATGGTTCAAAACACTTTTTCTCCATTGTCATACTTGCATAATCCATTATGGAATGCTAATGTGTTAGGGCAACCATGTCAATTTCAATATAACCACCTATCTTGTTTACAAGTTGGGCATGGTTCATCTTATGATGGCATGACTACTCTCCATCATCTTGTAGCACAAGCACATTCTCCATATTCTCCACCAGCTCTTTCACAACACCTTGCTTGCCCATCAAAACCATTCACACAACCCAATCAGCCACATCATCAAAATGCTCCATTCCATACACATTTTCCTGCTCAACTAATTCCACACCCTCACAATAATAAACCAGTACAACATGCTTACAATGTTGAACTGGCAAATTTACCCACCCTTCCCACCCATTCTATCTCACATGTGTTATTAGAGAAAACCCACAATGAGATTCAGAATGTTTCAAATGCAAAAATTGTAGAAGCTATGGAAGAAAATGAGGTTTATTTTACTATGCATCAACAAGCTATTTTAAAAGCTCAAGAACTTCATGATATGATGGCTATGCGAAATCAAGAAAATAAAGGATACATTGAAGATTGGTTTCACTCCATCATTTGTTTGCAACATCACTCCATGCTTCAACAATTTTTGATACCATTTTTTGAAGGGAAGTTGGCTTCTCATACCCTAATATCCATTAACATGCATTTTTCAAATTTGGGTATGTGCATACGTGAAGCCGTATTTCGAAAATGGCTTCACCGGAAGTACTCATATACGTAGTCATATTCATCCTTCAATCAAAGTAGGTTAGTGAAAAAAATTAAAAAAAAATAAATAAATAAATAAATAAATAAAATAAGGACATAAATAAGTGCATTTTGTTCTTTTGTAAAACTAGTTGTTTTTGTTGCAACATGCTATCGAAATCAACATCGGTGATAATTTTTTTTAATAATTTATGTATGCAGATGATTTACAATGGAAATAATAAGTTCTACAAACACTCATTTTCATTTTTATCACCAATTTGAAAAAATGCTTGAATTTCATTTTTTTGGCTTGCGGGCTTGATGAACTTTCTGGAAAAACAGTCGGGACAGTCACGTTTTGAGGGACCAAAAGTGAATATTTTTAAAACCTGTTTCTACCCCAAGTAGCCCTTGATGTATACTTTCTAACCCAATTTGAATCACTCAATTTGGATTTGAAACGAAAAAGTTAGAGCCAAAACATTGACCGGATGTCTAGCGGGCAGCTCAGGAACAGAGTTGGGACAATCAGTTTTTGGAGGCCTAAATGAATGAATTTTTAAAACCTGTTTCTATGGTAGATTCCCTAATGAATCTAGTTTACAATGCAATTGGAATCACTCATTTTTGATATCGTATGGGGAAGTTATGATCAAAATACTGACTATCTATCATAAATCAGCACCCTTAAAACTATGTCTTTCCAGTTGTTCCTTACAGTATTTGACCCATCAATTCTTCTTCTCTTCAAAACCTGTTTCTATTGTAAATAAATAAATGAATATACTTTCATTTCCAATTTGAATCACTCGAATCCGACATCAAACGAAAAAGTTATGTTTGAAATATCAACTGTTGGTCTAAGCCGGGTAATCGAAAATGACTCTATTATGCAGGTTGTTCTAACTGAAATTGACATATCATATCATTGAATTTCTAAAACATGTTTCTACTGGAGATAAACCTTCGATTTAGCTCTCATTTGTCTCTGGAATCACTCGATTTCGACGAAAAACAAAGAAGTTA
Organism: Pinus tabuliformis; assembly: GCA_031772625.1. Lineage (NCBI taxonomy): Eukaryota > Viridiplantae > Streptophyta > Pinopsida > Pinales > Pinaceae > Pinus > Pinus tabuliformis. Next base: position 531,135,003 of record CM062813.1, on the reverse strand, counting down.
TGATTAAAACACTGCGGGCTAGCATGATTGGTCACTGCTCTCCCGCAAGTGACAGATAAATTTTACTTTGTTATTTTCTCAATGGATTTGTTATACAGAGTAACTACTTGTTGTTTTTTTCATAATTATTGGATTAGGGGAGCCCGATCACCTCTCTTTCTCCATGATTGAATGTTTTATTGCAGGTAGACACTCATTTTTTGCAGGTCCTGGGAAAATAAACAAGGTCAACTTATGGACGAGTGATTTTTCAAAGAAATTTTTATAAAACAAATGAATTTTATCCAAATCATTACCCAACGGATTTATAATAGAACAAATGAAGAATTGATTTCAATTTCAAGATTCATGTCTTGTCACTGCTGCCAAAACATTTTTCAAATAGATCATTTTTTGACATAACATCATAGCTGTTGTAACTCAATTTATTTATTTACATACTGCTTTTTGTTGTTTCTTTTCTAATTTCTCTTATATTTTGTGTTTCAGGTGTTGCTTCATTCAAAGTGCAACTCATCCTCAGCATCAATGCAGTGAACAACTAATTCATTCTTTGCGTGTTTGCATTTTATGGTTGTGTATTTTGCTGTTCCTTTTCGGAAGGGACAACATTTGTGTGCATTTTTGTCGTTCCTGCTGTTCCTTTTTCAAAGGGACATCATTTTCGTTTTGCTATTTATTTTCTAAAGGAATAGCACTTTTTGGTTCAGCCATTCATTTTGTTGTTCCTTTTTCACAGTTCATTTTGCTGTTCCTTTTCGAAATGGAACAACACTTTTGCACTTTCACGTTGGGTGTGTTTTTGCTGTTCCTTTTTCAAAAGGAACAGCATTTGGTGTGTTTTTGCTGTTCCTTTTTCAAAAGGAACAGCAGTGCGTGTTTTTGCTGTTCCTTTTTCAAAAGGAACAACAGTTCGAGTTTTTGCTGTTCCTTTTTCAAAAGGAACAACAGTTCGTGTTTTTGCTGTTCCTTTTTCAAAAGGAACAGCAGTTTGAGTTTTTGCTATTCCTTTTTTCAAAAGGAACAGCAGTGCGTGTTTTTGCTGTTCCTTTTTCAAAAGGAACAGCAGTTTGAGTTTTTGCTGTTCCTTTTTCAAAAGGAACAACAGTTCGTGTTTTTGCTGTTCCTTTTTCAAAAGGAACAGCAGTTGAAAAAGGAACAGCAGTTTGAGTTTTAGCTGTTCCTGTTTTCAAAAGGAACAGCAGTGCGTGTTTTTGCTGTTCCTTTTTCAAAAGGAACAGCAGTTCGTGTTTTTGCTGTTCCTTTTTCAAAAGGAACAGCAGTTCGTGTTTTTGCTGTTCCTTTTTCAAAAGGAACAGCAGTTCGTGTTTTTGCTGTTCCTTTTTCAAAAGGAACAGCAGTGCGTGTTTTTGCTGTTCCTTTTTCAAAAGGAATAGCAGTTCGAGTTTTTGCTGTTCCTTTTTCAAAAAGAACAGCAGTTTGAGTTTTTGCTGTTCCTTTTTCAAAAGGAACAGCAGTGCGTGTTTTTGTTGTTCCTTTTTCAAAAGGAACAGCAGTTCGAGTTTTTGCTGTTCCTTTTGAAAAAGGAACAGCACTTGGTGTTTTTGTTGTTCCTTTTTCAAAAAGAATAGCAGTTTGGCCATTTTTTTTTTTGACAAGCACTCATGATCTTAGGAAAACGGCATCCCAACTATTTGCTTGCATAGATTCTTCTCTTTCAAAAGGAACGACATTTGCATTTTCGCGTTTTTGTGTGTATTTTTTCTTTTTTTTGGTATGCATTTTCTTTGTTGTTCCCTACACAGAACACCACTTTCTTTTTGAGTGTTTTTGTTGTTCCTTCAAAAAAAAGCAACACTTTGAGAGTATTTTTGAGAGCAACCCTTCCTTTCTCTTGTGGGATTATTCATAGTTCATCTCAACCACATTCTCCTGATTCTCTTTCATGGCATGAAGTACACTATTTTTATGAGGACAAGAATTATGGATTCTATTGAATCAAGTTAATATCATTTACGTTATGATCTTTAACAGGACAACTCCTTGATGATAGTTTATTTTCAAAAGGACACAATTATTTATATATTACTTTACTGCATTGTTTTCTGTTGAACATGATATTGATTGATCATCTTAATACTATGCTGGTTCCACCCTACATGGTTATAATCTTCTCTATCTATAATAAATGAGATTATGGGTATTTTTTTCTATTGACATCTTTAACTTCTTCCGCCATCCCTGCTCTTAGGGAGTACTGAGCCTCCCTCATTTTATCATAAAAATATGTAATAACAACAAATTTTGTTCGCAGATGGAGGATAGGGGGTCTCATTACGAGCCAGCCTACCATGTTCATAAGGTTGTAACAAAGTGACATTCCCATTATGGCCACCACACCAGGGTTATGATCCATTGGATAGCCCAATTATCCTTGGAACAGGAGGTCTCATCACGAGCCGGCCTGATCACCTTTGCTACATCCCAGTGAATGGCAGTGTGATTATCTGGTTACCACGCCAGCACACTGATCTCTTCTGTAGAACAGCACTGTAACTCTCCATTTATAAATTGAGGATCCTGGCTCATATGGGTTAAAAAGCAACCCTACCGAGGCTATGGATGTCTGCTGGCAGCAGCGGCTCTGCTTATGGTATTGAAGTTATATCTTATCGTCAATTATTATTATAATACCCTTTTCTTATTTTTCCTTTTATCAGAGAAGTTATTTCCTTAACTTTTTCCCTATTTTGAACCTTTATGCATGAGAAATTGTTTTATGATCAATCACATCATTTTCAGCTAGAATACCATCAGCAAAGCATCTTTTTAGCATATTGTTGTCCTTTTTCGTTTTGTATAAACTATCATCAATCCAAAGCGTCCTATCTCTTATTCATAACTATCTTTACACACTTTGCTCTCAATATAACCATAATTTTCACCGTCCTATCATTGATAAGTGTACTCTGCTTCACTGATATATTGTTCATTCCATTGCCTTGCCGTCAGCACCACCCCTTTCATATGCTTTATGGTTATGGAACCCATTTTCCAATTGGAGGGGGGAATGTATGCATTATGGGATTGCATGTGATCTGATTACTACACTCTGCCATAACTTGTTGATTTGATAAGTTTTTCTAATTGAAATTTTGCATGCATTTTATCTGTTGCTATTCAAAGCTAACACTATGGCTTCAAGAACATTGTATGCACAAGTATGATTTGTTTACAGGAGAACAACAAGTATGAGCAGAATTCTATTCGTAGCATGACCACACTATTGCACTTCACAGTAGAGGCTCGCGAACATGAACAATTCTTCAGACATGATGCGCTTCCCTGGATTCCACCTTTTGCATCACTTTCAGCACCAACTCTGCCTACATCAGCTTCAACAACTGCCAGTCCATATATGTCATTCCACATTTTTGGAGGTAAAACTTGAGGTAAAATTGCATAGTTTTCTAATTTATTATAAATTTAGGAGAATCTAATGAAAATCCATTTTGAGCATTATTTGTCATCCTTCATTCCACATCTTTACCACTTCCCCTTTTTCAGCAGCATGTCATTTTCAAGTGTGGGGGAGTGTTCCTTTCATTCATTTCTTTCTTATGACCACGCCATTCATATTCTTTATCATCCATTGCTATTCTTATTCACTCTCAACACCTCCCTTATTCCATGTTGTTTTACACCAAGCATAGAATTCAACAGCTGGTAGCAACCACCTCTATTTGTTTTCTAGCATCGCATGAGGACATGCTAATTTTTCAGAGAGAGGGAGGAATTGCTATGCATGATGGATGTTTTCTACTTTCTTCCTTATTTAAGGCATACAATTTCATTTTTACACAGTGCAGAAATTGATTTCCACATATTTTTAAAACTATGAACTCAATTCTTGTAATTTTTGGAAAACACATTAATACAAAACCACACAATTTCAAGAAATATTAGTTCATAAAATTTCGGAAATCATGCACTCTCACCTACAGCCATTTTGTTTATATCTCATGATCCATGCATCAAAACGATCTGATTTTTGGATCATAGAAGCCTTCATATATTACAAATCTACTTGCAACATTTCAACAAAATCTGGTTTGTAGTTTTTGGGAAAATGGTTAATGAAGTTTGTTGTTATCTATGTCATATTTTGCTGCAACTTCATACATATAGTTGAATGTCAATGTAAAAATTGTTATGCCTTCATCGAGATTGCTAAAATTGAATATTCATTAATTAAGGAAGCATTCATTTGTTCTCAAATTTTTATTGCTTGGTTAACACATGGGTTTTTGTCTTTGGGTTGCATGAAGACATGCAATATATTCAGTTTTCGTTGCATGAGGACATGCAACATATTGAGTGTGGGGGTATGTTGGGCCATGAATACGACCACTTTGTAACACTTATTTCATCCATTTTTACTCTTCTCTATTTTATCATCTATTATAATTTATCATTTAAATCCATTTTATAAATGATTTATGCTTTCATGGATGAATATTATTTATTCTCCTTTATTTCTAATAAATTGATTATTATGCATTATTCTACCAATGATAGTTTTAATAAGTTGGTTATAACATTATTTACCATTTAGCCTCCAAGGTAACTTCCAGATTGAAGATTTGATTTTTAAATCTGCCAACTCAGAAATTCGCTGGTTTAAGGAGTGACAGTTTTGCGGTTGAAATTCTGAGCAAATGAAGACGAATTTGGAAAATCCGGAACATGGGTTTTGTCCAGAATGGGCCCAATTAACTTTGATATCGAACGGTTTGCCCAAATTCGGCTTCTACAGAGAGAAACATAGGGTTCTTTGAGCACGATTTTCTCAGATTTGCAGTTGCGACCGACCTCCAAATCTTAGCTGCAAACCCAAATTCGTCTTGCTTTTGTTGAGAGATGAAAGGAAATATATTTTCTTGTTGATCATCTGGTTAGAATCAACCCAAATTTGTAAAAGAAATCATGTTGTAATTATCTATGTTATAACTGCTCTCTGATCTTTCTCTATTTAAATGAAAACAAAGATCAGAGAGGGGGACTTCAGGATGACCTCAGGGAGACTTCAGGATGACTTTGGGGATTCGAATGATGGCGAATTGATGATTTGAATTAGAGATTCAGAAGCAAGGATTCATGATAGGATAGGAGGAAGGAAGGATTGTTTTATGCTGTAAGTCTCAAAGCTTCAACTATTGTAATGATTTCACTATTTAATGATTAATACATAATTTGGGCGTTGTTGTTCACTCTTTTCCTTCTGAAGTAACCCAGCAGCGTCCGCTGGCGGCTAAGGGCCCATCCTCTGGTGGAGTACGCTGCTGCTGTATGATATCTTTATGCTTCATGTGTGGATTGATTTCTTTTACTCTGTTGGGTAATCTGATGCACGAATGCTATGTTATCATTAATTCATTAATGTTTCTTTCCGAAATCCTTGTGGCGATTCTTCATTATATTATTAAATATTTTACAGAATTGATTGCATGGTATCAGTCTGAATCGGGTATTTCTGTTACAGAGCTTTTGTATTGAACATTACCATCATGAGATTTATTTGAAGTTATGATTATTGGAATCCGGAAGTAATGTTGTATTTGGAAACATAGTTATCATCTCAGATTACTATCTTAGTGTGTTGAATGTATATATGATTGACGTTCCTGTTTTATAATGAACTGTTGTTCCATAATTCATTTGTAAATATCTTCTCGTAAAGTAAAGATCATTGGAATTGCTTTTGCCGATTGTTATTTGATTGCGGAATGAGAGTTCAGTTCTAACTCGCGAGATTTAGTTCTTTTAATTGTTGTTTCATTTACTGCTGTTCTATTTCCTTTTGCTATTTCATTTTACTTGCTGCCATTCCATTTACTTGCAATTGCTGCTTTGGTGTGAGAGAAGGTCTAAGGCTGTAGTGAGCCTCAGCAGTCGCTGCCTAGCTCCCAGACCTATGGTCCATGCTCTAATTTCCTTTCCATCAGTTTCTAGAGGGATGGGTTATCATTTCCGCACCCTTGACTGATAAGCTGTCTTGTGTGATTTTATCCTTTTGAAGTAATTTAGTCATAGTTTAGCACCCGTCTACTCTTGTGTTCTCTGAACGCTGTACTACTAAACATTACTCTTGAGTAAATAGCCGCCTCAGACTGAGTACACTCTTGAAATAAAAAGTCGTCCCTGGGTTGATAATTAATGTGAAGGTAATTAGGAGTTCAAAAGACACCTTTTTATCGCTCCACATATTCCAAGAACCAACCCCAGATAAATAAGAAATGAATCCTACCATATATTTTAATGCATTGGCAGGAATTACCACTCCTCAACTTCTCAAGACAGAAGGACATATCCAGAAGAAAAAGGATAACCCCACTTTCACACATAATTGAATTAAACAACAGGCAGATCAACATCGCAGTGAAAGAAGTTTTGACATAAGCAACTAGGTATTTTTACGACTACAACCATAGAAACAAATGTCCCTCAAGCAAGCTAAGAAGGATAATAAATTATTACCAAGTAATATGGTCCTTATAAAGTGCTGCAAAATATTGGTACTATGGAATACAAATTGGAGCTTCCTGCATCTTCCTGAGTGTACACAGTTTTCCATGTTTCATGCTTAAAGAAGGTTATAGGTGAGAATATCCCAGTTCAAACAATATTTCCAGAACTTGACAAGGAAGGAAAAGTCATATTGGAACCGGAAGCAGTCACGAAAACAAGAAATCAACAGCTATGAAATCGATCAATTTTAGAGTATCTCATCAAGTGCAAGAACCTACACGCTGAATATTCCACATGGGAGGATGATAATTTTATACGGAAGCATCCAAAACTACTCAAGCATTGAGGACAACACTTTTTGAAGGAGAGGGGCACGTTAGGTCCCTATACTACTAGTGTAACCCCTTATTGTTATTAGTGCAACCCCCTTATTGTATTATTGTGCCCATATAGTCCCCATGTTGTTATTATTATGCCCCATAGAAGCCCACTATTGTTATTGTTGTGCCCCTACAATATTATTGTTATGTAGGCTCTGATTGTATTGGGACCCCTTGGACTCCTATATATAGAAAGGAGGTATTGTCATTTGTATCATCCAAGAATTGTTCATTTGTGTAATGTAAAGGAGGTTGCATCCTCAAAGAGGTTGATTTTGAAGTCGTTGATCTAAATTTTCTATCTTTTTGTGAGCTGGTTTCATAAAAATATCAAAATGTAACCTTCACTAATATGCACTTCAACAAAGCAGTTTACAATGTATAATCCAATATACGTTACAAGGAGATAATGCCAATAATACCTATCAAAATCCTCGTGGAAATATATGCCACTTAAATTTTTATTTTAAGTTAGCTTCCAAGTAAAATGATATCAAAAAGACAATCAGGAAACACAAAACAACAAATACCTCTAAGAAATGTTAGTGCCTAAATGAGGGATAATACATTATGTTGGATACCTATACCAATAGGTTTCATATTTCATGATTGGCAAGAGAAAATCCAAATATGCTCTGCTTTGAGTTCACAAAGATCCCATATTTCCTAAAAAACAAGAAGGTGTGTAAAGTGTTTCAAATGTTGATGACCTTATTTCAAATTTTGATGGATGATACAACAGTCTAATCTGGATCACGCCGTGTGTTCAATTTTGTGTTGTAGACTAGAGAAAAAAGTCTGTCCAAACTGTTTAATCTTGGCAGACAACTAGTTTAGGTAGAGAAGAAAAGGATCCCAACAGCTTAATCTGGGACCTTGAAAGAGATAAGGGTAGAAGTAGATAGAAAAAGCAAAAGAAAAAGCCAAGGAAAAGAAAAGGCAAGTAAGGGTCTGCAAGTCCAAATGCACCCTCCAAGAAGAAATAAAATGCTAGGCAAGTAGCTGGGTAGGTAGCAGGGGTTGCAGAAAGGTATCCCTATCATTGCAAGGTTGATGATGGTGGGCAGCAAGGCAAAAGATTACAGCTGGAAGCATGACTAATTTCCCTCACTCCCCTCCAATTTCATTTCTAACATTCCCTCACTAGCCTGAGATTCATGGAAAAGACTAAGTTTTCATAGTGGTTCTTGATCTTTAAAAGCCACATTTCTTATCTAAAGTTCTTTTCATTTTGATCTACTCTTGAAACCAAGCTTGTTTCATATAAACTCAATGATTTCCACATCCACTTACCTCCTCCTCCACAACTAACACTAACCCTATTGTACAAATCCCTTATATCGCCTTTCTCCCTAATATTACTAACACCAAGGTGTATAAATCCCAGCATTATCTACATATTCTCCTTTTGGCATTATAGCCAAGTAAATGGTCCAAGGAGACTTCAGTCCACCTGGGACTGTGGTCAACCTTGTCTTGGATGTGCTCTGACCCCTGGTTATGAGCAGAAATCCTGTCCCTCAAGCCCTTACCGTCTCTCTGCTGAAAGCGCACAGCAAACCCCCTTTTCCTATGAAAACCCCTGAAAAGGCCCAAAAAACCCAAAACTGCGAAAAAACCCACTTGCCTATAGTCCTCCGCCCAAAAATTAAACTGAATATTTTATTGCGCTGGCGGGACCCCTCCCCAACATGCTCGACCAGTCGGAAGGCCCGCCAGCCGTCAGATCTCCAGCGCCCAGATCTAAGGGTGGGCGGTCAATTTCAGATCTCGATGTGCCGACATTTAGCGTCCGGGGAAAGCGGTTTTACCTATCCCGTACAATGGACGCGTGGCGGGCGGTAAGGTTGTTCGGAGCCCTCCTCCCACTTACCGCCTTTGCCCAAAGGTGGTGCGGGGAACCCACTTACCGCCACCCCGTATACCGCTACCCCACACGTCATGCCTACACGTCATGTCCACGCCGCTCTGACGTCACCCCGCCGGTGCCCGCCCCATCGTCCCTTGGTCCTCCACGCGGGCCCGCCTTTGCGCCCGCCCGCCACCGTGTCCTGCCGACCTGGCTAACACCTCAGCATCCACGTCACCCCTCACCTGGGCCCCGCCATGACGTCATGCTGACGTCATCGGCGGAAAAGCGCCAAATTCATACTTTTGCCAAATTTACCGTTTTAAACGGCTAAACGCATATTTTTCGCTTATTTTGCATGCGAAGCTGAACTAGCCGTTGTCAAGCCTGCTGCCGCGAAATCTTGCATTCAGCCATCAAATTCGACAAGTAAACCGTTCAAAGTTCGAGGCTTGACTGCATTAAGCCTTTGCAACCCAGCCCGCAAGCTTCCAGGTCGATTTGCCAGGTATTTTGCCGTCTTCTCCCATTCTGCCCGTGAATTCCAATTTTCTGCAAAATCACCATTAAAGTCTGCTAAAAACTCTAAATTTAGCTCTACCTAAGCACCCAAATCAGACATAAGCAACCTGTGCCATCCATTAGCCCCAATTTAGCTCTGTACAAACCAGCTCGCGGGTTAAAACTGCAGAAATCGCCCTGAAGTACCCGGCATTGTTCCTTTTTGCCAAGTACTGGTTACCTACACTCTTCCTGTACAAATACTAATACCTCAGTAAGCATTCCCTTAGACAATCCACATTCCTGAAAATCATCAGTACTTTGCTAGCTTCAGAACAACTTCACACCAGAAGAAGACATCACACCAATTGCACCTACCTGCTGCTCAAAGTCTTCAAGAGATTCATCAAAGCTCTGCATCCTACTGCACACTTTCAGACTGTATCATGGCAGCATCTGCATCCTCCTCCCTCAGTGTCACTCCACTGAGTCAAACCAATAAGGAACTGGAAGCTATGCCATTAGTTGACAAAGACTGTCTCATAAATGATTTTGAGGGAAACAGAAACTTTTTGAAGACCTTCACCACATTAAGGGAAGACTATAAGGCAGGACTTGGTACAGATGGGATATGGGAGTCAAACCTGCCCTATTACTGCCTCCCAGCTGTGAATGTTTTCCCTGAAATCATTCACTTATGTGCTCAAAATTATGATCAGGAGCACAGAGCTGTCAACACTCAACTAGGGAGGATTTTGTTCTATATAAACGCTGACACCATCAACAAAATGCTGCACTTTGAACAGACAGAGTTATTAGTCCCTTTCTCCATGAGATCTTTAATGGAAGCAGGTGAGAAGATGACCAGTGAAGAGCTGCAGAAGGTCACCAGGAACTACATGTGGCCTGAGAACCAGCCTACAGGGCCACCTCCTTATCCACATGAGCACTTCAATGACTCAGGCAGGCTGCTCCTGGACATGATAGCCTATGTGCTAGGCTACCAGAACAGCAAGCATGTGGATCTAGCCATGCTCGTAATGCTATCTGCCTACAGCCCACGACAACCCCCTGCCCGAAAGTACAACTTTGCCAAGTTCATAGCCAATAGGATCCATGATCAATTGTGCAAATTGGACAGACAAGGAGTCTTTAGATATTCAGCATACATCTACCACCTGTTCATGTATCATCACTCTGAAGCTTTCCCATGCTACATCAGAAGGCTGGACAACAAAGGGGAGAAAAGATCAGTCATATTCTGGACCTCAGTCTATCATGAAATCACAAATTCACCCTACAGCTATTGTGAATTTGTGGATCAGTTTGTATACCCAGTCTCCAGCATACTTATGAAATCCCCTCCACCTAGAATATCAAATGAGATCAAGAAAGCTTTACAGCTTTCTAAGAAGTACAAAATAGGTGATTGGTACCTATATGAACACCACACTGTGTTCAGAGTGTATGGGTGTGAGCTCTGTCCATACAGACTACCCAAGTATGTTCCCATGAGATTATTTGCCTTGGAATATTACAGGCAATTAATCCAGTCAGACCTCACTCACTTCCACAGCTCAAAGAAAAAAGCACACCTTAACTACAAAAATGAGCTGGGCCCTTTTATCATGAATAAGAAGGAAGGATGGGAGGCTGCAGATTTGATCCTAAAAGACAAATATAAGTTGTCTTACAGTTTCCGGTGGGTCCCATATGACCCTCAAGGTTTCATCACTGCCAGGAGAACAAAGTACAGACTCCTAGCCATCAAACACTGCCACTATCCACATCTAGAACAGTATGCAAACTTACAAGAGTGGCAGTTGGATACCCTTGTTGAGAGCTTGTCTGAAGAGGAAAAAATAGCTAGAAATATGAAAGAACTTGAAAAAACTATTGACCTGGACTATGTGATCCAGGTACCTTTCAGGCTGCCTCAAACATCAGGAGGAGGAACCTCAGTTACCAGGACAGCGCCGCCAACAACAGCACCAGGCTTGGATAAGGGAAAGGGAAAAATGGACGCCGAAGATGAAGCAAAAAAGCAGCAGTCAGAGCAGGGAAAGCAACAACCAGAGCAAGAAACAGGGCAGCAAGAAGAACAAACCGGTCTGCCACAAACTGGGCTGCCAGAAACCACCTTATTGCAGACACCACCCCCTCAAGTGGAGCCCCTAACCACTTCAATTTTACAGACCCCTGCACATGAAGAAAGGGGGACCAAAAGACAAAGAGAAGAGTCCACTCCCCTCAGTGGATCCTCCCAACAACCAGAAGCTAAAAGGCAGAGGGCAGACTCCCCAGAAGTAGAAGACATTACTGAAGATGTCTTCAATGATACAGCCAAGGATAGGGAGGGCAGCCAACACACAGGGACTAGCTCCTTTCAGCAGGAGCAGAATTTACAACTTGGCTTGGAGGTATCATCTTCTTCTCTACAAAGCCAGAAGCTCAAAGGTGCTAAGGCCACCTTCAAAGAAATCAAGGCAGCAAATGAACTATTGAGGGCTGAGGTTTACAAACAATTTATAGATGCCACTCCAGCCCAACAAGAAAGATTGATGTCGGTCTACGACTTCAAAGAGGAGAAGATGATATTCAGCCATTTCAAACCTAAGGGGCCCAACCCAATGTCCACTGCTGATTTCATCAAAACAAGGGTGGAGGTCTTGGCCAAAGACATACATCCTATGGACCAAATTGAGCTCCATAAGCAGACTGGAGAAATGGTCTATGCCACCTTGGTAGATAAGGCCACATTAGCTCATGAGCTGAAAGAATCCTTGAAGCACACAAATACTCAACTGGATTTTGAGAGATTGTCTTCCAGGGCCAAGGATAACAGGATAAAATCTCTTGAAGAGATTATTGTTGATCTAGGGCATAACCCTAGTGACCCAACCGGGGTAAAAGCCCTCCTGAAGAAAAAAGAGGATGATCTCAATGCCATGAAGAGGAGATTGAAGCTGTCACCTACAGAACATCCTCAGACAGCTGAACTGCAAAAAGAAAAACAAGTTGATCAACAACTTGATCTACTATTGCAGCAGGATCAAAGGATCCAAGAGCTAGAGAAGGAGCTGGAGAAGTCATTACAGGACAAACAGGGAGAATCCACACTACCAACTCCCCCAACAGATTCTACAGCAGCAACAGGCTCTGGGGCAGCAGTGGCCCCTACAACAGCAAATACAGTTGACCAGCCCAGCATAGAAGAACTAACTAAGGCTGTTAAGCAAATGGAGCTACAAGCAGATGAGATAAGGAAGGCAAAAGAAAAACTGGCAGAGATAGATGCCAAGTATGACCAGTCTAAAATGACAGTGGCAGAACAGGGCAGACAGATCAAGACCCAAAAGGACAGAATCAAAGCCCTGGAGAAAGAGCTTGATCTCAAAAACACCATGGCTGAGATCAAGAGGATCTTATGGAATAAAATCACCCAAAGCATGATTAAACAGTGGAAATCACTCAAAACAATCCATGAACATATGGATTTAATTGTGCAAGCTCAGATAGATATCCAGAGGGCTAAGACAGCACTAGGAAATAGACCTGAACAAGCTAGCCAACTGATAGACTTTCTGAACAGGCAAGACAAAGATGAGCTGGCAGCAGTTGGAATCACCAACAGAACGGAGGCCATCCTTATGACCAAAAAGGTGCTAACACTCAGAGGATATGTGCAGACAGCAGAAAGGAGGAGCTATGAGATACAGACTGAAGTTGAAGACTTCAAGCTCAGAATGGGGATGCTACAGGCAAGAGGAATGCCTAGCCTATTGAGCGGTACAGGGAAATTGATCAACAGAGATCAATTTACAAATAGGATGGCCGCGTACATAGAAAATCAAATCACTGCATCCAGCAGTGCTTCTGAAGAAACTGTTCCTCCTACAGGACAGAGTTTGTACACTCAGCTTGAAGGGTCATTTTTTATTGAAAATGAAGTTAATCATCTATTTGAAACTCCTCCCAGTTTTTTCAAATACACAGAGCTTGATGAGACATTGATTAAAATGCGAAGGCATCAAATGCCCAAGGAGGACTGGTGGCAAGCCATGCTCCAGATTCTGCCACAGTAGTTTCAAAACTCCGGGTCAAAAGCCAGCTCAGGTCACCGCAAGACAAGTATAAAGTGGTCGGTGACTGGAAAATATCTAAAAAGTGATTCATCACTAACAGTGACAGCTAGCCACATTTTGAAACACACGCCTTCAGCCGACTACAACTGCTACAAATTCAACAGCATCTGACAGATTTTGACAGCTAAAGGACTAGGAGCTATTACTGCATTTACTTCTTCATTTACTTCTTTGGCTACTGCTCACTAGCAGTTGGCAGCATATTTATGAGGCATTTACTCTTCTTTCAGATATTTTTCCAAATGTAAATCTGTATATATACCCCCCTTAGTAACGCATAAGGGGTTGCTGGAATTTTCTCTTGGATAACTTCCGTCTGCTGTAATATTTTCAGAGAATTAATACAAAGGAGGAATGGAACTTCCAGAAGTTTGGTGTATTTGATGTCTGGTGGTGAAGGATGCATGTTACAGGATTCCATGGGTGTTGCATAAAACTATAAGTATTTTCAAATCTTCTGTTATGTGTTTTTTTTTGAGTCTTTTGTTCTCTTTGGTTGTTTAAATGTCTTACACTTGATAGTAAGGTGAAAGAATAGTTTCAGGATTTAATCAAGCATTACCCTGAACTCAAACCTGAACTGTCATCTATGTTTTCTTCAGAAACAGTAATAGAAATTGCAATTCTTAACTGCTGCACTTCAATCTGTCTCTTTGCTGTAACAGACTATTCCCAGGGATTCAAATTATTGCCCCTGTGACCTCTGTTTTCTGCTCCAAATTCTGTCACGTGGAAATATGTAAACAATAAGTGGAAATTCTTAAATGCTTTCACTTCGTGCTGCCTGTTTCCTGTCACTTAGCCAAAATATGTTTTAACAAAGCACTCAAAAGGCCCTGTAAGTTCCATCTTTCATCTCACAGATTCAAACACATTAAGCCACAGACTCCATTGCCCAATGATATTCAACATATCTAAAAACTACATCACTGAAGTCTAAGGGAATTTCATCAACCGAAACACAAAAATAACCTGTACTCAATACCTAGCCTAAAACACCATCACTGTAGATATAAATCATAAAGAGAGAGCCCTCTCTGATCACTGTTTGGCTAGAAACAGTGATTAAAAGATTGGTTAGTGGTTACCCCGGCCGTATTCCCTTGGGAGTCATAGGGAACAACCTGGGTGTTAACATAATTGGCGACTCCACTGGGGAACCTAAGACTATTCAATTACTATCTATCTTCCAAAGCTTTCATCAAGCCTGAAACTAGCCAAGACATCTTAGGACTGTTTCTCTAATACAGGGGCAGTCTTAGGGAAGAGCTAACTAGGGAAACTTATCCTAGCCTTGAAACATATATAGTCATTCCAGAGTTCTTATTTTGCCCTTGTAAATACAAAACTTCTGTATAAAGTTCTGAAAGAACACTTAGAAGCTGGCTCCTAAAAGAAACCCAAGGCATACTAGGGCACACCCTGACCCTGATCAACCCATCATTGTTGATAACCCAAATATCATCCCAAAGAACATAAGGAAACAGCACAAGCAGGATAAACCTGCTGATTCAGATATAAGGTCAGACCAACCCATCCTCATTCCCACTCCTTGCAAAGTCCTTTTTCGTTCCACACCCAATTCCCCTAGTTCATCTTCAACCCCTCAAAGTCCTACCTTTCCATCTTCACCATCTGCACATACTCGCTCAACCAGTTCTCCACTTGTTACCCATCCTATTAACCCCAGTACACCCGTAATCCCAGTTGTCCCATTTGTTCCTATCAACCCTATTAACCCTATAAACATGGCTAACAGATATGCACCATTGCAGATTCCAGCCAATGCTCCAGCCCTACCCCAAGATTATCAAACCAGACTCTCATTTTTTGATTCCCATGGCCCTTTGACGGCCATCCAGCATGCTAAAAAGATGCAAGACCACTTTGAGACCTATGAAATTGATGATGATAGTGTCAGGATGAGAATCTTTGTTCAAAGCTTAACTGGGGATGTCAGAACTTGGTTTAGGTCCTTAAATGCAAATTCAATTGCAACCCCTGAAGTTTTATACCAGGAATTTACTAACAGATGGGAGAAAAAGAGAGATCCCCACCACATACTTGGTGAATATAACACTATTAAAAGAGGTCCCCAAGAAACGGTGTTGGAGTATTGTGCCAGGTTTAACAACATATACAATGCTATCCCTCAGAACTTAAGACCCCCTCCTGATTTGGCTCTTTATAATTTCCCTGATGGTTTTGATTCTGATATGGCCTATCAGTTGAGAGAAAGAGACCCTCCAACCCTTGCAGAAGCTCAAAGGGTTGCAGTCACTGTAGAGGCCAACCTAATTGCCAAAAGAAACAGGGCAAAGCTGGAAAAGAAAACTGGCTTCAAAGAAGAACCCTCGGGTTTTGACCAAAAACTAGATGCAATTCTAAATAGCATGAAGAGGTTGGGGGAGAGAGTGGAATCAGTAGAAAGAAAATCATCATGGGAGGCACCACAAAACAATCCTCCTAGAAACCCAAATTTCAGGAGAGTCCAGAACCCCAATATAGGAAAGACTAATGCTGACCAAGATATCAGACCCCCTTTTCAAGAAAACTATGCAGAAACTTCTTCTGCAAATCAGCTAAATGAAGACCCCGAAATCAATTTAATAGGTCTGGATGGCAAAAATCATGTATTCTTAACCCAAGAAGACCATGAGGAGGATGAGAGCAATACATTTCAAACTAAGTCAGGGGAATCCTTTGATTTTAAACAAGGATATGACACTGCTGTCTATGAAGTCCACAAACAATACAAACTAAGGAGTAGGACTGTAAATGTAAATCAACCCGAAAAGATAAAAGAAAAACAGCAAACCAAAGAAAGCTCAGTCACTGAACCTGATCATGTGCCAAACTTGCCTACAAAGGAAGTAGTGGTTGAAGAGGTTACTGAACCACTGTCACCATCAAAACAACCCATGGCAACCTTATCCTCTGAGCCTAACCCAAATATTGCCCCTCAAGATATCAATATTAGGGGCAGGTTCCAAAATCAAGATGAAATCCCACCAGAAGATGTAATAAACAAAGAGAGAACTGCTACCCGTGATCCCAAATTGCAAATTGACAAACCCTTTGACCTAGGAGTAGAGATTGGCAAGTTAAAGGTAGCAATTCCCCTCTCAGAGCTAGCAAAGCATGACATGTACAAACAACAGATTAAAAAATCCCTTCAGCTCACCAATAGCAAAGATGATGTAAATGTATTAGATGACACTCCAGAGTTACTATTTGGTCCAGAGGTAGATGGAAAAACAGTAGTCACAGGGGTTTTACCGTTTTATGTCAGCTTACATGTACATGACAAAATTCTGCACAATGCAATGTTTGACTCAGGAGCCTCTCATAATCTGATGCCAAAAGCAGTCATGGAAAGATTAAACTTAGATATCACAAGACCATACAAAGACTTGTTTTCTTTTGATTCTAGTCAAGTCAAGTGCCTGGGTCTAATTAAGGATTTGTGTGTGTCCCTGGTCCAATTCCCCAACAAGACCATTTTGATGGATGTTGTTGTTGCTGATATCCCACCCAAGTATGGGATGCTATTATCAAGATCATGGGGAGCAAAGCTTCAAGGCTCCCTGCAGTTAGACATGTCATATGCAACCATCTCTGTCTTTGGACAACCAAAAAGACTTTATAGGGAAACACTCATGAAGTATATGGTTAGCAGTGAAGAAAAACCCCAAAATTTCCCAATATATGCTGTTCATTCGGACATAGACTCTTACATCCTCTTTAATGACAGCATTGGCTTCTCCGACAGTCACATTAGCACAGAGACATTTAAACCAGAACAAAACATCATTCTAACAAGTAGCACCTGTCAAACATCAATCAGTACAACAAAACACTTTAGCTCTCCCCTAGGGGTCAAAGATGGTCAGGCAAATGATGAAGCTATCCTAGAAAACAAATGGGAGAAGAAACCCCAACTCATGCTCACACTACCACCCCATGAACAGAACCTCAAACCTCCTGACCAGCAAGGCATCTTGTGGGTCTTAGAATTTGATGGCTCGGTTAACAAGTTAGGAGCAGGAGCGGGAGTATGGATACATAACAAAGAGAAAGGCTGTGCAACAGGCAAGGCCTACAGATTGAATTTCAGATGCACCAACAACATGGCAGAATATGAAGCTCTATTACTAGGCCTCAAGATTGCAAAATCATTACAAGCACCTAGCCTCTCTATCAGGGGAGACTCTGATCTGGTCATTCAACAAGTAAAAGGCAATTTTGTCACTAATGACAAGAGGCTGAGATCCTACAGGGCTGCTGTAATCGAAATATTAGAGACCTTTCATGAGTTTGCTATCACAAAAATTCCAAGGGGCCATAACCTCCATGCACATAGCTTGGCAACATTTGCCAGCACTTTCAAATTCCCACTGGAACCTAATAATTGTTTCACAGCTGAGGTCAGGTACAGACCTTCTATTCCAAACAATGTCAGAGAATGGCAAGTATTTGAGGATGACATGCAAATAAACAATTTTTTAACCCTGCAACAGGAGTTCACAGGATTAAATATTGATCTTGAGACAGCAAGTCAATCACAAATGCTTGAGACAGCAAGTCAATCACAAATGCTTGAGACAGCAAGTCAATCACAAATATTTAATGAAGCATGTCAATCACAAATACAGTTTCAACAATCTGCTCACCCAATGTCACCTAGGACAGCAAAACAACTACTCAGCCCAACCATTTTCAACAATGAAAACATTCAACAAATTAAACAAATGGACTGTGAAGAGATGAGTAACATTGAAACTGAAATCATACAACTCAAAGACAACTTCCTCCCAGTGGGCCTTACCCCATTAGAGGATATTTTTGACTCAAATGACATCCCTAGGAAGCCAAAGATGCAGCCATTAGATGCAAGAATTGAAGAATGCAATATTGGCACTATGGAAAAGCCTAAGATAATAAAGCTATCTGCCTCTTTGCCCCCTGATCAAAAGCCCAAGTACATTGATCTCTTTAAAGAGTTTCAAGATGTCTTTGCCTGGGGATATGAAGATCTCAAGTCCTATGACACATCTGTCATCCAGCATACCATCCCTCTCAAGCCTAATCAAAAACCATTCAAACAGAAATTGAGAAGGATCAATCCTGTGCTCCTTCCTTCCATTGAAAAAGAGTTGCATAAAATGTTCAAGGCTGGTATTATAGCACCAATCAGATTCTCTGAATGGATTTCAAATTTAGTCCCTACCAGAAAGAAAACTGGTGAAATCAGACTTTGTGTAGACTTAAGGAATCTGAATCTAGTGTCACTCAAAGACAACTATCCCTTACCCAAAATGGACCACATCCTTCAAAGAGTAGTAGGAGCCTCAAGAATATCATTGTTGGATGGCTTCTCAGGTTTCAATCAAATTTTAGTGCACCCTGATGATCAAGACAAAACTGCATTTACTACCCCATGGGGAACTTTCAAATATGTGAAAATGCCCTTTGGATTGAAAAATGCAGGGGCAACATTTCAAAGAGCAATGGACATTGCTTTTGCAAAGGAAATTCATGATTTCTTGGTCATCTACTTAGATGATCTTACACCCTTTTCAAAATCTGACCAAGAACACTTGAAACATTTGAGACAAATTTTCATAACATGCAGGAAATATGGTATTTCCTTAAACCCCAAGAAGTCTTTATTCGGTTTAGAAGAAGGAAAACTTTTAGGCCACATCATTTCGAAAGATGGCATAAGAATTGATCCAGATAGGATACAAGCGATCCTACAAATGCCTCACCCTAGGAATGTCAAAGAGTTGCAAGGATTCTTAGGAAAACTCAATTTTTTAAGAAGGTTCATCCCAAATTTAGCAGAATTGATCAGACTACTAAACAATATGCTAAAGAAAGATTCAAAGGTTAAGTGGACTGTGGAAGCAAAGCAAGCCTTTGAAAGCATAAAACTGGCTTTAACCCAAACCCCGGTATTAACTAATCCTCAGTTTGACAGAGACTTTATTATTTTTTCTTTTGCCTCCCAGCATACTATTGCTGCTGTTTTATTGCAGAAAGATGATCAAGGGAATGAAAAGCCCATTGCCTTCTTCAGCAGAGCTCTTAGAGATGCTCCTTTGAAGTACCAAATAATGGAAAAACAAGCCTATGCATTAATCAAAGCTATCAAAGATTTTAGGATCTATATCCTTTACTCTCATGTTGTGGCTTATGTACCAAGTCCTATTGTCAAAGACATTCTCACCCAAGAAAACTTAGAGGGTAGAAGAGGAAAATGGATTGCAAACATACTTGAATTTGACATTGAAATAAAACCTACAAAGCTGATTAAAGGGCAAGGTTTGGCCAAGTTAATGACAGAAGCAAATTTCCAAGCCTTAGATATCAACCAACTGGACAGTGAAACAGAGATGGCGACTCCAAAGATCAATGTAGCCTTTGAACAATCTCCTTGGTACTCTGATGTCTGTTATGTGTTACAAAACCTGTGTGCTCCCCCAGGACTGTCCAGAACTAAGTCTAGGTTTCTGAAAATGAAAACATCTAAGTTTTGTGTGATGGATGAGAATCTACTCTGGAAAAACCATGAAGGTATTTTGCTGCACTGTCTTATTGAGAGTGAAACTGACAACATCATGCAAGAATTCCATGCTGGAGACTGTGGTGGACATCTATACTGGAAGTCCACTGTAGACAAAATATTAAGGGCTGGTTATTACTGGCCCACTATGTTCTCTGATGTGAAGAAATTCACAACATCATGCCACAAGTGCCAACTGTTTGAAGGCAGAAGACAGTTGCTGCCACTTCCTTTGAGGCCCATTTCAACAGAAAGACCTTTTCAACAATGGGGTTTGGATTTCATTGGGGAGATTCATCCCTCATCTTCAGGACAACACAGATGGATTTTGACTGCAACAGACTACTTCACCAAGTGGATTGAAGCTGCCCCATGCAGACAAGCAAATGATTCAGTGATCATTCAATTTTTGGAGAATAATATACTGGCTAGATTTGGCTGCCCAGATAAGATAATAACAGACAATGCTGCTGCCTTCAAATCCAAGAAAATGGTGAACTTCTGCCATAAATTTCACATCACTTTGGGCCATTCTACAGCTTACTATCCTCAGGGAAATGGTCTTGCTGAATCATCAAACAAAAGCTTGATAAACATCATAAAGAAAGTATTGGAAGAGAACAAAAAGAACTGGCACAAGAAACTAGTAAATGCTTTATGGGCAGATAGATTAACCACCAAAAGATCAATTGGTACCAGCCCATATGAGTTGGTCTATGGATTAGAGGCCAGATTTCCTTCATCACTAGGGGTGCCAGTTATGAAACTTCTACAAGAAAGTCAAGCAGAGCCAAATGATATGCAAAGAAGGATCAACCAGATAATCTGTTTACAGCAGACCAGAGAACAAGTTTTCAGCAGAGTGCAAATATTACAAGAAAAACTGAAAAAGGCCTTTGACAGAAGAACCAAAGCAGAAGATTTCAATATGGGAGACAAAGTTCTAAGGTGGGATGCAAGAAGAGAAGAGAAAGGGAAACATGGGAAATTTGATTCTTTGTGGAAAGGACCATTTGCTGTCCAAGCAGTACAAGGTAATAACACTTATTTCCTTAAAAGTTTGACTGTAACTGAACTAGATGAAGGTCCTGTCAATGGCAGGATGTTGAAGCACTATTATGATGGTTCACTATGATAGGGATCCAAAGGTTCATTGTATATATGCAGGCCTACATATGTTTTTTTGTTTGTAAAAAGATGTTTTCAAGTGCTGCACCTAGCAGCAAGAGGCAAATAGAATCAGAGGTCTTCCAAGAAAGAAGCACACAATTTTGACACATCAATGCAGTAAAGTTCAAAGATTGGTATGGGCAGCTAAGGAACAAGGCAATCTGACCTGCTGTTCTTGGTCTTTCAAAAGAAAAACCATCCCCACGTGGAGCCACTGTTGGATACCTATACCAATAGGTTTCATATTTCATGATTGGCAAGAGAAAATCCAAATATGCTCTGCTTTGAGTTCACAAAGATCCCATATTTCCTAAAAAACAAGAAGGTGTGTAAAGTGTTTCAAATGTTGATGACCTTATTTCAAATTTTGATGGATGATCCAACAGTCTAATCTGGATCATGCCGTGTGTTCAATTTTGTGTTGTAGACTAGAGAAAAAAGTCTGTCCAAACTGTTTAATCTTGGCAGACAACTAGTTTAGGTAGAGAAGAAAAGGATCCCAACAGCTTAATCTGGGACCTTGAAAGAGATAAGGGTAGAAGTAGATAGAAAAAGCAAAAGAAAAAGCCAAGGAAAAGAAAAGGCAAGTAAGGGTCTGCAAGTCCAAATGCACCCTCCAAGAAGAAATAAAATGCTAGGCAAGTAGCTGGGTAGGTAGCAGGGGTTGCAGAAAGGTATCCCTATCATTGCAAGGTTGATGATGGTGGGCAGCAAGGCAAAAGATTACAGCTGGAAGCATGACTAATTTCCCTCACTCCCCTCCAATTTCATTTCTAACATTCCCTCACTAGCCTGAGATTCATGGAAAAGACTAAGTTTTCATAGTGGTTCTTGATCTTTAAAAGCCACATTTCTTATCTAAAGTTCTTTTCATTTTGATCTACTCTTGAAACCAAGCTTGTTTCATATAAACTCAATGATTTCCACATCCACTTACCTCCTCCTCCACAACTAACACTAACCCTATTGTACAAATCCCTTATATCGCCTTTCTCCCTAATATTACTAACACCAAGGTGTATAAATCCCAGCATTATCTACATATTCTCCTTTTGGCATTATAGCCAAGTAAATGGTCCAAGGAGACTTCAGTCCACCTGGGACTGTGGTCAACCTTGTCTTGGATGTGCTCTGACCCCTGGTTATGAGCAGAAATCCTGTCCCTCAAGCCCTTACCGTCTCTCTGCTGAAAGCGCACAGCAAACCCCCTTTTCCTATGAAAACCCCTGAAAAGGCCCAAAAAACCCAAAACTGCGAAAAAACCCACTTGCCTATAGTCCTCCGCCCAAAAATTAAACTGAATATTTTATTGCGCTGGCGGGACCCCTCCCCAACATGCTCGACCAGTCGGAAGGCCCGCCAGCCGTCAGATCTCCAGCGCCCAGATCTAAGGGTGGGCGGTCAATTTCAGATCTCGATGTGCCGACATTTAGCGTCCGGGGAAAGCGGTTTTACCTATCCCGTACAATGGACGCGTGGCGGGCGGTAAGGTTGTTCGGAGCCCTCCTCCCACTTACCGCCTTTGCCCAAAGGTGGTGCGGGGAACCCACTTACCGCCACCCCGTATACCGCTACCCCACACGTCATGCCTACACGTCATGTCCACGCCGCTCTGACGTCACCCCGCCGGTGCCCGCCCCATCGTCCCTTGGTCCTCCACGCGGGCCCGCCTTTGCGCCCGCCCGCCACCGTGTCCTGCCGACCTGGCTAACACCTCAGCATCCACGTCACCCCTCACCTGGGCCCCGCCATGACGTCATGCTGACGTCATCGGCGGAAAAGCGCCAAATTCATACTTTTGCCAAATTTACCGTTTTAAACGGCTAAACGCATATTTTTCGCTTATTTTGCATGCGAAGCTGAACTAGCCGTTGTCAAGCCTGCTGCCGCGAAATCTTGCATTCAGCCATCAAATTCGACAAGTAAACCGTTCAAAGTTCGAGGCTTGACTGCATTAAGCCTTTGCAACCCAGCCCGCAAGCTTCCAGGTCGATTTGCCAGGTATTTTGCCGTCTTCTCCCATTCTGCCCGTGAATTCCAATTTTCTGCAAAATCACCATTAAAGTCTGCTAAAAACTCTAAATTTAGCTCTACCTAAGCACCCAAATCAGACATAAGCAACCTGTGCCATCCATTAGCCCCAATTTAGCTCTGTACAAACCAGCTCGCGGGTTAAAACTGCAGAAATCGCCCTGAAGTACCCGGCATTGTTCCTTTTTGCCAAGTACTGGTTACCTACACTCTTCCTGTACAAATACTAATACCTCAGTAAGCATTCCCTTAGACAATCCACATTCCTGAAAATCATCAGTACTTTGCTAGCTTCAGAACAACTTCACACCAGAAGAAGACATCACACCAATTGCACCTACCTGCTGCTCAAAGTCTTCAAGAGATTCATCAAAGCTCTGCATCCTACTGCACACTTTCAGACTGTATCATGGCAGCATCTGCATCCTCCTCCCTCAGTGTCACTCCACTGAGTCAAACCAATAAGGAACTGGAAGCTATGCCATTAGTTGACAAAGACTGTCTCATAAATGATTTTGAGGGAAACAGAAACTTTTTGAAGACCTTCACCACATTAAGGGAAGACTATAAGGCAGGACTTGGTACAGATGGGATATGGGAGTCAAACCTGCCATATTACTGCCTCCCAGCTGTGAATGTTTTCCCTGAAATCATTCACTTATGTGCTCAAAATTATGATCAGGAGCACAGAGCTGTCAACACTCAACTAGGGAGGATTTTGTTCTATATAAACGCTGACACCATCAACAAAATGCTGCACTTTGAACAGACAGAGTTATTAGTCCCTTTCTCCATGAGATCTTTAATGGAAGCAGGTGAGAAGATGACCAGTGAAGAGCTGCAGAAGGTCACCAGGAACTACATGTGGCCTGAGAACCAGCCTACAGGGCCACCTCCTTATCCACATGAGCACTTCAATGACTCAGGCAGGCTGCTCCTGGACATGATAGCCTATGTGCTAGGCTACCAGAACAGCAAGCATGTGGATCTAGCCATGCTCGTAATGCTATCTGCCTACAGCCCACGACAACCCCCTGCCCGAAAGTACAACTTTGCCAAGTTCATAGCCAATAGGATCCATGATCAATTGTGCAAATTGGACAGACAAGGAGTCTTTAGATATTCAGCATACATCTACCACCTGTTCATGTATCATCACTCTGAAGCTTTCCCATGCTACATCAGAAGGCTGGACAACAAAGGGGAGAAAAGATCAGTCATATTCTGGACCTCAGTCTATCATGAAATCACAAATTCACCCTACAGCTATTGTGAATTTGTAGATCAGTTTGTATACCCAGTCTCCAGCATACTTATGAAATCCCCTCCACCTAGAATATCAAATGAGATCAAGAAAGCTTTACAGCTTTCTAAGAAGTACAAAATAGGTGATTGGTACCTATATGAACACCACACTGTGTTCAGAGTGTATGGGTGTGAGCTCTGTCCATACAGACTACCCAAGTATGTTCCCATGAGATTATTTGCCTTGGAATATTACAGGCAATTAATCCAGTCAGACCTCACTCACTTCCACAGCTCAAAGAAAAAAGCACACCTTAACTACAAAAATGAGCTGGGCCCTTTTATCATGAATAAGAAGGAAGGATGGGAGGCTGCAGATTTGATCCTAAAAGACAAATATAAGTTGTCTTACAGTTTCCGGTGGGTCCCATATGACCCTCAAGGTTTCATCACTGCCAGGAGAACAAAGTACAGACTCCTAGCCATCAAACACTGCCACTATCCACATCTAGAACAGTATGCAAACTTACAAGAGTGGCAGTTGGATACCCTTGTTGAGAGCTTGTCTGAAGAGGAAAAAATAGCTAAAAATATGAAAGAACTTGAAAAAACTATTGACCTGGACTATGTGATCCAGGTACCTTTCAGGCTGCCTCAAACATCAGGAGGAGGAACCTCAGTTACCAGGACAGCGCCGCCAACAACAGCACCAGGCTTGGATAAGGGAAAGGGAAAAATGGACGCCGAAGATGAAGCAAAAAAGCAGCAGTCAGAGCAGGGAAAGCAACAACCAGAGCAAGAAACAGGGCAGCAAGAAGAACAAACCGGTCTGCCACAAACTGGGCTGCCAGAAACCACCTTATTGCAGACACCACCCCCTCAAGTGGAGCCCCTAACCACTTCAATTTTACAGACCCCTGCACATGAAGAAAGGGGGACCAAAAGACAAAGAGAAGAGTCCACTCCCCTCAGTGGATCCTCCCAACAACCAGAAGCTAAAAGGCAGAGGGCAGACTCCCCAGAAGTAGAAGACATTACTGAAGATGTCTTCAATGATACAGCCAAGGATAGGGAGGGCAGCCAACACACAGGGACTAGCTCCTTTCAGCAGGAGCAGAATTTACAACTTGGCTTGGAGGTATCATCTTCTTCTCTACAAAGCCAGAAGCTCAAAGGTGCTAAGGCCACCTTCAAAGAAATCAAGGCAGCAAATGAACTATTGAGGGCTGAGGTTTACAAACAATTTATAGATGCCACTCCAGCCCAACAAGAAAGATTGATGTCGGTCTACGACTTCAAAGAGGAGAAGATGATATTCAGCCATTTCAAACCTAAGGGGCCCAACCCAATGTCCACTGCTGATTTCATCAAAACAAGGGTGGAGGTCTTGGCCAAAGACATACATCCTATGGACCAAATTGAGCTCCATAAGCAGACTGGAGAAATGGTCTATGCCACCTTGGTAGATAAGGCCACATTAGCTCATGAGCTGAAAGAATCCTTGAAGCACACAAATACTCAACTGGATTTTGAGAGATTGTCTTCCAGGGCCAAGGATAACAGGATAAAATCTCTTGAAGAGATTATTGTTGATCTAGGGCATAACCCTAGTGACCCAACCGGGGTAAAAGCCCTCCTGAAGAAAAAAGAGGATGATCTCAATGCCATGAAGAGGAGATTGAAGCTGTCACCTACAGAACATCCTCAGACAGCTGAACTGCAAAAAGAAAAACAAGTTGATCAACAACTTGATCTACTATTGCAGCAGGATCAAAGGATCCAAGAGCTAGAGAAGGAGCTGGAGAAGTCATTACAGGACAAACAGGGAGAATCCACACTACCAACTCCCCCAACAGATTCTACAGCAGCAACAGGCTCTGGGGCAGCAGTGGCCCCTACAACAGCAAATACAGTTGACCAGCCCAGCATAGAAGAACTAACTAAGGCTGTTAAGCAAATGGAGCTACAAGCAGATGAGATAAGGAAGGCAAAAGAAAAACTGGCAGAGATAGATGCCAAGTATGACCAGTCTAAAATGACAGTGGCAGAACAGGGCAGACAGATCAAGACCCAAAAGGACAGAATCAAAGCCCTGGAGAAAGAGCTTGATCTCAAAAACACCATGGCTGAGATCAAGAGGATCTTATGGAATAAAATCACCCAAAGCATGATTAAACAGTGGAAATCACTCAAAACAATCCATGAACATATGGATTTAATTGTGCAAGCTCAGATAGATATCCAGAGGGCTAAGACAGCACTAGGAAATAGACCTGAACAAGCTAGCCAACTGATAGACTTTCTGAACAGGCAAGACAAAGATGAGCTGGCAGCAGTTGGAATCACCAACAGAACGGAGGCCATCCTTATGACCAAAAAGGTGCTAACACTCAGAGGATATGTGCAGACAGCAGAAAGGAGGAGCTATGAGATACAGACTGAAGTTGAAGACTTCAAGCTCAGAATGGGGATGCTACAGGCAAGAGGAATGCCTAGCCTATTGAGCGGTACAGGGAAATTGATCAACAGAGATCAATTTACAAATAGGATGGCCGCGTACATAGAAAATCAAATCACTGCATCCAGCAGTGCTTCTGAAGAAACTGTTCCTCCTACAGGACAGAGTTTGTACACTCAGCTTGAAGGGTCATTTTTTATTGAAAATGAAGTTAATCATCTATTTGAAACTCCTCCCAGTTTTTTCAAATACACAGAGCTTGATGAGACATTGATTAAAATGCGAAGGCATCAGATGCCCAAGGAGGACTAGTGGCAAGCCATGCTCCAGATTCTGCCACAGTAGTTTCAAAACTCCGGGTCAAAAGCCAGCTCAGGTCACCGCAAGACAAGTATAAAGTGGTCGGTGACTGGAAAATATCTAAAAAGTGATTCATCACTAACAGTGACAGCTAGCCACATTTTGAAACACACGCCTTCAGCCGACTACAACTGCTACAAATTCAACAGCATCTGACAGACTTTGACAGCTAAAGGACTAAGAGCTATTACTGCATTTACTTCTTCATTTACTTCTTTGGCTACTGCTCACTAGCAGTTGGCAGCATATTTATGAGGCATTTACTCTTCTTTCAGATATTTTTCCAAATGTAAATCTGTATATATACCCCCCTTAGTAACGCATAAGGGGTTGCTGGAATTTTCTCTTGGATAACTTCCGTCTGCTGTAATATTTTCAGAGAATTAATACAAAGGAGGAATGGAACTTCCAGAAGTTTGGTGTATTTGATGTCTGGTGGTGAAGGATGCATGTTACAGGATTCCATGGGTGTTGCATAAAACTATAAGTATTTTCAAATCTTCTGTTATGTGTTTTTTTTTTAGTCTTTTGTTCTCTTTGGTTGTTTAAATGTCTTACACTTGATAGTAAGGTGAAAGAATAGTTTCAGGATTTAATCAAGCATTACCCTGAACTCAAACCTGAACTGTCATCTATGTTTTCTTCAGAAACAGTAATAGAAATTGCAATTCTTAACTGCTGCACTTCAATCTGTCTCTTTGCTGTAACAGACTATTCCCAGGGATTCAAATTATTGCCCCTGTGACCTCTGTTTTCTGCTCCAAATTCTGTCACGTGGAAATATGTAAACAATAAGTGGAAATTCTTAAATGCTTTCACTTCGTGCTGCCTGTTTCCTGTCACTTAGCCAAAATATGTTTTAACAAAGCACTCAAAAGGCCCTGTAAGTTCCATCTTTCATCTCACAGATTCAAACACATTAAGCCACAGACTCCATTGCCCAATGATATTCAACATATCTAAAAACTACATCACTGAAGTCTAAGGGAATTTCATCAACCGAAACACAAAAATAACCTGTACTCAATACCTAGCCTAAAACACCATCACTGTAGATATAAATCATAAAGAGAGAGCCCTCTCTGATCACTGTTTGGCTAGAAACAGTGATTAAAAGATTGGTTAGTGGTTACCCCGGCCGTATTCCCTTGGGAGTCATAGGGAACAACCTGGGTGTTAACACATTACAACTATAGCAAAACTTAAAATCTTTGCCTTAAGCTGATGAGAAGACCAAGGCATATCTCTCATGTAGTTGACTATAGGGTAGGGGGAGATATGTCATGAAGGTCCTCCTATGGTAAATATTATTGTGCTACGCTAAATATCAGAATGCCATCTTCACTAATGTGAATTTTTAACAAAGAATTTTGAAATGTATCATTCAATATGCATTACAAGGAGATAGTGGCACTCATGCTAAACAAAATTCTCAAAAAGAGATATGCCATATTAATTTTAATTTAAAAAACTTGTTGTGAATAAGATATCATAAAGTCAACGAAACCCTCAAAATGGTATATATTACTTTAGTTTTAATTATTTTTCTTACAGACACCACAATTACAAGAAGGAACCACAAAGTGGACAAGCACCCGTGAGCAATTTTAGTGCCTAAAGAAAGAAATACACATTGCAATTTGAGTTGTAAAGATTAAAATACATACCTCACAAAGCCAATGTGAACACCAAGACTATGATGAGATGAAGAACAATCCAGGTAAATGAAAATCCCATAAGTGACCAATGTCCATGTGGGATTACTTGTATTACAGTCAAAGCACATATGCCATGAATAAAAATCACATCAGATTAGATGATATCTACAAGAAATCATAGATAGGTATATAGACCTGGTCTCAAATTACCCCAATTAAAATAATTTTTTGTTGTGAAAGATAAAAAAGATGCACCCACAATGAAATGTTGTTTGTGTCGGAAAAAATATTTTGTTCCCACTAAATAAATAAATTAGCCGTAAAGAATTTGAAGAGAAAAAGCATCATGAAATATGAATAGAACCTTGTTTTTAGGTTCGACCCAGACCTTTCTAAATACAACATTCTTGTCCATAAAACCCTTGGCAGCCATTGGTGAATGATGAAGGTAATGATACAACAATGCAAATATTGGAGTACTATGTCTTCAAGCAGAGAAATGCCTTCTTCATTCATGTCCTCCTCAAGTATTGCTCAACTCTTCACGATTTGTATATTTTTGGTCATTGAAAATGAAAAGTGGTTTTTCAAAATATTCACATACTTATAAATTTATGAATAATATACCCTTCCTATGGTTCTTGCAGAATACTTTGTAAATCCATGTTATAGTTATGGATTTTTAAGAATTTAGGTAACATAGGGTTTTAGAATTTCCACCGTAAAAATATAATTATAACAATTTTATTGGGAATATTTTTTTTTTGCAAGATCGAGGCTAATTTTGGGATTTTCAATAATTTAGGTAATATAGGGTCTTAAAATTT
Source organism: Pinus tabuliformis (assembly GCA_031772625.1). Classification (NCBI taxonomy): domain Eukaryota; kingdom Viridiplantae; phylum Streptophyta; class Pinopsida; order Pinales; family Pinaceae; genus Pinus; species Pinus tabuliformis. The sequence goes on along the minus strand of CM062813.1, from coordinate 531,105,322 downwards.
CTCGGCTAAAAATATTTTGCAAGATAAAGGCCAATTTTGGGCCATCCCTTCCAGTTTTTGGCCATCCTAGTTGTGACCTTGGTAGATGATGCTAGTTTTTTACTGGGATTTTTTTTGCAAGATCCAGGCCAATTTTGGGCCATCCCTTCTAGGTTTTGGCCATCCTAGTTGTGACCTTGGTAGACGATGCCATTTTTTATTGGCAATTCCCCCATGTTAAATTTCTTCAATGGTTTCGCTAAGTAATCATTCCAAAGAGGTTACATTACATAATTTGGAATTTTCTACGGAGCTCCCATTCGAAAGGTGGACTTGTCTAGGGAGCTCCCATTAGAAAGGTGGGACTAATTATTAAAGAAGTTAGAGACTAAATTTGATGTTAATTGTTTAATGTATTATTTTTTTAATAATTGAAATGCTTAGTATAAAATACATGTGTTGGTGTAATGTGAGTGTGTAAACAATTTTAAATATCAACTTAATTAAAAAATAGAAAAAAATTAAAAGTAATATCTAGGATGACTATAAACATTTAAATCTTGGGTTAATTGATAATAAAAATTTGCAATAATAAAAATAAATTCAATATATTTTGATTTTGTTATTAACTTGTGAATAAGAGTTTTGTACAATACCATGGCTTATCAATACCACATACCCAAAAACCATAAATTATTTCACAACCAAATATTTTATATTTTTTCATTGGTTTCCCTTTGAAGCCATCATTCCAAAGAGGTTACATTACATAATTTGGACATGTCTTTGAAACTCCCATTATAAATTTGGGACTAATTACTAAAGAAGTTAGAGATTAAATGTGATGATAATTGTTTAATGTATTATTTTTTTAATAATGGAAATGTCTAGTATAGAGTACATGTGTAGGTGTAATGTAAGTATGTAAACAATTTTAAATATCAACTTAATTAAAAAATAGAAAAAAAAATAAAAGTGATATCGGGGATGACTATAAACATTTAAATGTTGGGTTAGTTAATAATAAAAATTTACAATAATAAAAATCAATTTGTTATATTTTGATTTTGTTATTAACTTGTGAATAGGCTTTTTTACAATACGTTGGCTTATCAATACCACATGCCAAAAATAACATAACTTATTTCACAACCAAAATATTTGAAAACCATGTGAAAATATTGTTAACCATGGATATTCACCCCCACTTTACCATGGATATTACTAACTTGTAAATATGCTTTGTTACAATACAATGAGACAATGCCATCACTTATCAATACCACATGCCCAAAAAACATAACTTATTTCACAATCAAATATTTTATAACAATATGACAAAATTCTTAATCATAGACATTCACCCTCACTTTTCCATTGATATTATAAACTTGTGAATATGCTTTGTTATAATAGCATGGGGCTAATACCAAGGCTTATCAATACCACATGCCAAAAAATCATAACTTGTTTCACAACCAAAATATAATTTAACAATATGACAAGATTTTTAACCATGGATATTCAGCCCCAGTTTACCATGGGTATTATTAACTTGTAAATATGATTTGTTACAATACCGTGGGCTAATACCATGGCTTATCAATACCATATGCCCAAAAACCATAACATATTTCACAATAAATAAATATATATATATATATATATATATATATATATATATATATATATATATATATATATATATATATATATATATATATATATATATATATATATTAATTTATTTTTATAACATTTTTTAATTGAAGCTAAAAGGAAAAATATTTTAATTACATTATGAGATATATCTAAACTCTTTATCCTCATCACTACTTAAAAATATTCCCATAAAAATTAAATTAAGGTTTTAATAAAATTAAAAATTAGAATACTTTTATAGTTAAGGATATGAAATTTATAAAATAGTGTTAGTAAGCACCAACATAGATCCATCTTAACCAAGAATCCAAGGGATGAGAAAAATAAAATTGAAGGGGAGAGGTGGTAGTGGAGAGGGAGGGAGATAGTGACAAACTTGGAGGGCAGAGAGAGAGATAAGAAAGAGATCGAGAGAGAGATAGAAGGGAGAGAGGAGAGGAGGGAAGAGAGAGCTAAGGAGAGAAGGGGAAGAGATAAAGAGGGAGACACATAGATGGAGGGGAGAGAGAGAAGGGAAGAGAAAGGGAGATAGTGATAGAGTTGGAGAGGGAGAGAGGGGGAGAGTATTGGAAGGAAGAGAGAGAGAGAGAGATATGGGGGGGAGAGATAGATAGAGGTGGGAGAGGAATGGGGATAGAGGAATCAAGAGAGAGAAGGAGAGAGAGATGGAGTTATAGGGGGAGAGAGAGAGGGAAGGAAGAATAAATACACAAGGGGAGAAAGGTGGAGAGAGAGAGAGAGGAGAGTGGGTGATGAGCACCAGTATTCCAGCAAGAATGCTACAACTCCTCGAGCTACCAACTTTACTTTATCAACCCGAGGTTTGTACAAACTTGGAGGTGACAGTGTTGTATACACAAATAGATGTAATGGGTCCACTCTTTGTGACTATTGAGCTGGGGCGATAGACCACTAGGGTTTCCCAAACCAACCTTCTATTGACTTAGAAGAAGTTTGATTACCAATTGAGAAAGGATAATTTTACCCTAATTGAGAGGATTGAAATGCTACCTACTGTAGTAATGAAATACTGAAATAGATTCCTAAAACACACAACTCATCTAGCTATTTGTTAAGATACCTTGCTTCAAAATAATTCTAATTTAACACATGTGAAATCTTAACTAATCTAAGCATGAAATCTGATCTAAACAAGCACTTAATTGTTGTGCACATAAATAAGCATAACAACCTCTTTCTTTTTGTCTTTTTCTAAAAACATAAATGCTAATCCTTCTTGGTTACATGGCATGCGGGATAGGTGTGGATGGAGATGAGTGTAATGAATCAAATGGCTTGGGAGGTAGGTAGGGGTATTCTCCTAGATTTCGTGATGTTTTTTCACAAATTGGTCTCAAAACAGGGCACTACAGGTCTTCCTACAAGATGTCCTAGTTCACCTATAGGACCCCCTGTTTTCCTATAGGAACAATCCAAAAGCATGAGTGATTTTGATAGTGATATGGAGTTTAGGGAAGGTGAGTGATGGGAGAATAAGGCAAGGAAGTCGTTGGAACTCACTTAGAACTCAAATTGAAGCTCTATGATGGTTGGATTTGCTCAATAATCATGGCAAGTTGTCCTTGTAAAATGATAACTCGAATTGAGAACTTGGTGCCCTTTGGTGATGATGGGTGGGTACAGGCTGGCCGAGGCTGCTGATATGAGGGCTTCCTGCAATATTGAAACCCCTGCAACATACACATGATTGTTACAAAACTTAAGATATCAGAAATGACAATTGCAATTCACATGAACATGTAATTCCTTATTCCATTATGGAAAAACCAAAATATGCACAGTTACCATCTTTTCTTTTAGTGTGTTGAGTCTATTTTGACACTCTTCATTCCATAGGAATGTTACATCTTTCTTCAACAATTTTTCCATCGGCACAATGATCTGCGCATATCCTTTGATAAACTTTCAATAATATCCTGTATGTGCCGACGTGATGCGAAGCTACCTCATGGTATTTGGAGGAGGTAAATTCAAAATAATAATAATCTTCGCAGGATCCACCATCAATCCTTGCTTGCAAACAATGTATCCTGGAAATATACCAAAAGATACATAGAATATAAACTTTTTGATATTCAGGGAAATTTAGTACTATTTTCATGTGTCGAGCATCAGTCTTAAGCTCGTAACATGTTTCCTCAATAATCCAAACATAACATGTTTCCTCAATAATCCAAACAATGTAAAATCATGAAAGTATACTTCAAAAAACTTATCAATATACTCTTTGAAGGTTACGACCACTAGTCCTGAAAATATGGTAGCGGAATCCTTCAACCCAAAAGGAAACAGTGTACACTGATATGATCCCCATTCTATAGCAATGGTGGTCTTATGTCGATCCTCTGGTGCAATTCTAATATGATGGTATTGTCAAAATCAATCTGTAAATGATTAGGCTTCCTAACCTCCTTCATTGTTCAATACTTCATCAATGAAAGGAGTAGGGAATGGATCATGTAGACATACATCATTTAACTTCCTTAAATCAACACAAATCCTAATTTCACCCTGTGTTTTCTTGTCTTGTATTGCCATAGGACTTGCCCACTTTGATTCTTCCACAGCTTCAATGATTCGAGCTGCTATCATTTTCTCAAGTTCTTTCTTCACTTTATCTTTGTATTTTGGATTCAGTCTTTAAGGCCTTTGATTAACTCGCTTCAAATCAGGCTTCAACAGAATTTTCATAAAGCCCAAGTCACCTACTATGCCTTTCATATATGAGAACCTAGTGGGGAATAACTCTTCATATTCATGCAAAATATCCGTTACCTTGCTAACTGTGTCTTCATCCCAATAATATCCTATGGTTGCAAACTTCAGCTCGTCTTCGAACCCTATATTCCCTTTCTTTGTTTTTAATGGATTTGTTATATTAGGCATTTCTAGCTCAGGTCAATTTACTTCTAGGTAACCTTCATATTTTGTTATGTTAATATTTCGAGGGTATTCATCTTATTCTATAGCAATGTTGTAGCATTCTAGTACATTTTGTAGCTACGTAGCCCAATCAAGCTGCCAAGTGAGTGGAATTTCATTCTCTTATTTTTAATTATTTCAAGGGCTGAATCTATATATGAACAATAATCTTCAAATCTGAATGTCACTATAAACCCATCAACCATCTATATCCAGCTCATAGTACCATGTCAAATTTATGTTTCCAAATACCATTTTTGAGGAACTGTCTCTAGTGTATGGATGAACCCATGCACCCATCTCGTGCAATCTCTTTCCATGCTATCATGCAAAGATGGATGTGCTATCTAGGATCAGTTTGACCATCATATTTATTTATCAATTCTATGTCTACTGGACCAAACCTTACCCATATCAACCTTTGACAATCTTTCCAAGTTCCTATATTCTTCATATGTGTACCCCACCATCTAGCAAGAGTAGCTCTTAGGGATATATCCAAGGCTAATAATATTCGAAATTTTGGTACTTATTCTTCATATTCTTCAAGAAAATTATTTATATAACCCAAACCATTATATTAAGGTAAATTACATACCTCAGGGGTTATACAATGAAGTGATTTAATCATTCTTGCACATCGTCTTGTAGACACTTCATGTAACCTGTTTTTCCAATTTTCTTCTTCTTCCAAATCTGAAGCACAAGATTTGTTATGCTCCCAACTCAACTTTCCATCTGCAGTAGGGTTGATCCACTCTTCTTCTTTGGCTTTCACTTGATAGATGTTATCTATATCGACTACATTGTATTCTTCTTTAACAGGTTCAATATAGCTTTTTCCTTTTGATGGATCCAAGGGAACGATCACTCTCATGTTGTTGCTTTCAAATATCATTTGCCTCTTCTTCAAGTTGATTATAGCCATGTTATCAAATTCCCAATGTAATCCATGTAATGTAGGATAGGGGTTACTATCATCCACAATTTCTATTACCTCAGAATATGTAGTAGTGTGCATTCCTTCAACGTCCACTGTAATGCCTCGTAATCTTCCTAGAGGAACAATCTTCTATTGGTTTGCCATTCTCAGCTAAATAGGTGACCATCGCAACTTCAGTTTAATTCCCATGTTTTCTTCATTAGAACATGTTGTACTGTTCAACAACTACCACTTTAATATATTATAAATTTCTTATGAAATTTATTATATTAAAATTGGGACCCTTTAATTTTAGAAAAGCCTTTGATTTAATTTCTTTAAAAAACTAAAAAAATTAAAAAATAGAAAACCAACCAAAAATTGTTAATAAAATCCCATAACCAAAGTTTAATACTTAGGATTTTTAGTTAAAACCTAACTATTAAAGTTTGATTTTCCAAAAAAAAAAATTTAAATAGCCCCCGAAACCAAAAGTATGCTTAGGCTTCAAAAAACCTTAATTATTAAATAGTAATGGGTTATTTAAATAATCGGAGTTTTAATTGAATCCCCAAACGTCAAAATTTTTATAAACTCCAACTCACCGCTTCCCTGCATTACAAAAGTTCCATAAGGAAAATACCCCTCTGCCAACTCCATTTCGATTGCAATATTTGTCAACCAGGCTCGATGAGAAAATTAATTGTAAGAAATAAAATCTCGCACCTACGGCTATCACAGTTGCCAAAAGTTCCATGAGTGATGCCCGCATACCAATTGCAATATGCGATATAGCCGAACCTGTTGGGATTATACAATCCAGTCCATAAATCTCCTGTGTCCGCGGTTATTATAGTTACCAAAGGGTCTTGCCTCATGCCTTAACCGATTGTGATATATGATATTTAAACTGGACCTGACGGGATTATACAATCGAGTCCATAAATTGCCCCACGTCGACGACTATCGAAAATCGCAAATATTCAGGACTAAAACCATATTCCTCATCCACTCTGAACGCCGATTGCGATAATACGAAAAGCGTGACTTGTATTGTTAAACAAACGGCTAAGATCTAATCTTCTAGGATCAACAACATAAAATATTTTAGACCCCCTTGCACTCAATTTTAAGTTTCTCAAATGGGGGTCCAAAAAGTGGTTTTTCTATCCAACCCTATATCTATGTGTCACTTCTTTTTTCTTTCGGGCTCCCCTCTTCACAAACTACTTATCACTTTGAACCCACTCTAAAAAAACCACTAAGCCTCCCCTTTTCATCAACGTATGTTTTTCTATGTGCGATAAGACTATAATGTCCACCTCTCTTATCACAGACCTCACTCCGCATTCTTATCCATGATGTTTTTGTTTGGGATTTATTACGTTGTATATTTTTAACCCGATTTCCTGTAAAATGTGTTTTGTTTCAAATGAAACTTGCTTATCAGTCTCATTTATTTTTAGCTTATCAATTCCTGATTTCTGTGTTTAGGTTCATGATAGAAGAGGAAAAATGTGTTGATAAGTGGCACTTCAGTTCAAACAAATGGATAAACATCCAAATAATGTGATGGGACAAACAAAGTCAATGAAGACATCAAATCACATCCATAAATTCCTACGAAAAATTGTTTTCCTTTAAGTGTTATTGAAGGGATCTGTTCAAATGCCCTCAACGCTCTGCACAATACATTCAGTTCTTTTTATTCTATTTAAGCTTTCTTGTTGTATGAAATTAAGGTCCTGAACTTTATGAAGAAAGGTTTATGAAAGCTTGCACTATTGTACTTTCATACTTTTCTCAATAGAACAACTGGAACATTGTTTTAGGAATTTTCATAAAGGATTTTGAGAAGTTGCATTTCTGTAATACTAAAATCATCTTTGTGAGAAGGACTATACTATTGCTATTTCTTTTATGAGCCGAGAAACATCCATCTAGTATTTCTATCTATTTACCTTTGCGTTGTTCATAAATAAATAGTGAATTTATCTTTTCATATTTCTTATTACATGGTATTTAAAGAATAATGTTACATGTATTCATTTTTTATCATGTTGCCATTGATATTTTTTAAATACATGTTAAGCAATTTTCTTTGATATTGTCAATGCGATATGAGTTATACACATTATTTTGATTAACTATTTAATCAAAATAATCATCTTAAAATATTTTCTATCTATTTACCTTTGTGTTGTTCATAAATAAATAGTGAATTTATCTTTTCAGATTACTTATTACATGGTATTTAAAGAATAATGTTACATGTATTCATTTTTGATCATGCTGCCATTGATATTTTTTAAATACGTGTTAAGCAATTTTCTTTGATATTGTCAATGCGATATGAGTTATACATGTTATTTTGATTAACTATTTAATCAAAATAATCATCTTGGAATATTTTCATTTCCATTGGTGTTTGAGCGCAATCTATATTGTCATTTACTAAGGAAAATCATTATAGATTGCATCTAGATAAATGTTAAACAATCCAAGGTTATAGAGTAGATTAATGCGTATGTTTTCCATTTGATCCATTCCTACAAATCCATCTATTTCACTCCACTATAGGCATTACACATTCATTCAATCACCTTTCATTGGGAAATTGGTCCCACTATATCTAGTCAGAGCCACTACCTAAATGGAAAAGGAGCTATCTTCAGGTCCGGACAGGGTGGTTTCCCCCATGTTAATGCAACGATTTTCGAGGCCTCAACTAAAAGTTAGCTTCATATCCCAGATATAAAATAACTTGGTCCATATCATATTCTCATATTTGTGCACTAAGCCTCATCTCCTTTCCAGTTCTCTTTTGGCTATATAATTTATTTACTTTGCACATTTGACTGCGCGGTACTTCCTTAGATGTGTAGGAGTTAATATCAATTATTGTAGTCCTTCTACAACTTCCTAGTTTCATAACAACTTCATACAAATTTGTGGGAAAGATTTTAAAATATCTGGATCCATATCTTATGTAGTAGCTGATAATATGTCGTGGTTATTCTTTTCTTCTGGTTGCATGCTAGATGTTGAAGCTCCTGTGTCCATAAAGACTTATTTTTCCTTGTGAATATCGATCATCGGTGATTTCTTTATAGTCTTTCTAGCCCATGTATCTTCAACTACCTTCTTCCAATATTCTTTGTCATTTCCCATTGCAGCTCCACTCCTTGTTACAATATTGATGCGAGGTTCACCTGTCCTCTGTTCTACGATAGTCATCATCTAAATGTTCTAGGTCAACTCTAAATTTTTATTTTCTTTAATTTTCACTGTAAATACTGGAAGCTCTTAAATAGCATGGTCAAATTATTTATAATACTTACGGGTGGTAGTCGGATTCTGATAATCTCTTGTGAAGTGACCTGCTTGGCTGTAGTTATAGTAAATAATCCTACCTTGTCCTCAACTAGCTCTGCCTCCTTGACCTTGTCCTACATATCTACCTTGGCCACTGTGCTATCTACTTCCTTTGTGTCCTTCTTATTTGGCTTGCATTCTATATGTATCAGCACCACGATCAAACATTAATTCATCAGCTCAACAGTTATTTTCATCATGCCCAACTGATTTACAAAACTTACAAAATAATTTCTTCGTAGTTTGCAGATATTTTTGTAACAAATAGAAATATTCAAAGTGATGGTCACCTCTACTTCTACATATCTCGCACCATAAACTAGATCCAACATTCAAAGGATTAGGTGCTCCACTAGCTATGTAATTTCTGAAAATAGGACGTTGTTATTTAGAGTGACCTTATTCTTTTCATTTTGTTCACCAGACCTCTTCGTGAACTTCTTTACTCTTCTTCATGTCATGTAGCTGCAGAGTCAAATTCACCAGATGACTTTGTATCTGTTGCATAACCACATTTGTCTCACCTATCAGTGAAGCTTCTAACTTCATTACCAACTCCAAAGCTTTGGCTTGAGTATCTATTTTCTATTGTGTCAAAGGTAATATGATGTGTGCCAGTAGTGCAGCTATAAACCATTCTTTGTGTTGCTCCAGAGCTATATTGAAGCTCACACGATCCAACAATACCTTGAACCATTGATCAAATTCCCACACTAAATCAGTTGGCATTTATTTGATCTCCTTTAGTTCTGCAATGCGCTGTGACTTGGATTTTGATTTCTTGAATTCTTTTACCAATGTTGATTTAATGTCTACATAATACATGATCTGGTTGATTGAATATTTCATATACCAATTTAGTGCTCGATCTCTAAATGTTGTGGCGAACTGCGCCTTTTTCAAAATTTCATCATGGACTTGCTTCACAGTCCATACTTCTTGGCATAATAACCAAAACTTCTTTGGATCCTTTGATCAAGTTCCTTTGAAGATTGACAACTTCATATCATCAACCATCATTCTTCGCAGGGGGGGGAGCAGGAGGGGGAGGGGGAGGGGGATTCATAAGGGGATGCGGGGTAAGGGGGCAACGAAAACCAATTTTTTTTTACTCTAGATAGATTCGGGCTTCGACACACTTTGAAGATGAAAAGGTGAGTAGTACAGAGTTCCTTTGGGATTCTCAGGGGGGTTTCCTTCACCTTCAGATTCACTCAATGGAGAGCCATAGTCAGTCTCTATGAAAAGCTTCCGATCTTGGCTTGAGCTTTCTTCTTATTGTCTAATTTATACCTTTTTCCACTTTGCATTGTTTGAGTCTCCTCTTTAGATCGTTTTCCAAACATAATCTACTAATCTCGCTTCATTCGAAGAATTCCCTTTTCACACAAAAGCATTTGAGAATTTGAAATATCTTAAGTATTTACCTTGTGGTGTCCCTTGAAAAATATTTGTTCGGCTTCACTGTAGGACACCATTGTCCCTAGTTCAAATTCAATAATAAACCCTCCCAAAATGTTTTCAACCCAGAAATAAACAATTCTTGAAATTCTATTATCAGTGTTCTTTAGTTGTTGTATCAATTTTGGAGTCCAATGCTTAGGTTCGTCTCCTTTAAAACAATCATTTCTCTCCGGCAATATTGAAATCCACTCATACAACTTTATGTGAAATGAACCAAAGAATATTTTGTACTGATATTCAAAGATATACTTCTCCAACCACTTTTGAGATGACAGTTTTGGGTTTCTATTCTCTTGATCTACAAATTCTTGTGCCTTCTTTTCTACCCACTTTTGGATATGTTTCTTTGATGGATGCCAAAAAATATCCCTCAAACAGATCCTAGTCCCAACAATGAAACCATTTGTTAGCCTATGTGGGTTGTACCTAGGTTCAAAGTGTGTTGCGCACCAAAAAAACCCTCAACCATTGGCCCTCTCGGAAACAACTTGCAATCAGACTATAGTCTCACCCAACGTGATTATGGGAGGTTGTAGAATGTGGTTTCTATAGTGTGAGGGATACTGCGCTAGGGCATCCATGTATTGTTTTTATGATTTAATTCTTATAAAAGAATTCACATTAATAAACAAATTCACACTTATATTTTACTCCACAGAGTTACATTCATCAATTAAGCATAACATAAACATTCATAAACTTTACAAAACTGAAATAAAGTGCGAATAATAAGCAAATGAACATTGACACACATATTTTACCATGCTTCATTCGAATGTGGGACTACGTCCACAAGAACTGTCGCTTATCATTTGGAATTTGATACAACAAATAGTTCTTCCCTGAGCACACAGCTATAGGGTGTCTACGCATGAAACTGCAGACAGTCCATTCACAAAGATGTAGACCGAGGCCTCGGCGCACAGAGTTGTGATGCCTCTCCCTTCCTCCAAAGTATAGACCACAAAAGTATCACATAAACATAGATCTATTCCAATACATCATCATTGGATTGCTTCTCTTCTTATTATTCATCCCTATACATACTATTACATGAGGGATTTACATCGTTATGTTACCATGGACCTGATACCATGGTTTCCAAAATACAAGGGGCTATGGTCCAAAACCAACAAATTTACAATATTTTTAATGCTTTTACAAAATGGAAGGTGCTTCGCTGCAAAGCCCTAATGCTACGCGGTGCCTTTTATACATGGTCTTTGTCATGTTCTGTTGCTTTGTTGCATGGTCGTGAGCTTCAGTATTGCAAAAATGATGCTACAACTCCTGGGACTCCCTACTTTAATTTTATCAACCCGGTAGTTCGTAACAAACTTGGAAGCGACGGTGCTATATGCACAAGTACTAGCTCTTATTGCAGGCTGTCACTTGATCAGCTGGCACAAGTTCGCTAGGAGCTTAAGCCAACTTCTATGAGTTCTTAGAAGAAGATTTTAACTGTGATGGATGAAGGCTAACTCAAAAGAGGCTAGTCTACTTGCAGAAAGAAGATGAAAGCTGAAAGGAAATGCAAACCCTAGTTTTACCGACTAACCCTACTTGTGCAAGAAAAGAGATGTACAACTACTGAAATGGATGCCATGGACTATTGTAGAGGTAAAATACATGTGTTTAAGCTACTTCTGAAAGGAAATATGAGAAAATCATTTTTTGGTATTTTTGAGCAATTTTATGCAAAAATTGTTATTCATGAGTTTTAACTATTTTTTACTGTGCAGAGGTTTATTGGCAAAAGAAAATGGAGTGGGAGTTTGCAGAGGGTTAGGAAGGTATGGAGAGGACCTAAGGGGTCCCTAGCACCCTTCTGGAGATTTCCACCGCGCTTAGATCTCAAAAAACTGCACGCGTTATCTTCTACAAGAGGCTGCAAGGGATCTACAGGAAATTCTATAGGAAGTTCTATAGGAACAGGCCGAAAGTGATTTTTTGAAGATTGATGGAGGCGAAATGGTGGGGAAGTGGGAATGAAGGATGGAAAGGTTGTTAAGAGGTGTGGGACCTGGTAAATGAAGCTAGGGAGTCATGAATATGGTTGGATTTGTTCAAGGATGTAGAAAGCAATGTTGCACAAAAATATAGAAATTAGGGTTAGTTGGGAAAGTGTGGCGAATGAAGGCAAGAAATATTGAGTGAGGGGTTGGAACATGTTGCATGATGGAGGAAGGGTAGGTAGGGATGTATTATAGGTGTTCTGTACATTACTTTCCGAAAATTGATCCAAACAAAGACAAAAAAACAGAGATCTATCTATGTTGACCTAATCTACTCTTAAAAACCAAAAATATGATGAACATCAATGTATAAATAGAAAATCATGCAAGAGAGCTATGGAATCTAAGCAAGAATAGATCTGAACATGAAGGCACAACTAATATCAACTTTTTCAATTCAAAATCTAACACTAGCAATTACATTAGAATGCAAAAACAATGTCTTTGTGGTAGCAAGTGTACCTTGGTCTCAATTCATGATCCCAAGGAGGGAGAACTGAGATCAAGGACTGCTTGGTAGCATTTTTGTGGATCTTTTCTATTACCAAACATTCAAATCAACCTGAAGCATGAACAACTATCTAAATCATCGAAAGCAACCTACGAAATGAAGCAAGATTTTAACCTAAGTAAGAAAAATTAGTCTATGAATGCAAGAAAAACACATAAAAGTACACAAAGGAGGTATTGGCACTTAGGTTGGGCCCAACCCCAAGAGGTACAACCTCCTAAGAAAGATCAGAGCTGGCGCAAAGCAAGATTCATCTTAATTGATCAAAAAATAATAGCTACATCCAAAAACTGTCTACAAGAAGAAGCTCGAAAATTTGTTGATACAGAGCTACTCTAATGTGTGAAAATAGAATAACAAAATGAATAAACTCCCAAGGCTTGAAACCTTCCTATTTATGCATATGAGGACCCCCAACAACCCTCCTTAACTTGAGGAGCTTGGCTGCCCAAAACTACAATTAATCAGCCACTTCACTGGACCTACTCAGCTACCCTTGAAATCATCTTTGGTGGGTTGTAGAACTCCGAGTTGATGGTGGAGAACTCGAGGAAGGGGTCATTTAGTGCCATAGACATCCCTCCTACAAATCCTCATCCTTGTTTTCTCATATTTGGCTGGAAATCTACTCATAAATGCCTGATCTTGGTCCCAAAAATGTCCAAAAATTTGCAATAAGCACATATTAGACCTTGTGGTAAAGTGACTATTCCCATTCACACCATTAACATAAATATATTCAAAAGCATGCATAAAACTATGGAGAATGGTGGATTAAATGAGAATATTAGGCAAAATGAGCCCATATAGTTACCCATTTCCGGGGCTCATCATCACCCCCCAGTTGAATATGTTACTCATCCTCTGAGCAACTAATCTAGTTCTTCATCCTTGATTGCTGTGACTACCTCTCTGACCTCCCAGGCATCTAAGATGATTTCCTCTTCCCTATCATGAAATCCTGCCTTTTCGTCTACCTCCTCCCATTGTCTTTTCTCCTCTTCCTCCTTGACCCCTTCTAACAGCCCCAGCGGTAGTGGAGGGATGAACTTAAAGCCAATCCAATTGGCTTTCGGGTTCTGCATTGATTATTTGTATAGGGGTACTCTTCTCATAGCCTCCCTCATCTTGGTTGGGGAGTGGTACTCTCTTATTTTCAGACTATGGGATAAGGTGTTCCATCTCCTTGTGCAAGCATGAATGCAATTATCACCGAATAGTCTTTCCATGTCCTCAAAGTGAGCAATGGCCTAAGCTTGTCTTTCAATATAGTCAAGCATGATGTGAGGGTTTTTTGGAAGGTACCGATGGGAATATATAAGGGTTGAGGGATCTTCTGGTTCTGCCTTGATCATAAGTGGCTCATTTAGTTCCCTGGCCATAATCTTCTGGATCTCTACTCCCTTTTTTCCTCATGGCTTAACCAAGAAGCCACAGCCATTAGTTGTGGATCTCCTAATATAGTGTTTGGGTCTCATAGATTCATGTTAGGTAGTGCAAAGTTATGTAAATAGAATACTACCATCTTGGCCTTATCTTCTACTGAGCTACTGTCACACAATTGCAAAAATTGATTGTAATTCTGAAATGGAGTGGTGCCCCTTTGGGCCAGTGTGTTAATTTGAAATTACAACCATTGGTCTTTAAGCTATAATGCATAAGATTTAGTAGGTTGCCTACATTGTAAGGCTTCTATTGCCCAACTGGCCATGTAGGCCAATTGGGCCTCTTTCTTTTGCAATTGTTGTTTCAAAACTTGTATTTCTTTTGCTGCTTGAGATTCCTGTTCTTGCAGTAGTTTTGTTAGCATCTCCTCATTGGCTCGTAGCTCTTCCTCTTTCTGTTGTTTCTCAATTGTGTCCTTGTTTGTTAGAGGTCCTTCTTGCTGCTGTTGCCCTCCCAAAATGGACAGCTTATCTTCGTTGTGGACTTCCTATAGCTGCAACTGTCTTTTCAGCAACTCATTCTCCTCCTGCATCTAGGCTCTTTTGTAGCTTTCTACATGCCTTACCATGGCCAATTATCCCCTTAATTCTTTTAACTTATCCTCCATGTGCCATATGTCCTCAAAGCCCTTAGATTTGTTAATTTTCATCCATGTGTGTGTTTTGATCCTCTCTTTCTCTAATTCGAAAAATAATGGTACAACAAATTTCTGTGGGATGATTTTCCCACCCTCTAACAGATTGTAATATGAGCCCAAATCAGGTTGAGGGGTAGGTTTAGGTATTTCTTCAATTTTTCTCTCCCCTTGTGATTGTTTAGCTACCTTCTCCTCCAATTTCTCAGTCTCTTTTAACTTGGCTAGAGTTTCCTGTAGAGATGTTGCAGCTTCCTATAGAACTGCCTTTGAGTCCATCAACTTAATTTTCTCTTTCCATGTAGAGGTTTTTGGGCTTCCTCTTTCATAGGTGATGGATATCTTGGAAGGAGACTCTTCCTTCTTTTTAGTGGGTGAGTCCTCAATGACAATCGGTTCCTTGGACGGTGGCTAAGGTTTGCCTACTTTGATCCTTGTGCTTTTTCTGGCTTTAAAGTACATGGAGGTCCTTTTTCTTTTTCCTCTTTGTTTTGTAGGTGTGCTTAATGTAGCAAGCATAGCTGCTGCCTCTCTTGCCAACATTTCAGGGGATTTCTCTTCCTACTGTTCTTTTTCTTCACTTCCTATAGAAATCTCTATGCCCCGTATTTCTGCTTGTGTCCCTGATATCTCAAGGTGTGTCTCTTCTTTCTCTTGTTGGGTGCCTACCTTGGCTGTGGCAGCCTTCTTTTAGGCCTTCTTGGCCTTTTTCTTTCCAATCTTTGTCTTTTTTCCTTTCTCTGTTTTTTTGTTTTCTCCTTTGTTGTCTTAGGTTCAGCAGTCTTGTCAAATTCCTATTTTTCCTTCTATTCTTCCTCTATTTTGCCCTCTTTTGGGATGTCCTGTGCTCCCTCATCAATGTTCTTCTCACTTTCTTTAGTTTTCTCCCCCTCATTACTGCTGGATGGGCTGTTGTTTTCAGTCAAAGTTCTGATGTTATCACCCCTGGACATATTTCTGAAGATTTCCCAAGCTATGGGGATAATATAGATGAGTAAAGCACCTTCCACCAATAGTTTGATGAGTCCATGGTGGGCTAACTAATTTGGGGCTTCTGCATTTAGCTTTGTACCACGTTCAATCAAAGACTGAAGGAGGAAATATGGGATGTTCAATTTCTTAGCTGGAGGTAAGTCGATCCCATACCTTAATTCATGTAGCAACCTAAAATGATAACCATAAATGATGCTAAACCTCCCTTCACATGTGATATACTTCATGATTTGATAACTGAATTCACTCTAGAGAGGAGGCAAGCTTGTCCTTCTGACCCCATTTTTGTCTTCTACAGGATGCTCTTCAGGCAGATTTTTTTTTTTCTTAGCCACTTGACCCAATGACTTCTCCTCTTTGCTCCAAGGGAGCCCCAATGGTAAACCAGTAATTCTACTCATGAAATCAAGGGTAAGTTCTAGGGTCAAACCCCTAAAAGTAACTATGGCATGTGTCTTCAAATGTGGTCTCAGGGACATCAAAAACTCTTCAGTCACCTCCTCATCATAACCCTGGGTTCTATTAAAGAAGGATATCCAATTTGCCCTGGTGAAAAGGTCCACCACCTCAGGGTTCTCATACAAATTGCTAGAGTTTAAGGGCTCTTTCTTCATGAATCATCCTGTCATGGTGTTGAGTGTGGGCTTTGACTAGAAAAGAAAATGCTCAGGTGGGAAAAGAACATTGTCAATCACTGAGACAGAGGATCGCTGAATTTGGTTTTGTTCTCTAAGATCAAAGAAGGAATTTCTCATGTGCTCCTTACAATATCAAATGGCAATAACTCCCCTGTTTGAAAACTGTTGTCACCCAGAATTGGTCTGTCTATTTATGAAAGAATTTTTTTTTTTTTACAGAACAGAGCATAAGGACACAGGTTTTTTTTCAGCACATAGATAGATATGTAAATTTGGGTTTTTTCACACACATAGGCTGGCCTCTACTGCTGCGTATCTTACCTATAGGAGAATTTAAAAAAATGATGATGAGGAGATTTCCAATGCAAAGGAAAAAAACTGGGTAAACTCAGTGAAATATGCAAGCAGATTTTCACTTTTTTTCTCAATGCACAGACATATTTTTATTCTTGTTTCTCAACCTAATGTCATGTTCAATTCACCATATTGCACCAACAAATCATGCACAGAGAATTTTTCCCGAGCCTACCTCATTTTGATCTTGAAATTCGATGAAAGTCCCAGGTTTTCTTGCTATAGAGCCATTCTCTGCTTTTCCTGTAGAAGTCACCTGGCTCTTGTAGAATGAAACTGTGCTTCCTGTAGAGTCTGATAGGCAGGAGATTTTTGAAAAATAGGTAGAAATCTGGCGGAGGATGACTAGTTAGCTGCTCTGGAAGTGGTAGATGTGTACTCCAGTCGAAAACGTCGTGAGTGCAGAATGAACAAAAGGTGATGAATGGCTTAACTGAGTTATGTTTTATTTGCGAGCGTGATTCGTGGTGAGGTGATGAGGTGGCCAAACTGGACCGTTGATCCTACATCATGGCCATAATGTTTCTGCATGCCGTCTGACCGCCATCACCTCCCTTACTCCCGTTATCCGCCGCCACCACTACCAGTCCCGATTATTTCTTCGTGAATGGACATTCCACACGTGTTGGCTGTGTATCTTATCAGCAGTTTTGAATTTAATGGGGCTCATTTGGATTCCACGAGGACATGTAACTGACCGAGGGTGGCTAGTTAACTGGCCATCAATTCCATTCAAACCAAACCATTCCCATAGTCACGCAGCCTCAAAATATGATTCATGTAATTGCAGAATAGGTTTAGGCACTTTCCTGTGCAGTCGCGGTTATGTTATGCACATTTTAGATTCTGGGAGCCATTTCTTCATTGCTGTGGCTGCTTGCATTCTGCATGCTCGACCTCAGACTATTGCTAATGTTTATACATTCAAACAGAGCTCATGCATGCTTCATAAGCTATACTCTGTTGTCCCTGGCTCTGTATGTTTTTCAGAGGGGTGAGCTGCTACAAGAATCCTGTAGGATTTCTTGTAGCTGCTTCTCCTTCTGAGATTCAAGCTAAAATGAGTAGGGCTACGACTGCTGACAATGGTCTCGACTGGAAAGGAATATTCAGAAGGAGGGTATCAGGTATGGTGAGTGAAAAACCTATTGTTTTGATTTGTCATTGAAATTTTGTTTGCAGCACAAAAAATAGGATTTTTGTGTGTGACTATGTAGGGACATGAAAACGAGTGGAATTGAGGTGTACAGAGATGGAAAAGGGGTGACATATGGCAAGGGATGGAGGTAGAGAGGTTTATAGGTCTCATAGACAGATCTCAAACCCTCGAGTCCTCTTCTGAGACCGATTTTGGCTTGTCTGTAGTTTCTATAGGATCCTCCTGTAGAAGATACAGAGCTTCCTGTAGGATGTGGAATTTTGAGCCAAATGAGACCAGATCTTGGGAAAAGGTAATGATGATGGAGGAATGGATTGTGAGGGATGCATGCATCTTGGTCATGTCCTTTGTCTTTGACTTGCATGATTCTCCCAAAACCTATAATGACCTTCTTGCAACCTGCAATTTATTCAACAGAAATAAGATTTTTTTTCTTTTTTCTTTTTTTGTTTTTCTCTGAGATAGCTGGGGTGCTTTCAGAAGGTTTTCACCCTCACTTCTTGCCCTGGGTGCCTCCAAGAGGTTTTCACCCAAGGATATTTTATTCTTTTATTCTTTTCTTTGTGTTTTTTTTGTTTTTTTTTCTTTCCTTTTTTCTTTCTTCATGATGTAGGTAGAGTGGAGATGGAGACAGGGGCCTGCTCCATTACCAATACTAATTTTCCAAGAGTCTCAATGAACTCCTGCTTAGAAAGTGGCTTCTTGTTGATTTTCAATCTATGCCCATTGACAAGCATGGAGATGGCTTCTTCATCAATGGTCCAAATAAGGACTGAACCATTGTCATTGCATGTTTCCACTATATATGGTCCCAACCATCTTGTCCTCAGTGTGCCCTTGAGATCCTTGTACCTTGAATCACATAACAATGGCCAATCCCCTAGTTGAAATTGCTTTTCTTTGAGGTGCCGGTCATGCCATATCTTTCTCTAAAGTTGGATTACCTCTGAGTGGACAAAGGCCTGCATTCTCTGTTCATCTAATCCATTCAACTGAAGCAATATTCCCTGTTGTGCATGGCTGAGATCTAGGTCCAGCTAAGCTACCAACCTCAATGTGTTATATTCAAATTCTATGGACAGCAAAGCCTTATTCCCATAGACCAGCTCATAGGGTGTGAAATCTGTTGTAGTTTTCCAAGTAGTGTTATAGGCCCAGGTGGCCTCAACTAAACGATCTGCCCAATATCTTCTATTACTGCTCACTACCTTAGTCAAAATCCCTTCCAAAGCTCTATTAGTAACTTCCACCTATCCATTGGCTTGCAGATGATAAGGAGTGGAAGTTCTATGCTTAATCTTGTGATCAGTGAGTAGGTCTTCAATCAGGTTGGAGGTAAACTGACTTCCTTGATCTGTGACTAATTCCCTCAGGTGGCCAAACTTGTAGAAGATATTTTGCCTCAAAAACTCAACTACCTTTTCTTCTGTTGCTGCTTTGATTACCTTTTTTCTGCGCACTTTGTCAAGTAATCCATGCACACAATGATGTAGGACCTCTGTTTTGAAGGAGGGTTGATAGGACCCACAAAATCCATGCCCCACTTCTCATATGGCTTGAAAGTCACCTGAGGCTACAAAGGCATTTCATCCTTTGGAGTAGGTTTCCCCATCCTCTGACATCTGTCACATTGGCTGATGTATCTCTTGACATCTTAATGAAGGGTGGGCCAATAATATCCTGCCTGTAGAATTTTGAAGGTGGTTCTCTTTGCTACAAAGTGGCCTCCACAGGGCCCATCATGACAGGTTAGGAGGATGTCAAAAAATTCCTCCTCCCTAACACATTGCCTCAAAATCTGATCTGGGCTAAGCTTAAAAAGGTTTCCCCCAATCCAAGGGAATGGGACACTTTTCCACACGATCTTGCTCTTCTCTTTTGAGGAGAGGTATGGTGGAAATTGTACTGAAACCAAATAATTTTCTATATCATAAAACCATGGAGAGAGTATTGAGATAGCAACAGGTGTTCATCTAGCATTTGATCATCCATCATCCCTTCTTCTCTTGCAGGCAAATCTAGTTTAGACAAAAAATCAACAAAACATTTTCCTTACCTGTTTTATCAACAATGGTCAAATCGAATTGCTGCAATAAAAGTAAACAACCAATGATACAAGCGTTTACATCAGGTTTGTTCATCAAATACCTAATTGCAGCATGATTAGTATGCACAAATGTTTGATAGCCAGTGATGTAGTGTCTGATCTTGTTTAGGGAATGGACTACAGCCAGGAGCTCTTTCTCGATTATAGTATAGTTTAACTCTACCTTGGACAAGTTTTTACTAATAACATATATAGCATACGGTAGCTTCTCCTCAACTTGTCCTAAGGCTACTCCTATGGCTTTGTTTGAGGCATCTGTGTGAATGTGGAAAGGTAGGGCCTAGTTTGGACCTCTCAAGATTGGGGTAGTTATCGACTTACCTTTCAAAGCATTCAGAGCCTCTTGACAGTTGTCAGTCCATATTGACTCAGCATCTTTTCCCAAAATACCAAACAATGGAGAGGCCAACTTACTAAAATCTTTAATTAATCTTCTATAATATCCTACTAAGCCTAGAAAACTCTGAACATCTCTTACCTTTTGAGGAGGTGGGACCCTTTGGATGATAGAAATCTTGTTGGGATCCACCTGTAAACCTTGCTGAGAAATTGTA
The DNA here is from genome assembly GCA_031772625.1 of Pinus tabuliformis. Taxonomy (NCBI): domain Eukaryota; kingdom Viridiplantae; phylum Streptophyta; class Pinopsida; order Pinales; family Pinaceae; genus Pinus; species Pinus tabuliformis. The sequence continues at coordinate 531,084,566 of CM062813.1, read as the reverse complement.
TGACCTAGCATGGTCCCTTCAGTCATTAGGAATTCACATTTATCAGGATTGAGGGACAGGTTCATCTTAATACACTTGGCTAAAACTTTCCTTAGGTTAGTCAGAGCTTCTTGGAAGTTAGAACCATAAGGGGTAAAGTCATCCATATAGATTTCAACTAAATCATGAACCAGCTCAACGAATATACTCAGTAATGCTCTCTGGAAAGTGGCAGGAGCGTTGCATAACCCAAAGGGAAGGACCCGGTAGGCAAAGGTACCCCATGGAAAAGTGAAAGTGGTCTTATCTTGGTCTTTCAGGCTAATTTGGATCTGATTCTACTCACTAAACCCATCTAGGAAGGAAAATAACTTCTTCCCTGCTAGGCCATCTAACATTTGACTTATGAAAGGCCAAGGGAAATGGTCGTTCTTAGTGGCTTTGTTAAGTTCTTGATAATCTACACAGATTCTCCACTTCCCATTTTTCTTGGGCACAAGCACCAAAGGAGAAACCCACTCACTGTTAGAGATGGGGTAGATGAATCCTGCATCCAACAAATTTTGCAGTTCTTCTTTGACAATATCCTTAAGGGCTGGATTCATCCTCCTTTGAGGCTGTCTGACTGGTTTACAATCCTATTTAATGTAGATGTGATGGGTACATACTGAAGGATGGACTCCTTTCATCTCCTTATAGCTCCAAGCAAAAGCATCCAAATGGTTGTTCAATAAGCTACACAACTCTTTCTCCTAAGAGGTGGATAGGGATGATTTGATCTTCAAGGTTCTTTCAAGGCCAAATTTCACATTCTTAACTCGGAGAGAGGTCGGATCAGCCACACAGAGATCAACTAAAGCACTGGCTTGGTTTCTTCCACCAACTCTTTTAATGTCAGCACATTGGGGGGTGGATTTTGAATCAAATTCTCAATAAGATCATGCTCGGTTTGAGGACCGCCCCTAGTGGCTTCCACTGTGCACAGTGGGGTAGAGTAGAATTCACCTTCATCTTCCTCCTCCAACCAGAGAGGTAAGTCATGTTCTACCAGAGGTTGGGCAGCAGGATATAGGACTAGCTATTTGGACATATGTCCATTCTTTATGGTCATGCTCCTAGCTCGACAACTGATGTAAGCATCTGTAGTAGCTAACCAAGGCCTTCCTAAGATGAGGGGATACCCAGTGAGTTTTTCCTTTGGTTGAAGGACCAAGAAGTCAGCAGGGTACTCCCAGGAATCAATGGAGACCATGACATTTTCCACAATACCTTCAGGAGTCCCAGTGGAGCGGTCTGCCAACTGTAGTACCATTGAGGTCTTTCTTAGGGAACTATGAAGGTTGACTTTGAGCATAGTGTCCCTGGTCATTACGTTAATGGCAGCCCCTAGATAAATCAAAGTGTGGGGGATTATGGTGTCATTTATGTGGACATCAACTACAGGACTCCCAGGGTCCAGATATTTTGGACAAATTATCTGTCCCAACATTAGGTCAGACAGTTGTCCTATGACATTGATAGTTGGGGCATCTCTCTTACACCTGCCTGGGTGCCTGAAACGCTTCTCTTTGATCAACGTATTGTAGATTAGTACATCTTTTATGGCCTAGAGAAGTGGTATTTTCACACGTAACTGTTTGAGTTCTCCCAAAAGTTCAGTTTCTTCTAGGTTTGGTTGCATGGTTTTAGTTAATCTCTCAGGAAAGGGAGGAATGGCTTTGGGTTCACCTTCCTGTTTCTCTTCCTCGTCCTCCTTATGAGGAGGTTGGCTATCTAGGAGGACCTTCCCAGATCATAAGTAGATCTCCTGAATCTCCACAACATAGGTAGGGCATGTGGTTTCGGTTGAGCAGGTATTTGGGGTTGTCTTGGAGGAGCATGAGGTAAGGGTTTTGGTTGAGTAGGTGATGGAGGAAAAAGAGTGGGAGGGTGTTGTATTGGGGCCTCCACCCCTGATGAGGTGCATTCCACTGAGGTTGTGGCTGAGTGTGAGAATGAAATGAGTGAGCAACTCGTTGAGTATGGTGTTGAGGAGGATAGGACCAAGGAGGGGGTGTTGACCAGGAAGGATGAGCAGGGGGACCCCAAGAAGGTATGGAAGTGACTTGATTGGAGTTGTAATAAGTCTCGGATGTCCCTTGCATTCCCTGCTAGTAAGGTCTAGGTCCATGTGGCCTGCTTTGTTTCATAAAGTAGAGTGGTTCAGTGGTTCCTTCAACCCCTTGGTACATACGTTTAAATCCAGGCAAGGAAGGGCACTGATTTGTAGGATGGTCTTCTTCACAGACAAAACACACTTCTACAGAGTGCAATGGACATTCATTCCTAGGATGCTTTCTAGTGCACCTGGGATAAAATATCACCAAAGCCCTCTCGGCCTCCTCTTGCTTCTTTTGGATTCACAAGGTATCCATTTGCATGGCAATGGTCTGTCTCATCTCGCTCTTGAAATCTTCCATCTGATTTGCAAACTCGTTTTTAAGGAATGAACTAGATAAGGGGTTACTGGCTAAGAGTTGACTTCCCCTACCTCTCTTTTTGGCTACCCTAGAATGGTTTCTAAATACAATCTTTATGTCATCGTAAGGTAGGTGGTAGATGTCTCCCCTAGCCAGAAAATGGAGGGTATCTAGAAGGTCTTTAGGGACTCCTCTGAGCATAACCAACTTCAGAGATTCGGGGTCAAGTGTGCACCTGGCCCTTTTATAACTGAGTTGAAATCTCTCTTCATAGTCTTCTAAAGATTCATCACTTCCCGTGGTCATTCGAAAGATTTCTTCTTTTGTATCCTTTGACCTATAGTAGTCCCGATATTTTTTGTTAAAGGCTTGCTGCATTTGAGCCCAAGTTGTGATACTATTTCCGGGTAGCCCTATGAGCCAGCGAAGTGCTACATCCTTGAGGGTAGAAGGAAAGAGTTTCAACTTTTTCTCGCCTTCTGCATAGTCATAAGTTTGACAAAGGACAACAAAATAAAAAAAGAAGGTATTAGGGTCTTCAGTAGTCAATCCATGGAAGTGAGGTAAGGGTGAGTGACTGATGTTTTTCATTTTTGTGTCCCCATTGGTCTCTCGGATGGGAAAGGTACCTTCTACTCTCTCCCCATTTCCTCTACCATTTCTATTTTCAGCCATGGTCTCAGGAGGAATGGTTTCTTGCTCTTATTTTGTTATAGGATCTTTGTATATCTCTAGAGGTTCACCTATACATTCTTCAGGATCACTGCGACGAAAGAAGAGAGAAGGGTGACTCAGTGATGTGGTGGGGGTGTTAGGTAGGAATTTTCCTGAATTGTCTTTGTTCCTATGAAGCATGAAATGAAATCTCTTTCTTTGGGTGATTTTTGTTGTTTTTTCTGCTTGTACCTGCAAAAACTGAAATAGATTGAACTGCAACTAACTAAAATCTATCTTGCTGAAAAGAAAATGTAGAATTGAAATGAAAGCAGGAAAACACTAATCTATTTTGCTGAAATGAAATTGAAGAATTGAAATGAAAGTAGGAAATGACTAATCTATTTTTCCGAAATGAAATTGCAGAAATGAAATGAAAGTAGGAAATGACTAATCTATTTTGCTGAAATGAAATTGCAGAAATGAAATGAAAGCAAGAAATGACTAATCTATTTTGCTGAAATGAAATTGCAGAAATGAAATGAAAGCAGGAAATGTCTAATCTATTTTTGCTGAAATGAAATGGCAGAAACGAAATGAAAGCAGGAAATGTCTAACCTATGCTTGCTTAATTGAAATTGTAGCATTGAAATGAAACAACTACTCTACTCTTGCTGAAATAAACTATTTAGCAAAATGTTTGCAGTAGAAAATAGAAGAAAATCAATAATCACAAAATACTCTGACGCTTCCCCAACAACGAAGCCAAAAATATGGTGAGCTCCAGTATTGCAGCAATGATGCAACAACTCCTAGGACTCCCTACTTTACTTTTATCAACCGAGTAGTTCGTAACAAACTTGGAAACGACGATGCTATATGCACAAGTACTAGTTCTTACTGCAGGCTATCACTTGATCACCTAGCACAAGTTCGCTAGGAGCTTAAGCCAAATTCTATGAGTTCTTAGAAGAATATTTTAACTGTGATGGATGAAGGCTAACTCAAAAGAGGCTAGTCTACTTGCAAAAAGAACATGAAAGCTGAAAGGAAATGCAAACCCTAGAGAACCCTAGTTTTACCTACTAACCCTACTTGTGCAAGAAAAGAGATGTGAAACTACTGAAATGAATGCCATGGACTATTGCAGAGGTAAAATACATGTGTTTAAGCTACTTCTAAAAGAAAATATGAAAAAATCATCTTTTTGGTATTTTTGAGCAATTTTATGTAAAAATTGTTATGCATGAGTTTTAACTATTTTTTACTGTGCAGAGGTTTATTGGTGAAAGAAAATGGAGTGGGTGTTTGCAGGGGGTTAGGAGGGTATGGAGAGGACCTAAGGGGTCCCTAACACTGTTCTAGAGATTTCCACCACACTCAGATCTCGAAAAACTGCTCACGTTATCTTCTACAGGAGGCTGTAGGGGATCTACAAGAAATTCTATAGGAAGTTCTATAGGAACAGGCCGAAAGTGATTTTTTGAAGATTGATGGAGGAAAAACAATGGGGAAGTAGGAATGAAGGATGGATAAGGTTTTTAAGAGGTGTGGGACCTGGTTAATGAAGCTAAGGAGTGATGAAGATGGTTGGATTTGTTCAACGATGTAGAAAGCAACGTTGCACAAAAATATAGAAATTAGGGTTAGTTGGGAAAGTGTGGCGAATGAAGAGAAGAAATCTTGAGTGGGGGCTTGGAACAGGTTGCATGATGGAGGAAGGGTAGGTAAGTATGTATTACAGGTGTTCTGCACATTACTTTCCAAAAACTGATCCAAACAAAGACAAAAAAACATAGATCTATCTATGTTGACCTAATCTACTCTTAAAAACCAGAAATATGATGAATAGCAGTGTATAAACAGAAAATCATGCAAGAGAGCTATGGAAACTAAGCAAGAGTAGATCTGAACATGGAGACACAATTGATATCAACTTTTCCAATTCAAAATCTAACACTAGAAATTGCATTAGAAGGCAAAAACAGTGTTTTTGTGGCAGCAAGTGTACCTTGGTCTCAATTCATGATCCCAAGGAGGGAGAAATGAGATCAAGGACTACTTGGTAGCCTTTTTGTGGATCTCTTATGTTACCAAACTTTCAAATCAACCTGAATCATGAAAAACTATCTAAATCATCAAAAGCAACCTAAGAAATGAAGCAAGATTTTAACCTAAGTAACAGAAATTCGTCTATGAATGCAAGAAAAACACATAAAATTACACAATGGAGGTACTCGCACTTGGGTTGGGCCCATACCCAAGAGATACAGCCTCCTAAGAAAGATTAGAGCTAGCACAAAGCAAGATTCATCTTCATTGATCAAAAAATAATAGCTACATCCAAAATTGTCTACAAGAAGAAGCTCGAAAATATGTTGATACAAAGCTGCACTAATGTGTGAAAATAGAATAAGAAAATTGCTAAACTCCCAAGGCTTGAAGCCTTCCTATTTATCCATACGAGGACCCCCAACAGTTCTCCTTAACTTGAGGAGCTTGGCTGCCCAAAACTGCAGTTAATCAGCCACTTCACTAGACCTGCTCGGCTGCCCTTGAAATCATCTTTGGTGGGCTGTAGAACTTCGAGATGATGGTGGAGAACTCGAGGAAGGGGTCATTTAGTGTAGTAGAAATCCCTCCTACAAATCCTCAGCCTTGTTTCCTCGTATTTGGCTGCCAATCTACTCATAAATGCCTGATCTTGGTCCCAAAAATGTCCAAAAATCTGCAATAAGCACATATTAGACCTTGTGGTAAAGTGACTATTCCCATTCACACAATTAACATAAATATACTCAAAAGAATTCATAAAACTATGGAGAATGGTGGATTAAATGAGAATATTAAGCAAAATTATCCCATATAGTTACCCATTTCCGGGGCTCATCACGTGGTTCACTTTGTACTTTTTGGCATTGTTTCTACTACGCGCTTCCACAAAACTTGGATTATTACCCAAAATATAGCCAATTTCGGTTATGCCCAACAAGGGTCTTGCAAACAAGAGACTGGGTAGAGCAAGTATGAATTCTAAGAGATTTCACTCTAATAGTGTGTTTACATATGTATTATAATCTCGATGCAAGGTATCTTTAAGTTTTCAAGACTTCTCAATGAACCATGTATATGTGTGCCCATGTCTGAAAGAATAAAAAAAGAAGAATGGAAATTATATTGGAAAAGAGGAGTATATTTGTTTCAGATACATTAAGATGTATCTAATCATGGACAGGAAAGCATTGATTTCAAAACTCTATCAATCGATGAAAATATTTTCCCTTAGTTCTTATGGCACATAATGGTGATACTTTCCTGTCCATGAAAAAGAAGTTTTTCAAAATGTTTGAGCTAGTTTCTTTTGTTTTAATCAGACAAATGAAACTGGGTGGTTTACACCTTCAAGGAGTAGAGTTTCTTTTAAGTGTGAGCTATATCTCCAGAATCAGATGACATTTCCAACAAGAGAGTGAAATATTAATCACATTTCCTCAAATGGAAACCCAAATTATTTACATTTTCAAATTATCCAATTCTATATTTAGGACAATACCTTCAAGCCTAGAATGTGCATTATATGTTTTACGCCTTCCTTCGGTATCATTTTGTCTGAATTAGTTGTTCCAGTTTGAAGAACTAAATTTCTCCATTTCTGTCAAGCAAGAAGAGTGTGTTTGGAGTTCAGCTTAAGATCTAGCTTGAGAGGTTTCTTTGAGTTTTAGTGTGTTAAGTTATGGCATAAAAATTTACATTTTTAATGAAATATTTGGCATGCCACCCAATTCTATGGTTAGGGATATAATTTTAAGGGTAGAGATTTTCTTATATGTTTTCCTCCCTTCCTTTGGTATCTTTTTATAATAAGTAGAATCATGTAGAATTGAAGTACTACCATTTCTCCCTTTTACTCGAACAAAATATTGAAGATATAGTCTAGTAGATTTGAAGAACTTACATTTCTCAAACAAAAGTCTTGAAGATCAAGTCCAACATTTTGTACTATGTTTGGTTATGATGGTAAACTTCACATTTATAATTAAAAGGTTTCCAGGCATGGAATTTTCATTATTAATTTGTTTGAAGTAACAATGCATAATCAAATTGATTTTCCTTTTAATTCCTTTCTCATAAACATACATTTTTTTTCACAAGTACAACACTACATATTTCATATGAGGAATACACATTTATTGTGAATACTCTCAAATGTTTAATGTCAATACTATCAACCTATCATAAGCATACATATTTACAACCTATCATAAGCATACATAATTAAAAGTTGTTTTGTTTTTTACGGTGAACATTAAGTGGGCTAAGTAGTTTTAGGACTATTAGAATTAACCTTGTATACCTAGCTCGATCAGAGTGACAAAAACTGACAAGTGTGGCTAGGGAGCAGTTAAAGGAAGTTGGAAACATTAACCATTCATTGTCACAACTTGGTTATGCATTAATCATTGCCATTATACTTCCTTTTTCTATTTCCTTAGATTTTCTTAATCTGTATTTTTGATTCCTTTGCACAATTTCAGGAATTTAACTAAAATTATAGTAGAAGTTTCATAAACAAGAAATAAAAGACATATTCCATATCGTGATTCCTTCTTAACATTTTTATTGTGATAATATCTTGGTGGGAATTCCATTTTTGCCATGGTTTGTGCCATATCTCCAACAAAAAGGTTTGTCAATGCTTCATTCAAAAATTGCTAAGGTGAATTTGTGTAATATATCTCCAATAGAAAGAAAGGCAAGTATAAATTTTTAATATGTATGATCTCACATCATTCTTTGTTCACGAACTTGCAGTTGTAGAAGTGAGACATTAAGTACATTAAGATTTTATCAGGGAGACAAGGCTATAGAGAACAAGGTTGTTTTGAATGAGGAAACAAAAAATGACATTAATTCATTGCAGGTTCGGATACAAAAGCTGAAGGTACTTACATATTTGACTATATTCTATCGCAGAATATTTCTTGGCTATTTAATTTCTTTTATTTTAATGTGCAATAGGATGAGTTAATGAGGATGAAGTCAAAATATAACAACCAAGAAACCAATAGTGGTGGCTATTCTACATGCTAGAATGCTCATAGAATTTATAATATGTTGAGGTTGAGTCTTGGTCAGCCTCTCACACCCCACACATGGACACTAATAACGATGAAGGAATGGAGATACATGAGGATGCATTTGAAGCTTTATCTTCTGACACAACAATCTTATCATTGATTGATGAAGAATACACAAAGCACTCGAGGACCTCAAGCAGTTGCGAAAAGTAGGAAATTCAAAATGACTTGGATAGCTTTAATAGAGAAAATAATAGTGCTTCGGGTAAAATTAAGCCAAACAGTGATTTGTACCCTTCAAGAATAGATTTGGCAGTAGAAAGTAAAGAACACACTAATGAACTATCACTAGCGAGAGGTGAATATGGGAGAAAATGAAATTGGGACCAATTTAAGTGGTCAAATTAAGATGTCTGTTTCAAGGCTTTTGAAATTGTTGAGATCCAAGTAGTGAGTAAATCCTCTCAGCAGACTTCTAAGGAAATATCTTTGTTGAAACACAACATGGAGCATTCTGAATCCACAAAGGGGGGTAATGGATCTTCCGACGTTGAAAAAATCCCATAGTTGGCTATCTCAGAAATACATTATATATGGCATTGAATCTCATCCAAATAAAATTTTATCTACTTATCATTTAGATATTAAGGATGAGACGTCAATAACCAAAAGTTCGGGAAATTCATGTAATGATAAAACAAAGTGTGCATGTGATGCCTCTATTAGTGAAAACGGTATTATTCACAATATACCAAATGCCTTATCTCCCACTTTAAGCATTCTACACTCCCCTTCATCTTTCATTCTTCAGTCTCCACCACATAGTGTCTCCCCTCGGACTCATGAAGGTAGGAGGAGTGCGATCAAATCATTATGAAAGTCAAATTTATCTCCTCCAAATGAAGATACAAACTCTAGGTTGGGTTCATATACGTTGAACTTACACTTTTCTCAGTCTACAAGGAAGAGTACTCATCCTCTGTCCAACAAAATTGGCAATACAAGAACAGATAAATTGGTTGCTAGTCTCCAACATGACCTTCAAGTTTCTGATAGTTACCAACAAAATTCATCTTTAAGAAAATCTTATGTAAGATTCTCTTTCCAAACTTTAAACCTGGAGATACCACTTCTACTTCTTGAAAATTTTGATAAAAGTGTATAGACTTCTCCAAAGAAGGAATCCTCTACAACAACATCTTTAATGACATAGGTGTGTTCATCTTGGGCAAGACTTGATATAATTGAGGAAAACTACTTCAAGGAAAAAGAAGACATGCAAGATAAGTCCCAATGATAGTTAATGCCTCTTGAAAAATCGAGAGGCTCAAAAGGTCCTATGGCTGAGCTTAGTCAAGTAAGTATCTACATTGTGTAATTTGATGAAATGTCTTGTAGTAGTGACCGAGTGTTTTCTTACGAAGGAGAGTTTACTGACAAACTGATTTCATATAATTTGTTTATTATCTTATATTTTGTGAAATCAGGTAATGGAGGGGGTTTTGGCTGGGTCCATAAGAAGAGAAATGGCACTGGAAGAGGTTTGTAACAAGCAAGCTACATAAATTGAGCACCTTAATCATTTGGTATATATATATTTTTTGACAGAAATAAGAATTTTATTGAGTTTGAAACAAGGATTTACATGAAATTTAAAAGATGTATAACTATTGTTTTCATTTCATGAATGGAAATTAACAACATTATATTTGTCTTCACATATATTCAAAATTTACGAGATATCCTTTGATTTCTAGAGATTCGTAATACTTTGAAGTTCACACATATATTACTAACAAAACAGGAACATTTCTTACACAAAAAAAGAAATATAGTTTACACATATAAACTGTAAGTATATGCTGAAAATTTCCACAATTTTAGGCTTAGTTATACTAATAATTCAGCATTGCGTGCATGCTTTTGTGTTGTTTATCATTGTGTGCAAGTGACAAGTAGTCTTTTTTTTTTTCAAACTGATTCTTAAAATGGTGTGTCCTTTGAGGCATGTTTTTTAAAGCTTTAGTCTAGAAAGAATTACCAGACTGCTAGTTTCCACGTGGAACATCTTACGTTGAATTATATTTTATCTTGGTTTTTTTCATCCAACTGAAGAAAGTTGATCATAATTTTAGGAACGATAGGTATTTGTGTCTATGTCGTTGCATCCATATTTTCATTGCACCCATATTTGAATTCCCAATTATATTCTCTATAAAGATGCCATATTTTTTCATTGATTCTGATGGACATAACAGTCCCTTTAACCTAATTGTGATCATTCATTGGACATTTGTAAGGTTATCTTTTACATATCTTATTGTATCCACAATCTGATCTAATAGAGGTATGCTACACTGGATTAACATCTTTAGTTGGAGATTATTTGGAAGGTGATTTTTGAGTAAGGATACCATTATTATGTGTAGATCCCAAAACCATATGATTTGGATTGTTGTGAAGTTAAATAAGTATTCAGGTACTTCAATAATTTCCAAATATTATGCCATATTGTTTGTGCCATCTCCTGAATTCCAAGAGAATTTCTAGAGTATGGCTCCATCAGTGTCAAACATTTGACCACTAGATGATGAAGACACAACATTTCTTTTGACTTCATCAAAGAAGATAACAAAGCTTTACTGAGAGATTATCTAGACTTTTATACTTTTCCCAAAGATATTAAGATTAAATGAACATTTTTATGACTATTTCTTGCTTCTCATATTCTGATGTCCATTTTGCAAGCGGCCAGTCATTGATCCATTATTTCAATTTGGGTTTGAGCCTCTCAATGTACTTTATTATTTGATAATATTTCATAATCTATTCTCTGATTATTGCAACACATGGAACTTTTTAAGTGCTCAAATAAATGGGATTTTTTCTACTCAGCCAATACTTTCCACAAATAAAACCTAGGGATGTGGGGCAAAAGGGATTTTCTTATGGCCTTTGCTTTTAGGACTCTACAGTAGTTCTTATACCAGACAATAAAAACTTGATCCCAGCTAGATGTTCTAGAAGATATAGGGACATTTATCTTAGAGATAATAAAGTTCCATAATGAGATCATTAAAGGGAAGTCATGGAAAATATGGGTCATGGATACTTCATGATCTTTGCAATGAAACCACTAGGATGGAGAAAGTGTACAATTTTTGAACTATTTCTCAACAATTAACAACTTCGTATGCATTTTGAGGTATAATAAAAATACATTTGGAGAAAGAGCTTGTTCCACATGATTGAAACACATAGAATCCAGAAGTAGGTTGCCTCAAAATAGTAAGGTGACTTGCTTTAGAGTGTATTATGATTTTGTTTCCCTATGAGGGGTATTTCTATTTTGTAAAAGCAGTTGGAGGTTTTCTTCCTCTAGACCCTAAGGATCATGGCATATTGGGACATGTTACCCACCCACATGTATGGGTAACCATATGGGAATTTTTTTCTTCTATGATGTAATTTTCTAGCCAACTATCACAAATTATTTATTATATGTTATCTTTTTCTTTCCATTTGTTTTCACAAATTATCTACAACTTGAGATTTTTAGCAGGTAACTTAGTTGGCATGATTATGCGTAAGCTTTTCCTGAAGGTTGAATACTAAGTGCATAAGATGTTCTTTTCTATGGTGATGTTTTTTTTTTTTTTATATAGGTCATTTGGACACATAGTGACCATTATTGTTCAACTGAATAAAACTTGTTTGAGTTTCTTTCTTTTCTGGGGAAAAATGCCATTGACATTGATGATGTTGAGGTATATGTCTTAAAAATCCTTTATAGTCTACTTTATTTTATATTCCATTTTTCATCGTCTTTCATGTATTATATTTTTCATTGTATCTTCTTTTAGTTCTAGAAGAGGATCTCAGTATTGATGTTAAGAAGGAGGAATTGAAGAAAGAGGAAAATAATAACACTGGAGCGACAAATGCAAAAAGAGAGAGAAGAGAATCGGTCTAGTGATACCCTTAAATACAATATCTCACATGAGACACACACATAAGGGCTGATGGTTAAGTCTTTAGAGTTGGTTAATTCACTTGCAATGCCTTGGAAACACAATGATAATATTTTGAAGTGATGAAACAATATTTCATATGCAAATTGTTGTAACAGCCCCAGTTAAAAATTCATGTAAAAAAATATAAGAGCGAGGTCATGGGACACATATTCAATCTTGAATGTTGGGAAAAACATCCTAGTAGGTGTTCATTTGGTTTATTATCGCTGAAGGAAATTGTCAAAAGCATTGGCAAAGGAATTTTAAAAGGAAAGATGCATTAATTTAAATTTATTTATGAAAAATAAAGGAAAATAAAGAAAAGGAAGGTGAAAGGTCATAGGTTTGCATGAGAGGGAAATTGAAGGAAGTAGTGGAAAATGAAGAAACTAGATGCCTCAATGATAAAAATGATTCATAGGAAAAGTTCACAAACTTTTGTTAGTTCATTCTTTGGCAATCTCATTCAATTCTCTCTCTTATACTCTTGGACACTTAGAGTTTTCTTGGAGAACTCTTGGAGGAATGTGGCATACTCGGGATTTGGAGCATGAAATCAAAGGAAGTAGGAAATCACAAGAGCACAATGGGATCAAAAACTATAATGTGTTTTCTTTGCAAGTATCAAGTTGCATGTATGATTTCCTTGCTAGTTTTGGCATAAATGGCACATGCATAAGATTTCCTGGTTATGATTTGTCATCGACATTGAGGACTTCCTGGATTGATAGTGGTTTTACCTAGACGTACCATTTCCTAGATAAACATGGTGTTATGGGTTTATTTCCTTTTGTTTTCTATTTGTTTCTCATGTTCCTCATGGTTCTGGGTTGAGTTATTAGTTCTTGGAGCCTTGGTTGGACTAATGCTATGGAAGCTCTATAACATCTTGGGTTGAGTTACTAGTCATGGAAGCCTTGGTTGGAAAAACACTCTCGATCCCTTGGTGGGTTGAGTTACTAGTCTTGGAGGCTCTGGCTGGAAAAATTCTCTAGAGTCCGAAAGTAGCTATACATTGAGTTACTATTCCTAGAAGCCTTGGTTAGAACAAATGATTTGGAGCCCTTCACATCTTGGGTAGAGACCGATGTTGTGATGGTTAGTGATGTCCAACGATTAGGTGGAATCACTAGTTAATGGTTGAGGTGGCGTGACCTATGGAATTCTTGGCTTGGTTTTCTTGGTTTATTCAATTAGATCCCACAGTGATCCCCCATTCATGCTTGGAATACGGTGCGAGGGTTATTGGATGAAAGAGAGATTTGGTTTAGCCCAATCTATGGTTAGGTGGTACTTGGAAGTCCCTAAATTGGTTGAATTTTAAAAATTTAATAAGATCACATTTCTCCTTATATTTTATGAGTTAGTGTACTTGTTATTATGTGGCTTTAATGGTTTTTCTATCACTGATATTATTCTAGTTATATCCTCATTATAAGCATGGTTTCATGACAGATTATAGTTATGGCCCTTAACATATTATAACTGGTAAATGAATGACTATTGAATGCATGACCTAATACATGTTATTGTTGCTATTATGAGAAGGTACTAGACCTTCTTGGTGATTTTTATATAAGTAACATACCCTTATTTTTAGATATGCAATTATAACATGTATATTACATGTGTACAATGTGTTTCACGAAATGTTTGTCATGGTTAGGCTTCGTTACGTCAAGTCCTTGATCAAGTTTTATGTTAGAGACTCTGTCTTAGTATCATTCATTTTCTTGGAATTTATCATCAAGTTCTGGGCATTGGTCTGGAGACTAGCCCTGAAAAATGGCTTAAATCTCATAGTCTCAGGCACAAAACTGGCTGAAAAAGACTACAATCTCTCCTTTGATGGCTTGTGGGAGTGACTGGAGGGTTTCAGTTGCTTCGAGGCCTTGTCAATGGAGTGGCTGGGGGTTTATTTTAATGATAGACGAGGTTAACTTAGGGGTTGGTTACATGGAGTGGTTGGTTAGCCCCTAGGGGTAGCTTCTGAGGATGGTCAATTTAGTATTGTTTTTGTCAATTCCACTCTCTTAACTATACATGGGGAGTTGAATCATGTCATAGTAAATCTTCATCTCATATTTACCCCATTCAAATGGTTAGTTTGGGTAAGTGTGGGAGGATGGTATTATAGATTCGTATCGGAGCATGGTTCAACCCTTACCATGGATGGGTGGAATGTGTTTGGCATTCATGTGTGAAGGATGAATATGTTCTTGTCGTGTATGCATGGTGGTAGTAATTTTTATAGTTGTGTTTCCATGTAGGACTTGATTATGTTTTTGTTGGGATGTGTTTGCCATGAATGCATGTCGGTTTCATATGCATTTGTTATTCCTGTTAGTGTCTATTGTTTTTATGCATGCATTGTCATGGTTATAGTTATGCATGTATAATAGGTCAAACAAGCATTGTGAGGTCATTGTATGTAGTTTGTGCCATCATGATGCTAATGGGTGTTATGATGCTAATGTGTTGGTTGAGATAGAGAAGGATATGTAGATCATCAAAATGAGTTACAACACTAGACCATGGGGTAAGAGAAAATCATCATACAGGTTTCTGTGGTGGGTATGTAGGTATGTTAGTTAATTGGTGTTATAAGAAGTAGGGTTATGTACATGATTGTCAGTCTATGGTTGTTGCAGTTACATGTATGATAGATTTTAGTTAATTAGTGTGATCATATGTACATGTGTCGGTTAGTAATGGAGGATAGTAACTTTTTGTTATATGCATTTTGGTCATATGCATGATGGTTATGGTCATTGTACTTAAGATATTGCTGTTATACATATCGTGCTAGTTTGGATTGGTCTATGCAGATGATTTTGGTTATGATACTCAGGTATGATTCAATATAATTGTGTTATAATGTTGCACTAATCTGGATTGACTTATGTAGATGTGATAGCCTCCCCTTATATACATGAAGGTATGAGTTTGATTATGTCGTCTATTTGGTGTTTGAGTGTTTGATTATGTCATATATTTGGTTGGTATGTTTACATGTTGTTTGAATGTTTTATTAATTTCATGATATGAGTATGTGCCTATAAGATTGCTTGAAGGAATGATCTTGTTTTAAAATGGTTGTACTAACACAATATGTGCTGAGGCAGTTGATATGTACTTGAGTGTAAGTGGGTGCTAGTTGTAGTATTGTGATTAATGAATATGAGTTTATTGTTAATTAGTACATGGTTGTTAGTATTGGAAAAGGTTTATTTCAAATTAATATATACAATGTCTTCATCTTTGGAACATTTGACTCACATGTGTGAACAATAGCAGGGAAACATGTTTGGTATTAGCGTGACAAGGTAATAGTTGATTTGTTTATATAAATAACAGTTGGGTGATGTGATAGTACAAAATAAGATTCAATTGCAACAAGGAAAGGTGAAATAAAGGAATTGGGTGAGAATTCCTTTGGCTATGTTTGGAAACTACAATTCGAAATGAATGAGTACTTTGAATGAATACAGGAAGTCTTCTTAACCTAGATTTTGTCTGACATTATATGGATATATGATATATTCCTAAACATGCATTTGATAGGTATAACAACAAGTTTTTAGTTATGGCTAGATTTGTCAAGGGAATGGAGTTCTTTGAGAGATGATATATGTATGAGTTCAGTTACACATCAACATGCTAAGGTAACTGATATGTTGTTATATTTACTTATACATTACCAGTTGTGTGTTTATGGAAGTATGATGTAGGGGATTACATGGAAAAAGAGATTTTCATGCAATCTTAAAGAAGGCTCAGGTTGATCTTTCCCTTAGAAGCATTTGGAACCTATGGTGAATTGAGTCATTGTGTTTCTTTCTAGTTTTGTGCTTTCAATCTTTTGTGATTTGTTTTTTCTTGATTTGTAGTTTTGTTTATGTCTAGTCTATGGCCATACCACTTTGTTTGTGGTGTCATATCGTTATTGGCTTTTCATGGGTTTCTTCTTTTTTGTTTCTTGTTCCTTCCTTTTGTGTTTTGAGGGTATTGGGAATTGGTTGGAATGGAGGATGTTAATTGAGCTTGGGGAGAGCTTAATGAAACCCAATAGGTAATGTAAGACCCAGATGAACCTCGATGCATGTATAAGGGCAGTTGAAAGCAAGAGTATGACAACTAGTTCGATTGGTTAGGTCCATTGAGGTAAATGGGTGGTGGAAGTATAGTCATAAGAAAAGTAATCAGGAAATTTAAAGTAAATGGATTTGATGCATCATATGCCTTGGATAAGTTGGGAACTGTTATTCTCAATGTTGTGCATGGATAAAGGGGGTTCTCTTAACCTCGACCTCATGATATCTGGTAATTATGTTGTGATAATGATTATGTTGATGTCCTATATGTATACATGTATGTATTTATGTCATTGCCTAACAAGGACGTCAGAGATCATGATCATTTTATGCTAATGTTTATATGTATGTATGTCATTGTCTGATAGGGTCGTCAAGGATCATGCTTATGGAGGAATGATTCATTTATGTAGGTGAATGGCATGAAGATGTTCTTGGTCTTATGAGGAATCAAGTGGGAAGAGTAGCCCTGACAAATATACGAGGTCAATATCATATGGTTATGAATTGATATTATATGATTATTATATGTCTATGTTTATGTTATGGAAATGCTATGTTGAGGGATACATCAGTGGAATGAAAGTATTGTGCTTTGCGACATGCTGAGATAAGACATGATACGACACTAGAAGCAAGGTTGCTTGGTAAGGATAGTGAGGTCTTAGGATGTGCATTACTGGTGTTGTGTACATGTAGCATATGTAGTATTGTGTACATCTAGTTTTCGGTGCCTATAGTATATATGGTGTTGCGTGCATATTGCATATGCGGTGCTGAGTATAGATGATGTTATATACATGTTGTATATGTGGTGCTATGTACATGTTTGCATGTTTGCATGTTTTACATGTGGGGCTATGTACATATGGTGTTTTATGCATGATTGTACACGTGGTGTTGTGTGCATGTGGTGTTGTGTACATGTCAGGCATGTGGTGTGATGTACATGTGACGATGTGTACATTTTGTGCAGTTGGTGTCATGTACATGTGATGTGTACATGTTGTGGAAGTGATGTTGTGTACAGTTGGTACTATGTACATGTTGTACATGCTAGGTTGTGTACATGTGGTACTATGTATGTTCATTGTGTATTTGTGGTGGCATGACATGTGTATTCATTATGTTGTACTCTATGTATGTATAGGTATTGTGTTGTGATGTACATTGGGTGTAGAATGTTGGGTTGTGTTATATTCTTTCCACGAATAGAACCCCTTGTACATTGCATCGGGTGCTGCCGGGGGGTCACAGGGGGGCAGTAGCTCCCCCATGCACGAGGTCTGGGGAAGCGCCATGGGAAATTTTTTTTGGACCCCATATTAGGTGGGCAGACCTACCTATGGTTTTGTGCATGGATTTCACACATGGTTTTAGGCACAATGGTTTTCAGTCCATGGTATTTTGTAGATCCAATCAAGGGAACTACAATTATGTTCTAATCTAGGGTTAATGGATTGGGGTTTATGGATGCCTCAACATGTATATATGTATTGTAGCATTGTAAGGAACATAATGAAAAATCAATCTGGTAGTCCCGATTTTAGGATCCAAGGGAAAATATTTGTGTATATTTTTTATGTGTTATGTTCTCACAATTGTTTATTTTCTGTTTTTAGAATTTGTATGCGGGTAATTTCTGTACAGTGCTAAAACCTACAGTGTAGGTGTATGTGTTGTATTGTACACCGAGTGTAGCTGTATGTGTTTGGTGTATGTCGGGTGTAGGTTCTTGTATTGTGTGATGTTGTATGTTTTGTGTATATGTACATGATTAAAGATAAGAAAATGAATTGTATGCTTGCCAGGTGTGGAAACCAAATTCAGTGTGTGTATGGAAAGGACAAAGGTAGAAGTAAAGGACTGCAAAGAGGAAAAGTATCAATATTTTATTCAGTTTTATCATGCATGTGATCTATGATTCTCATTTATGATGGTTACATGTGATCTATGATTATCGTTTATGATCATTTCATTTGATTCATGATTTTGATTTATGATGGTTATGGTTGAGCTAACTGGATGGGATATATTTGTACATGATGATTTGATCAAACGACTAGTTTGACTTATTTTGACAGGAAGTAGATAGAATTGTAAGTGTACCTTATTGATGGGCCACCAATGAGGTATTAATTATATTTATTTCAAATAATTTTGAATCTAATGGGAATTATGTGCTTGGTACAGGAAATCATTGAAATGCTCATTTTGTGCGGTTTAAAGTTACTGCAAAAATTAACAACAACAATGGAAAGGAATTAGAATAGGAAGTAGTATGCTAGTAAAGCATTCAGGAGCAAGGCCATTTTCAGACACTGGTACCCAATAGTGTCCATTTATTGCAATGAGCATGTTATGAATGGTATGATGGTTTTAACACAAGGGTATGCCTTGGTTTTGGACTTTTGGTGGTAGGAAAACTTGCCAAGGGAGGGGTTGTTCGAGGGAATATGTGGCAGATAAGGGGATGCCCACAAAACTTGGAAGGTGTGTGATTACATGGAAAGGGGTGACTAGATTTCCTGAGGGACTGTGTCACAGAGAAGGAAGGTCGGTGATAGATTTGTTTTGGTCATTATCATTTCCAGATGGAATAACATGTGCATTGGGAGTGTGCCCTACAACAATGAACTAGTAACTATTCACTGAGAGGACAAGTGGCATGGGATTGTGGCGCTAGACATTAGATGCATCTTTGGTCTTGGCATTGGATTATGGACTTCCTGGGAAGGAGATGAATCCTAGTACTAATTTTGAGGGTCGAGGTGTGAGCCTTTAGAGTCCCTTGTTGCTGAAGTGGGAAAAATATCCTTTTATTTGATGGTTAGAGAAAATGTGCATGTGTGCATGTGTGTATATGTGTATATTATTTGAAGGACTGTATCAAGTTGTGTTATAAATCTCCATAGACAGTATGGTTATATTTTGGTTGAAGAAAATTTGCATGAGTGTATATGTGGTTGTTATTGTAAATACCATAATGAGTTGTGTTATAAATCTCCAATAAGTGGTATGCTTCTCATGTTTTCAATAGTGGTTATTGTAAATACTACAACGAGTTATGTTATAGAGCTTCACGGGAAGTATTTTTAGTTTTCAGCAGTCTTGTTGGTTATAGTTGTTAGTGAACACCTGGATGGTCTTCCCCCAATGGGGAGGGTTTTGTAATAGGCTTGGTTAAAAAATCATGTAAGAAAATATAAGACCAAGGTCATGGGACACATATTCCAAGCTAAATGTTGGGAAAAACATCCTAGTGGGTGTTCATTTGGTTTATTATGGCTAAAGGAAATTGTAAAAATAATTTGAAAAGGAAAGAGGCATTAATTTCCATTTATTTATGAAAATAAAGGAAAATGGGAGAAAAGGAAGGTGAAAGGTCACAGGTTTGCATGAGAGGGAAATTGAAGGAAAATAATGGAAAATGAAGAAAATAGAAGCCTTAATGATAAAAATGCTTCTTAGGATTGGTCCACTGGATTTTTTTAGTTCATTCTTTGGCACTCTCCTTCTATTATCTCTCTCATACTCTTGGATACTTAAAGTTTTCTTGGATAAATCTTGGAAGAGTGTGGCATACTTGGGATTTGTAGCAAGAAGAAAAACGAAAAGTAGGAAATTGCAAGAGGACAGCGAGATCAACAACTACAATGGGATCGCTTTGCAGGTATTGTGTTGCATGTATGATTTTATTGCTAGTTTTGGCATGCATGGCACATGCATGTGGTTTACTGGTTATGATGTGTCATTGGCATGGAGGATCACCTGGATTGACAGTGGTTTTTCCTAGTCTTTCCATTTCCTAGATAGCATGGTGTTGTGAGTTTCTTTCCTTTTGTTTTTTGGTTGGTTGTCATATTCCTTATGGTTGTGGGCTGAGTTATTAGTTCCTTAAGCCTTGGTTGGATAAGCACTCTAGAAGCCTTGTAACAACCTAGGTTGAGTTACTAGTCCTGAAAGCCTTGGTTGGAAAAATGTTCTAGAGCCCTTGGTGGGTTGAGTTACTAGTCCTGGGAGCCCTAGTTGGGAAAATTCTCTAGAGCTCGGTAGAAGATGCGGGTTGAGTTACTAGTCCTAGAAGCCTTGGTTGGAACAAATGCTCTAGGGCCCTAGACAACTTGGGTAGAGACCGGTCTTATGATGGTTAATGTTGTCTGACTACGAGGTGGAATCACCAGTTGAAGTTTAAGGTGGTGTGGCCTTTGGAAGCATTTATTGGGTTGTGTTATATTCTTTCCACGACTAGCGATGGGGTTATATGGGGGGCGAGAGCCCCTCATGAGGAGTTTCCTACATGGATTTCTCACATGGTTTTGGGTGCGATGGTTTTCGGTCCATGGTATTATGTAGATCGGGTCAAGGGGGACTACGGTTATGTTCTAATCTACGGTTAATGGATTAGGGTTTATGGGTGCTTCGACCTGTATATATATGTATTGTAACATTGAAGGGAATAATAATGAAAAATCAATATGGTAGTCTTGGTTTTGGGATCCAGGGGAAAATCTCTGTGTAATTTGTTTTATGTGTTAATCTCTCGCCATTTTTTTTTTTTTTCTAGAATTCATATGCAGGTAAGTTTTGTACGGGGTTGAAACCTACATTTGGTACCAAAGCTTTTTTGGCTTCAAGGGGGTGCCTTTGTTGTTGAGGGGTTTCGCTCAGGCCTGTGGTAGACCCTGTTCCGTGGGAGATCTACGAGATTGATTCTTTTGGTGAAATAACATGGCAGCAGTGGAAAGATAGAGATCGAGAAATTTAATGGTCAGAGTTTTGAGTTGTGGAAACTCGATATGGAGGACCTGCTGGTGGACAAAGATCAGTGGATCATAGTAGATTTGGGTACTAAACCAACAAGAGTGTCTGATGAAGAATGGAAGAAGTTGGATCGAAAGGCAAAGAGCATAATACGATTGTGTGTCTCAGGTTCAGTATTGCTGAATGTATCATGGGAAGCTGTGATGAAAGATTTGTGGGAAAGTCAGGGACTTTGTACTAATCTAAGTCTCTAGTGAATAAATTGTTCCTATGAAAAACGCCATATAAACTAAGGATGAAAGATGGAGACTCAGTGACAGAGCATTTGAATGCATTTAATACTGTGGTAAGCCAATTATTATCTATTGATATTAAAATTTTAGATGAAGGTAAGTGCATCAGTTTGTTGTTATCTCTACGAAATTCGTGGGATAGTCTGGCTATTGCAATAGGTAGCAATACAACTACCTTGTAGTTTGATGAAATAGTCTCATCCTTGCTGATGGAGGAGATGAGATGGAAAAATATGGAGAGCCTAAATGGTGATGTATTGTCTGTACAAGGATGGTCCTATAACATAAACAAAAACAAGTCCTTGAGTGGGAGACATAAATCTAGAGGGAGATCTAAATTTGCAAGAAAATTTGTAAAGGTGTGCTGGAAATGCAAAAAGGAAGGGCACTACCAAAGTAATTGTAAATCTAAAAATCCTAATAAAGGAAAGATATCTGATGATGCTCCTTCTTCAGAGGCAAAAACTAGCTCAAATGAAGGTGGGGATGTGTACTTGGCTTATTCTTCAAGTATACATGTAGATCATGAGGCATGGTTGATTGACTCAGGTGCATCCTTTCACTTCACTCCCCATAGAGAGTGGTTCTGTGAGTATGAGAAATATGATGGTGGTGATGTCTTCTTGGGGGATGACAGGAAGGTTAGAATCGTTGGTCGCAAAAAATTAACTTTGAAGTTGCAAGGTGGAAGGATTAGAACACTTCTTGGTGTTCTGCATATTCTTTCATTAGCGAGAAATCTTCTTTTTGTAAGCAAGCTGGATGACGTAGGTATAAAAATAGTTTTCGAAAAAGATACCGGCAAGATGGTTAGTGGAGTGCTAGTATTGATGGGGGGAGCTTGGATTGGAACTCTGTACAAGCCGCTAGGTAGCACTATTATTGATGGGTGCAATAGTTCTATGGTTCCTGAAAGTGAAGCATAAAATCTAGTGGTCTTTGGAGAAAAGACCATGCTATGGCATCAAAGGCTTGGACATATTGGAGAGAAGGGACTTCAAATACTTCATGGTAAAGGTATGGTAGAAGGTACGACTAATAGCTCTCTGGATTTTGATTTCTATGAAAATTGTGTATGTGGGAAGCAAAATCGGGTGAGTTTCCCCTCTGGTGGTAAGACGGTGAAACATATATTAGAGCTTTTGCATAGTGATGTGTTTGGAGTTGTGGTTCCATCATTGGGTAATTCTATTTACTATGTATCATTTATAGATGACTTCTCAAGGAATACATGGATATATTTCCTCAAGAAGAATATGACGTCTTTGATAGGTTTAAAGAATTTAAGGCTTTGGTGGAAAACCAGATAGAGAAGAAGATAAAGGTGTTGAGGAAAGATAACAGTGGAGAGTTTTGTAAGAAGGAATTTGACGAATCCTGTAAAAAGTGTAGTATAGCATGACAGAAGACTACTCCATACACACCTAAGCAAAATGGAGTTGTAGAAAGAATAAACAAGATGTTGATGGAAAGGGAAAGAAGCATGCTCAGTGGTGATAGGTTAGGACAAGAAGTATGGGCAGAGGTGGTGGATACAACATGCTACATGGTCAACAGATCACCTTCATCAGCGTTGGAGGATAAGACTCCACAAGAGGTATGGACTGGTAAGAAACACTCTCTTTCACATATGCGGGTATTTAGATGTGATGCATATGTACATGTTCCAAAGGAGAAAAGAACAAAGTTGGATAGTAAATCTGAAAAGTGCATCTTTATTGGGTATAAGGATGGTTTAAAGGGTTATAATCTTTGGAACCAACTAACAAGGAAGGTTGTGTACAACCAAGATGTGGTGTTCATAGAGGTGAAAGATGTTATTAAACATGAAGTCCAACCAAAGGAACCTAAGAACATAGAGTTTGAGCTTAAGGAGGAAGAATAAGACTCTACAACAAAAGAGGAATTGGAAGATGAAGAGCCACAAACTCTGGTTGTAAGAAGATGAGTTCGAGAAAGAAGATAGCCAGAAAGGTATAGTCCATCTAATTTTAGTTCAAATTTTGGTTTATCTATTACCGATGATGATCCCAGAACTGTGAAGGAAGCAGTAGATTTAGAGGATGGAAAAATCTCGAAAGAGGCCATGGTTGATGAAATGGCATCTTTGCACAAAAATGAGCCTTGGGATCTGGTGGAGTTGCCGGCTCGAAGGAAACCCATTGGTAGCAAATGGGTGTTCAAGAAGAAAATGAATGCAGAAGAAAATGTGGAGAAATACAAAGATTGGTTGGTAGAAAAAGGTTATTCCCAAGTGCCGGGAATTTATTTTTGTGATATTTGTTCTCCTATTGCCAAGGTAGCTTCTATTAGGTTACTTTTATATGTTGCTACTGCTTTTGATTTTGAGGTAGAAAAGATGTATGTGAAGACAACATTTCTTCATAGGGATCTGGAAGAAGTGATCTACATGAAGTAACCTGAAGGCTATGCATTGAAGGGTAAGAAAGAACTGGTATGCACGTTAAAAAAGTCTATGTATGGGTTAAAACAATCAGCAAGGATGTGTTATCAAAAATTTGATACGTTTATATGGGGACATGGCTTCACCAGAAGCAAGGCAGATCATTGTATGTATTTTAAATTAATTGGTGACTGTGTTATTTATCTGGTATTGTATGTGGATGATATGTTGTTGGTTGGAAATGAAAAATAAACTATTGAGGATTTGAAGACCTAATTGTCCTCCAAATTTGACATGAAAGATCTTGGTGATTCAAACTATATTTTGGGCATGGAAGTTAAAAGAGATTGGGCAAAGAGGAAGCTCTGGTTAAACCAGAGGAAGTATGTCGAGACAATACTGAAAAGGTTTAATATGTAGGATAGTAAAGTGGTGAAGCTTCCTATTCCTGTAGGTGTAAAGTTATCTGTTGAATAGTGTCCCAAGACACAAGAAGAGGAAGAGTACATGTCCCATGTTCCATATGCAAGTGCAGTCGGTAGCTTGATGTATGCGATGGTCTGTACTAGACCAAACATTGCAAATGCAGTAGGAGTATTGAGTAGTCTTATGTTAAAACCAAGGAAGGAGCATTGGACAACAGTGAAGTGAGTTTTCAGGTACATGAGTGGTGCTAGTGATTATGGTTTGTGCTACGAAGAAAGACTAGGTTTGGACAGAGTTTTGGACATCCATGGCTTTGTTGATGCAGACTGGGTTAGAGATCTAGAACAGAGAAGATCTACAAGTGGGTATGTGTTTAACCTCTTTAGAGGTGTAGTTAGTTGGATGAGTAAGAGACAATCTGTAGTGGCACTGTCAACTGCAGAGGCAAAATGCATGACAACCACTCATGCAAGCAAGTAAGTAGTTTGGTTGCAGAGATTGTGTTCAAGTATGGGGTTAGTACAATGAGCTATAAGGATAGGTTGTGACAACCAAAGTGCAATTTTCTTGGAAAATAACCCTGCTTATCATTCAAATACAACGCACATTGATGTTCAGTATCACTTTGTGAGGGACATGATAGAAGACAGAAAGGTCTTGTTGATAAAGGTGGACACTTTGAAGAATACTGCACATGCATTGACAAAATTTGTGAGCTTTGAGAAGTTGTCTTGGTGTAGAGAAATAATGGGCATTGTAGGGCTGGATAAATGACTAAGCTTTGTTGTGGACCCCCGAGGAAAGAAAACAACAAGTGGGAGAATGTTGGGTTGTGTTAAACTCTTTCCAGGACTAGCGAGAGTGACAACCCCCCTGTGAGGGATTTTGTGCATGGATTCCCCACATGGTTTTGGGCGTGATGGTTTTCAGTCCATTGTATTGTGTAGATCCTGTCAAGGGAACTACGATTATGTTCTAATCCAGGGTTAATGCATTAGGGTTTATGGATGCTTCATCATGTATATATACGTATTGTAACATTGAAAGGAATAATAATGAAAAATCAATCTGGTAGTCCCGATTTTGGGATCCAGTGGAAAAAATCTTTTTGTATATTTGTTTTATGTGTTATGCTCTTGCCATTGTATATTTTCTGTTTTTAGAATTTTTATGCGGGTAATTTTTGTACGAGGTTGAAACCTACAGCTTTAGCTTGATTTTCTTGGTCTATTCCATGAGATCCTAGACATTCATGCTTGGAATATGGTGTGGGTTTCATTGGCAGAAAGAGAGATTGGGTTCAACCCAATCTATGGTCAGGTGGTACATGGAAGTCCCTGACTTGTTTGGATATTTCATATGTTAATAAGAGCTCCTTCCCCTTGTATTTTATGAGTAAATGTACTTTTTATTATGTTGCTTTAATGGTTGTTCTATCATTGATATTATTCTGGTTATATGCCGGTTATAAGCATGGTTTCATGACATATTATAGTTATGGCTCTTAACATATTTTGATTGGTAAATGAATGGTTATTGAATTGATGACCTAATAGATGTTATTGCAATTATTATGGGAAGGCACTAGACCTTCTTGGTGATTTTTAGGTAAGTATCATACCCTTATGTTTAGATATGCATTTATATCCTGTAGATTATATGTGCACAATGTGTTCGTGTAGAACTTCTTCTACAAATCAGCTCGCTCTGATACCATGTAGAAATTTTGAATAATATAACACCTATTCACAGAGATTATCCTCATTATACACTATTTGTGGAATGCATGCATAATACATAATCTCCCTACTATTGATCATAAATTTGCGGAATTAAAAACAATCGCATGCGCACATTGAAACATCAATCACACATATCAACACAGTATGTAATGGGGAAAGCATATAGCTGAAAACCCCCAACTATCTGTATATTATAATGATAGCAAACATGTAACAATATGTAGTACAATACTCCTCACAAGTAATTAGTACTATCTCCACATGTTACACACAAACTAGCTTAGATCTGAACAAGTCATGGGTTCAAATCTCCTCCACTGTTTGCCTGCCTCTACTACGCAATCCAAGTTGAGAATAGGTCTTATCCAAGTTCGAATTCCATTTTCTTGTACTGTGCAATCGTCATTGGCAATCTCAATCAATGATTGTGAAAATCTCATGCACAACTATAGTCACAACTGATAGTACTCTCACCCTTTCACCCACCTCTAACACTTGTCTCCAATGAACTGTCCATGCATTGAGTTAACTGATGTATTATTTAGTTGATTTATGAGTTAATAATTAGTGAATTAAATAAGTAATTCACATCACTCATCACTAGTGTATTTGGTAGTTAGACTAAATACAACTAGATCAACTAAGTCAAATTGAACACAACTCCATCAACTCCTCAATCAACTCCACCAAATTCAATCACTTGAGTTCTAACTGAAGTCCATCATGCAATAGCTCAACTAACCCATAGGAAAAGTGTATTTCCTTCTGGTAGTTGCATGTGCCACATCCGTAGCTCGAACTGAAGTGCTACAAGAGGATAAGATAATGTTTATAGTCCAAATATTATTAAGAGCTAATAATCTTCAACTGTTCTATTTTTAGACTAGAAGTCTAAAAATAGACTCTGCCCATATGTCTAAAAATAGAAGTCCATCTATTTTCACTAACATGACCAATCATCCATAAATAGCATCCTACAACTCATAGACTTTGCGCCAAAAGTAGCCTGCGGGCCCACTTAGTGAAGGTGACTTCTTTTCACTAAGCTCCATCATCTTGTTGCATTTTCAACACTCCCTCTCAACAAGATATGGATTATCTGCAACCCCTATCCTGCCTCTGTGGTATTCGAATTTTCTCCTGGTGAGTGCCTTCATCAAGATATCAACATCCTGATCCTCCGTGGGAATGTATGAAAGTAACATGATTCTCCGCTGCACACAATCTCTGATATGATGGTACCTGATGCCAATGTGCTTGGATCTATCATGAAATACTGGATTAGCCGAGAGTTTAATGCAACGCTAGTTATCATAGTAAATCACAGTAGGATCCAAGTGTGACCCAAACAGCCCGACCAGGATCTTCCTCATCCATATAGCCTTGCATGTAGCCAAACTTGCTGCCATATACTCGGCCTCTGCTGAACTGCGTGCCACGAATCTCTACTTCCTGTTGTACCAAGAAACTGTTGTCGACCCGATACTGAAGATCCCTCTAGATGTGCTCTTTCTGTTCATTGGGCTCCCTGCCCAATCTGCATCCGTAAAGCCACATAGCTTCACCTCATCCTCCTATCTATACCACAATCCATATCTTGATGTGCCTCTGAGATAACGTAATACATGCTTGCAACCATGCATGTTGAACTTCTCCAGTATCTCTCGGGCATACTTACCCTGAGAAACAAATAGTCCATCACTGTGCTGCCAAATTTCCAATCCCAGGAAATAATGAAGAAGGCCCAAGTCCTTCATCTCAAACTCTTTAGCAAGATCCTCCTTGCATGAAAGTATCAATAGCTCATCTCCCATCGAAATCAAATCATCTACATAAAGTACAATGATCAGCAACTTACACTCCACCACAATCTGGTATAGGTTAGGATTTGCCTCACTCTTGGAGAATCCAAGTCCAGTGAAATAACTGTATATCCGTGTGTACCAAGCATAAGGTGCTTGTTTCAACCCATACAATGCTCTCTTGAGCCTGCACACATGTGACTCGTTGCTGAAGGTCTCGAAACCTTCGGGCTACTCTATGTACACCTCCTCCTCAATGACTTCGTTGAGGAACTTAGCCTTCACATCCATCTAATTGATGTGCCACCCCATCTGCGCTAGGAGAGAAAGAATCGTCCATATGGAAGAATACCTTGAGACATGTGCAAAGGTCTCCTCATAATAAATACCCTCTATCTGTGAGAAGCCTCGGGCAACAAATCTTGCCTTGTACTTCTTTACACTCCCATCAGCTTCTTGCTTCAATTTATAGATCCATCTGAAGCCCACCACTGATTTACCCTCCGGTCTTGGGATAACCTCCCATGCATTGTTTCTGACAATCGAATCATACTCTTCCACCATGGCATCTACCCATGCAGGATCCTCCACAGCTTCCTTGAAAGAGGATGGCTCAGTCACGACACATTTTCTCACAAGAGCCATGTATCCAGTGTATTGATCAAGTGATTGTCTCCATCTGCGCTTTGCTATAGGTGGTCCTACAACCTTCTCCGCATCTTGAGCCAGTCACTCAGCTTCTGTAGTGCGCTTTTGCCCTCTGATGGTTGGCGCTGCATGAGTGGTCTCTTCCACTCCATGAACTTCATCTTATGGCTGATCCACATCCTGAAGCTCATCCTTAGGAACTAATAGCTCCTCATCTGCATGCAAGTGTGGCTCCCTCTCAAGCGAACACTTCATGGCTTTCTCCTCTTGAAATTTGATATCCCGTCGCACAACAGTCTTGCGACTATATGGAAAATACACACGATAGTTGTGGCTTGTATCCGTGTACCCCACAAATATCCCAACCTCTGCAGTCGGCTCCAGCTTCTTCCTGGCATTCTTCGTCACATGCATGTAAACAGGAGAAACAAAATCCTCAAATGGGAAAGATCAGGCCTCTTACCAGAATACGCCTCCTCGGGTGTACTCATGCCAAGTATCTTGTGAGGACAATGGTTATGCACATATACTGCAGTATTGCATGCCTCCTCCCATAAGTGAAGGGGTAGGCCCTGATCATGCAACATGGCCCGTGTAGCAACCATGATCGTTTTGTTCTTCCACTCAGCAATCCCATTCTGCTATGGGTTATGGGGAGCTATGATCTCTCTTCGAATCCCTTCTACACTACAGAAGTCCTTGAACTCGCCAGAGATGAATTCACCACCATTGCCACTCCTAAGAGCCTTCACCTTCTTCCCTGATTCCTTCTCGACTAGTGCTTGGAACTCACAGAACTTTAAGTATGTCTCGCTCTTCTTCTACATCAAGAAGATCCAACACTTTCGAGAGAAATCATCAACAAAGATCACATAGTACTTGTGCTTTGTTGTTGAAGCTACTAAGGAAGGTCCACACACGTCTGTATGAATTCTCTCAAGGATTGTCGTGGCGCGACTATCCTTCTCGTGAAAGGTGGATTTCATGAATTTTCCCAAGGTACACCCCTTGCACTAATCTGATTGTGCAAGAGTGCCTTTAGGAAGCACAGTAGAAATCTATTGCATTATCTTCAAGGCTCCATGGTGAAGGTGGCCTGATCTCCGATGCCACAGCTCGCCATCATCCTGGCTCACCAATCCTTCTGCCTTGCATGCCATTGCTGCCCAGCCATATACATGCAATTGATAAAGGTTCTGGACTCGGACCCCTATCTTCTGGGTTTCTCTAGTTGTCTTATTGTGCAAGAAAGCCTTTCCCTCATTGAAGACAACATCATATCCCTTGTCTTCTAACATCACCACAGAGATAAGATTATTCTTCAATCTTGGAACATGCATCACTTCCTTCAATATGAAGGGTTTACCAGACTCCCTCTCAAAGGAAATGGTACCAATACCGGTCGCACTGTATCTACCATCATCGCCCATCGTGATGTGCACTCCAGATCTTTCTCATCTAGATCAGAAAACAAATCTCGATCTCTTGTCATGTGAAAAGATGCACCACTGTCCAAGAACCATACCGATCCCATCACACTTGATACCAAGCATGCGATCAGCGAAAAATCCAGCTCAAACTACGAGGCTAAGGCCTCTCCCGCTGCAGATCCAGCATCTTACTTATTTTTCTTCTTATGCAGACAATTTATGGCATAATGTCAGTGCTGGTGATAGTGAAAGCACTTCACCTTGGACATGTCCTGCTTCTTGCCTTTCACACTGGAATGAGAAGCTTTCTTGTTCTTCCCCTTCTTTACTTTGGCAGCCAAAGCACATTTTTATTCATCACATGACTTTGATGAAGATCCGTCCTTGGTATTCCGCCTAATCTCCTCTTGCACAAGATATGACCAAAGTCTCTCCCATCCTGGAAATTTCTCCTGACCATTGATAAAGTCCTGATAGGAATGCCAACTCTTCGGAAGACCAAGGACAACCAAGCTCACCAAGTTCTCATCATCAATAGTCACCCCCACACTTCCCAACTCATCCCAGCATTGGGTGAACTTCGTGAGATACTTGGGCATACTGTCTCATTTCTCACACTTAATGTTTCTGAGTTTATCCTTAAGCGCCAACTTCCCCTGGTCGTTCTTGCTTTGGAATAAATCTATCAACGCTTTCCACATCATGTATGGAGAAGACTTTCCATGCAGGCTGGATACAATGTGATCCTTCACGCCCTCCAACAGAATCCTTCGACACTTTGCTATCTTCTTTTGCCAAGCCTCAACGTGAGCAGCATTAGTAGGCTTTGGGACCTCAACATCTATGAACTCCTTCAACCCATTGTCATCTAATACCGCCTCCATCCTATCTTTCCATGCAATATAATTCGAGCTACCTTCAAGGGCATACTCCAATCGCAATCCGTTGAAAGACATTTCAACTTCAACACCAATAAAACACTGCTGCAAATTTGAATTCCACCAGCTCAAAACTCAACCACATCTGATCTAAAATTCGTTAGGACAAAGTATTTCTCATACAGAGATTGATAGTATTGGCATTTACCAGATATCTCACCATCCAAAAGAAGGATGAATCTAGAAGATACCTGACCCAATTATAGACTCTGCCTGAAGAAATAAAACGTAATAACTTTTTGAATAATAGATCTGATGATCAACTTCGCTCTGATACCATGTAGAACTTTTTCTACAAATCAGCTCGCTCTGATACCATGTAGAAATTTTGAATAATATAACACTTATTCATAGAGATTATCCTGATTATACACTATTTGCAGAATGCATGCATAATACATAACCTCCTCTACTATTGATCATCAATTTGTAGAATTAAAAACAATCGCATGCACACATTGAAACATCAATCACACATATCAACACAGTATGTAATGGGGGAAGAATACAGCTGAAAACCCCCAACTATCTATATATTATAATGATAGAGAACATGTAATAATACATAGTACAATAATACTCACAAGTACTCAGTACTATCTCCACATGTTACACACAAACTAGCTCAGATCTGAACAAGTCACGGTTCAAATCTCCTCCACTATTTGCCTGCCTCTACTATGCAATCCAAGTTGAGAATAGTTCTGATGAAAATTCGAATTCCCTTGGCTTGTACTGCGCAATCCTCATTGGAAATCTCAATCAATGATTGTTCAAATCTCATGCACAACTATAGTCACAACTGATAGTAATCTCACCCTTTCACCCACCTCTAACACTTGTCTCCACTGAATTGTCTATGCACTGAGTTAACTGAAGTATTCTTTAGTTGATTTATGAGTTAATAATTAGCGAATTAATTAATAATTAATTCACTTCACTCATCACTAGTGTATTTGACAGTTAAACTAAATACAACTAGTTCAACTAAGTCAAATTGAACACAACTCCATCAACTCCTCAATCAACTCCACCAAACTCAAAAACCTTGAGTTCTAAATGAAGTCCATCATGCAATAGCTCAACTAACCCATAGGAAAAGCGTATTTCCTTCTGGCAGTTTGATGTGCCACATCTGTAGCTCGAACTGAAGTGCTGCAAGAAAATAAGATAATGTTTATAGTCCAAATATTATTAAGAGCTAATAATATTCGACTGTTCTATTTTTATACTGGCAGTCTAAAAATAGACTCCGCCCATATGTCTAAAAATAGAAGTCCATCTATTTTCACCAACATGACCAATCATCCATAAATAGCATCCTACAACTCATAGACCATCATCCATATGTCTAAAAATAGACATAGTCTAAAAATAGACTTTGCGCCAAAAATATCCCACAGGCCCACTTAGTGAAGGCAACTTCTTTTCACTAAGCTCCATCATCTTGTTGCATTTTCAACAGTTTGATGAAATGTTTTCCATTGTTAAGCCTGGTTAGTTCAAGTACTAGATCACGTTTTCTGTTAGAGGCTTTGTCTTGGTGTTATTTATTGTCATGTAAAGTCTCATCAAGTTCTGGGCATTGGTTTGCATACTATCATTAGTACAAAATAGCTAATTAGTTACTAAAAAAATGACTAAAATTTCTATATAAACGACTATTTTTCAGTCGGTGACCAATAGTAGCTAATTTAAAATATATTGTAACACGACTAAATTTTAGTTGGTTTTAGCTTAGCCATTAATTTGTTGTCTCAGTTTTATTATCTAGCAGTATATTTACTCATAAAGTTGGTCATTAATTTAGTCATTGATTTAATCATTAATTGCCACAATTAATGACCAAATATACAACAAAATATATTACTAAATGATCAGCATAGAAAACCAATTAACGACTAAAGAAATATGATCAAAATGTTGGTTGTGTTATAAGATACGGTATACTAGCTACTAATAGTCATATATATGCAAATTTTAGTCATCGTTTGAAACCAATTAATGGCCAAATAAATATTACTAAACTTTGGTCATGTTATAAGATACTGTAAATTAACTATTAATAGTCGTATATATGCAAAATTTAGTCCTCATTTGTAATCACAAATTTATCATTTAGAGTAGTCATTTATCTTTTTTTGGTAGTTTCATATTCATTATATAAATGACTACTTTAGTAGTTTATAGCTGTTTCATTTAATTTCATTAACAACCATTACAAGCAACTAATGTAGTCGTATATTCATTTTATTTGTGATCATCATTAATCAACATAAACTACTAATTTAGTAGTTTTAGATTGATTTTATTCGTTCATTATTAGTCAACATAAATTAATTAATATGATTTTGCAACTAAATTAAAAAAATGTCATACAATGTACATGTTCATTCAATATGAAAATGCAAAGTTACAAATGTTAATTATAATACTAAATAATATCAAATGCAACTATAAATAATTTCAACCACAAAAATTATACGAGGGTTGTTTCGACGGAGGTGGTGGCTGGGTAGGGTGCTTGGCAGCTTAAGCCGCCTCCCACATATGACACATCTCAGGTCAAAGGGGACACTCGTGAGTGTAATGACCATATACACAGCAACAAGCACAAGGTTTATTGGTTTTGAGATTATTCCCCTACTTGAGCAACAATAGGGAAATGCTTTGCCATGCTAAAGGGAGGGGGCCCACCTCTTTCTCTTAAGCTGTATTTCTCTGGCAGGGCAGGCGGACTTCTCTCTAGCTTACTGGCCGCCAGTCGTTGCCATGTCCATCGTCCATTTACGTATATAGTCCAGCCCCGTTGACTTATATAGGGAGCCCCCCCACCCAATAAGTAAATTGAATTTTGGCAATGATGAGTTGCGTATATTCTACTGTAGTAGTTGCGCATATGCGTATTGGTATCTCTATCCATACTAATATCTTTCATGCATGAGTAAGTAGCAGTATGAGTTGAAAGCATGGGGGAGGAGCGAAGTAAGAGCGGTATGCTAGAGGCGCAGTATAAGTATGCGTTGGCGTTTTCATGCGATAGATGCATGAAGCAGCGATATAAGGCAACAAGTCAGGAGTTTTAGCATAGAGCATGATGTATTAAGGTTTTTAAGCCCTCAATAGATAGCATGAGGGAGCGATGCCCTTATTATCTAAAGATGGCTCGACTAAAAGGAGAGGAATCGGTTCTTTGCTCCCTACTTAGATAGACAATAAAATCACCTTCCAATAAGAGCTATAAGAATAGGAAGGCCGGGGGAACAACGATCGATAAGGTTACACACTTAGACAGGTGTCGACGGTAGTGGGCACATTGGAATCTAGGTCCATCTTTTGTGGCTCCATCATTGTTTGTTCTAGACTTTGTAGCGACAGCTCCTCCAAGGGAACAGAGAGGGTGGCATCAACAACTTAACCACCACCAGCAGTAGCTTCCAGACCCTGATTAGCTCCCATTATATCCAATGATATAAGATCCTCCTCCGATATCTCTAGAGGTAGTTCCTCTACGGATACAAAGAATGTAGAATTAGCTGCAACTTCACTTTCACCAGAATTGGCTTCCAACCCTCTTTTTGCCCCCACTATATGCAATAATTTTTGCTCCTCAACTATATGCTTGAGCTTTTTTCCACTGTCCATCTCACCATTCCCAACCCGACCATATCAGCCATCAGCCTCCTTCCCAGCCTGAATTAGCCCACCTCCTTCCAATTTCCTTCGCCATTCTGTCTTGGCAAATTTCAGAAGGCAATCACTAGCAAGATGTCCATATGAGTGACAACGCATGCACCTGAATGGTATCTCCCGTAATCCAAGTCCTGCACATAATTTCGGCAATCAATCTCTATCTCCAATGCCTCAGCCAAACCTTCACGGAGGTCAAGCTCAACTAGAATGCGAGCCACCCCGCAAAGTATCCACCTTAAAGTGCTCATCAACCTCTCAAACGTTCCAATACTGTTGCCAATAGCTTGAAAAACTTCCACCGACCAAAGTTCTAAAGCTAGCTTTTTCACCCAGACCGGGTGAATGGTTAGCCTCTCCGACCTAGTGTCAAAGCTAGGCATCCATTTATCCAAAGAGAATGTTGTTGTGCCCTCAAACCATATAATCCCAACGATTTTTCGAGCATCATCTGTAGTGCGAAAGTGAAACGCCATCCAACCTCTAACCAACCAGTGATACCCCGACTTAGACCCTAGAACATGTGTCCACACGCGCTCAATCCACTCTAATAACTTAGACTCTAAGATGAACCTTCCATAAAACCTTCCTATCAGTGATTTTCTTGATAGCTCGATCACTTGACTCATTGTCACGTCCTCCCCCAAAACGAGTTTAGGTTTCACCTTCAGCAGTTTCCGACAATTTTTCCATAAGTAAAAGGGAGAAGGAAGGTCCTGTAGGGGCTTGCGCTTCCTAGTGCAAGGACCCGACAGGGGGCTCGACTGATAAGGACCTTTAGGTGCTCGACCATAAGGGAGACGAGAGGAAGAAGGTGACTAATTAGGCTGTAAGGAGTTGCCTTTGTGATAGACCATTCATTAGCTGCCTTTGTTTTCTAGTTAGGAGAGTGAGCTTAGTTAGTTTCCCGGGTTGAGGGGTCGACATACCGTGCTTCTTACCTTCAAGATCGAGAGCCAGATCCAGGCAGCCCTGAGCGATATGTTAGTGTAGAATGAGCGAGATAGGGAGGAAGATGTTGATTCTCCATAGGAACAGCCTGTTGCTTCAGTAGTTTACTCAGCGGTTTACCTTGCTTACCTGGAACCCATTGAAGCATAACCCCCACCAGCAACATAGGTAGTAAAGACACAGGCAGGAACAGTTCCAGATCCTCCAGTCGATCCACCAACACCAGCAGTGAAAGTAGCACCAACAGTAGCAGAGGTAGCAAAAGGCAGAGCCTGTAGATCCAGTACCAGTAGATCCAGTAGCTGAGTAAGCCGTTGATGCAGCAGTTTCTTTCGATGAAAGCCCTTAGCAGGAAGAGCGCTCGCCTTCCTACGTTCAACCAAAGAAAGGTAAAGACTTTTTCTTGCCGGTTAGAGCGGGAGGCAGATAATGCATATATTATATATGTAATTACGCTTTTCTTTTTCTTTGGGGGGTTTATATATTGCTCAAGGCTGCCTAGTTACCAAAAGCGCTTTCATTCTTCCCCTCAAAAAGAATAGCGAAGTTGAAGAGAATCTACCATCTTGCTTGAAACACCACCTTTTCTCTTTCAAATTTCCCACTTTTCCAAGGTGTGAAGCCGCTAGAGGAGAAAAAGGAGGGGCTGGGGGGCAAGGTAATTTATTGCTTGCCCTTCCTAGGGCTCTTCTCTTCTTCTCTTGTGGTTGTGGTTATCTCTTCCTTTCTGGTTTCTCTTCTTCTCTGGCAGGGGTGTATGCTGTGAAGATGCTAGTTCGTGAAGTAGCGTGGGAACAAGCCCTACCCCGAAATTTAGCCCCTACTATGTTCAAAAGGGTAAGGAGGAGTGCTTAGCCTTAAATCCCTAACAAAAGAATAGTTTGATATGCAGCTGATGCTTCAAGCAAGTAGGTAAACAGGTACTGCTCCATAGGCTAGGCAGTCAATGCTTTCCTTGCTTGGAGATAGACTGCTTTCTTGTCGGGATAATAGATAGCTGGTTGGATAGAGAGACCGGACCTTCCTAGAGAGACTAACTAGTTTTCCTTTCCCCGGAGAATGCTTTCCTAGCCTTCGTTCCTGGTTTTTCACGAGTTGTTCTGGTCTCACTGGCTTTCCTTCATAGATAGTGAGTTACAACTCACGCATGTAAGTTCTTTTCTGTCCCGATGCAATGGCAGGTGGGGTCCTAGTGAGAGGGAGAAATGGCAATACCTTTATAGGGGGGAGTGGACCGGATGAGAAATCAAGCTCAACGGCGAATCACTTATATAGAGAAGAGACTAGATAACAACTTGCTTTAGAACCTACCTGCTAGAGATAGATCCCACTGCAGACAAACAAACCCGCTAGAGATAGCGCCCCCAGAGATAGAAGAGCCCGCCAATACACCGCCTGAGACTACGAACAACTAACTTTTGAACATAAATGCTTCTTACAATCCTAGTTAGGGTTTAGCCCACCTCAGTTCATGAATTCATGGAAGAGAGAAAAGGTTTACTTTAGCTACGACGAATAGCTTTCACTTTGAGAATACCCTATTTTTAGCCAAGCAACAGCCACACCTGACACCATCTACCTCTCATTATGCACACTTGAATTTGAACCATTGCTTTGATTACGATCACCTCAGATCAGATCATTGAGAACTTGCTTTTCCACCGCTAGAGAGATTTAGCTGGATATTTCGCTTTAGACAACACCGTTGTACGCCTTTCATAACACATCCGCTAATAACACCGGTACAGATAGACCCCGCCCCTATGCCCAAATTGAAAACCCCGCTGGATTAGATTGATAGAGCCGAGAGAGACCGCATACTTAACCTTCCACATCAAAGCCTAGCCCACCTAAACTGAAGTCAGACAGCTTTAGGAGATGCATTCTTACATCTTACATATTGATTACAGCCGCAAACATAAAGACAAACTTTATACCATCCATGTTACATCCATTATAACACACATTTGATTATTGACAAATGTCAAGTATTACAATATGAGTTTCTAACTTAATATTGATTGGAGTAAAATTTACACATGAAATATTGTTTCATCACTTTAAAACATTATCATTGTGTTGTCAAGGAATTGCAGGCGAACTCACCAACTATGAGGACTTGACCATCAGTCTCTGTGTCTATCTTATGTGGGATATTGGCTCTACAAGTGGTAGTTCTCTTCTCACTCTCTTTAATTTTCATTTTTTCGCTCCAGTGTTATTGTTCTCCTCTTTCTTCAATTCTTGCTTCTTAATGTCAACACTAAGTTCCTTTTCTGACAAGTAAAGAAGATACAATGCAATGTATAAGACATGAAAGAGGATGAACACTGGAATATAAAATAAGGCAAACTATAAAGGATTTATATGCTATATACCTTAACATTAGCAATATTGTCAATGTCATTTTTCCCCATAATATTAAGAAACTCGAACAAGTTTTCTTTAGTTTGGAAGTAATGGAAATTATGTGGCCATATCACCTATATAAACAAAGAAAATAAAACATCACCATAGAAAATAATAGCTTAGTAATCTTAGTATTCAACCTTCAAGGAATGTTAGGCACAACGACACAAACTAAGTTACATGCTAAAAAGCTCTATCTAGAGATTACTTACACAGTGTGGCAGTGCAAACAAAACTCCTAGAAAAAGCCAAAGCTAAGACTAGAATAATAGGATAGCCTTGTATACATGTATATAAATGGATAATGTAGAAGGCTAAGTGAATAAGTCCAAGGCTTGACGTCGATGATGTCAAGAATTCCCAAGTCTGATGAGTATTTCTTCAGATAAGAACTACTATTTGTGTCAATTGTCACATATGAATAAGCCAACTAGTCTTTCTCAAGTTATTAATGTTTTTCTTATATTTATGGATCACTACAATATAAGTGGATGAATTTCAAAGACAATTCCCTTCCATTTGTGTTCCTAAACTGTTGTAAAATATATTAGTTGTGACTTGGAGAAAATTTCCAACATCGAAAAATGTAGCAATCACCACTAGTAATCCCCCAAATATGATTATTTTGGATTGTAACCTTCAGATTCCAGTTGCTATATGATTCTTGAATGGAAAATCCACAGTTAATTCCAACACC
The DNA here is from genome assembly GCA_031772625.1 of Pinus tabuliformis. Classification (NCBI taxonomy): domain Eukaryota; kingdom Viridiplantae; phylum Streptophyta; class Pinopsida; order Pinales; family Pinaceae; genus Pinus; species Pinus tabuliformis. The sequence continues at coordinate 531,046,095 of CM062813.1, read as the reverse complement.
AAACTTCCAATTTGAGGGAACACTTGTGGCCATCCTCAATCACTGAAACCCAAAACATTAGTGACCATTATAATGAAAAGATAAAATAATAGTTTTGATTTGTTTTGCAGATTTACATGCAAAGCACCAATAGTTTTCCCATGTTTACCATACTTGTAATTTCCAAGATATAACACATTGATTGATCTTTTACAACAAACACTTGATTCAAGACAAACAAGAATTTACATGTTACAACAATACCACCAATGTTTGATCCTCAATTAGTTCAAACTAGTTAGCACAAAAGCTTCAAGAAAGAGCAACTAGTAGAAATAACAAATCCATCAATTAATAGTCAATAAAAAAAGGATAAGTTTTTTGCTGAATCTTGATAAACAACTGTAAATTATATTGACAATCCACTGCAACTAGTGGTCTTATTAAAAGAGCAATACTACCTAGAGAACCCATCTTCTAAATTATTTTCTCTATCCATGAAGCTTCATGCTATCCTCAAAATAGGGTTCACATTCAATATTTTAGGTTTCAGAAGCTTCCCAAAGGCCTTGCCAAATGAAGCTATGAATTTCATTGATTTTCATAAAATGCTTCTTGTACTAAAAAAAATATATTTTGACCATGTGATAGATAATTCAAGCAAGTAAAAAATTGTGTACAATATTTCTTAGAAGGCTTCATGTTAAAAGTAAAACTTTCATATTTCGGATAGAAAAAGAATCTTAATAGAGAAGGTAAATATTATAAAACAATAGAGTGGATATAAAACTACAGGTAGAACTAATAAAATCCTAATGGTAATATGGTTGATTGATTCTTCTAATTGAATCCAACTAGATAAATACAAATTTTCATTCCAATATCTTTATTGGACGTGGAAGCTAACTTGCATGCATTTTGCAAGTTGTTTCAGAAAGAGTATATGTTGCATTCTCATATTCCACAGTTTCTTTTCCATGAACAATCACATCAGGTATTGGAGGAATTAGGTTCTACATCAACTGAGTTGTTAACTTTCATTTTCTCGATTTCTATATTTCTGCATGTGCATTATTTTAGTTTTCCTTAGTGGAGTTTTAGATAAGAAAACAATAAGTATGAAAAGAAAACATTCATCATGCAAAAAAATGACTAACTATATGACTCCAACCCATATTTCTTTATTGTTGGAAGAAAATGAATCAACTACGCTCAACCAACATCATTAAAGTTATCCAAAACCAACGTGGTGGACATTTGAAGTTCTTCTACATGAACTTGTTCCTTTATGTGGATAAATTTATCTTTGTGTGTGGAAAGGGCTATTAAATTTTTTGAGAATTATTACTTATCTACCATCATATTTTACCATTTCCAACTGACTATTTAGCATCTTAACAGATAATCCTTTTTGTGTCATCTCAATTGTGTATGGCTTCATTGTCCCTAACATATATGACCTGCACATGAGGTTAGTGGTACAAATAATATAACACATACCCAAAAATATGAAGGGAACTAATAATTATAGATTTCTATGGATCAATGTTATATCTTATAGGATCAATGGGTTGTTTCCTAGAGATCTTTGGTAAGACCCTAAGAGAATGAAGCTAGGACTAGTCAATTGTCCAAAATTGGACACACTAATTTATTTATTTATTTTTACAAGTAGCCATGACGAATGTTCTTAACCGGTATTTTTATTATGTAACAAAGTGTGAATTTGGATTACTAATTCTTCTTAGTGGAGATACTTACTGGTGATATTTTCCAACATTCAACACATTCCCTCGATTCATTATATTTCCATTTTCTTCTTTTATTCCATTGGGTATGCTCCCATATGCATCTATAATACATAATTAAAAGATTTCCATGAATTCATTCTCTTGTAAATTCATATGCTCTACGACCAAGGTGATTAATATGGTATTGTTTGCAAGAAATATGAGCAATATATTGCAATAAATAAGCACAAATGTGGTCATAATCTAGAAAGTCAACCAAAATAGGAAATAATAAAAATGTCAAACATGGTTGAGAGAGATGGAGATGAATATATCAAAAAGTGATATTTATTTGTATCATAATTCAAATCACCATTCATAGAACTATCTTAACCCTAAACCTGTCAAGCACCAAGACAGACAAAATCCTTTGAAGTGTGAACCTTTCCTTAAATTTTTTCACTCTAAAAAAGTTTACACCTTGAATCTCAACACATGATAGATACACGAATAATATGAATCTACACCGGTTTATATTTTATTGATAATAGATCAAGTTTATATATATATATGGTTTTTGGCATACTAGATATGTAGATTGAAGAATGCACCTCTCGATGCAATTTCAAATGTCAATATATTTAGTTGAAAAAATACAAAGAGAGGATATTCTCTAATGGTTTCATTACAAGGCTAATATCATAGAAACTAGAGAAATAAAGAGTAGAAAATAAACTAAATATAGACAAATCAATTAAGAAAGTTTTTAGTAGGAGAAGTTGTTGATATCTTAAGCCATGTTCGCTCTAGCCCAACCATAAGACAAACAAGTGACTCAAAGGGATTTTAGAGACAATAGTCCTAAAATAGTTTAGGAAAGATTGAAGAAAACTAAAGGTGACAAAAAAAAAGAGTTAAATTTATGTCAAAAGACAATAGAAATAATATAAAGTGGCCTTAATCAAGAAATCTCATGTGCATCCCCTATTCTTCATAGACTATAACCAATGTAATATCCCATCCATGAATTCACATTACCAAAAAAAATCATGCATTTGAGTAGGCATCTTTATGCCTCTAGTCCACAATGTCTTTCATACCACTACATGCACCAAATTTATATGATAAGGTCATTCATAAACCCTTTTTGCTTGGCAATGAAGTATTAGTTACCTGTTCAGGTCAACAGGCAATTAATATGTGCACCAAGATTCCATTTTGAATGTGCCTTTCCCCACCTAAATGGCACAAATTTGAAAGGGATGGCACTGGGTAAAATCCCTAGGTGCAAGCTCTTGGTTGAATCAGCCCAAATAGGTTGTCATGGTTCCCCAATCGCTCCATTAAAATTTAATCATTTTTTGTAAAATGGTACATCACTGGAACCAAAATTCAGTCTTAGGGGGCATTTTTCCATGTTGATTAGTGGTAGACAATATTTTTTTGTCTCCGAGTAAAAAATGCAATAACCAGTTACAACACATAAACATCATAATTCAATTGTGACATATCGCCTACCTTATACAAACTTTCACATGAAAAAGGGAACTCACCTATTTGATTGTAGACAATGAATATGTACTTAACACTGCAACATTTAATGAGCGTACATGTAGGGATATACACCATGAGAGGTTCAAAAGCACCACATCCAATTGTGTTATCCCAATGTATACCCTAATAAATGATGCAGTGTTGTGTTTATTAATTGTTATTAATTCTATCAACATATTTGTCATGACTATCCAGTGTTAATCACTATTATGTTAAGCTAAATATCTGTTAGGTCCCTATACTACTAGTGTAACCCCTTATTGTTATTAGTGAAACCCCCTTATTGTATTATTATGCCCATATAGTCACCATGTTGTTATTATTATGCCCCATAGAAGCCCACTATTGTTATTCTTGTGCCCCTACAATATTATTGTTATGTAGGATTTTGTTGGCTTGTATGGGCCTGACCCAGGTTCAGAGGTGATTTAGCCAAGAAAATACTGGTACTACTGGCGCTTTCGGCAATAGTTCGTGGAGCATGGACTGAGGTCTCACCAAAAGTAGTATGGGAGGGTGATAGAACCAGGTTTCTGCACCCTAGGGTGTCTGATGAGCTTCTGGGGGTCTGTGGTTTGACCATGCATGCACGTTGCTATGCGCACTTGCTATCCCTTTGCAACCTGTGATGCTGCTTTCGCACAACCCTGCTCGGGGTGCAACCCGTAATATCCAAGTCCCAGGCTATTTAATCTATTATTATCTGGTTACTTTACTTTTTTATGTAAGACTAATGATTATCACAGCATATTCAACAATGATATCAGTGCACACAATAAAGAAAACAGTATAAACATAAAGAAGGCAATGCATAGCAGATACATAAAAATAGGAATCAACTTCTCTTTATTAATCTTCAATCTTGATTACATACTCGACACCGCCCTGCACACTCAACTCCAAGGGTCGATGCACTCAACTACGGACTCTACTAAGCCTTTGTCCACTCAGCTGCAGAGCCTCTTCCTACTACTATGACCCAATACACTTAGACTCCTACTCTAAGCTCAAACCATTAGTATTATTTTCTCTTCTTCCCTTGCTCTCTTTATAAATTAGAGCCTCGCTCTATTTATACAATCCCATCGTCTGTAAACCATGGGTAGGCTAACATGACTTTACATTACATTACATTACTTTAGGGTGGACAACCCTATGACTTAACCTATACTTCGTGCTCGGTGCCCGCAAATCACAGAGTCTTACAAAATATTTACCTAAAACTTAGGCTTTGAGCCCCAAAACATGTTGTTGGGGGATTCCATTCCTAACGGGCCCCCAACACAATCATCGTGACTCGTCCTGAGTCACTCTGTTGGTGCGGCGACCTTGGCACGGAGTCCCTCCAATTGGTCTCGTACTACTCGGAGGTTCGCGACGCACTGTTCTGTGATTTACTGGACTTGCTGCATGTGCTCCTTTGATGCTTCTTTTTTAGGATCCGCTACCTGCCTTAGCACATATAGTCCCTGCATTTATGTAAGCTTGCCCTCAATGTCGGCCGTAATGGTGAACGCCTCATCAATCCAAGGCTGGAAACGTGCCTTGAGAAGTGCCTCTTTCTATAGGGTGGCATCCACCTGCTCCTTCAGTGCCCTTTCTTGTTGCATCTTTGCCAGTTGTTGGGTGAGGACGACTTTCTATGCAGTTCCATTGACATTATCATACTGTTCCTACAGTTCATGCACCTATGTTTCTAGGCGTTGTATGTTGGGGTCCTCCTGCAAGGATGTGAGGATGTCAAAAGCTTGGTCTAACATACCGATACAGTCCTGCACTGCCCGCCCAATTTCTTCCAATGTTGTTTGAATCATGCTAACGTGCTTCTCTCTAACTACTAGAGGATTGGCAGGCTACGCCTTCATCTGCAGCTCAACAGTATGGAGGTTCAGCTCCAGCTACACTCATATCGTTTTCTCGCGTGCGCTTCAGAATCCACTTGCCAGATAGTGGATCCACATCTTTGTTGATAGGTTTGTAGCGATGGACAACTCTGGGACTCATCGACATGCTTCATCCACTGCCTTCACGATCTACTGGTTCTCTGATGCCAGTTCGTCCTTCTTTAGGTTGAGCTGTTCGATGTTGATCTTCTTCTCACTCATCACCTGAATCACGTGGCCTTCCCTCACATGGAGCTCTGCTGTTATGCCATCCTGTAGCTAGTACATTGTGTCTCGCGGAAGGGCAGCCAAATTTAGGCCAAGTCCCTTGATCCTGCCCACCGCGGCTCTGTCATCCTATTTCTCTGTTGTTAGTGCTCCTTCTAGTAGCACTATGGTATTGGTCATCTTTGCACATAACAGTTGCTCCCTTGCTGATGTTGCTACAATGTAGGTGGCTATAGTTCCTTCTTATGGGGGCCGCACCTATAGTTCCCGCAGTTGTGCCCCTAGGGCCCCCAACACAATCTGCTGCTCCAACATGGCTTCCTGAAGCGATTCCTTGGTGACCTCGTGAACCATGTTTCCGATGTCATAGAGGTCTCATTCGGTTAGTGTGATCAATTCGATGGCCAATTTGGATGCCTTGAACTTTTTTCGTGGACCTGATCTCTCCATGATGCGTGGCCTTTTCAGCTGGGTGGACGTTGTGCCTGGGTTCACGCCTTCTACTGTGTCCTCTGCTCCCTCTCTTGTAGACAAGTTCTGGCCCTCCTCATCATGCGTTGTAGTGGCCCCTAGTTCCTGTGTTGTTGCTGCTTCTTCAGGGGCCAATGCCTGCTCTACGGCTGCCCTTGCTGCCTTGTTGAGAACCCTTACCTCCGCGGTCGCTTGCCTGTCCACAACCTATAATGTTAACACCACAACAATTGGAAGAAAAAAGAGCAAAAGAGCTTTGTTACAGTTGTGATAGCAAATACACTAAAGGTCATAAGTGTACTGAGAAGAAATTATTCTACATAGATTGCAAAGAGGAAGAAGAAAATGAGCAAGCAAGGTCAAAAGAAGAGGATATACTCCAAGAACAAAGGCTAGATAAAGAAGAAATGAATGCGACCATATCTTGTAATGCATTGGTTGGAATTACCACTCCTCAAACCATCAAGATAGAAGGACACATGAAGAAGAAAAAGGTAATAGTGTTGATTGATTTAGGAAGTACCCACAATTTTATTGATTGTAAGGTAGCAAAAGAATTGAATTTCTTCTTATATGCACCACCAAAGTGTCAAGTGATGGTTGAAAATGGAGGAACAATAAATTTCTCTAGAAAGTGACATAATATCAAGCTATCGATGGGAGCATATGTATTGACTAGCCCAATGCTTTCCATTCCAATAGGAGGTGTTGATGTTGTACTAGGAGTCCAATGGCTACAATCCTTGGGTACAATAGCTTTTAATTTTCAATAACTTTTCATGAAATTTTCCGTGGAAGGAAAGGAATTTGAATTAAGGGGCATTGCAGGGAAACTAGGAAAGATAATCAGCTCTAACAGTATGACAAAGCTTCTAAAAAAGGAATAAAGGGGTGTAATTGCACAATTATGTTCACTAGATGTTTCCACATTGAAATCATCTATTTCTTCAGATCTCCAAAAAGTCTTGAACAATCATTCCAAGGTATTTGAGACTCCCAAATGTCTCCCACCTATTCGTGGTCATGATCATGCTATTCATCTGATTCCAGGAAGTGTTCCTCCAAACATCAGGCCGTACAGATATCCCTATGCCCAAAAGAGTGAAATTGAACGTATGGTTGTAGAAATGCTAGAGGCTGGTATAATTCAACCAAGTCAAAGTTCTTTCTCTGATCCAGTAGTATTAGTGCACAAGAAGGATGGATCATGGCACACGTGTCCGGATTATAGGGAGCTCAGCAAACTCACTATTAAAGATAAGTTTCCCATTCCTGTCATTGATGAATTACTGGATGAATTGCATGGATCAATTTACTTCACGAAGTTGGATCTTCGTTCAAGATATCATCAAATCAGAATGAAGACTGAAGACATTCCGAAAACAACATTTAGAAATCATGAGGGTCATTATGAATTTTTGGTCATGCCTTTTGGCCTTACCAGTGCACCTTTGACATTTCAAGGTTTGATGAATTCCATTTTCAAACCATTCCTTAGAAAATTTGTGTTATTATTTTTTGACGATATACTAATCTATAGCAAGTCTTGGAAGGATCATGTTGAACATGTTGACAAGGTGCTACAACTATTGGAGGAGAAACAATTATATGCAAAATAATCCAAATGTTTCTTTGGAGTACAAGAGGTGGAATATCTAGGTCATATTGTATCTCATGAAGGATTTAAGGTAGACCCTGGCAAAATTAAAGCCATTAAGGAATGGAAAATCCCCACATCCATAAAGCATCTGCGAGGATTTCTCAGGTTGACAGGGTATTATCGCAAGTTTGTTAAGAATTATGGGAGAATAGCAGCACCTTTAACAACATTATTGAAGAAAGATGCATTTTCATGGACTCCAGAAGCAACAAAGACCTTCGAACATCTTAAAGAGGCAATGTGCCAAGCACCGATCTTAGCTACACGAGACTTCACAAAAACCTTTACTGTGGAATGTGATGCTTCAGGAAATGGAATTGGTGTTGTTTTAATGCAAGATGAAAGACCCATTGCTTTTGAAATTCGTTCAATCAAACGAAAGTTTTTACACAAAGCTATTTATGAGAAGGAAATGGTGGTAATACTCCTTGCACTTAAGAAATGGCGACCCTACCTATTGGGAAGACACTTGAAGGTAAAAACAGATCATGATAGCCTTAAATACTTTTTACAAATATTATCCTCTGGAGAGCAACAAAAGTGGGTCACAAAGATGTTGGGTTATGACTTTGAAATCATCTGCAAAAAAGGGAAGCAAAATGTGGTGGCAAATGCACTCTCAAGAAAGGATGAGGACGTGGAAGCATTGTTGTGTGCCTTTTCTATTATCCAACCAGATTGGATAAATGAAGCAAGGGAGGAATGGAAGAATGATAAAGAAGTGTGGGCACTTATTTGAAAGTTACAACAAGATTCCAGTACATTTGATACATTTAGCTGGCAAAATGATTCTTTATGGTACAAAGATAGCTTATACCTCTATAAGAATTCCCAACTAAAACAAAAGATTCTTATGGAATTGCACACTTCTCCCTTAGGAGGGCACTCAGGATTTTCAAAAACTTACCACAGGGTTAAGAAGGAATTTTTTTGGGATGGCCTTAAATCGGATATTCAAAAGTTTGTGGCAGAATGTTTGGTTTGCCAACAAAATAAAATTGAAACAATTAAGACCCCGGGTCTATTACAACCTTTATCCATTCCAAGCCAACGTTGGGAGGAGGTTTCAATGGATTTTATCATAGGTTTAGCCAAGTCTGAGGGAAAGAGTGTCATCATGGTGGTAGTTGATAAACTTACCAAGTATGCACACTTTTGTGCATTATCACATCCATTTAAAGCCAGTACATTATCTACTGCATTTATGGAAACAATTCAAAAGCTACATCGAAACCCAAAGATTATTGTAAGTGACAGAGATCCCATTTTCACTAGAAATTTTTGGACAGAATTATTTTCTTGTCTTGGTACTTAGTTAGCTCATAGCTCATCTTATCATCCTCAATCTGATGGGAAAACTGAGATAGTAAACAAATGGTTGGAAGGATATCTTCGTTGCTTTGTATCTGATAAACAGACACAATGGGTCAAATGGTTGCCTCTAGCTGAATGGTGGTATAACACTTCCATACAGCAACAAAAATAACCCCATTTATGGCACTTTATGGATATCAGCCACCATCCATCATATCATATTTAAGAGAAAATTCTAAGGTTCAAGCAGTGAAACATCACATCGAACATCAACAACAAGTCCTCCAACTCTTAAAGGATAACCTCATTTTGGAACAAAATAGAATGAAACAACAGGCAGATCAACATCGCAACGAAAGAAGTTTTGATGTAGGTGATTGGGTATTCCTACGGCTACAACCATATAAGAAAATGTCCCTCAAGCAAGCTAAGAAGGATAATAAATTATCACCAAAGTATTATGGTCTGTATAAGGTGTTGCAAAATATTGGTACTATGGCATACAAATTGGAGCTTCCTGCAGCTTCTCGATTGCACCCAGTTTTCCATGTTTCATGTTTAAAGAAGGTTATAGGCGACAAGCTCCCAGTTCAAACAATATTGCCAGAACTTGACGAGGAAGGAAAAAATATATTGGAACTGGAAGCAGGCACAGAAACAAGAGCTCGACAGCTACGAAATTGATCAATTTCGGAGTATCTTATCAAGTGGAAGAACTTATCCACTGAAAATTCCACATGGGAGGATGAGAATTTTACACAGAAGCATCCAAAACTACTCAAGCGTTGAGGACAACAATTTTTTGAAGTAGAGGGGCATGTTGGGTCCCTATAATACTAGTGATTACCCCATTAATATTGTAGTTTCATCCCTTATTAATATTGTTGTGCCCCTATTATCCCCATATTGTTATTATTGTGCCCCAATAGAATCCCTCTATTGCTATTTTTGTGGCTTTATATTATTCTTGTTAGATCGGCTGGGTTATATTGTGACTCCTTAGACTCCTATATATAGAATGGAGGCTTTGTCATTTGAAGCATCGAAGAATTGTTCATTTATGTAATGTAAAGGAGGTTGCCCCCTCGAAGAGGCTGAATTCTAAGGCGTTGATCTATCTTTTCTATCTTTTCTTGAGCTAGTTTCATAACATTATGCATGTCTACCTTGAAATTTGCAAACCTCTGCAGACTGTTGTATACTATGGGGGACAGGCATGGCTGTCTGTTGATCCACATCTAGATGCTTGCCTCCATAAGCACCCAGAAGATCTTGGTCTCATGAATCCCTTGGTGTCCTTGGTGGCCCAGAGCGATGCGTACTTTGTGGCCTCTGGTAAGTCCTGTTGAATACTAGGGAACTGATTGTCCTTGGGTAGTTCCCCATTTACCAGTAAGATAGACATGAGAAACCATGTGTAGTGGAAGGTATTGCCCTGCTCCTGGGCTTACTTGTAGTTAGTCAGGAACTCCTCGCAAAGGAACTTTGCCTAGTTGAATTGGACCCCCTCCGTGCATTGTTCTACCAGCATAACAACCGACGCTATTACCTCATCTCCACAACATTTTCTCATTACCTTCCCAGCTAGGAGCTGGGTGGCTACTTGCACCCCTTTATCTTTAGTGTTGTTGATTGCATAACCCCTCTTTTTCTTCTCCAGTTTGAATTTTTTCTTCATGGCCTCTGCGAGCACCAAATCTCTGCTTTTGCCTACTATCGCCACGGGGTCCTTTCCCTTACAAGGGAGCCATGAAATCCTATGGATGAGATCTGTTGTGATGGGAATAGGCTCTTCGAGCCAGAAGTACCCATCATGCACCAGGAAAAGCAGTTTCCTGATGACGAAAATAATGATAGGTGCGCGATGAAATTATTGAATCCATAGCAGACAAAGTAATCCGACCTTCTCCACACCGCGCAACCATTTCTGCAGCTCTAGTGTTGTGACTGACTCCTCCTTAATTTGATTCATTTGGCTCTCCGTCTCCAAGTCTGGGAACTTCTCACTATCTGTGAGGTCCCAATTCTCAAAATTCATTGTAGGTATGTGACCCAAGTGTGAGCCCTAAAACATAATTCCATCTGGGAGGAGTGGGATCTGGAGTGCACTTTTAGTGGCATCCAAGTCCTTAGGTATCTTGGCTTTCCGTTTTCGCGGAGGAACGTACTCGAGAAATTCCACTGCAACACGCACTGGCTGGATGTCCTCTTCCATGTCTTCTACTGCCTCTATCTCATCGACGAGAGCCTGTAGGTGCTCCTCCTCATCATCTGTCTCAATGGTGACATCCTTGCCCTTTTCTTCCATTGAAATTTTACTGAAATGTGGATTTCTTAGGGATATGTGAACTGGTCCTGCTGCCTGCTTATATTTATTGGGCCTCAACGTCCGACGCGATTTTTGGATTTTCGGAGTGACCCCAGTGTCTCCAGGAACATCATGTATCATGGGGTTCTACACGGCCTCATCAGTGGTTCCTTCTGCAAAGCACAAACCTCTCCTAGAAGTTGTCATCTTTCTTGAGCTGTCTGTGGTTGTTCGCGAACTTTGGGGCTCAAATCTTGCTCAGCACTCAACACTTTATGCTCTAATGAACTACTCAAATCTCAAATGAAGAAGTGTTGTCTCATGGTTAGCCCTTGGAGTTTTATAGCACCTTTTGAATTCAAATTTGACCGTTTCCCCCAATTCTGGGCCATCAATGCTTTCTTGGCAGCAGATTGGCCCAAATCTAGCCCTTAATTCGTGCCTTAAATGCACTCCACCCACTCCCTTTTGCCTTAAATTGGACGTATCATCATGAAAATTGACACCAAAGGTTACTTCCCAGCCTACCCATGCGGCAGCGCAGCCCCTCATGCGTAAGAACAAACCTTGTGTCCTGCTGATTTTGTGTGCACCTCCTTCAACACGCAGCCCCCAAACATATTCTTTTGGAGTCTTGCGCTGTCTTTCAACTATCTGCAATGCTGAGACTATACTCCCTATGGCTATTCATGTGGTCTCACCACCTATGTGAGACTTCAACTTGCCTTCCAGCATAGTCCACGGAAACTCCTCAATTGTCTATGCGATCATTGGTGCTCCGCATTCTACTGTATGCAGTGTGCTTCCCTAGTTACTGCATTTAGTGAGGTGCATTCGTAGCCATGGTAGCAAAGTATTAAACTCTCAACAAAAATATTCCAATGTAGTGGTATGGTCATCTGTATCTTGCTTTGTCATCTTTTGTTTATTGACAAGACATGCTTGCGTGATCTTGTTTTCGAGCCTTCTAATTCCAGCATCCATCCAAATGATTTTCTTCCTCAATCATACCCAGTCCTACTCAAGTTTGCAAAGTCAAGGTTCCCTCGCCAGTTGGCTTCCTGAATCCTTAGATGTTTGTCCTTGTGTAGATGTATGATTTCTTCCTCCTAGCCATCGCGCACTGTCACAACTATAGGGGCCACTACGTGCGGACTCCTTTTTGTATTTTCTCTAGAAATTACATTTTTTACTCTGTTCTGCATCTTTGGAATCGTCTCCGCGTTCAGGGTTTTTCACATGGTCCTATAGGCCCATTGAACTGTAGGTACTTGTAGGTCCCAATCAGTTCGTCTTGCCTGGTGAATCTTATTCAGTACTCCGCACACCCTATCGAGTGCCTCGTCGTGGAGAATCGGTAACACGCATCACCTTTCCTTCTGTTGTGGTTTGTTTTGATTCTTTAGTCTGGGGGTGGTGTGCACTTGTGCAGAGTGTAGAGCATATGTCTGTACCCATTGGGAAAGGTGGGCGCGCAAGTTGTTCCGCCCCTGCTGATTGGCTTTCATTCAGAGCTAGGGTTTTCCAAAACGTAGGCACATCATCCTTCTGCATCCACGCGAGTCCCCAAAATTTCCTTGATGTGTACCCCATCATCGTGCGGGTGTTGCACGTAGTGCCCACTTTAGCATATCGAACCACTACTGTTCTGGTACTACGCTTTCAAATTTGCTCAGAAATTCATCCATCGTTGTTAATCCATCATATGTCGGAAGCTCCCTTGCCTCTCTTGTCATGCAGCACAATGATCTCATCATCATGTTGCAATTAAGTGTTGTTACTTCGTGCAGCCGATTCTACCATCACTTTATCTCTTCATCTGAATCCAACGTGCAGGAGCTTTCGCGCTCCCATGAAATCCTTATATCTGTAGTCAGATTCACCCAATCTTCTTCTCATGTAGTTATCTTGTAAATACAATCGAGATTGTCATCACTATCATCATTGCGCACCGGTTCAATGTATCAAGCTCCTTCAGCTGGATCTAGCGGTACTACCACGCGTAGTGACTTTTTCTCAAAGATCATTTTTCACTTCTTCAGATTTATGACTGTGTTCATATCGGTGGCCCAGTCTATTCCTAGTAGCATGGGATAGGGATTTTTGTCATCGACAATCTATATCACTTCAAAATCCGCCTATGCACTTGCACCTTCAATATCGACTGTTACCCCCTGCAATCTTTCCATCAGAAAAATCTTCTGTTGGTTCGCCATTCAAAACTGAATAGAGGACCATTTTAACGCAAGTTTGCCCATGTGTTCCCATGTTTTCTTTGGTAGTAAATTCATGTCTGAACCCAGATCCAAGATTACCTGATCGATTTCATACTCACCTATTTGTGCAGTCAACCTCGTTTCCCTTCCTATGCGCAATGCATGTTTTCCAAGTTTTCGGATCACGCGCGGTTCTCCTGATCCCATGCACCTAGTGATAAGTTCTTGTAGTCCTTTGACTACCTTGTTGTCATGTAGCAGTTTCATGCATGTCTCCAAAAAGGTAGTGAGCATTGAAGGATGTATCCCTGTTTCTAGTTGATCCTTACTACCTGAAGTGGAGGCCTCCATGAAGCTCTTCTTAGCTTCCATGAATGTCTCCTTCATGCATTCTAAATCAAATTCGGGTTCCTTTGTAGGAGCCTTGTGAACCCACGCAATTTCTTCTGGCTTCTTCCCTTTATCATCTCCTGTGGTCATATCGCTCCTGAGCATCATGTTTACATTTGGGTCTTCTTCACGTGGCTCAAACCTCATATTTGTAAATTTTGGGTTAGAGGGGGCTGGAGTACCCCCTTTTTGTGCATCCTCGCTATGAGCGAAGGGCAGTCTTTTGCCTCATGATCAAACTACGTATAGTACCAACATGATATTCTTGTCGAGTTTGTACGATCATGGACATAGTGTCCTAGCCCTCCGCAATTGTAACAAATTAGTTGGCTGCAACCCCTTCCTGGTCCCATTCTGCCTCGAAACTGACCGCACCCCTAAAATCCATCGCTTCCCATCCCTACATTTAGGTCAAGGGCACGCGTTTCGGTCTGCACCCTGTAGGCAGGAGTCTGATCCATCATTAGTTTGTAGCTTCGGCAAGTGTGTTCATCATGGCCTACCGACCTGTAGAAATTACAAAACAATTACTCAGACGTCTACATATACTTTTGCAACAAATGACAATTGTCCGTAGTGTGCTTTCCTCCTATCTGGAAAATCATGCACCATAGGGCAGATGTCGTGCTCAAATATACCTATGCCTCAGGTATTAACAGCATCAGCCCTCCTCCTACCAAGTAGTTCATGAACACTAGATAATGGTCCTTTTCGTGCCCTTAGCCTTTGCATTTTATGCACCATACTTCCTCGCGCACCTTCGTCTAAGGTGTCTTGTCCTATTTCAAAATTTGCATTTCCAGACACAGATTCTGCAATTGCACGTGGATTTGTTGGACTCCCAACCCATGGTTTTGTATAGGGGTCTCATGTAATCTCATAGCCATCTCCAACGCTTCGGCCTGGGTGAAAAGTTTTTGCTATGACAACGTCATCCTTAAGTCTGGTGTAAGTGAGGCCACAAACCATGCACGATGCTATGCATCTTTTAACATCATATTTTCTTCATGGATCGTACTCTTCAGCCTTTGGTCCAGATCCCAGGTGGTCTCGCCCAGGAGCATTGCAAGCTCCTTAAACCCAATGATTGATTGTGTTTTTGATTTTGGCCTGTTAAATTCCCTATTCAACGTGACCTGGATCTCTATTATCCTTGCGTTCGGGTGGTCATTAGAATGCTTGATATACCATGTTAATGTGAAATCCTACAGTGCACTCACTAGCATAGCCTTTTTAATATTATCATCAACGATGCCCTGTTCTTCCCATACTGCTCTTACCACAAACTAGAATTAGTCCGGATCTTCATTTCCCACTCCTCTGAATACCGGTAGTTTGATCGCACTCACCATACTAAACTGTAGTGGTGGTAGAGGTGGGGTGGGTGGAGATGGAGATGAGGAGGATGAGACAGGTGGCGGTGTGGGTGGAGGTGGTAAACGTGGAATACGCTACCTTATCAGACTAACTGCACTTCTCGGAGAAACTTTCGTGATCTCTTCCTCGCTTTCCCGTGAGGGTGAAATTAAGGGACTATTTTCCAACTCTTCACTGCTTCCACTTTTGTAGATGTTCCCGCTTCACGTAGTTCCAAACATTAATTTATTTGCATAACCCGCTTTTCACACAATAGCATCTTAATTCATGTGTTCAAAGATTTAATATACTTACCTCGCGGTCCCTTGAGAAAACATCGTTCTGCCTCACTATAGCTGACAGTCATGTCGGCCGCGAACTCAGTGACAAATCTTCCTGTTATTCGATCGAGCCAATGGTCCACAGCTCACACTATCTTATGTCCTCATGCTTCTAGTTTGCGCACTAATTCCAAAGTCCACACTATTGGTTTATCGAGCCTATACCTTCCCTGGCTGTCTGCTAACTTCATGATCCACTCATATAGCTTAGAAGGAAACGATGCAAATAAAATTTCGTGGATTTTCATATACAAGTAGCGCTCCAACAACTATTCCTTATATACTCATGGATTTCTATTTTCCTGCGCCGCAAACTCATGAATATTCTTGTGCAACCACTCTTCAATTTCTTTCTGCATTGGATTCCAGTGGCATGACATCAGACATCCTTTATGCAAATCCTGGTCATGGAAACGGAACCATTTGTTGGCTTGTATGGGCCTAACCCAGGTTCAGAGGTGATTTAGCCAAGAAAATCCTGGTACCACTGGCCCTTTCGGCAATAGTCCGTGGAGCGCGGACTGAGGTCTCACCTGTATGGGAGGGTGGTAGAACCAGGTTTCTGCACCTTGGGGATCTCTGATGAGCTTCTGGGGGTCTGTTGTTTGACCCTGCGCACACGTCACTACGCACACTTGCTATCCCTTCGCAACCTGTGATGTTGTTTCTGTGCATCACTACTCGGGGCGCAACCTGTAATATCTAAGTCCCTTGCTATTTAATTTGTTATTATCTAGTTCCTTAACTTGTTTATGGAAGAATAATGATTATTACAACATATTCAGAAATCATATCAGTGTGTGCGATAAAGAAAATAGTATAAACGTAAAGAAGGCAATGCACATTAGATACACGGAAATAGGAATCAACTTCTCTTTATTAATCTTCAATCCTGATTATAGACTCGACACCGCCTGCGCACTTAGCTACGGGGGTCTACGCACTCAGCTGTAAACTCTACTAGGCCTCTGTGCATTCAACTACAGAACCTCTTCCTACTACTATGACCCTTTACACTTAGACTCCTACTCTAAGCTCAAACCATTCGTATTCTTTTCTCTTCTTCCCTCGCTCTCTTTACAACTTAGAGCCTCACTCTATTTATACAATCCCATGGTCCATGGACCATGGGTAGGCCGACATGACTTTACATTACATTACATTACTTTAGGGTAGACAGCCCTGTGACCTAACCTATACTTTGCACTCTGCGCCGGCAAATTGTGAAGTCTTACAAAACCTTTGACTAAAACTTGGGCTTTGAGCCCGAAAACATGTTGTGGGGGGATTCCATACCCAAAAACTTTGATTGTATTGGGACCCATTAGACTCCTATATATAGAAAGGAGGTATTTTCATTTGTATCATCCAAAAATTGTTCATTTTTGTAATGTAAAGGAGGTTGCTCCCTCGAAGAGGCTAATTTTGAAGTTGTTGATCTATATTTTCTATCTTTTTGTGAGCTAGTTTCATAACATTTGGTATTAGAGCTTTGGATTCTAGGGTTTTGCTGCTCCAAATAAGTCATCATGGAATTTTCTCTATAACTTTTTCACTACAAAGTTTCAGAAGCTAAAAAAACCCCATTTGAGCTGAAATAGTTCTGAACCTCAGGTCCAAATCTTAGATCTTTTCTCGTTATATTTTCAGAGTTATGATATGAGGAAGTTAGGTTTTTTGCAAGCTCCAAAATTCCATCTCAAACAGATCATCATGGAATTTTCGCTATAATTTTTTTTCTACAAAGATTAAGACTCTTAAATTAAAACCCATTTGAGCTAAACTCTTAGTGAAGCTCGGATCTAATTTAAGACTTTGTTTCGCTGTATTTTTTGAGATACATTCCAAGACATTTAGGGTTTTTACAGGCTCCTGAGTTACATCCCAAGCATGTGACCTTAGAAAAATTGTCACAACTTTCTCTCTGAACATCGGATTGAAATTTCATAAGAAGTTACATAAAAAGGGTGGACTTTACTTTTATGTGTATTGTTTTCAGGTCCGAAGGTCAAAACAGTGACATGTGGAACTTCGTACAATTTCTCCCTACTGGAAAAGTATATAATCAAGTCATCTTGGGAGATTAGGCATAACTATTTCTTGGAAAATCCAATTTCGATCAGACTGACGGCATTGGAAAGAGGACATAGAGGGCTACTATAGGTTGCAATTTTAGACCTTGGAGATCTAAAATTTCAGAGATACAACAGATTCAAGATAGAGCTACTAAAAGCATGAAAAAGAATGACTCGAATCAAGAAAATAGAAACAACTAATAAGAAAAATTCAATGGGTGATTTGAAGAATGCAATCAAAGCTAAGATAAATAGTTTTATATGTGCCATGGAAGAAGATTTGAGGAAAGGCATGGAATATTTGAAGAAAGACATGGAAGGTTTGAAGGAAGGTGCGATAAAACTTCTACAAGAAAGGCTTCCTAATGATGAAAAGGTAGTAGAGGAAACTCATGATGAGAAAAAAAATAAATGTTAATCATGATTTCATAAAATCTAACATTGGATTGAAGAATAACCATATTCCAAAGATTGATATGAGGAAGTTTGATGGAAAGGATCCCATAACATGGATACTACAGATGGAGAAATATTTTGATCTACATGATGTGAAATTGTTACAAAAGGTATGTATTGCATCCTTATATTTAGAACCGAATCAATTTTTATGGTAAAAAGGGGTTTGTTCTCGTAAACCACTTGTCACCTAGTCAATTTTCATAGAGGAAACAATATCACATTATGAGGATACAAAGAGAATCATTTTCTTTAGCTAATTGGTAAATCTCAAACAAAAGGGTTAAATGGCAAAGCACATTGAGGACTTCCATAAATTGAATATAAGGGTAAACAATATTCTAGAGAAGTAGAGGATTGATGCCTTCATAGGGAATTTAAAGGATAAGATTCAACATAAGGTTCGTCTTTGGGAACCTAATTCATTGGAGAAGGCATTCAGGTTGGCAAGAAAAATTGAAAGCAAAATTATGGTAACAAGAAATCCTACCACTCACAATTATAAAGATGGAAGTGTTGCTGTTCCTAGCCTTCCACAACCTGCAAGGTTGAAACCACAACAATTGGGAGAAAAAGGAGAAAATGACCTTTGTTAGTGTTGTGATAGAAAATACACTAAAGGTCAGAAGTGTGTTGAAAAGAAATTATTTTACATTGATTGGGAAGAGGAGGTAGAAAAGGATCAAGAAACATCAAAAGAAGAGGATATACACCAAGAACCAACCCCAGAGAAATAAGAAATGAATCCTACCATATATTGTAATGCATTGGCAGGGATTACCACTCCTCGAATTCTCAAGACAGAAGGACATATCAAGAAGAAAAAGGATAACCCCACTTTCACGCATAATTGAATGAAACAACAGGCAGATCAACATCGCAGCAAAAGAAGTTTTGACATAAGTGATTGGGTATTTTTATGACTACAACCATACAAACAAATGTCCCTCAAGCAAGCTAAGAAGGATAATAAATTCTCACCAAAGTACTATGGTCCTTATAAAGTGCTGCAAAATATTAGTACTATGGAATACAAATTGGAGCTTCTTGCATCTTCCCGAGTGTACCCAGTTTTCCATGTTTCATGCTTAAAGAAGGTCATAGGTGAGAAAATCCCAGTTCAAACAAAATTTCCAAAACTTGACAAGGAAGGAAAAATCATATTGGAACTAGAAGCAGTCACAAAAACAAGAAATCGAGAGCTATGAAATCGATCAATTTTAGAGTATCTCATCAAGTGCAAGAACTTACCCACTGAAGATTCCACATGGGAAGATGATAATTTTATATAGAAGCATTCAAAACTACTCAAGCGTTGAGGACAACACTTTTTGAAGGAGAGGGGCATGTTAGGTCCCTATACTACTAGCATAACCCCTTATTGTTATTAGTGCAACCCCCTTATTGTATTATTGTGCCCATATAGTCCCAATGTTGTTATTATTATGCCCCATAGAAGCCCACTATTGTTATTGTTGTGCCTCTACAATATTATTGTTATGTAGGCTCTGATTGTATTGGGACCCCTTAGACTCCTATATATAGAAAGGAGGTATTGTCATTTGTGTCATCCAAGAATTGTTCATTTGTGTAATGTAAAGGAGGTTGCATCCTCGAAGAGGTTGATTTTGAAGTCATTGATCTAAATTTTCTATCTTTTTGTGAGCTAGTTTCATAACAATATCAAAATGTAACCTTCACTAATATGCACTTCAACAAAGCAGTTTACAATTTATAATCCAATATACATTATAAGGATATAATGCCATTAATACATATCAAAATCCTCATGGAAATATATGTCACTTAAATTTTTATTTTAGGTTAGGTTCCAAGTAAAAATGATATCACAAACACAATCGGGAAAAACAAAACACACAAATACCTCTAAGCAATGTTAGTGCCTAAATGAGGGATAATATATTACAATTATAGAAAAACTTAAAAGCTTTGCCTTAAGCTGATGAGAAGACCAAGGCATATCTCTTATGTAGTTTATTGTAGGGTAGGGGGAGATATGTCATGAAGGTCATCCTATGCTAAATACTATTGTGCTATGCTAAATATTAGAATGCCATCTTCACTAATGTGAATTTTTAACAAAGCAATTTGAAATGTGTCATTCAATATGCATTACAAGGAGATAGTGGCACTCATGCTAAACAAAATTCTCAAAAAGAGATATGCCATATTAATTTTAATTTAAAAAACATGTTGTGAATAAGATATCATAAAGTCAACAAAACCCTCAAAATGGAATATATTTTAGTTTTAATTAATTTTCTTACAGACACCACAATTACAAGAAGGAAACACAAAGTGGACAAGCACCCGTGAACAATTTTAGTGCCTAAACAAAGAAATATACATTGCAATTTGAGTTGTAAAGATTAAAATACATACCTCACAAAGCTAATGTGAACACAAAGACTATAATGAGATGAACAACAATCCAGGTAAATGAAAATCCCATAAGTGACCAATGCCCATGTGGGATTCCTTGTATTACAGTTAAAGCACATATTCCATGAATAATAATCACATCAGATTTGATGATATCTACAAGAAATCATAAGTAGGTATATAGACCTGGTTTCAAATTACCCAAATTAAAGTAGTTTTTTGTTGTGAAAGATAAAAAAAAATGCACCCACAACGAAATGTTGTTTGCGCTGGAAAAAATATTTTGTTCCCACTAAAAAATAAATTAGCCATAAAGAATTTGAAGAGAAAAATCATCAGGAAATATGAATAGAACCTTGTTTTCAGGATTGACCCCGAGCTTTCTGAATACAACATTCTTGTCCATAAAACTCTTGGTAGCCATTGGTGAATGATGAAGGTAATGATAAAGCAATGCAAATATTGGAGTACTATGTCTTCGAGCAGAGAAATGTCTTCTTCATTCATGTCCTCCTCAAGTATTGTTCAGCTCTTCTGTAATGATTTGTATGTTTTTGGTGGCTGAAAATGCAAAGTGGTTTTTCAAATTATTCACATACTTATAAATTTATGAATAATATACCCTTCCTGTGGTTCTTGCGAAATACTTTGTAAATTCATGTTATAGTTATGGATTTTCAAGAATTTAGGTAACATGGGGTTTTAGAATTTCCACCATAAAATATAAGTATAACAATTTTATTGGGAATTTTTTTTGTGCTAGATCGAGGCTAATTTTGGTATTTTCAAGAATTTAGGTAATATAAGGTCTCAAAATTTCTTGGCTAAAAATATAATTCAAACAATTTTACTGGGAATTTTTTTTTTGCAAGATCGAGGCCAATTTTGGGACATCCCTTCCTGTTTTTGGCCATCCTAGTTGTGACCTTTGTAGACGATTCTAGTTTTTTACTAGGAATTTTTTTTGCAAGATCTAGGCCAATTTTGGGCCATCCCTTCTAGGTTTTGGCCATCCTAGTTTTGACCTTGGTAGACGGTGCCATTTTTTATTGGCAATTCCCCCACATTAAATTTTTTCATTGGTTTCCCTAAGTAATCATTCCAAAGAGGTTACATTACATAATTTGGACTTGTCTATGGAGCTCCCATTCGAAAGGTGGACTTGTTTAGGGAGCTCCCATTAGAAAGGTGGGACTAATTACAAAAAAAGTTAGAGATTAAATTTGATGGTTATTGTTTAATGTATTATTTTTTTAATAATTGAAATGCCTAGTATATAGTACATGTGTTGGTGTAATGTGAGTGTGTAAACAATTTTCGATATCAACTTAATTAAAAAATAGAAAAAATAAAAAGTAATATCTAGGATGACTATAAACATTTAAATCTTGGGTTAATTAATAATAAAAATTTACAATAATAAAAATCAATTTAATATATTTTGATTTTGTTACTAACTTGTGAATAGAATTTTTTTACAACACCATGGCTTATCAATACCACATGCTCAAAAACCATAAATTATTTCACAACCAAAATATTTTATATTTTTTCATTGGTTTCCCCCTGAAGTCATCATTCCAAAGAGGTTACATTACATAATTTGGACTTGTCTATGAAGCTCCCACTATAAAGTTGGGACTAATTACTAAATAAGTTGGAGATTAAATGTGATGGTAATTGTTTAATGTATTATGTTTTTAATAATGGAAATGTCCAGTATAGAGTACATGTGTAGGTGTAATGTAAGTATGTCAACAATTTTAAATATCAACTTAATTAAAAAATAGAAAAAAAATAAAAGTAATGTCAGGGATGACTATAAACATTTAAATGTTGGGTTAATTAATAATACAAATTTATAATAATAAAAATCAATTTGTTATATTTTGATTTTGTTATTAACTTGTGAATAGGCTTTTTTACAATGCCATGGGCGAATACAATGGCTTATCAATACCACTTGCCAAAAATAACATAACTTATTTCACAATCAAAATATTTTAAAACAATGTGAAAATATTATTAACCATGTATATTCACCCCCACTTTACCATGGATATTACTAACTTGTAAATATGCTTTGTTACAATACCATGAGACAATGCCATCGCTTATCAATACCACATGCCCAAAAAACATAACTTATTTCACAATCAAAATATTTTATAACAATATGACAAGATTCTTAATCGTGGAAATTCACCCTCAACTTTCCATTGATATTATCAACTTGTGAATATGCTTTGTCATAATAGCATGGGGCTAATACCAAGGCTTATCAATACCACATGTCAAAAAATCATAACTTGTTTCACAACCAAAATATATTTTAACAATTTGACAAGATTCTTAACCATGGATATCCACCCCCAGTTTACCATCGGTATTATTAACTTGTAAATAGGATTTGTTACAATACCGTGGGCCAATACCATGGCTTATCAATACCACATGCCCAAAAACCATAACATATTTCACAATAAAATTATATATATATATATATATATATATATATATATATATATATATATATATATATATATATCTTTAATTTAATTTTATAACAATTTTTAAATTGAAGCTAAGAGGAAAAATATTATAATTACATTTGAGATATATCTAAACTCCTTATCCTCACCACTACTTAAAACTATTCCCATAGAAATCAAATTAAGGTTTTAATAAAATTAAAAATGAGAATACTTTTATATTTAAGGATATGAAATTTATCAAATAGTGTTAGTAAGCACCAACATAGATCCATCTTAACCAAGAATCCAAGTGATGAAAAAAACAAAATTGAAGGGGAGAGGGGGTGGTGGAGAGGGAAGGAAAAAACAAGAATGCTGCAACTCCTTAGGCTACCAACTTTACTTTATCAACCCGAGGTTTGTACAAACTTGGAGATGACAGTGTTGTATACAAAAATAGATGTAATGGGTCCACTCTTTGTGACTGTTGAGCTGAGGTGATAGACCACTAGAGTTTCTCAAACCAGCCTTCTATTGATTTAGAAGAAGTTTGATTACCAATTGAGAAAGGATAATTTTACCCTAATTGAGAGGTTTGAAATGCTACCTACTGCAGTAATGAAAGACTGAAATAGATTCCTAAAATACACAACTCATCTAGTTATTTGTTAAGATACCTTGCTTCAAAATAATTCTAATTTAACACATATGAAATCTTAACTAATCTAAGCATGAGAGTCTGATCTAAACAAGCACTTAATTGTTGTGCACATAAATAATCATAAAAACCTCTTTCTTTTTGTCTTTTTATAAAAACATAAATGCTAATCCTTCTTGGTTACATGGCAGGTGGGATAGGTGTGGACAGAGATGAGTGTAATGAATCAAATGGCTTGGGAGGCAGGTAGGGGTCTTCTCCTAGCTTTCATGATGTTTTTTCCCAAATTGGGCTCAAAACAGACCACTACAGGTCTTCCTACAGGATGTCTATAGGATGTCCTAGTTCACCTATAGGATCCCCCGTTTTCCTACAGGAACATTCTGAAAGAATGAATGATTTAGATAGTGGTATGGAGCTTGGGGAAGGTGAGTGATGGGAGGAATAAGGCAAGGAAGTGGCTGGAACTCACTTAGAACTAAAATCGAAGCTCTATGATGGTTGGATTTGCTCAATAAGCATGGCAGGTTGTCCTTGTAAAATGATAACTCGAATTGAGAACTTGGTTCCCTTTGGTGATGATGGGTGGGTATGGTCTATCTGAGGCTGATGATGTTATGAAACCAGCTCAAGAAAAGATAGAAAAGATAGATCAACGCCTTAGAATTCAGCCTCTTCAAGGGGGAAACCTCCTTTACATTACATAAATGAACAATTCTTCGATGATACAAATGAAAATACCTCCTTTCTATATATAGGAGTCTAAGGGGGCATAACATAATCAGAGCCGACATAACAATAATAATGTAAGGGCAGAATAATAACAATAGTGGGCTTCTATGGGGCACAAGAGTAACAATATGGGCACTACATGGGCACATCAATATAATAAGGGGGTTGTACTAATAACAATAAGGGGTTACACTAGTAGTATAGGGGCCTAACATGCCCCTCCCCTTCAAAAAGCATTGTCCTCAGCGCTTGAGTAGTTCTTGATGCTTCTGTATAAAATTCTTGTCCTCCCATGTGGAATCTTCAGCAGGTAAGTTCTTCCACTTGATGAGATACTCTGAAATTGATCGATTTCGTAGCTGTCAGGTTCTTGTTTCTGTGACTACTCCAGGTTCCAATATGATTTTTCCTTCCTCTTCAATTTCTGGAAATATTGTTTGCATTGGAATCTTTTTCAAATTTTGAATAAGTGGCCATACTTCTTTGTCCTTCTTCCATTCATCCCTTGCTTCGTTTATCCAATCTAGTTGGATAATAGAAATAGCACAAAACAATGCTTCCACATCCTCATCCTTGAAGAGTCTTCCCATTCGGTAAGGTTGCCATTTGTTAAGTGCATGTAGTATTGCCCACATTTCCTTCTCATAAATAGTTTTATTTATATGTAGCAGAAAAAATACCCAATCACCTACATCAAAACATTTTTCACTATGATGTTGATCTACCTGTTGTTTCATTTGATTTTGCACCAAAGTGGTGTTATCCTTTAAAAGTTGGAGAACTTGTTGTTGATGCTTGATGTGATCTTTCACTGCTTGAACCTTTTTCTTCTTGATATGTCCTTCTATCTTTAGAGTTTGAGGAGTGGTAATTTCTTCCAATCCTTTACAAGATATGGTTGGATTCATTTCTTGATGCTCGATGTGATCTTTCACTTCTTGAACATTTTTCTTCTTGATATGTCCTTCTAGCTTGATAGTTTGAGGAGTGGTAATTCCGACCAATGAATTACAAGATATGGTTGGATTCATTTCTTCTTTCTTGACGTGATCTTTCACTTCTTTCACCTTTTTCTTCTTGATATGTCCTTCTATATTAAGAGTTTGAGGAGTGGTCTTTCTTGCTAATAGTTTACAAGATATGGTCTGATTCTTTTCTTCTTTCTCTGGGGTTGAGTCCTGGAATATATCCTCTTCTTTTGATGTTTCTTGATCCTTTTCTTCCTCCTCTTCATACTCTATGTAAAATAATTTCTTCTCCGCACACTTATGACCTTTAGTGCATTTGCTATCACAATTGTAACAAAGCCCTTTTTCTTTTTTTTCTTCCAATTGTTGTGGTGTAACCCTTGTAGGTTCTGGAAGGCTTGGAGAAACAACACTTCCATATTTATAGTTGTGAGGGGTAGACTTCCTTGTTGCCATAATTTTACTTTCCAATATGTCACAAAGCCCTTTTACTCTTTCCAATTGTTGTGGTGTTGCTCTAAAGAAAGTGTTGCTCTTTGTATCCTCATAATGTGCTATCATTTCCTCTGTGAGAATTGACCACGTAACAAGTTGTTTACGAGAACAAAGCCCTTTATACCATAAAAGTTGATCCGGTTCTAAACATGAAGATGCAATAGCTACCTTTTGTAACAGTGGTACACCATGTAGATCAAAATATTGCTCCATCTGAAGTATCCAATTTACCGGATCCTTGCCATCAAACTTCCTCATCTTGCTTTTTCTTGATTTTAGGAGCTGGTTTCATAACAGATGATATGAGGTCTTCCTGCAATATTGAAACTCCTACAACATACACGTGATTGTTACAAAACTTAAGATATAAAAAATTACAACTGCAACCTATCTTCTAAAACTGAAAGATGCTGACCTAATTAGCAAAAAAACCCTAAGTTTCCTAAGAAATGAGAACTATGGCTTTTTAGGCTGAATGGAAGATTTTCCTTAAACTATATTCCCTGAAGGGAGGAATGAGGTAAGATCCACCAATATAAACCTTTTTTTGGATATTTCCCTATCTCTCTAATTCTACTATTAAAGCTATGCACAGATGGAAGCAAACTAATCAAATTCACCAATACTTGCAATGTAACAACATCAAAATCAATTTAACAAATAATCTATTAAATAAACTAAGCATACAAGTACAGTAAGAGGAATATCTGCTGCTAGGGTTGGACCCTAACCCAAGAGCTTCAGCCCTCTAAGTCAACTCAATGCTGGATCAAGCGAATGCCACTCATTTTCATTAACATATATAAAAAAAACATAACAGTGTTTTGTTGCAATCCTTTAGCTTGAAAACTACTTAGATATTTTTCATAAAAAAAATATGAATCCTAATGAGGCTCTAGGCCTCTTTATTTATACAATTGAAGTTTCCAACAACTTCCTTAAATATAGGGAGGCTTGGCTCCCAATCTCAAGATTAACTGGTTCTTAAATATCACTGGTTTAGCTGCTAATGATCGTCATGACTCAGCTCTCTGCAACTCCAAGCTGGTGTGATTTGATTGAGGGGTCTTCGGTGAGTGAGTATTTAATGAGCGAGATCCATCTCCTATAATCTCTCCTTCTTGTCTCATTCGATTTCCTACACCCTAATTAACCATAATTTTCTTCCAAAAACTTACAATCAATGCACATTAGACCACTAGACATGACATCTTACTTTTACTCATCTCATTAAGGAAAATATAATTAAAACATATAAAGAATTATGAGAAGAGTTGATTTTAGTAAGCTTGGAGGTGTACTAGGATCCATATATTTTACCCAGTGATGAGCCTCATCATCACCCCCTACTAAAAGTGTTGCTTATCCTCTGAGAAACTCAATCTATGTCTATGTCCTTCATTGCTTTGGTGGCTTCCCTGACATCCCATGCTTCTGTTGTAGCCTCTTCCTCTTGTGAATAAAACCCTGCATTCTTCTCTATCTCTTCCCACTGCTTTCTTTCTTCTTCTTCTTTTATTCCTTCCAAAATTCCCAAAAGCAATGGTGGACTGAGCCTCAAGCCAATCCAATTGACTTTGAGTCTTTGTAATGCCTGCTTATACATTGGGGTTCTATTTAGTGCCTCTCTCATTCTGTCAGGAGAATGATATTCTCTAATTTTTAGGCTATAAGGTAAGTTGTTCCATATCCTCTGGTAGGCTTGCTCGGTGACATCTCCTAGCAATCTTAGCATGTCTTCAAAGTTTGTGACTATTTGTTCTTGTACACCAAGGTATCTTGGTGCAAGCTTGGGATCATTCGAAATGAGGTTGTGGGTGTTGATGACAACCATTGGGTTAGATTGTTTCTCTCTGATCATAAGGGGTTCTGCCTCTTCTTTTTCCAATACAATTCTCATCTCTTTAGCTCTTGCCTCCTCATGATTCATCCAATATGCCAAGGCCATGAATTGCTAGTCCCATAGATTTGGATTTGGGTCTCACACATTTAAATCTATTAAGTCCAAATTGTGTAGGTAAAACTCAAATAGAATTTCTCTGTCTTCTAAGGTGCTTTGATCATAGAGATCAATGAATTGTATATATTCTTGGAAGGGCATAGTTCCTCTTTGTGCTAGGGTCTTTATCTAGAATTGTAGCCATTGTTCCTTGAGGTATAAGGCATATGACTTTGCTAGCATCCTATACTAGATTACCTCCATGGAAAAACTGTTCGTAGTTGCCAACTGGATTTCTCTTTCTTGTAGCTGCTTCCTTATCCATGTGTTCTCAACCTCTAATTGAGATTTCATCATTTTTTGTTTACCTCTTATGTTTCTCAGTTATTTGGCCATCTCCTGCAATTTCTCCTCCATGTGGCCTACATCCTCTACCCCTTTTTATTTAGCAATTTGTATCCACCAGTGTGTCCTTGCCTCTCTTTTTCAAGTTCAAAGAATAGGGGAATGGAAAAATTTTGTGGTATCATCCTACCTCCTTCAATGAACCTATAGTAGGATTTGAGGTTTGGCTATGGGCTAGGTTATTTCAGTTCTTGGCCCTCTTCCTTTGTTTCTTGTTGAGTAATTCCTTCCTTGTCTCTTTTCTATGTTTCCTGTAGATTTGATAGAGTTTCTAGTAGGATAGTCTTTACTTCCTGCAGGTCTGACTCTGTCTCTTGTAGGAGACCTTTTCCCTTTGATGAGGCTGACCTTGTGATAGGCCTCCTAACATAGGTGATTGGAGACTTGGGAGAAGCTTGTTTTGATGTTCCTTCTCCTTCATTTTTCTTGATAGGGACTACCTTCTCTTGTTTTCTTGGTGAATCCTCAATGACAATTGGATTTTTGGTAGGGGTTTGAGGTCTCCCTTGTCTAATCCTAGTGCTCTCTCTTCTCCTGAAGTACAGTGGGGTTTGTCTTTGCCTCTTTCCCTTCGATTTGATAGGTGTGTTTAGGGAAGTTAGAGCAGCTATCGCCACTTTCTTTGTAGGCTCTGGAGACACCCTTGGTGATTCTTCTTCTTCTAGCCTTGAGCTATAGACTTCTGTTCATCCTTCTATCCTTTTTCCTCTTAACCGTTTTATTTTTCATCCTCTTCTTTGTCTCCTCCTTCCTCTTCTTTTTCTTCCTCTATTTCTTCACTCTACTCATATGTTTCTTCTTTTGTTTCTTCCTATATTTATTCTTCATTTTCCTCCTCTGTTTCTTCTTCTCCCTCACTAGCAATAGGGATTCTATTATACTCAATAGCTTGAATTGATCCTTATGCCTGCGTGTCTACAAATGTTG
The DNA here is from genome assembly GCA_031772625.1 of Pinus tabuliformis. Lineage (NCBI taxonomy): Eukaryota > Viridiplantae > Streptophyta > Pinopsida > Pinales > Pinaceae > Pinus > Pinus tabuliformis. The sequence continues at coordinate 531,017,133 of CM062813.1, read as the reverse complement.
TCCATGCAATAGGGAATCTTAAGTTTTGAAGAGCATCTTCAAGGATGAGTTTGATCAACCCATGATGCGCTAGTTGCTGATTTTTTCGCTTTTGCACCTTGATGCTCATGTCTATCATAGATTTTAGAAGAAAATATGGTACACTCAATCTATTATGAGGAGGTTTGTTCCCTCCACATCTCAGTTCTTGGAGGAGTGTGAAGTGGTATCCATACACTACATTGTCTCTCCCTTCACATGAAATATATTTGATGAGGTGGTGACTGACTTCATTCCAAGGGTATGGAATTCTCTCCCTTCCAACCCCATTTGTGTCCTCTATTGGCTCTTCTCCTTCCAAAAGGAAGCTTTTCTTTGCAAGGGTGTTTTTAGCCTTGTCTTCTTTTCTCCATGGTAACCGTAGGGGGAGTGTAGTGATTCTGATTACAACGTCAGGGGTAGTTTCTATTGATAAACCATTCACCATAGTAGTGGCACTAGTCCTAGTGAGGGGTATGAACAAGAGAAAAATTCTCTGGCCACATCATCATCGTATCCTCTCATCCTCTCAAACAACCCCCTCCATTGATGCCTTGTAAAAATTTCCACCACAAGTGGATGTTGGTGGGTCCTTGCTGTGTTGGTGGGCTCTCTCTTGTTGAAACCTCCTATCATATGTTCCTGGTAATTCTAGAGGCTTGTGTGGATACAGTTCAAGACTTATGGTAGGTGAGGAAGTTTTGGAATTTAACTTTTAGTGACATGCAATATAATTTTCTATCTTGAGATGCACTGCAAATTCCTAACTGAATTCATGATTTCCCCTTTTTTTAAATGTAAAATATGTAGGGTATGGCTGATACCTCACTTTCCTACATTTTTGTGAGGATAACCCTTGATTTGAATTCCCTTAGTGTCCACTAATAACTCTGTAGGTTGATTTCTTTGTATCCTGTAGGCTTCCTATAGGTTTCTTGCTTGTTGTAGATGCTGACTATTTCCTGTAGGTGCTATTTCAGGAATGCCAAGAGAAACCTCTTAATTTGATGAATCCTCGAAGTTTCCTTTGCTTCCTTCATATGTGAATCGATGTTTTATTTCTATTTATGGATGATTGTGTGGGTGGTGTGTTGGCTGGCCCAGTATGAGCACCTTATTTTGGACCATTGGTCCCACTATCAGTCCATCAACTCACCTTACCTCCTAATCCTCTCCCACTCCTATCCTCCGTAACTTAACCATTTTTGGATTCATTCCTCTTTTCCTTTGATTTGACCTTTTCCACTTGTGGAGTTGTCTAACTCTTTTCTTCTCACTGATTGGCCGAAGGTGGCCAAGTTAACTGGCCACCTTTACTTATAAAATCAACTCTCGCATTATTCCTATGATTTTGATCATATCGTACTTATGGGAGTGAATTAGTAATATGACATACTTATGAGTCCTTTTCTTCGTTGATCATGCATGATAGTGAGTGGTGCCACTTTGCTTTGCTTTTCAATCTACATATTTTCACTGTGTATTTCCTCTTTTGATGTGCAGATATTGGACCTTGTTGCTAGTGATCTTCCTACAAATGTTGAGCTCTAGAGGAGCTTCCACATCCTCGTAGTCCCTGTGCTAAATATGGTTGTAGTCTCTATGGTTTCTTTTGTGAGATAGGCTACTACATGATTTCCTACAAGATGTCTACATGATTTTGTGTAGCTGCCTCTCCCTTAAACTTTCACATGTTTCTCAACTCTGAAGTAGAAGGGGTGTTGAAATGAGTGGATAATGGGTATGGAATGGTAGCTAAGGGACGTTGCCTTTGGTTATGCCTTCTCTTTCATTTTTTTCTCCTTTTTTTTCCTTTTTCTTTTGTAATTTTTTTTTTTTTTAACTGATTTCTCTCATGGATACAGGGGCGACCTGCTGATGCAAGCTATTGGCTATGATGTGGTGAGGTAAATGGTTTTTTCATATAGACACAGGCTTGTGATATCACTTTTCTCTTGAACTTCTCTTCTTGTGGTTTTCAAGTTCTCTTCTCATTTCTACAAGAAACTCTTGTAGGATTACAGGGAATCTTGTAGAAAACAGAGAATTTGTGTGAAATGAGATGGAGTGGTTTATAGATTGAAGACTATGGGGGATAACGGAGGATGTGAGATGGGTGAATTAAAACATGGCTTCTATAGGTCCTATTATCCTCCTCATGTTTTGCTTATCCTTCTATTGTAGACCTACAAAATAGAATTTTCATCTTTTGTATCTTTTCTATTTTTTTCTCTTTTTTTTTAATACTTTTTTTAGTATCTTTTCTCTTTTTTTCTCTTTTTTTTTTTTTGAAAAACAACTAGTCTGCTGTGAAGGAGGTTTTCATCCTAGCTACCTACCCTAGGTGCCTCAAAAGAGGTTTTCACCCAGAGATATTCTAATTTTTCTCTCTCCTTTTTTTTAAACACTCTTGGCCCACCTCAAAAAGGTTTTCAACCCAATAGTGGGACTTAGGTGCCTCATGGAGGTTTTCACCTGAGTCTCTTTAATTTATCTTTTTCAATTTTTTCTTTTTATTTCTTCTTTTTCTTCAGGGACTTGGTGGGGTGGAAGTTGAGACTTGCTCTACTACCATCATTGTCTTGTTGATGGTATTGAATTCCTACTTTGATAAGGGCTTCATATATATTTTTAAACTATACCCATTGATAAGCAAAGGGATAACCTCTGCATTAATTGTTCTTATCTGCACATCACCATTATCATGACAATTTTGTATTACATAAGGCACTAACAATCTAGTCCTTAACTTGCCTTTAAAATCCTTGTACCAGGAATCATACATCAAAGCCCAATGACCTTCTTGAAACTGTTTGTCTTTTATATTCTTGTCATGCCAAACTTTCATTTGAACTTGAGTCACTTCTATGTGTAGGAGGGCTTGCATCCTAAATTCATCTAACCATTCAGTTGGAGCAACATTTCTTATTGTTATATGGTGATATCTAGATACAGTTGGGATGCCATCCTTAACGTGTTGTATTCAAATTCAATGGAAAACAAGGATTTCTTCCCATCTACCATCTCATAAGGAGTGAAGCTAGTGGTGGTCTTCAAGGTGGTATTGTAGGCCCAGGTGGCCTGAACTAATCTATCTTCCCAATCCTTTCTACTGCTACTAATCACCTTGGTCAGAATTCCTTCCAATGCTATATTGGTTACTTCCACTTCTCCATTACCCTGTGGGTGGTAAGGGGTGGATCTTATGTGCTTGATATTGTGTTGACTTAACAAATTTTCAATCATGTGACATGTGAATTTACTGCATTGATCAGTGACAAATTCTCTAGGGTACCCAAACTTATAAAACACATTCTCCCTTAAGAATTCAACCACTTTTTATCTTTTTTCTGCTTTGATGTCTTTGGCTTCAGCCCATTTTGTTAAGTGGTCAGTGCACACAATGATGTACTACTTCTATTTGGATGGAGGGTCAATGGGCCTGATGAAATCCATGCCCCACTTGTCAAATGGCTCGAAAGTCACTTGAGGTTGTAGAGGCATCTCATCCCTTACGGTAGGTTTCCCCATCCTTTGGCACCGGTCACACTGGTTGGTATACCTAATCACAACTTCATGAAGAGTGGGCATGTAATAACTAGCTTGTAGTAAATTGAATGTTGTTCTCTTGGCTACAAAATGACCTCCATAAGGTCCATCATGACAGGCTGGAAGGATTTTAAGCCTTCATCCTCCCTGACACATCTTCTTAGAATTTTATCTAGACCTAGCTTGAAGAGATTTCCTCCAATCCAAGTGAATGGGGTGCTCTTTCTTATGATTCTTCTCTTTTCCTTGGAGGAAAATTTTGGTGGAAACTGTGTAGACACCAAGTAGTTTTATATTTCAGTAAACCATGGAGAGAGAACTGAAATAGTGAATAAATGTTCATCTAGTAACTGATCATCAACCATTCCTTCCTCCACTGTAGGCAAAGTCAATCTAAATAAAAGATATGCAACAACATTCTCCTTGTTAGGCTTATCAATAATAGTTATATAAAATTGTTGCAATAAAAGTAACCATCTAATAATCCAAGCATTTACAACAGGTTTATTCATCAAGTATTTAATTACAACATGGTTGGTATGTACAAATGTTTGATAACAGTTAATGTAATGCCTAAATTTATTCAATGAATGCACAACAACCAAGAGCTCTTTTTCAGTCACTATGTAGTTTAGCTCAACTTTCGACAGATCCTTACTGATGAAGTAAATGACATAAGGTAGCTTGTCATCTATCTTGCCTAGAGTTGCTCCTATAGCTTTGTGAGAGGCATCGGCATTGATATGAAAAGGGAGAGCCCAATTTGGGTCTTGGAGAATAGGTGCAGTAGTCAACTTGTCCTTCAGGGTGTCCAAGGCTTCTTGACAGCTTTATGACTATAAAATTTTAGAGTATTTGGCCAATAGCCCAAATAAAGGAGAAGTTAACTTGCTGAAATCTTTTATAAATCTCTTATGGTATCTGGATAAACCTAAAAACTTCTGAAATCCCTTTGTTTCAGCGGATTCGACACCCTTTTAATGATGGCTATCTCATTTGGGTCTACCTGCAGTCCTTCTTAGGATATTGAGTGACCCGGAACAATCCCTGCATTCATCAAGAACTCACATTTTTTGGGACTAAGGGATAAGTTCATTTCCATCATTTATTCAGCACCTTACCCAGGTTAGAGAGAGACTCTTGGAAATCACACCCATAATGTGTGAAGTCATCCATATAAATTTCTATAACATCATAGACTAGCTATGCAAAGATACTCATAACTGCCCTCTGGAAAATGGAAGTGGCATTGCATAGACCAAAAGGAAGGACCCTATAGGCAAAAGTACCCCAAGGATAGGTGAAGGTGGTTTTGTCCTGGTCTTCTAGGCTAATCTAGATTTGAATGTACTCGCTGAACCCATCTAAGAAAGAGAAAAACTTTTTCCCTGCCAAGCCATCTAACACTTGGTCAATGAAAGGTAGAGGAAAATGTTCCTTCTTTTTTGCTTTGTTTAACTCTCTGTAATCAACACAAATCCTCCACTTTCCATTTTTCTTTGGAACTAACACCAGAGGAGACACCCACCCACTATCTGAGATAGGGTAAATGAATCCTGCATCTAGAAACTTTTGCAACTCTTCTTTGATTATATCCTTGAGATTTGGATTCATTCTCCTTTGGGGTTATCGGACTCATTTGCAACCTTCTTTGATGTAAATGTGGTGAGTACACACTGAGGGGTGCACTCCCTTCATTTCTTTGTAATTCCAAACAAAGGCATCCAAATGCTCTCTTAGCATATTACATAACTCTTCTTCTTAGTGTACAGAGAGAGAGGGGTTGATTTTTAGTGTTCTTTCATGACTGAATTCTATTGTCTTGACATGAATAGGGTTTGAGTCAGTTAAGCATAGATAAATCTAATGGTTTTTCTTGGTTTCCTTCACTACTTCCTCCAAAGACATGCTGTTGGGAGTTGGATTTTGGAGGATGTGTTCAATCAAATCATCTTCATTAGGTTGTCCTCCTCATATGGTAGTTTCTAGTGTATAGAGTTGGGAGGTGTAGACTTCATCTTCTTCCTCCTCTTCTAGCCATTAAGGTAAGTCATGTTCTAATGATGGCTGAGTAGGACGTTACAGGACCAACTACTTGGATAGATGCCCATCTTTTATAGTCATGTCTCTAGCCCTGCAGCTTACGTAGGAATCGATAGTGGCTAACTAAGGCCTCCCAAGTAGGAGAGGATAAACATTAAATCTGGTCTTAGGTTGGAGAACTAAGAAGTTTTCAGGGTACTCTCACAAGTCAATGGATACCATCACATCCTAAACAATCCCCTAAGGGGCCACTATGGATCGATATGCAAGCTACAAGACTGTCATGGTCTTTCATAATGAACCCTAGATATTCAGCTTGAGCATGGTGTCCTTAGTCATTACATTAATGGCAGGACCAAGATTAGTCAAGGTATGGGTGACAATGGTGCCATTGATATGTACATCTACTACAAGGCTTCTAGGGTCTAAATACTTTGGGCAAATTACCTGCCCTAGCATTAAGTCAAATAGCTGTCCAGTGACATTAATGGTAGGGGTGTCTCTTTCTTGCCTCCCTGGATGTTTGAAACACTTCTCTTTAATCAGCTTCTTGTAAATAGGTACATCTTTAATAGCTTGGAGAAGTGGTATTTTGACACACAGGTTTTTCAATTCACCCATAAGTTCATTCTCTTCTAGGGTATGTTGGACTGGATGAGTGAATCTTTTAGGTAAGGGTGGTGGATTCACTCTAGGCCTACTTTCCTCTCTTTCCTCCTCACGCTTCCTAGGTGGAGATGGAGGTTGGTTATCCAAGAGAACTCTCCCAGACCTAAGGTTGATTCCCTAAATTTCCACAGCATAAGCAGGGTAGGATGTCTCTCCACTATAGACCTATTCTGCATGTCTCTTGTTTAGGTTTGGGTTTGGTTGGGTAGGCATCTAAGGTTGTTTAGGTGGAGCACTGTGTAAAAGTTGTGGTTGAGAGTGAGGTGAAGGCAATACAACTGGAGCATTGTTGTATGGGGGCCTCCACCCCTAGGGTGATGCATTTCACTGAGGCTGTGGAGGAGTATATGGATGAAATGGCTGGTTGGTTGGCTGGGAATGGTACTGAGGTGAAAACTACTAGGGAGAAGGTGTAGACTAGGAGGTATGAGCAGGGGGGCCCCAAGATGGAATGGATTTGTTTTGGTTATGGTTGTAATATGTATAGGATGACCCTTGCATGCCCTACTAGTATGGTCAACGCTAATGAGGCCTCCTTTGATTTATGTAGCTGAGTTGTTCATTCACCCCTTCAGTTCCTTGATACACAACTTTTAGTCCAAGCAGAGAAGGGCACTTATCTTTGGAGTAGTTTTCTTCACAAACTGAGCATATTTCTATAAATTTTAATGTACAATCGCTCCTAGGGTGCCTTCTTGTGCATCTAGGGTAGAAGATGGCTAATTCTCTCTCTTCTTCCTCCTCCTTCCTCTTCATTTTCATAGTGTCCATCTTCATGGCAAGGGTTTGCAACATTTCACTCTTAATATCTTCCAACATGTTTCCAATTTCACCTTTTATAGATGTGTTGGAAGAGGATATGTTGGCCACTCTTTAACTGACCCTACCCCTTTTTCTAGCTTCCCTAGAATGGTTCTTGAAAGCGGTCTTGATATCCTCATAGGGTAGCTGGTAGATGTCCCCTCCTAATAGCAGGTTTAAGGTATCTAGTAGATCTTCCCTGATTCCCCTGAGTAGGACTATCTTAACTGGCTTAGGATCGAGTGTGCACTTCGCCCTTTTATAGTTGAGTTGGAATCTTTCCTCATAATCCTCTAAGGACTCATCATGCCCCAAGGTCATTCTAAAAATTTCCTCTTTGGTGTCTTTGGACCTGTAGTAGTCCCTATACTTTTTGTTGAAAGCTTGTTGCATCTGAGCCTAGGTGGTAATACTATCCCCAGATAAACCCATGAACTAGCGTAGAGATAAATCCTTGAGAGTTTATGGAATAATTTGAACTTTTGATCATTAGTGGTGTAATCATAAGTTTTGCATATGACAAAAAATTCAAACAAGAAATTATCTGGATCTTGTGAGGGTAGGCCATGGAAGTGAGGAAGAGCATACAGGCTTATGTTTTTCATCTTAGCATCCTCATTGGTTTATCTGATGGGAAAAGCACCTTGAATTCTTTCTCTATATCCCCTTTCATTTCTATTTTCAGCCATTATGTCAGTTGGACTGGATTCTTCTTCTTCCTGTATAGGCTCTTCAAAAATCTCTGGTTATTCTCCTAAGGGATCCTCTAATTCATAGCCACCGAAGAAGAGGGATGGTTGGCTTTTTGAAGTGGTGGGGGTATGAGGTAGAAATTTACCTAAGTTATCCCTATTCCTACAAGGCATGAAAGAAGTGCTTCTATTTTATGTTTCAAGCTTTAAGACAAACTAAATTGTAAAGACAAGCTGAATTGAAACTAACTGTTGAATCAAATCACTTGCAGAATGGAAAGGAAATAAAAAAAACTTACAACTATTTTGAAAAAATGGAACTAATAGCAGAATGAAAGAGATAAGAAATGGAAGAAATCAAAAATCAAATCTACTCAAACACCTCTCTGACAATGGCGTCAAAAAGTGATGAGCACCATTATTGTACCAAGAATGTTGCAAGTCCTAGGGCTACCATATTTACTTTATCAACCCAGGGTTCATAAAAACTTGGAGTGAAAGTGTTGTATACATAAATAGATGTAATGGCTCCACTCTTTGTTACTGTTGAGTTGGGGCAATAGACCACTAGGGATTCTCAGACCAACATTTTATTGATTTATAAGAAGTTTGATTACCAATTGAGAAAGGAGAATTTTACCCTAATTGAGAGGATTGAAATGCTACCTACAACAATAATGAAAGATTGAAATAGATGCCTAAAACACACAACTCATCTAGATATTTGTTAAGATACTTTGCCTCAAAATAATTCTAATTAAACACATGTTAAATCTTAACTAATCTAAGCATGAAATCTAATCTAAAAAGGCACTTAACTATTGTGCACTTAAATAAGCATAACAACCTTTTTCTTTTTGTCTTCTTGTGAAAAAATAAATGCTAATCCTTCTTGGTTGCATGGCAGGTGGGATAGGTGTGAAGGGAGATTATTGTAATGAGTCAAACGGATTAGGAGGGAGGCAGGTGTTTTCTCCTAGTTTTCATGATGTTTTTTCACAAATCGGGCTCAAAACATGCCACTATAGGTCTTCCTACAGGATGTCCTAGTTCACCTACAAGATCCCTTGTTTTCATACAAGAATAGGATGAAAGCATAAGGAGTGATTTGGACAGTAGTATGGAGCTTAGGGAAAGTGAGTGATGGGAGGAATAAGGAAAGGAAGTGGTTGGAACTCACTCATAACTCAAACCGAAGCTCTATGATGGTTGGATTTTCTCAACAAGCATGGCAAGTTGTCCTTGTAAAATGATAACTTGAATTGAGTGTAGGTTTTAACCACGTACAGAAATTACCTGCATACGAATTCTAAAACCAATAAAATAAACAATACGAGAGCATAACACATAAAACACATATACGCATAGATTTTCCCCTAGATCCCAAAACCAGGACTACCAACTTGATTTTTTATTATCTTCCATTCAATGTTATAATACATATGTATACATGCCGAAGCATCCAATACCATGGACCAAAAACCATTGCATCCAATACCATGGATCGAAAACCATCACGTCCAAAAACATGTGCGAAAATCATGCACAAAACCATAGGTGGGTCCACCCAACCTAACATAGGGTCCATAAAGCGGGGTTACTGGTACACCTGAAACCCCCTGTGACCCCCCCCGGGCTACACAATCGACGCAACAAAGGGGGGCTCTACCCCCCCCCCCCACCCAACCCCCCATTTAACTACGTGGGCTAGTTGTGGAAAGAATATAACACAACCCAACATTCTCCCACTTGTTGTTTTCTTTCCACAGGGGGCCACAAGAGAGCTTAGTCATTTTTCCAGCCCTGAAATGCCCACTGTCTCTCTACACGAAGAGAACTTCTCAGAGCTCATAGATTTTGTCAATGTATCTGCAGTATTCTTCAAATTGTCCACGTTTACCAGCAACACCTTTTTGTCTTCTATCATATCCCTCACAAAGTGATACTAAAAATCAATGTGCTTTGTCTTTGAATGATATGCGGGGTTCTTTGCAAAAAAAATTACACTTTGGCTATCATAGTCTATCCTTATAGCTCCCTATAGTAACCCCATACTTGAACACAATCTCTGCAACCAAACTGCTTCCTTGCTTACATGAGTGGCTGCCATGTATTCTGCCTCTGTAGTTGATAGTGCCACTATAGATTGTTTCTTACTTATTCAACTGAATACACCTCCCAATAGGTTAAACACATACCCACTTGTTGATCTTCTCTGATCTAGATATCCAGCCCAGACTGCATCAACAAAGCCCTGAGTATCCAACACACTATCTAATCCTAGTCTTCCTTGGTAGCATAAACCATAATCACTAGTGCCACGCAAATACCTGAAAACTCGCTTCAATGTTGTCTAATGCTCCTTTCCTGGTTTTGACATAAACCTGCTCAATACTCCCACTGCATGTGCAATGTCTGGTCTAGTATAGACCATTGCATACATCAGGCTACCAGCTACACTTGCATATGGAACATGGGACATGTCCTCTTCCTCTTCTTGTGTGTTGGGACACTGTTCAACAAATAACCTCACAACTATAGGAATAGGAACATTCACCGGTTTACTATCCTGCATATTAAACCTCTATAGTATTGTCTCGACATACTTCCTCTGGTTTAACCAGAGCTTCCTCTTTGCCTGATCTCTTTTAATTTCCATGCCCAAAATATAGTTCGCAGCACCAAGATCTTTCATGTCAAATTTGGAGGACAATTGGGTCTTCAAATCCTGGATAATTTCTTTTCATTTCCAACTAGTAACATATCATCCACATACAAGACCAGATAAATAACACAGTCACCAATTAATTTAAAATACACACATTGATCTGCTTTGCTTCTGGTGAAGCCAAGTCCTCATATAAATGTATCAAATTTCTGATACCACATCCTTGGTGACTATTTTAACCCATACAGAGACTTCTATAACTTGCATACCAGTTCTTTCTTACCCTTCACCGCAAAGCCTTCAGGTTCCTTCATGCATATTTCCTCTTCCAGATCTCTGTGAAGAAATTTTGTCTTCACATCCATCTGTTCTACCTCAAAATCAAAAGCAACAGCAACAGATAAAAGTATTCTAATAGAATTTACCTTGGCAATAGGAGAAAAAATATCACAAATATCAATTCCTGGCACCTGAGAATAACCTTTTGCTACCAATCGAGCTTTGTATTTTTCCACTTTTCCTTCTACATTTGTCTTCTTTTTGAATAACCTTTTGCTGCCAATGGGTTTCCTTCTAGCTGGCAACTCCACCAGATACCAAGTGTCATTTTTGTGCAAAGATGCCATTTCTTCAACCATGTCCTCTTTCCAAAGTTTTCCATCCTTTGAATCTATTGCTTCCTTCATAGTTCTGGGATCATCGTCAATAATAGATAAAGGAAAATTTGAACAAAAAGAAGATGGACTATACCTTTTTGGTTGCCTTCTTTCTCGAACTAATCTTCTCACAGTCAAAGTTTGTGGCTATTCATCTTCTGATTCCTCCTCTGCTATAGAGTCTGATTCTTCCGCCTTTAGCTCAAACACTATCTTCTCAGGTTCCTTTGGTTGGACTTCATGTTTAATAACATATTTCACCTCTCTGAACACCACATCTTGGCTATACACAACCTTTCTTGTTATTGGGTTCTAATGCTTATAACCCTTTAAACCATCCTTATACCCAATAAAGATGCACTTTTTAGATTTACTATCCAACTTGGTTCGTTTCTCCTTTGGAACATGTACATATGCATCACGTCCAAATACCCTTAGATGTGAAAGACAGGGTTTCTTACCAGTCCATACCTCTTGTGGAGTCTTATCCTCCAATGCTGATGAAGGTGACCTGTTGACCAGGTAACATGCAGTATCCACCACCTCTACCCAGAATTCTTGTCCTAACCCGGCACCACTGAGCATGCTTCTTGCCCTTTCCATCAACATCTTGTTCATTCTTTCTACAACTCCATTTTGTTGAGGTGTATATGGAGAAGTCTTCTACCGTGATATACCACACTTCTTACAAAATTATTCAAATTCCTTGCTACAAAACTCTCCACCATTATCTGTCCTTAGCACCTTTATATTCTTCTCTGTCTAATTTTCCACGAGAGCCTTAAATTCTTTAAACCTATCAAAGACTTTAGATTTATTCTTAAGGAAATATATCCATGTATTCCTTGAGAAGTCATCTATAAATGATACATAGTACATAGACTTACCCAGTAATGGAACCTTCATAGGTCCAAACACATCACTGGCACAAGCTCTAATATCTTTTTTGTCCTCTTACTACCAAGGTGAAACTCACCTCATTCTGCTTCCCATATACACAATTTTCATAGAAATCAAAATCCAGAGCGCTATTACTCATACCTTCTACTATACCTTTACCATGAAGTATTCAAAGGCCCTTCTCTCCAATATGTCCAAGCCTTTGATGCCACAACATGGTCTTCTCTCCAGAGACCACTAGATTTTCTACTCCACTTTCAAGAACCATAGAACTATTGCACCCATCAATAACAGTGCTACCTTGCAACTTGTACAGAGTTCCAATTCGAACTCCCTGCATCAATATAGTGCTCCTCGAACCATTTTGCAGGTATCCTTCTCAAACACTGTTTTTACACCTGCATCATCCAGATTGCTTACAAAATTCAGATTTCTAGCCAATGCAAGAATATGCAAAACACCCGGAAGTGTTCTAACCCTTCCACCTTGCAACTTTAACTCTACTTTTCCACGACCAATGATTCTAGCCTTCCTATCAGCCCCTAAAAAGACATCACCACCATCCTGTTTATCATACTTGCAGAACAACTCTCTATGGGGATTGAAGCGAAAGGATGCACCTGATTCAATCAACCATGCCTCATGATCTACATGTGTACTTGAAGAAGCCAAGTACACATCCCCACCTTCAGCTGAGATGGTTTTCGCCTCTGCAGAAGGAGCATCATTAGATCCCTTTCCTTATCAGGAGCTTTATATTTATAGTCCATTTTGTAGTGCCCTTCCTTTCTGCATTTCCAGCACACCACCTTTACAAGTTTTCCTAGAGATTTAGATCTCCCTCTAGATTTAGATCTCCCACTCAATGACTTATTTTTGTTTCTGTTCTAGGACCATCCTCCTATAGAAAATGCATCACCATTTTGCCTCTCCATATTTTTCCGTCTCATCTCCTCCATCAGCAAGGATGAGACTATTTCATCAAACTGAAAGGCAGTTGCATTGCTACCTATTGCAATAACTAGACTATCCCATGAATCTGGTAGAGAACACAACAAACTGATGCACTTATCTTCATCTGAAATTTTAATATCAACGGATGCTAACTGACTTACCATAGTATTAAATGTGTTTAGATTCTCTGTCACAGAGTCTCCATCTTTCATCCTTAGGTTATATAGCTTTTTCTGCAGGAGCAGTTTATTCACCAGAGACTTAGATTGGTACAAAATCCCTAACTTGTCCCACAAAGCCTTCACCGTAGCTTCTCGTGATACATTCAACAATACTAAATCTCAAACACACAATTATATTGTGCTATTTGCATTCCGATCCAACTTCTTCCATTCTTCATCAGACACTCTCATTGGTTTAGTACCCGGATTTACCGCGATCCACTGATCTTTATCCACCAACATATCCTCCATCTTGAGTTTCCACAACTCAAAACTCTTACCATTAAATTTCTCGATCTCTATCTTTCCACTGCTCACCATCTTTTTTCACCACCAGAATCAATCTTGTAGATCTCCCACTAAATAGGGTCTACCACAAGCCCGAGCAAAACCCTCAGCAAAAATGTGTCCCCTTGAAGCCAAAACTGCTCTGATACCAAATGTAGGTTTTAACCCCGTATATAAATTACCTGCATACGAATTCTAAAACACATAAAATAAACAATGCGAGAGCATAACACATAAAACACATATACATAGAGATTTCCCCTGGATCCCAAAATTGGGACTACCAGCTTGATTTTTCATTATCTTCCATTCAATGTTATAATACATATTTATACATGTCGAAGCATCCAATACCATGGACCAAAAACCATCGCATCCAAAAACATGTGCAAAAATCATGCACAAAACCATAGGTGGGTCCGCCCAACCTGAAATACGGTCCAAAACAAAAAATTTCCGGGGCGCTACCCCGAACCCCATAAAGTGGGGTTACGGGTACACCTCAAACCCCCGGTGACCCCCACCCCATTACACAATTGGCGCAACGAAGGTGGGCTCCGCACCCCCCCCCCCCCCCCCCCCCCACCCCTCTAACCCCCCGGTTAACTACGTGGGCTAGTTGTGGAAATAATATAACACAACCCAACATTGAGAACTTGGTGCCCTTTGGCAATCATGGGTGGGTATGGTTTGGCTGAGGCTGATGATATGAGGTATTCCTGCAATATTGAAACTCCTGCAACATACACATCATTTTTGGCATTTAACATAAGAAAACAAAATTTGCATAATTTATTTTCCTAGTTCATGCATGGAAATGCTTGAAGCCTATTATGAAATCACCATGAAATCTAATGAAAAAATTAAGATATCAAAAATGACAACTGCAACCTATCTTCTAAAACTAAAATATGCTAACCTAATTAGCAGAAGAACCCTAATATTCATAAGAAACCAAAATTTTGTCTTTTTGGGCTGAATGGGAGTTTTTCCTCAAACCATGGTCCTTGAAGGGAGGAATGAGGTAAGATCCACCTATTACCAGCCTTTTTCGGATATTTCCTTATCTCTTTCATGCTATTGTTAAAGCTATGCACAAATCGAAGAAAACTAATCAAAATCACTAATACTTGCAATGTAACAACACCAAAATCAATTTAACAACTAATCTATGAAATAGCCTAAGCATACAAGTACAATAAGAGGATTTTCTGCTGCTAGGGTTGGGCCATAACCCAAGAGGTTTAGCCCTCTGAGTCAGCTAAGTGCTGGATCAAGGGAATGCTGCTCATTTTCATTAACGTATTAAAAAAATGCATAACAGTGTTTGGCCACAATCCTTTAGCTCGAAACTACTTAGCTATTTTTCATAAAAAAATATGAATCCTAATGAGGATCGAGACATATTTATTTATACAACTAAATTTTCCAAGAAATCTCTTAAATCTAGGGAGTCTTGGCTCCCGATCTCGATATCAATTGGTTCTTAACTATCACTAGATTGGCTGCCAATGATCCTCATGACTTAGCTGTCTGAAACTCTGAGCTCGTGTGATTTGATTGAGGGATATTTGAGTGAGTGAGGATTTAAGGAGGGAGATGCATCTCCTATAATCTCTACTTATTGTCTCATTCGAGTTCCTGAACCCTAATTAGCCATAATTTTCTCCCACAAACCTGCAATCAATGCACATTAGACCACTAGACATGACATTTTTCTTTTACTCGTCTCACTAAGAAAAATATAATTAAAACATGTAAAGAATCATGAGAAGAGTTGATTTTAGTAGTCTTGGAGGTGTATTAGGGTCCATATATCTTACCCAATGATGAGCCTCATCCATGGGAGGGAAAGAGATAGAGAGAGAGAGAGGCAGAGAGGAAGAGGGAGGCAGATAGAGGTAGATAGATATCGAGAGAGTGTGTGCATGTTTGGGAGTGAAATAGAGAGAGTGAATAAGAAAGAGACACATAAATACAAAAATAGATATTATATAGTATTATATAACCTGCCTATGTCCTTCTTAACCCCGGATCTATCAAGAACTGAGAGGGATCAAATGTCTCGAGGTGCACACCTTTCCTCAAGTTTTGCACTAAAAAATGAGGTTTTCACCTCGAGAGATTGGATCCCTCTCGGTGCTTAATAGATCCAGGGTTAAGATGGATCTAGGATACTTATATGTATTTGAAGTTTTTATGAGGAAAATCATACTTGGATATTTTGTATAATTTTAGCATAATTTCATGTATTTAATGTATGTTTTTGTATAAATTATAAATATATATTTTTCATGAAATTTATTTTTTCACATCAATACCAAAGCATGGAGTGTCTAACATAGGGTTTAAGGGGTGGCACAATGTACTTGTAGGATTCAAGGTAATGTCTTGAAACATACGCAACCTTTCATACAACATAGACATCATTGTGCCTACCAAGTTTCAAACCCCATATTCACATTCAACAAGTTGTGTGCAAACCTAGGGGTTCATATGCCTATTAAGAGGAATCCCAACCATCATAGAGCCATCATGGAATCCCAACATTGACATATTGTACCAAGAAGACAAATAATGATCATCATGGTTATGAAATCAAACCATCTTTAGCAACGAAGCAAAGGTTCATGTAGTTCAATGTATTCCTACATAAATTATCTCTTATAACTTAGGTTGTGGGAAACGCCATAAACTTTTTTCCAATAAGAAAAAGAAAACATTTTTGTATTAATATTAATGCAAAGATGTAATTTGCATCATCTAACATATAGTAATTTTTATTTACCTGAATGACATGATATTGTAATATGTTCAACATCTAATGTTCGGGAAATATCAAAGTCCCCATAGGATTCAAAATAATTTCATAAGAGTCAAGTACTACTTTGTTCATAATGTATGTCCAAACTAGATAAATAACATGGTATGTAAGTTAAAAACTAGTATCCTAATTTCAATGGATATGATCCTAATAATAAAAAATGTAGATATGCGTGACAAATTAAGTCTTCAACTAAAGGAAATGTGTCCTCTACTAATTACTCAACACTTCTCCTTGTAGGTATTCTTCATAATGTATTAGACACAGCTATAAGTCCACTCCCATTTTGGATAATCTATCAATATTTTAATGTAATTCCATATGAATGTGATCAAAGGGTATAATCATGAAGGTTCTAAACAGATCCATAACTCTAATAGTCCATTGTTGTAGTAAATAAGTGTTTAATTAACTATAACCTATTAGCCAAATTATAACAACTTTTGAATCCCCTATCACTTGTAAGTTTAGATTGCTAAAGTGACATAAAACGACTCACTTGTACTGTTGTATTACTTGTTAAGTAGTCATATTTATGTTACTAGACTAAATTAGTAATTCATGTTAGTCATTTTCAGTTGTATTTCTTATTAGCTAGTCACATATTTTAACCCAAGACTAAATTAGTCGTTTATGCTAGTCATTTTTAGTTAATCACTTAATATTGCTCATTTGTTGTAGTATTTCACTTGGAAAAGCTACGGTGGCTAAATTTTTCAGTCATCTAGTCATTAATTTCATAATTTTCTACTAGTGTATCCTTGAAAAAGTGGCTTACATATTACAAACTCTGAAATAGAATTGGTTGAAAAGGATTGAAATCTATCCCTTGTAGGCTTGTGGGAACGACTAGAGGGTTTCAGTCGCATGGAGGCCTTATCATGGGAGTGCCTGGGGTTTATGTAAGTCATAGGCTAGGTTAACTCAGAGGTTGGGTACCTGGAGTGGTTGGTTAGCCCCTAGGGGTCGTGTAGCTCCTCATGATGGTCAGTTTGGTCTTGTTTTTGTCGATTCCATTTCCTTAACTATACATGGGAAGTTGAATCATATCATGGTAACTCTTCATTTCATATTTAGCCTAGCGGACCGGTTAGCTTTGTTAAGTGTGGGAGGAAGGTGTTACAATTGTAGTCAAACAAATATTATGTTGGAAACTCATATTGTAATACTTGACATTTGTTAATTTTAGGTATGTTTTATGCTAGAGTAATTTATTTAAATTTTCATAGTTAGCAATCACATCAGCATTAAGATAAACTACAAACAAAACATACCAGAAGACAAGCCAAGACAAGAGGACACAAGATGTGGCGCTAGCCAGGGACAAACCCCACAATGTGTGGGGAAACCCTTGATTAACTCTTCTTTTATGTTCTTCAAATTTTAGCAGAGAAAGAGAGAGAGAGAGAGAGAGATAGTACATTTACAATAGAAGTCAACACTTTGACTTATCTATATCTGATCATACATCATCTCCTATAACGATGAGATCAGTTGAAGATTCTGCTTCAACTAATTCTCCAAGGTGACTCCTTCACCAATCATCGTGCTACATCTCGTTCTCTAGCTGCACCACTGCATACTACACCATGCTGCACTAATCATGATTATCATCATGCTGCCCATGTTCATGATCTTATCCATCATTATGCTGCTCAAACTAATGTGCATCATCATCATGCTGCTGCCTCTGCTCCATGTATCATTGTGTTGCCCATGCACATGATCTCATAGTGCTTCCCATCATGCTGCTGCCTCTACCTTCTCATTGCTTCATCATGCTGCAACAATTTGCTTCTGTTGATATTAGCCTTAGCTGCTTGCTATGGCTTGCAGCCTAGCAAAGTAGCTAGGCTATAGATCCTATTCGGCAGACTTCTTAAACTATCCTTCTTTCTGCGTTAACAGGTCTCCATGTGTTAACAATTTTCCATTACAGCGTTTACAGGTCTCTATTACAGCGTATAGGGTTTCTCCATGAACCAGTGTATCATGTAGTTACCATGACAGCGTATGAACAACGTGTGTGATTCTTCAAGGTGCGTATAGACCCTTTATCATGAAGTTGTTGCGTATGATTCCACCTGCGTGTATATATATCCATGAATCCTGTGCATTTATATATTCATGAATTTTGCTGCGTATGATTCCACCTGCGTGACTGTATATCTAGAATCCACCTGCGTGACTGTATCATGAAGTGCGTATATACTTCCTGTGTGACTGTACCATGAAGTGCGTATATACTTCCTACGTGACTGTGGCATCCTAGACCAGCATATAGGGTTTCATCATATTGTTGTGGCTACCCCTCATAGTACTGCGGCTACTCAACTCAAGGCAAATACCCGAGTTATGCTTCATGTGAACATCATGTATATATATAACATTGGGCAGTGTATATGCTCCATAATGAACAACATATATGCCCAACGTGTATATAACCATTCTGCCCAATGTGTATTCATTGTCGTGACTGTCTGGCGTGTATTCATTACCATAGCTGCATTTATTCAACAACGTATATATGCATGGCTATTCATAGTAGCATGACTGTGTTATACTAATGTCTGCGTTCACCATAATGCCATGTCTGTGTTCCATTTATATGTGACTACATTCCACTGTTGACGTTTATCCCTTGACTGCTTGAGGAGCTTTAGTGTATGAGTGCTCTCCATGTGTTATACGACCAGTATATAACCTACTCAAAGAACAATGTATCACGTGACTTAATTAGGGCATCATCTTTTGGATCTTTTCTCCATCAAACCCAAAACAAGATGAAGAGAGATCACAAGAGAGTAAGTGTGACGAATGACTTAAAGTCTCCTTCTATTTATACTAAAAACGTGGATGATGAATGGACATGACTATTGGGCTTCCGAGCCTACATAAGATGCTGGCTGACTCGACAATTAGTCTTATAATACAAATAAATTGATAACTCCATAAATACTTATTGGAATCGGAAGATCTTTAGATCAATCCTACACCTCTCGACAAGAGGGATCCAATAAAAATATTAGCTGCCATAAATAAACTGACCCACATGGATTTTGGCCCTAGTTGCCAATTTAACACTCCCTCTCAACTAGGGAGAACTCCATCGGCTAATCCATGAGTCCAACAGTACTATCTCTGCCATCAATGCCCTACACTGCTCTGCCTAGCTCTGCTCATCTCAACTCAGCGCTGCTAGCTCTACTCTACTCAGCTCAGCTCTGCTGGCTTTGCTCCGCTCTACTTAGCTTTGCTGAACCATGAAGAAGAAGAATTGATCGAGAATGTCTCATACCATTCTCCATTGACCCAAAGTCAGTCTCAGAGTGCATACCATTGGTCCCAGACCAGTCTCAACCGACCCAAAGTCAGTGTTATAGTCGGTACCACTCCTACCAATGGTCCCAGACCAATATCGTAATCTCAGAGAGTGTACCACTAGTCCCAGACCAGTATTGCACTGAGATGAAGTCAATCTCAGAGTGTGTACCACTAGTCACAGACCAGTATCAACTGACCTGAAGTTAGTGTCATAATATGGTACAACTCCTACCATTGGTCCCAGACTAGTATCACAGTCTCAAAGAGTGTACCACTGGTCCCAGACCAGTCTCAGCCGATCCAAAGTCAGAGTCATAGTATGTACCACTCTCACTGGTCCCAGACTAGTACTGTACTGACATGAAGTTAGTCTCAGAGTATGTACCACTGGTCCCAGACCAGTCTCAACCAACCCAAATTCAGCGTCATAGTATGGTACAACTCCTACCATTGGTCCCAGACCAGTATCATTGATCCCAGATCAATGGAGGTCATCCTAGCATAGGGAGTATGGTAGATACAACGATGCGTCCATCGGTACTACTATTGTCCCTAACTTCATTTCCCTACTCATTGATTAGATGAGAGGTACTTCCCATGAGTCCTAGACTACATGGGTAGGATGCCCCGACAAGAGAACACATAAATCTAGGCCTCACAGAAGAACACATCAATCTTGCTACAATCACCATGGAGAACACATCAATCCAGGCCTCACAGGAGAACACATCAATCCTGCTACAATCGCCATGGAGAACACATCAATCTAGGCCTCACAGGAGAACACATCAATCCTGCTACAATCACCATGGAGAACACATCAATCCAGGCCTCACAGGATAACTAATCATCCTGCTACATAGGAGAGCGAATCATCATGTTCCACAAGAGAGTGAATCATCTTGTCTCACAAGAGAGCGAATCATCTTATCCCAGTGCACACCACGAGGGCAGGGTGAGTCACCCTGTGGTCGTACGTTGCTCCAGTAAGAACTACAAGCCCCCAGAGCTCCCAGAGGTCAATGTATGCAATATGCAGGACCCTTGTACAAGGGTTTCTTGATGACTGCAAGTTGTTCGGGAAAATCATAGATTTTATCTTTCCCCCAGGGCATTGACAAAGTGTATCGACCTGTACATCATATTAATGCAATGGAACCTCCTTGCTCATTGACTTACCATATCACAAATAAGGTAATATCTGGTGTCTGTCCGCTGGAGTAATCATTGAATACATGATTCCTCAATAACTGAATCCCACCTCTGGTTGTTACAGAGAATCTCAGTGGTATTCATCATGTGTACAAACAACTCACTGAAGAGCTTCCCCAACGAGGCAGCTTCATATGAGATCATACTCGTAGATATGTATCCAATCTCAATGGTTCTTATAACAGCCGACTTCTGCTTCCTACTTAGAAGAAGAATCCAAAGAGGAAAAGCACTAAGAAGTGCTCTAGTGATCCTCCACATTGCTTGCCCAAGTCAGCATTCGAATAATCATGCAGTTTCATATTTCCGGCAGTGTATGAGAGATTGTGCCCTGAAGATATCTCAGAAGATTCTTGGCATAAATCCAATGAGGCTCAACCAAATATGAGCTCACCATGCTAATGCAAAACATATGTCCAGACGAAAGTTCACTAAGAACATCAACGCAAATGAGTTTATGAGACTCAGAGGTATTTCCCAAATCTGGTCTGACATCACTACCCTATAACTTCTGAAAGTTGAGATCCTCGAGGTAGTCATAGGTTTGCAGTTTATCATTCCACATTCGAAATCCAACTCCCTCATACTTCTGCAAGTGAGAGGGTCTGCAACTATTTGAAATAGGTTGTCTTCAGAGGGTGCTTGGTACGAGAGGTCTACCACCCACAACCTTCGGCTGGTTTGGATTGGTTTCACTCCTATTGAATCTCAGCTTCATCAGATAGCTATCGATCCTCTCATACTACGCCCAGGTTATTTTGCTTTAAGCCATAGAGGGCTTTCTTCCACGTGCATATGTGAGATTCTTGATTATCAATCTCAAACCCCTTAGGTTGTTCCACACCTGTGGACCTGTTACATGAGGGGAATGGTCCCCTTGAAATATTTTCCTATGGTACATCTCAGACATGTACTTTCGTGCTCTTTTTGAATTCAAGTATCTCTGTCACCATCTGACCCACAGACCTCCGGTGTTATGTGTCAATGTACATGGTCCCTAGTGGACTTCCTGTAACTTAATACAACCCTAAAATCAAAAGCATCTTTGAAAATTCTATTTTCAAACACGTACCTTTCCATTGACGAATGCCACCTTAAAAACTGCGACTTCTATTCCCGGGGTTCCTTTCTTCCTTGAAAAGTCAGTCGTGTCCTTGATGAGCTGCATCTCTATCATTTGGACACTCCTTCGCATAAGGGCCAGACTTATAACGAAGACATTTGCCTTTCCTTCCAACCTTAGATCTGAACTTCCCAATAAGTGATATTTAGGTAGGCCAACAGAAGTTTCGCTACACCATTTTGATAATATGCTAAGCTTCAACTTCACCCTATGTGAATTATGAGGAACCCATTGATCCTTCCGTCTTGTCCCAATTGTCTTTGGCGATTGATCTTTCACTCTTACCTGGGCATTGTCTTCGCCTCAGCTCTCATACCATGTTAATTATAGGTATGTTCTATGATAGAGCAATTTATTTAAATTTTCACAGTTGGCAATCACATCAGCATTAAGATAAACTGCAAATAGAACATAAATATAAATCATAAAAGACAAGCCAAGACAAGAGGACACAAGTTGTGACACTAGCTAGGGAAAAACCCCACAATGTGTGGGGAAACCCTTGATCAATTCTTCTTTTATGTTCTTCAAAGTTTAGCAGAGAAAGAGAGAGAGAGATAGTACATTTACAACAGAAGTCAACACTTTGACTTATCTATATCTGAGCATATATCATCTCATATAATGATGAGATTAGTTGAAGACACTCTGCTTCAACTGATTCTCCAAGGTGACTCCTTCACTGATCATTGTGCTGCATCTGGTTCTCTAGTTGCACCATGCTGCACTAATCATGATTTTCATCATGCTACCCATGTTCATGATCTTATTCATCATTATGCTGCTCAAACTAATGTGCATCATCATCATGCAACTGCCTCTACTCCATGTATCATTGTGCTGCCCATGCACATGATCTCATAGTGCTACCCATCATGCTACTGCCTCTGCTTTCTCGTTGCTTTATCATGCTGCAACAATTTGCTTCTGTTGATATCAGCCTTAGCTACTTTCTCTAGCTTGCAGCCTAGCAAAGCAGCTAGGCTATAGATCCTATTCAGCAGACTTCTTAAACTATCCTTCTTTCTATGTTAACAAATCTCCATGTGTTAACAATTTTCCATTATAGCGTTTACATGTCTCTATTATAGCATATAGGGTTTCTCCATGAACCAGTGTATCATAGTTACCATGATAGCATATGAACAGCGTGTGTGATTCTTCAAGGTGCATATAGACCCTTTATCATGAAGTTGTTGTGTATGGTTCCACCTACGTGTATATATATCCATGAATCTTATGCATTTATATATTCATGAATTTTGCTGCTTATGATTCCACCTGCGTGACTGCATATCCAGAATCTAGATGTGTGACTATATCATGAAGTGTGTATATACTTCCTGCGTGACTGTGGCATCCTAGACCAGCATATAGGGTTTCATCATATTGCTGCGGCTACCCCTCATAGTACTGTGGCTACTCAACTCAAGGCGAATACCCGAGTTATGCTTCATGTGAACAACGTGTATATATATAACATTGGGCAGCGTATATGCTCCATAATGAACAACGTATATGCCCAACATGTATATAACCTTGACTGCCCAGCGTGTATTCATTGCCATGACTGTCCAGCGTGTATTCATTACCATAGCTGCGTTTATTCAACAGCATATATATGCATGGCTATTCATAGCAGCATGATTGTGTTATACTAATGTCTGCGTTCCATTTATATGTGACTGTGTTCCACTGCTGACGTTTATCCCTTGACTGCATATGGAGCTTCAGCGTATGAGTGCTCTCCATGTGTTATATGACCAGCGTATAACCTCCTCAAAGAACAACGTATCACGTGGCTTAATTAGGGCATCATCTTTTGGATCTTTTCTCCATCAAACCCAAAACAGGATGAAGAGAGATCACAAGAGAGTAAGTGTGAAGAATGACTTAAAGTCTCCTTCTATTTATACTAAAAACGTGGATGATGAATGGACATGACTATTGGGCTTCCGAGCCTACATAAGATGCTGGCCGACTTGACAATTAGTCTTATAATACAAATAAATTCATAACTCCATAAATACTTATCGAAATCGGATGATCTTTAGATCAATCCTACACCTCTCGACAAGAGGGATCCAATAAAAATATCAGCTGCCATAAATAAGCTGAACCACACGGAGTTTGGCCCTAGTTTCCAGTTTAACAAAATTTCATATGATACAATTTATGTAGTTGAAATTATTTATGCTTCTACTTCATATTATTTAGTATTGTAATTAACATATGTAACTTTGTGTTTTTATATTATATGAACATGCACATTGTATGACTTTTTTTAATTTAGTTGCAAAATCATACTAATTAATTTATGTTGATTCATAATGAACAAATAAAATCAATATAAAACTACTAAATTAGTAGTTATATTGATTAATGATGAACACAAATAAAATGAATATGCAATGACTAAACTAGTCCTTTAAAATGATTATTAATGAAATGAATATAGACTACTAAATCAATCATTTAGATAATGAATATGAAAATACCATAAATAAATACTTTAAATGATAAATACATGATTGCAAATGACAACTAAATTTTGCATATATATGACTATTAGTAGTTAATTTATAGTCTCTTATAACGTGACCAAAATTTAGTCATATTTTTTTCGTCATTAATAGGTTTCAAATGATGACTAAAATTTTCATATATATGACTATTAATAGCTAATTTATAGTATCTTGTAACGTGACCAACATTTTGGTCATATTTATTTGGTTATTAAATGATTTTCCTCGGTGATCATGTAGTAGAATATTTTATTGTGTATTTGGTCATTAATTGTGGAAATTAATGACTAAATCAATGACCAAATTTATGACTAAATATACTACTACATGATAAATTTGAGACAGCCAATAAATCATTAAGCGAAATATGACTAAAAGTTGGTCACATTGTAAGATACTGTAAATTAGCCAATATTCAACACTGACTGAAAAATGGCCGTTTATATGTTTTTTTTACTAACTAATTAGCTATTTTGCACTAGTGTGCCTTCTATTCAATCATTTCATTAGGAAAATCTACGGTTGGCAATGACATTTTATTTCCCTTAAATTTTATATTCTCATATGTCAAGCTTATATTTTCCTCATTGAATGTACCTAGTATATATTTGAATATTATTTTTGAAGGACTAAAATTTTATCACATCCAATGTCTTTGAAATGTTATAAAGATATCAACAACTCTAATTGTTTGCTCAAATTGCTTACATAAAATTCATTGTATATATATCTATATCTATATGTATGTATGTATGTATGTATGTATGTATGTATGTATGTATGTATGTATATATATATATATATATATAGATATATATATATAGATATATATATCTATATATCTATATCTATATATATATATATATATATATATATATATATATATATATATATATATATATATATATATATATATATATATATATATATATATATATATTGTTGAGTAATTTTCTTCTTTTATAGGTGACATTTTAACTTTTCTGATGAATAAATTTTGCAGGCGATGCATTTTTAGATCTGGAATTCTTCAATACCACTCTCTCCTTCAAATATTTTTTCCTTAATTTTAGCTCAATAACAAAGTCAGTACTTTGATTAGGATTTTCTGCAACTCATATGAAAATTTAGTCTCCACATATTTGCTTTCTTTTCTAAGGCATTCTTAGGGCTAGTCTACCCCTCAGATGGTGTTGCTCGAACCTAGGCCAAGTTCTTCATTTCTTCTTTAAGAATCTCCCGCTGAGGGAAAGCTAACTTCAATTTTTCATTTAAGTTAAACAATGCTCCTTTTTCTTCCTCTTCCACACTTTAGTAGGTTGTTTCTTGTTGTCTGCATTTCCTTTTGTCTCAATGCATGTTTTGCTTAAATTGTTCTTCATCTTCTATCTAGACTTCTTTAGGGTACATGGTAGCTTGCATTCTTTGGCCTTGTGGCCAATATTATAACAAACATAGTGCCTTGTGTGGCCAAGAAATGAAGAAAATGATGCGTATTTTCTTGAGTTATTTCTACTCTTATTTACATTCATTTTGCACTCCATATTTTTGTGTCCAAATCCATTACACAAATAATAGTAAGCATAAAATTGATTTGTGTACCTGATGAATGGTTTTCATATCTACTTGTTTGCTTGAGGAAGCCTTCTTGTTTGACGCTCTTTTTGTTGAGTAGTCTTATTTTTCTTTCTCTTACATTGTGCTGCTACATGTCTACGTTCATGGCAGGAAAGACATTTGACATCTTTTAAGGGAGCAAAGAATCTCCTTAGATATTTTCTAAATTTTTTCAACTTATGTTAATTCTGCTCCTTGTCTTTTTTTTTAATCATGTTATTATTGGCCTCATGTACATGTATTTTTGGAGTTTTTTAATCTTCATTAATCACTTCCTTTGAGTTACTTCTCTTCCCTTTTGATTTCTTCATGGATACAATCTTCTCTTCTAACATTCTATACAATTTATCCTTTTCATCTAGCTAAAATCTAATTGAGACAATATCAACCTCTAATTTTTCACACTGTACCTCTTTCTTCTTCAGTTGATTGCTCATTACCTCTTATATTCTCCTTTTTCCTTTAAGTTGCGTATTTAGGTTCATAATTTCCTCCTTGAACTCATATTCTCATCGTCACATATTTGCAATAATTTCCTATGGTCTCTACTCTCATTTGCAAGTTTGTTTATTTCAAGAAATGTTGAGTCAAGCCTAGCTTGATGTTTAGTTAACGTTTCATCTATATTTTCCTCATGAAAGCTAGGTACATTCACATTAGTAGATGTCTTATTTGTCTGAATGCTTTCACTTTGAGAACCCGTTTTCTTCTTTTTCATTTGCTTCTCCTTATCTATATTTTTTATACTTGTATTTCCTTCATCCATGAGCTGCAATCTATCCCATATTTCTTTTGAAAAATTTAGATCTATTATTGTATCAGGATCCTTATTATGAAAATTGTAAACATTATACATTTTTTGTGAGCATTCCATTGTTTTTCTTTCATAAAGGGAGAGTCTTTACACTAACCTTCACATAGTAAATTCCATATACCATGTCCATAAGCTATCATTATAGATTTTACCTTACTTCTCCATTCAATAAAGTTTGTTTCACTTAGCACGAAAACACTTTGATAGTCCATGAATTAACCAAGTCTACCTTCAAGTTGTTAGGCTGACACCAAAGCAATTTTCTCTAATATCAATTGACGAAATCTTAACTAAAATAAGAGGGGATGTGAATAAATTTAGTGCATTCATGGGCATTAAAATTATTTTCTTTTAATTGATTAAATGAAACATTAAATGAGCATATTAACACATAATCACTACCAGATTTAATATGTGAGAAACAAGTAATAAGTAAACCAAAACATCACATCATCACATAATAAAAACACATATGGACACTCGAGATAAGTGGAAACCCATAAAGGGAGGAACCCACACTTTGTTATTATTGTGATGGAAATACAAGCTCCTACTCGCTTATTGCATCTAATTTTTTATAGGCTCCAAACTACAGGAGGTTGCTACCTCAATTTCTGTGCAAGCTAAAAAATGCAAGGAAGCTCCAACTCCCATAAGTTTTCTGCAGGCTACAACTTAGAGGAGGCTCCTACCTCAATAGGCTCCGGTGTGTTATTTATTAAGCTAAGACTTTGTAGGATACTACAATCCCCTCATACAAACAATAATCGACAATGTGTTGGTTTCCTAGTCTATAATTTTGGATATCTCCATCTTTGCCTTTGTTTCTTCTACTCCTCAAATCTACTTCACATCAACTCTATATATGTCCCAGGTAATTAATGAAGAAAACCTCAATCAACTCTCACATTCTCTAACTTTATAACACCTTTTTCCTTCCAAAATCACGTATATTGGTTGTTTGTATTCCACATAAGAATATGAAGTGAATAGACTTGACTATTTTCCTTCCACTCATTCGTTTCAAAACTCTTCGTATGTTCAATATTAGAAAAAAAATAAGTGCTTCACCAAATATTATTTTCAACCACCTATAATGATTAAATACACTAACATAATGCCAACATATGCAAGCAACATACTGTAACATCATAACACATGTAAAACATTCACTTTCCAATGCAAACAACATGCATGCAACATATGAAAGCAACACATCACTCTCCAAATCCATATATATTTTTTGCAACATCTTGTATCACTATCTCTTCATGTCATTGCCTTATCAACCTTGAGTCTTGCATTTTTTGTCATGGAGTCTTGCCTCTTCCTAGCATCACAGCAATATCCTCAAACAAAGCAGTCTTCAAATCAGCCTTACACAAAACATGTGCAAGCATCAATCATCATCACAACATAAATGTGATCATAACCCTTTACACAATTGTGCATGAACCAATTGTGCCATTGTATTTTCTAATCCTTTATTCCTCCAAGCCTCATGTTGTTCCTTTGTAATCACCCTTTGCATCACATGTTTGTATTGCATTCTCATCGAGAATCAACAACATGGAACATAATCTCTTGGTTTCAAACATCAATGCAACATCCTTTTTGCTCCTGTTGTTCCTTTGTTTCTCCTTTTTCTTTACTTCTGTTTTATTACTCCTTTTCCATCACATATTTGTTGCTCTTTTTCTTTCACATATTTTCTAATAGTTTTTTGCTTCTTTTCCTTGTTGCTACTCCTTTTCCATCACATCTTTTATACTCATTTTCTACTTCTTTTCCTTGTTGTTGATTATTTTCCAACAATGACAACAATTCCAACAACTTTTTCTTCCACTTTTTCTTGAGTGTGCCATTGAGCCTTTCCTAGAATTTATCCTTTCAAGCCAATATGTCAACACTCATTGTGCCCATATATTGTAGTTAAGCATATCTTTTGCAAAATTATATATTTTTTCAACTCTTATTGATAATTTGGTGTCAAACCCTTTAGAGAAAGTAGAACATATTCCTCTTCCTAGTTTATCATGGAAGGCTCATGGAATTACAGATTCACTACATTCACCATTGAGTAAATGTGCATGTATGGTGGTAGACTCATGGAGTCTATAGGCGTTCTCTCCAACCTATAATTTCTAGTATCTCAAAGGAACCATATTGTAGAGCCTTGATTTTATTACTAGGACCATGTAGTTTTTCCTTTTTCAACTATAACCATACTTTGTCTCCCACCTTGAACAACTTTTCTATTCTTCATTAATCATGCTTGACCTTATTTTTTTCCTATGAATTTTGCTATATAATATGTAGCTATATATGGATTTTATTGATCTTCTCAACAAATATTTCTTTCCTTAAGGCATCCCTTATGAGATCCTCCCTCCCTCCCATATGCAATATCTAGAGGTGAAGGTGAAAATATCCAAAAAAAGTTTCAAATGGGGACTTACTAGTAGAAGTGTGGATTTCTATGTTGTAAGAATGTTCTATATATACAAAAATTTCATCCCAGGTATTTGGATGCTTAAGATTATATCCCATCAAAAGATGCACCAGAGTCCTATTGAATACCTATTTTCACTTATACGTCTATGGATGTAATGTTATAAACCCATTTAATTTTGTGTCAATATTCCCCATAGTGTAGTCCAAAATGCGCTAGGAAATCTTGTGTTTTATCTAAAATGTTCATCCTTCATATCCCAAAGTGCACCCAAACCTACCCTCTACCTCTGAACTGTGTTACAATGAGGCTCAAGGGCCTATTTATTATTGAAAACCATGAGAAAACCATAAACAACCAAAACCGTAACCCCAGGAGATGTAATGCCAAGAGTTTGTGGGCCCCATTGGGGTTAGTTGGGCAACCAACTTCCCAACGTCATAACTCGGTCATATTATCTCCATTTGGTGCATACGATACCTTGTTGGAAAAGTCTCTTTGAGTACTACAAGATTTTATGTAGGCTTGTACACATAGGCTACAGACCTACAATGGACTAAAAAAACACTGTTTCGGGGATCAAAACTACTCTGGAAGTTCAGGACCCAAAATACTTCTCAAAATAGTAAATTTTGAAATAAACAAGGAAACAAATGAAATTGACTAAAGGTCTATGTGGGATAGGTTGGTGGCCACCAATATCCACCTCGATCAAAAAGTCTAGTGGATCAAGTGGATTGATTTGGTCAAGAAGTCTATCTCAACCAAATACGAAGCGTGTGAAAAGAATTGTTGAGTGGTCCATAATATGTAGAGTTTACTAAGTTACTCAACACATCAAATTAATAAATATAGGAAGTATTTGAGTCTATTTGGTTGGCTAATTTGAGAGTGACTGTATATGCTATTACGAGGGTCTAGTGAGTGAATAGAGATTGTTGCACCTATTTACACAGTATTGCAAAGATGTATCAGAATTGAATATGAAAAATTCAGAGATGATTTGTGTTGTAGAGTGGAGGAGAATTTATAGTAGTGAGTTGAGATTATTGTGAGTAGAAGAGAATAAATAACCCTGTTCGGGTGAGGTTTTTGATTTATATTTGATGAGCAAAATCATAGAGCTATTGTGTTTCTCAAGTTGAGCGAATTGAGAACCCAGTTTGAAACATTTATGAAACGAAGTTAACATTGAGGAAGTGAAGGCACAAAGGCTTCAAACTATACAATGGCTTCATAGATTCAATAGATGGAATAGATTTCTCTATCTAATTGAAGTTTGATATTACAATGGTAGTTGGGAGAGGATCATTGTTCATGGGAGATTCTAGCGGATAGATTTTCGTAGATCCGTGAGAGAAACAAATTTCCATTCGGATAGTGCTAGCATACAGTGTAGGAAGCCAAGTCTTTTGTTTTATGGATGCAAGACAATGCATGTACAGTTTGTTGTGCAAAATAATAAAAGAATTGAGCAGTGCAACAACAATAGGGTCACGAGTGGTTTTCTCCCAAAAGGGTTTCCACTAGAAATACTTGTGTTCTTATGTGCACATCCTTGTGTTGATATTTATCATGGTTATCATGTTTTAGTTTTACTACTGTTTACATGTTTGGATAAGTTAATTCATGAATGTGTGTTGGAATTGATAATTAAGAGAAAAATTTTAATTTGGTATAAAGGCCATCAATATTGATTCATCCCCCCTCTTAGTAGTGATTTAGTTTCCAACAATTGGTATCAAAGCAAGTGATTTTTAGTGAATTTTGATCGCTTGTAGAGTATATCATGGATCATGGCTAGAAGTAAGAAGTGGATGTCTCAAAATTCAAAGAATTTGAAGAAGGAAGAAAATCAATCAAATTGTGAAATCCCATCCAAATCAAATATCTCACGAGGTAATGTTTTAAAGGAATTTTTTGAATTATTATTTTGATGATTCTTTTGAGTCTGATAGTAATGATGAGAAGGATATTGTTTTCATTAAGGATGAATATGAATCAATAATGGTTGTGATCAGAGAATTAGTTGCTCAAGTGGAAAAACTAATAGCTGCATTTAGAGATCACAAAAAATTGTTGCAAACTTGTGATGAGAAGGAAAAATATCTCAAGGAGGAGCTCACTACCTTGAGAACCCCATTGGAGGATTCAAAAAGAAGTGAAGTAATTTGAAAAAAACAAAAGGAAAAGAAAGATTAGGTAGAAGCATTCAAAAATGTAGTAGATAAATTGAGAAACAAAATTGAAGAAAAGGACAAGTAGCTTGAAAGACTAAGAGCAACATAGCAGTGAATAAATCTATCTCAAACCTTCAAAGAGGAGATGCAATATAAGGTGTAGGAAATATTAATAGAATAGATTCAAACAAACCTACAATTGTGAGCAACCATGATAATGTTGGAGAAAAGAGGCAGCCAATTCATCAGTAGAAAAGAAGAGATTCAAAAGGAGTTTCTATGCCAAGAAAATCATTTACTCCTAGAGTTGATAGTAGCATAATGCAAAGGAGAAATCAAAATTCATTTTCTCCGTTGATTAATGAGATTGAGTGTTTCAATTGTCACCAACTTGGACATGTGACAAATTTTTGTAGAAGAAAATTGGAAACATCTATGCAATAGGTTGGAAAACAAATAATGGGATATTCTTTCAAGTATACAAGTATGTTTAATGGTTTGTGTTATGCTTGATTCCTTTTTGGCCATAAGGCCATTGAATATAGATCTAGTACACGGAGATGGAAATCTAGCATGAGAAACAAAAGATCGTATCCTTTAGCTTCATATCTTGGTCATGTAGAATGTTTTGTGTGTCACAACTTTGGACACATGGCCAAGGATTTCCATATGCCTAGATCCATGATACCTTCGCTACAAAAGAAGCAGCCAAAGAAGCATGCACAATAAAGGAACCAACCAAGAGCTATGTGGAAGAAAAAGGAAGAACAATTAGTAAAATATACTATTTATCTTTGTTTTCGTGATGACGGTGATATATGGCATATTGATAGTAGATTTTCACATCATATGTCAGGAGATAGGAGAAAATTTCACTTCCTTAAGAGAATCAATAGTGGTCATGTTGTTTTTGAAGGGAGTGAACTAGGAAGAGTGTTGGGAAATAGTAAATCCAATCATGGTTAAAAGAAGACCAATGCAGAAAATGTGTGGCTCATTCATGGTTTTAAGCATAAAACTATAAGTGTGAGCCAAATGGTTGATGGAGGTAAAGAAGTGGTCTTCAACTCTAAAGGTTGTTTCATTAAGAAAGAAGGATCAAAGATGGTATTTTATATAGGAGTTAAGACACCGGACAATGTTTATGTATTGAAGGGAAGAGTAAGCAAAGAAAGGAGACCAAAGAAGTACTCTTCTTCATCAGATTTAGAGTAGAAGACAACAATAAATTTTGCAGTCTGTTTTTACATGATAGATCATTTAGACTACAAAATGAATGTGATCCCTTCATTAGCTCAGGGGGAGTATATGGCACATATTGTTTTTGCATGTAGATAGTTTGTGATGTTATTGATGCTTATCTCCCTGATTATGTTTTCTTGATGATAGATTTTTTTCTACTAATGTTGCCTTTACTAAGGTGTGACCAGGAAGAGACATGGAACATGTTCATGGGGAGCACCTTATGTGATTCCAAAATTTCAATGGCTTTGATGGCACCATGGTTCCTTGAAGGAGTTGGCTATTCATCTCATATTATGTGCTCATCCATTGTAGATGTTTATATTTTGATTATGCAGGGATTATTTGTTTCTCGTGATATTTTGTTTCATGTTGATGGATCCGATATTGAGCATTTATGGAGATGATGAAATTATGTGCCACTCATAATACTTTATTGATCGATCTTACATTGTTGTTGACATATATTGATGTTTTGTTGCTCATTCATTTGCTGCCTATGCCTTATTGATGATATGTTGTTCAACTATGTTGAGGAGATGATGAGTTACTAATGAAAATAGTGCTATAATGCTAGATCTTATGTTATTGTTTCTACTGCTACCCATTGATGTGTTTCTCATGATGATGTGGATACATTTGTTGCTACTAGTATGACATATTTTTACATTGTTGCTATGATTTTATTCACATATCTCCAGGATGGTGGTTACTAGTATTTTTCATGATCATGTTTCAGGATCTTCATTGTTGGGATTATGATGGGCAAGATGTTGAGTGGCCATGTCCTGGCATATGATATTGTTAGTACCTCTATTGATGTTGATACATATGGAGAGATTATTTCATTTCTCATGGAGGAGTTATGATTTGATTCACTTGCCATTTATTGCATTTTATTGTTGCTGCTATATGGAGCATATATTGATGCTTATTGATGCCATGTACTCATGTTATTTCATAGTTTGGGCATGTATTGATCCAAGATACTTTTTCTTATAGATGTATGAAAAGAATCACATGTAAAAATTGCATCGTAGCACAAAATTATAAGGTGCACACAAGAAAAGAAGAAGAAACGCATAAAAAGCATGAAGGAAGACACAAAGACTTAATAACGGAGTTTGTCCAAGTCGGACTACATCTCCGGGCCCTGCTCGATCAATGGGGAGGACTTCGTTCATTAAATGGCATGAAAAGAAGAGAATACAATCATCTGATACATCAAAAGAGGCCTATACCTCCATTCTGAAAGACGGCTAAGAAAAGGAGAACTCAGATGTAGAAGTGGGCAACACCAATGCGTCTATGGTGTTGAGAGGGGTTTGAAAACATCTAAAACTTGTCCAAAATAGACAAAATGCACTATCGGCCACCTGAAAGCTCTCCTACCTTAAACAATGTGCTGAAATTCCTTCCCCCTTGCTTTTTCCAATCATCAAACTTTATAGTGCCTTTGTTAGGACAAATCCCTCTTAAATCGGGGTTGTTTGGCATAAAATATAGGTCATTTGAATGGAAGGGTTGGCAGGCGCAAAGAAGCCTTCAAAATATTCTTTTTATCGTTGAAGCGATAACGCACTAAAAACCCTGTAAAACACTAAAATCTGACCAAAACCTATTTACTCGGATTTCAAAAAAATATTGAATTGGGCATATATACTTCATCGGGTCCTAACCTGATATTGCAATCGCAAGTCACTAAGATCCAAGGCCCTATATATCAGGGAACTTTGTCGACCGCCGATCATTGATATTAGCATCGACCGATCACACCCATGATCACTAATGCCAATTACCTTGATATCCCCAACACCAATTCCACTAATCTGATCACCCTTCGATCGCCGATGTGATCTAATCCAAGATCGTTGATCAGGGGTGGGGGGTTCCGCTGTGCTCCTTAAGTCCACCCCTTTGGATGTGTCAATTGTGATTTTGCCTTTTAAAGCTTAAAAGTCCATTTTTTGGGGGAAAATCCTCATTTTCCAAAGGAACAAGGTAACTTTCTTTTCGCAATATCTTCATCATCCGGACTTGGATTGAAGTACCATTCACACCATTGGAATCAGGACGATGAGATATATGCTCTGGTCTTGGGTTGACTTCATTCTGAGCACTTTGATTTTGGAGCTTTTCCATGCCATTATATTTGAAGATCCATCTGGATCAATCCTCCCCATTGAGGAGCTTTTGGACCACCAAAAGCTTTCAGTAGTCAATTGGCAAGTGAGGAAATTGTTCCCTCACCTTTTCCTTCTCCATCCATTTGGCCTTGCTAGGGTGCATTCCCTTAAAACCAACTCAAAGGTATTCCACATCTCCTCGCTGTGAAGTCTTGGTCCTTGTGTCAAGGATGATGTCCTCCGGTAACTCATCAAGATATTCTGGTGCAAAATCATCAACTGTAGGAACTGTGCCCACCTCATCTATGTCCATGATCAATGGTGGTTCATACAGCTTTAAATTCTCTACATTCACTACTGAGTACATTTGCATATATACTTGCAAATCAAGACGAAAGGAATTGTTTCCAATCTTCTCCAATATGGTGAATGGACCATACCATATGGGTCGCAACTTCTTCCCTCCTCCCTTCATCATGTCCTTGCTGATGTGGAACCACACTTTTCCGCCCACTTGGAATTCGTGGTCGACTCCGTGTTTGTCATGTCGAGCCTAGTAATGGTCTTGACTTTTCTCCAACTGCTCTTGTACTGCTTGGTGAATCTATTGGATTCGTTAAATGAACTGCTGAGCTTTGCCCCTATCATTACATCCACTAGAGCCATCTTTCCTTCCGAAGACCATATCAAAAGGGTCCTTTGGCAGGTAACCAAAGCATGTCTCCAATGGTGAATGTTGTGTAGATGAATGCATTGCTCAGTTGTAGGAATGTTGTACATATGGGAGATGCTCATCCCACAACTTGGGATGTTTCCCAAAATAGCCACATAACAAGTGTACCATGGTATGGTTTACAACCTCTGTTTTTCCATCAGTTTGCAGATGAAATGATGTGCTTCTTTTTAGTTTGGTGTCCATCATCTTCCATAAACTAGTCCAAAACTCTCCAAGAAAGCGAGAGTCCCGATCTGACACAATAGATGTGGGTAATCCAAAATGGACCCAAACATGTTGAAAGAAAAGAGAAGCAGTCTGCTCTGTAGTAATCTGCTTTTTACAAGGCATAAGAATACACATCTTGCTAAAACGGTCAATGACAACATACAAGTAGTCGTGACTCTTTCTAGAAAAAGGCAAACCTCCTACAAAGTCCATTGACACACTTTCCCATGGATGACTCGGAATAGGGAGTGGTGTGTAGAGCCCGAGTTTTCTATTAGAGGGTTTTGAAACAGAACACATCACACAACCCTTTACATAGTGAGTCACAATGTTTTTCATATGGGGCCAAAAAAAAAATCTTGGTACATGACATAAAGTCTTTTCGACACCAAAGTGTCTAGACAAAAGAGAGGTGTGGGCCTCTAGAATTACATGTACTCTTTCCCCTGTGGGAATACACAATTTACCAAGGTGATACAACAATTTCCCCTGCAAGTGATAGTTGTCCACCTGTGAACCATGGATTAGTTTTTCATAAACCCCCTTAAAGTCATCATCATTAGCATATTGTTTAGCATAACTTTCAAAAGATAATGAAGCATTATGCAAAATAATAGAAGAAAAAATAGGAGGGCGAGATATCATATCGGCCACCTTGTTGCTAGTGCCCTTCTTATACTTTATTACCAGATGAAACTGTTGAAGAAAAACCATCCACTTGAAATGACGAGATTTTTGCAACTTGGTTTGTGATTGAAGGTAGTGAAAGGCCCGATGATCTATATGGATGATCGTCTCCTTGACGATTAGGTAGTGTTTCCACATTTTCACACTCTACACCAAGGCATAAAGCTTTCTTGTCATAAGTGGGATAGTTTATCACAGCTCGAGAAAACTTCTCAGAATGGTAACAAGTCAGCTTCTTTTGTTTCATTAGTAGAGCTCCCATGGCATAACCACTAGCATCAGTTTCGATCTCAAATGGCTGCTGGAGATCGGGTAAGGCTAAGACTGGCACGGTGCTAATCTTTTCCTTCAATGTTTCAAAGGAATTTTGTTGTCTTCCTCCCCATTGGAAAACATGTTTTACACTTGTCAATGTGTGCAAAGGTGCTGCAATAACAGAGAAATTTGCAGTAAATCTCCTCCAATATCTGAATGCACCTAAAAAGCTATAGACCTCAGTTACACTAGTAGGATTAGGCCAATTTAAAATTGCTTCAACTTTAGAGGGATCAATTTTTAACTAACCATGACCAACAATATGACCTAGGTAACCCAAAGAGGTTTTCTCGAACTCACACTTTGACAACTTTACAAAGAGTTTTTCTTTTTTCAGTACTCCAAGCACTTTCTGTACATGACACACATGTTCAATCCAACTATTACTAAAGACAAGTATATCATCTAAGTATACAAGGACAAAATCATCAATGAAATGCCGAAAGAGATCATTCATGACCCTCATAAAAGTGGTTGGAGCATTGCAAAGTCTGAATGGCATTACCATCCATTCGAACAGCCCCTGTTGGGTCTTGAAGGTGGTTTTCCACACGTCCTGCTCTGTGATTCGGACCCGGTGATAACCACTGCATAAATCTAACTTGGTGAAATAAACAACATTCTTTAATTGATCTAATAAATCATCTATGCGTGGAAGGGGATAGCGATTTTTCATCGTAATTTTGTTGAGCGCACGGTAATCCATGCACATCCTCCATGTGTTATCTTTCTTTGGCAATAAGACAATCGGTGAGCCACATGGAGAGGTGCTTGGCTTGATCACCCCTTGGTCCAGAAATTATTGCACTTATCTCTTGATTTCCTCCATCTCAATAGTCAACATCCTGTACATGCCAATATTTTGCAAAGGAGCGTCATGCTGCAAATGGATCTCGTGTTGGGTTTCCCTCTTTGGAGGTAATCCCTTTGGTTCCTGAAACAGCTCAGCATAGTTAGAAATTAATTCAGACAATTCATGTGTATGTTCTTGATCACAACCCTGGAAAGAATTAGTGAATTCTGCTTCCTTTTCCCTTACGACCATAAGCATGCAACCCTTACTGGAATTCACCAGTCTTGTCATTTGTATAGTTCTTACAAGGCTGGCATTGATTTTAGATTGATGAGCCCTTACTATATATTCTACCCCATATTTTGTGATATGGTATTTGCTTTCATGACAGAAAAAGACTGCCTTTCTATCATACAGATATGGGCTCCCTAACACCATGCCATAGATATATAATGGTATTACATCAAATTCTACTTCGTATACTAGCTTAGAAGCAATTACAAATTTGACTTTACACTGCTTGGTTACATTCAGTTTTTCTTTACATGTATCCATCCAAGTGGGTAAGTTTTCGGATGTGGCTTTGTTTATAAGCCAAGTTTCTTTACCAATGATTCCGGAATTAAGTTTGCTTGGGACCCAGTATCAAACAAAGTTTCAACTTTAGTGTGATTTACAGCAACTCTAATATGAAACAACTCAATTCTCTTTCAGTCATTAGGACGGGATTCACTTATAGAACTGGTGCCTTCATGAGATTCATAATTAAAATGAGGTGTAAGAGTACCTTTTGTTCCTGCTGCTGTGATCAACGCTTCATCTCCTGAATCCGATCCAAGGTCTTGTTGTGTTGTTGCCATTATCTTGTGCTTCCCTTTTCCTCCATACTTCTTTGGACACTTTTCAGGGTGTTGTTTCCAACAATGATCATCATCGTGGCCTTCCTTTTTGTAATGATTGCAATATGGCCGATCTCCCTCTTTGGCTGATGTTGTCTTCTTCTCCTTTCCTTTCCATTTCTCTTTGGATTTTCCATTGGGAGGTTTGAATAGTGGCTTTTTGGATTGATCATCCATTTCATTTTTGCCCCTGTTCTCAATATGAATTGCCTTCACACTGGATGAGTCAATAGTGGTTGGTTCAAACAACAACAACGAATGCCTAATATAGGTATGCAATGAGCCAATATACTTAGTTATAGCTTCAGGTGTATCAATTGCAATACGCAAATTCAGTACTTTCTTTCTAAACTCCTCTACAAAACTCTAAACATCCTGACCTTTGCCTTGCCTTACATACTGCTAATTCATAAAAACTTTTTGCTTGTATCCTAAGGAATAAAACTGTTCCTTTAACATAGAAATAAAATCAAGCCATGAGGAAAAGAGTTTACCCACATTCTTACTACTCTGCAATCTTCTCTCCCACCAAATTAGAGCAGTGCTGCTTAGCCATAGAGAGGCCAGCTAAATATTTGCCTCATCCTCCACAATCTGTTGAATCCTGCAGTAGACCTCAATCTGCTTAATCCAATTATTAAGTTTTTTTGCATTTCTTTCACCATTAGACATGGGAAGATCAAATTTAACATCTAATTTAAAGAAAGGCTTCTTAGATGCATCCTTTCAATTTCTATGATTATGGTGGTGAGAGGAAGGAGAAACTTCACTCCTAGAAGGAGAAGCAGGGGGTTGTTCTCCACCATTCCCATGTGCTGAACCTTGTCATTCTGGGTTTCTCTCCTCTGCTTTCTCCAGCCCTAAAACTAGCTAACTAATATTCTCTACCATTGAATAGAAAGTATTTCTAAAATTATGCTCCTCTTTAAGATGAGCTTCATCTTCTGCCATGTTTCTCCTTTGAGGTGCATGCCCTGCTTCAAGATCGAAAGGTTCTAGTTCGCCTTCGCCTCTTTGGAGCCTGTTTCTTGTTAGCATACAAACATGCAATTCATATCTAAAAATCCCTGCTCTGATACCACTTGATCTAGGATACCTTTTATTATAGATGTATGAAAAGAATCACATGTAAAAATTGCATCTTAGCGCAAAATTATAACGTGCACACAAGAGAAGAAGAAGAAATGCATAAAAAGCATGAAGGAAGACACAAAGACTTGATAACAGAGTTCATCCAACTCGGACTACGTCTTCGACCCTGCTCGATCAATGGGGAGGCCTTTGTTCATTAAATGGCATGAAAAGAAGAGAATACAATCATCTGATACATCAAAAGAGGCTTATACCTCCATTCTGAAAGACAGCTAAGAAAATGAGAACTCAAATGGAGAAGTGGGTAGCACCAATGTGTTTGTGGCATTAAGAGGGGCTGGAAAAGATCTAAAACTTGTCCAAAATAGACAAAATGCACTATTTGCCACTTGAAAGCTCTCCTGCCTTGAACAGCATGTTGAAATTCCCCCCCTTGCTTTTTCCAATCAATGGAATTTATAGTGCCTTTGCTAGGACAAATCCCTCTTAAATCGAGGTTGTTTGGCATAAAATAGAGGCCGTTTGAATGGAAGGGTTAGCGGGTGCAACAAAGCCTTCAAAATAGTCTTTTTATCATTGAAGCGATAATACACTAATAGCCCCGTAAAACACTAAAATCCGACCAAAAATTGTTTACCCATATTTCAAAAAAATATTGAATCAAGCATATATATTTTATCGGGTCTGGGCCCAATATCGTCAATGCCCATTACCCC
The DNA here is from genome assembly GCA_031772625.1 of Pinus tabuliformis. NCBI lineage: Eukaryota > Viridiplantae > Streptophyta > Pinopsida > Pinales > Pinaceae > Pinus > Pinus tabuliformis. The sequence continues at coordinate 530,976,790 of CM062813.1, read as the reverse complement.
AATATCACCGACACTGATTCCACTGATCCGATCGCCCTCCGATTGCCAATTCGATCTAATCGGAGATTGCTGATCGGGGGGGTTCCACTGGGCTCTTTAAGTTTGCCCCTTTGGATGTGTCAATTGTGATTTTTCCTTTTAAAGATTAAAAGTCTATTTTTTTGGGAAAATCCTCATTTTCCAAAGGAACAAGGTAACTTTCCTTTCACATTAACTTCATCATCCAGAATTGGATTGAAGTACCATTCACGCCGTTGGAATTAGGATGATGAGATCTATGACTTCATTCTAAGCACTTTGATTTTGGAGCTTTTCAATGCCATTTTATCTAAAGATCCATCTGGATCATGTATAGATGAGAGAAAATTTCTGTGCATATGTAAAAGACATGTATTGTCATTGTATTGTCTTTTGGGTGTATTTCTCATGGAGAGATTCTTGGTGTCTAGTATGTCTTGTCATTAGGTATGTATAGGTCAATGGGAGCCAAGGTCATGTTTCATTTATGTAGCTTCACATACATGGTGCATGATGTAAAATTGGGTCCATAGATTCATGGTTGGTGATAGGTGTAGAGGAGTCATATGTAAATCCTATGTACTGGTCACAAATTTGTACATTTTCCATGAAGCATTATATCTATTATACTTCATTATATTTCATTGCTCAAAGTCAGTTGAAGTCATGGTCTTGAGGAGTAGTCCCTTACACTTGGATAGGAGGCTTATTGTAGTAAAGAGAGTATGACTTCAACTTCATTACATGCTTGGGGGGGCACGTTTAGTCTTCATATTTGGCATGGTATTAGCTAGAGGTGTTAGCAACAGAGTTCCTTGTTCTACATACTTATCTTTTTGTAATAGTATAGTGTTGAATATGACAGGGAGATTCCTTATCTCATTCATAAAATTATTGTAATTGTTCTTCAGTGTCGGTATAGTGCTTTGCCATTGATGTCAAAGGGGGAGAGAATTTGGATGGATAGAGATCAGCTTCATAGTTGCAGTTTGAGTGGTGATTAGCCTCACTTATAGGATGGAAGTTGGCATCAATTCCAAAGGGTGGGATTGTTGGCATTGTGTGTGTTTCATTGTTTTAAATGTTTTGTTGGTTGGCATTGATGTCAACCTGGTTGATTGAGTTTCAGGTCAGTATGTGTGTATACAAATGGTTGAGGTGTAAATGATTGAGGTGTGGATGGTCCTTGGCATGTATACTAAATTAGACTAGTTTGGAGATGATGATTGAGGTGTAGATGGTCCTTGGCATGTCTACTAGCTTGGAATAGATTAGAGATGATGATTGAGGTGCATATGGACCTTAGCATGTCCACTATATTTGACTATCTTGGAGATGTGATGATCCTCTTGATCATGTTGTTGCATATAGGTATTGATGGCTGCTATAATAGCTGGAGTTGAGGAGCCTTATGATTAGGTTTCCATGTTCCAGTTAGGTATCTCATGTTGATGATGTTTGAGTTGGTTGAGATGGTTGATGGTGTGAATGTTTTAGATGGTTGTACAGGTGTTGGAGATGCTACTACATATACTAGAGATGTTTCCATAGGTGTTGGATATGTTGGACAAGCTCTGGAAGATTTGAGCTACTAGATGGAAGTCACTTTATGTATGTCATATACTTATGAGTATGATGCCATATTTTGAGATTTATGAATCTTTCCATGGTGTCAAAGTGTGTGTGGAGCTATGTCATGATGCTCCTAGATTACTCCTGGAGATCGACTCCAAGTGGTGGCTTAAACAGATATAAAACTTGAGTTTTAAGGGATATACGTAGGTTTCCTTCATAAGAATCAGATATACCCAGGAATATACGTAGGTTTCCTTCAAAAGAGTTGCATATACATCCAAAAGTTTTTTTCTCTCCATTCCTTGTGTTGATCATCTAATTTTTGTGTTGTGGTGATGTTTTTGGTCAAAACGTTTCGACATTTGGTCAAAAAAGTTTGTGCAGCCTCTAGAATTTTATTAAGTTTGAAAATATCAAAATTCTAGTGGAGCAAGTGGATTGATTTAATTAAGAAGTATATCTCAACCAAATTTGAAGTGTATGAAAAGAATTGTTGAGTGATCCATAACCTGTAGCATTACTAAGTTACTCAACATAGAAAAATGATAAATAGACAAAGGGTTTGAGTCTATTTGGTTGGCTTATTTGTGAGTGAGTGTGTATGATATTGTGGGGGTCTAGTGAGTGAATACAGATTGCTACATCTATTCACACAATGTTGCAGAGATGTATCAAAATTGATTATGAAGAATACATAGATTATTTGTGTTGTAGAGTGGAGGACAATTTATAGTAGTGAGTTGAGACTGTTGTGAGTAGAAGAGACGAAGTAACCCTCTCTGGAAAGGTTTTTGATTCATATTGGATGAGAAAAATGATACAGATGTTGGGTTGCTCAAGTTCGAAAAATTAATAATCCAGTCTAAAACATTTATGAAACAAGGTTCACATGGAGGAAGTGAAGGCACAGAGGCTTCGTAGTATATGTGATCCAGGTGGATGTTGGTGGCCACCCACCTATCCCATTTGGACCCCCACAACTGTCTCTTTCAGTTTTTCACTTTCCTTAATTATAGTGCAGTTTACTATTTTTAGCAGTTTTTCGGGTCCTAAACTTCCGGAGCCGTTTTGAGGCCCTAAACGATGTTTTTTGGGAAATCCACCGCCAGTAATTTTCTTGATAAAAATTGCATTTTCCGTCGTAGTCCTCAGAGAGATCTTTCCAACGGGCTATCATGCTCGTCAAATGGAGATAAGACGACCAATTCGCGACCCCGGGAAGTTGGCTGTCCAACTCACCCCAAAACGGGGCCCACAATTTGGCGTTTCATCTTCTAGGGTTAGGTTTTGGAATGTGAAGGGTTTTCCATTGTTTCTCAATAATAAATAGGCCTTCGAGCCTCATTGTAAAGACAGTTTGAAACAGTTCAGAGGCATGTAGCCGACACATCTCTTCTCAGAGATAAGCTACCATCGCCCTAGCTGGGTTATTTCTATTTGTAAGCATATTTCAGTATTCTCCATTAATGAAATGAAGTATTATTTCCGCTGCATCTCTGTTTTTATGGTTATCGCATCTCTGTATTTATGGTTATCTCTGTAATCTATTGCGTTCCTTCTTAAATCCGGATTAGTGGTATCAGAGCGGTCTGCTTTTTCTTTGTTTTTCTTTGCATGTCCCCAATGAGGTCGGGATATAAGGAGTTAGGGCTTGAATTGGTCAAACCTTTGCAAGACCAGCCTCGCAAATCTCGACGACCTCCCATGGCGGATGAGAAGAAAGATGAGGGGGCAGGAGATCCTATCAGAATATTGCTCGAAGAAGCCCTCGAGCGACAAAGGAACGCGATGATGGATAGCTTTGCGCAAATCCTTCAGCGGCTACCTAGAGGCGACGCATCGGCTTCCAACAGCTACTCTGGAAACGCCACACCGTTTAAGGTACAAGTTAATTTTGAAATCTCCATCTTCTAGGGTCAAATAGACGCAGATGCTTTAGATAAATGGTTAAATCTGCTAGATGGGTATTTTTCTGTTCATGAATTTTCAAGTCGGGAAAAGATTATTTTCTCTCTTCTCAAAGCAACCCCCCACGTCAAGGACTGGTGGGAAACATACTGCGAGCAGAAGGATGAAAGTACAGGCTCACTGTTTTCAGCCGCCCCCACTTGGAATGACTTCTGGGATGCCATCAAGGAGCAGTACTACCCTGTCAAAAGCTATGAGGACAAATACATCAAATGGACCACACTGCGGCAGGGACGAGACCAAGATGTGCCAGAGTTCACAAATATTTTTCATACCCTTCGCACACAGTTGGGTATCAAAGATTTTGAGCTGCATCTGGTACTGAAATACCGCGGCTGCCTACATAGATACATCCAGGAAGAGATGGAGTTCTTGAACATCTCCTCACTTGGCACAGCATACCGATACGCTGTCAAAATCGAGCAAAAGTTCAAACAGAAGAAGTGAGACTTTGGATCTACAAATCCGAAGCCTAAAGGACAAAGCCAAGGCGGGGTGACCCAAGACAACCCCTCGAAGCCGCAAGAAAAGAACACCACCACGAAGCCGAAGAAGGACACAGGAAAGTGGTGTGAGTTCCACAAGAGTCCCACTCATAACACAAGTGAGTGTCGGACCAAGCAGTCGCTGGTGGCCGAGTTGAAGGCTTTCGAATCAGATGCATGTTCCGACTCTGAGCCAGAACCCGACAAGGGGAATGGCAAAGGGAAGCAGATCATTGATGCGGATCCTAGTGCCACTGTTGCCACTGCCAAGATCCAGAAGAATGAGCCCGAAGAGCCAGAGGAGGGGGAATGTCTTTTCCACTCACAAATGTGGGTGAAGGGTTCGCCACTGCAATTCATTGTCGACAGTGGCAGCCAAAAGGACCTCATTTCAGCAAAGGTCGTGAAGCGGTTGGGCCTACCGACTATACCACACCCGCAGCCGTACAGTATTGGGTGGCTTCACGAAGGACGAGATCTCAAAGTTCGCCAGTAGTGCCGCCTTCCCTACAGCATCAAGCCCTTCACAAACGAGGTATTATGTGATGTTACACCTCTGGATGTTTGTGATGTACTATTAGGCCAGCCATACTTGTGGAGGCGACATGCTGTGTATGAGTCAAGGCCTCGCGCTGTCATTATTTCTTTGGATAATTCATTATACAAGATACCGGAGGTAGCCCCACCTACTGCTACCTCTCTGATCACTGCTAAGAAAGGCAGCAATCTCATCTCACAGACTAGGAAATTTATTTTCTATCTGGTTCGCTCCCAAAGTAAGGGGAAGATCGTTGCTACATCCATGACCCCCACGAAGGGTTCCTCCACGCAGCAGCAGCAACAGAGGGATACAGTCAGAACAGAACACAGGAACAACTTCTGCTCACCCACGGGGGCACCACACAAGTTTCAGGTGGGGAACAAAGTTTGGTTGCATCAACAGAAAGAACGCCTTACCAGAACCCATCAGAAGCTCAGGCCACTCCGACATGGTCCTTACACCAGTACCAAGGCTACGGGCAACAATGCTTTGAAGCAAATCATTCCTCCATTCCTTCGCTTGCACTGAGTGTTCAATGTGGACCGTCGTCGACCATGCTTCCCACCATTTCTGGACACATTAGAGATTGCAGAACAGCTCACCAGAGACCCAGCTCAGCAGAAGCTTCCTCATCTCAGGGAGGAACTCAACGCAATGGGGACCTTTGCTTCCTAAGGGGGGAGGAATGATCCAGGTGGATGTTGGTGGCCACCCACCTATCCCATTTGGACCCCCACAACTGTCTCTTTCAGTTTTTCACTTTCCTTAATTATAGTGCAGTTTACTATTTTTAGCAGTTTTTCGGGTCCTAAACTTCCGGAGCCGTTTTGAGGCCCTAAACGACGTTTTTTGGGAAATCCACCGCCAACGACTTTTTTGATAAAAATCGTCTTTTCTGTCGTAGTCCTCGTAGAGATCTTTCCAATGGGCTATCATGCACGTCAAACGGAGATAAGACGACCAATTCGCGACCCCGGGAAGTTGGCTGTCCAACTCACCCCAAAACGGGGCCCACAATTTGGCGTTTCATCTTCTAGGGTTAGGTTTTGGAATGTGAAGGGTTTTCCATTGTTTCTCAATAATAAATAGGCCTTCGAGCCTCATTGTAAAGACAGTTCGAAACAGTTCAGAGGCATGTAGCCGACACATCTCTTCTCAGAGATAAGCTACCATCGCCCTAGCTGGGTTATTTCTATTTGTAAGCATATTTCAGTATTCTCCATTAATGAAATGAAGTATTATTGTTGGAAATAATACTGAGAGGGGGGGTGAATCAGTATTATCTAATTCTTTTAATAAATCTTCTTTATTTGTTCTTTGAATTATTTTTGCATGTCAGTACCATAAAATAATGAGCATGAACAAAGAAAACATATAGTCACACCAAAGAACACAAGATGTAAGGTGGAAACCCAATGTGGGTGAAAACCACCTGCTGCAATATGTCTCTATCTTCTTTCAAATTAGAAACTCCTTTTACAATGGTTTTGTACTGGTGCAGTCCTTTACCAGTACGCAGGCTGCAACCTGCAGAGAGCTACAACTCTCTCTCTCGTTTTCCAGTCTCTCCTGGAAGGGAGCTACAACCCCCTACTTCTTTTCTTACAAGGACCACTTTTCATAAATTTTCAAACTGGATCCATAAGCATCAAATGATCATCAAGTATAAGAAAATCACCCAGTCAACTTGTAGTAACCAGATCAACAATAATAGGACCAAACCCAGAACACAGCAAAGATTTTAAGAGAAGTAAGCACCCTGCTCAACTGCTCGCCTGCTTACGTAAGCACCCTGCTCAACTGCTCGCCTGCTTACGTACGCACCCTGCTCAACTGCTCGCCTGCTTACGTACGCACCCTGCTCAACTGCTCACCTGCGTACCTCGCTCTGAGTCCATTGAACTGCCCGCGGACCTCCGCACCTGCAACCCTTCTGTGCTTGCGTATGTACGCACCTGAAACGCTTCGTTCCTGTGTATGTACGCACTTTTCTTTCACTATACCTGCGTACCTTCGGGCATAGATGATTTCAAGACTTCAGAAATAACCCAGACAGTCAGATCTACAGATCTGAACATGCGCCGAAGAGATCTCAATCCATCAGTAGATTCGCCTTATTTAGATCTAGACATACTCCCAAGAGATCATAATATTTCAGATCTAGCCCTCATAAGATATTCAACCCAAAACATGCTCAAGCCAAATGATCTCCTTTGCTTTATATAGGAAAGCTCTTCCTCAAATCATGGATCAATACCACGAGCCGACACCATAATAACACAAATACCGTCGGCTAAATACCAAAGGTTAAACATAAGAAACCCCACGTGTGCTTTTCTTTACCTTGAAATGTGTGCACTGGGGGTACGTACCTCCTGAATGGGATAACTGCGGGTATGTACGCACTTTATGTAACACCGACCTGCGTGTACACATCTTATGTAAGGTGTACCTGCGTACCCCTTATTTTCTTCAATATTTAATAGCTGATCATCAATCTCTGCTGCTGATTTGAAGTACTGTGATCTATCACCTGAATGGGTTGCCATCAAGGACAACACTTTAGCCATAATGCCAACAATCTCCCCCTTTGGACTTGATGGCAACCTCAAAACTTCAGCTTCATTCTCCCCCTTTGACATCAAGGGCAAAGGGTTATGCTCCCCCTAAGAACATGCTCCCCCTGAATATGAACCAGATCTGCAATGAAGAACCATAATCCACCATGAAAGAGATAGAGACATATTGCAGCTACTTCCAAGATCTCCTTCTGCACATCCTCCATAATGCAAACAATGCATTATATGCTCCCCCTGAACCTGAACCATCAATCAGAAGAGGTTCAGCAATAAGATGATGCATCAACAACCCCCAGCTTTTGCCTGAGGTATTCAAAAGTGTCCCTGGGCAATGGTTTGGTGAGAATATCATCAACTTGTTCCTTAGAAGGAACATACTCCAACTTGACCTTCTGTTCAAGCACTTGTTCCCAGAGAAAATGATACTTGATTGGTATGTGCTTGGTTTTTGAATGCATAACAAGATTCTTTGAGATGCTGATTGCACTTGTGTTATCACATAAGATGGGGATTGGTGGTGTACAAGTGATTTGAAAATCTTGCAAAGTCTGCATCATCCAAAGGAGTTGGGTGCAACAAGATGCAGCAGCAACATATTCCGCTTCAGCTGTAGACAAGGCAATCGAACTCTGTTTCTTGCTGAACCAAGATACCAGTCTGGAACCCATAAAGAACGCACCACCACTTGTGCTTTTCCTGTCATCCACGCTTCCGGCCCAATCTGCATCTGTATAAGCATGAAGTGTAAGATCTGTATCTCTAGGATACCATAAGCCATAATTTTGAGTCCCTTGAAGATATTTGAAAATTCTCTTCACTGCCTGAAGATGAGTCTCCTTCAGATTTGCCTGAAATCTTCCAACTATTCCAACTGCATGCATGATGTCCGGTCGGGTACCTGTCAAATAAAGTAAACTTCCAATCATAGATCTGTAGGTTGGTTGATGTACTGCTGCAGATTCATCATTTGCACTGAGGCTACATCCTGTGACCATGGGTGTACATACTGGTTTTGCATCTTCCATACCATATTTCTTCAAAATCTGTTTGAGATACTTGGTTTGAGATAAAAAGATTCCTCCTTCTTTTTGTTGGATTTGCAAACCAAGGAAATATGTCAGTTCTCCTAGCAAGGACATTTCAAATTCTTTCTGCATGACCAAGGCAAAGCTTTGACTCATAGCTTCTTCATTGCTCCCAAAAATAATGTCATCTACATACACAACAAGTATTAGCAATTTGTCATTTTCAACTTTTATATAAAGATTGCTATCTGCCGATCCTTTTGAAAAGCCTTGTTGATGAAGATATTTGTCCAAACGGTAGTACCAAGCCCTTGGAGCTTGTTTGAGACCATAGAGAGCCTTTTTCAATCTGCATACAAGATTTGGATCATTTCCAAGAATGAACCCATCTGGCTGTTCAATGTACACTTCTTCTTCCAAGTCTCCATTCAGAAAGGCTGATTTCACGTCCATTTGAAATACTTTGAAGTTTTGAAAACTTGAGAGAGCAAGGAACATTCGGATGGCCTCAAGTCTTGCAACAGGAGCAAAGGTTTCTTCAAAGTCTATTCCTTCTTGCTGCGCATACCCTTTACAAACAAGTCTGGCTTTGTTTCTAATTACTTCTCCATTTTCATTCAATTTGTTTTTGAAGACCCATTTTGTCCCGATAACATTCTTATCTTTTGGTCTAGGAACCAGCTCCCAAGTGTTGTTCTTTTCGATCTGCTCAAGTTCTTCATCCATTGCTTTCACCCAACATTCATCTTTGCATGCCTCTTTCACATTTTGTGGTTCAGTAGAGGAGAGTAATGCCAAATAGCTTGAAGCTTCTGCAACTGTTCTTCTTGTTTGTACACCTGCTTCTTTCTGCCCCATAATCTGAGATTCTGGATGATTCTTCTGAACATATCTGGATGGAGTCTTTTCTTCTATTCTTGTTTGCTCCTCTGGTTCTTCTTGAGGTTCTTCTTCTTCATCATTCTGTCATTGGGGGTAGCCTTCATCTTCTTCGATGTCTTCATGATGTACTTGCCTAGGAATGTATCCCTTCTCATCAACCACTACATCAATGCTGTCAACAATTCTGCCAAGTCTTTTATTGTAGCATTTGTATGCTTTGCTATGTGGAGAGTAACCAAGAAGAATGCCTTCATCTGCTCTAGGTTCAAGTTTGCCAAGCTGCTCATCAGTATTCTTGATATAGCATTTGCTCCCAAAGATTTTGAAGTGCTTTACCGAAGGAGTCCTACCACTCCAGAGCTCATGAGGAGTTTGAGTGTTGTTCACCCGGACATTTGTTTTGTTGAGAATAACAACGCAGCATGTGCAGCTTCACCCCAGAAAGTTGCAGGAGTTCCTGACTCATCAAGCATAGCACGAGCCATTTGTTGGACTGTTCTGTTCATTCTTTCCACAACTCCATTTTGCTGAGGAGTTCTTGCTGTAGAGAATTCTCTTCTTATCCCATGTTCTTCACAGAAATCGAAAAAATCATTTGAAGTAAATTCCCCACCTCTGTCGGATCTGAGGCACTTAATTTTGTGACCTGATTCATTTTCAACCAAGGCTTTGAAGGATTTGAATTTTTTGAATGCTTCATCTTTGTGCTTCATAAGTCCTAACCAGACAAACCTGGAGAAATCGTCAATGAATAATATCAAGTATTCTTCTCCTCGAGGTGTTCTTTTCCTGAAAGGACCGCATGTATCTGTATGTACTAGCTCAAGAGGCATGCTAGCTGATCCTTCTTTCTCTGGAAAGTTAGTTCTGGTTTGTTTTCCAAACTGACATGATTTGCATATGGTGTTGTCAGGAATTTTGATATCTGGAAGATCGCGAACTGCCTGATATTTGCATGCTTTCCTTATTTGTGAAAAGCTTAGATGTCCCAACCTCCGATGCCATAACCAGTGCTCATCATCCTTGCTCAGATAGCATTGTTGTTGTCCTTCTTCAAATATGTACAGATTATTTGGAGTTCTTTTGCCTTTGATCACTGTTTTACCTGTATCAAGATCACGAACAAGACATCCATTTGATCTGAATATAACCTCGGTTCTTTGATCACACATCTGGCTGACACTTAGAAGATTATGCTTCAATCCATCAACATACAAAACATTTCCAGCCTTGACCTTTTCTTTTAACTGAGCAATGCCTTTTCCTTTTATAGTTGCAGGAGTATCATTTCCAAAAGAGACTTTCTTTCCTTTTTCTAGAGCAGAATATGACTCAAGTTTTTCTTTATCACCTGTCATATGCTTCGAACATCCACTGTCAATGTACCATAGATTTTCCTGTCCCTCTGCATAAAATGCTATCCCACATCTTTCTGTTTGTGGTTCCTTTATTCTCCATGTTTTGGTGCTTGAGGCTTGTTCCTTTTTCTGCTGAAACCTGCTCCTGCATTCAGAGTCTTCATGACCAAAGTTATTGCAAATAGAACATTCAACTTCATTTTCAAGAACTGAAAAGTTGTTATAGGTCCTTTTTGTAATCCCGGTCATACTTCTTTGTTTTTGAGCTTCCCTAGTCATGATCGTTTTATATGCAACACATTGAGCTGCTTTGTGACCAAAGTTATGGCAAGAAAAGCATTGTCCATTGAAGAAACTTCTGCGGTTATCGAATCTACCAGCCAATTGATTGTAATTTCTATTGTCATCTATTCTTGAACCAAATTGAGAAGATTTTACCTGTGGCTGGTTGTAGCTTTTGTTCACCCTTAAGATGGATTGCCCCTGATAGTTTCTGTTTGTAATTCGTCCCTGCTTTACCTGATGATCTTCATTGTGCTTTTGCTCATTTCTTCTTGCTGCATCAAGATAACTTTTTGAGGTGGATGCTTGAGAAGTTTCTCCATTATAGCCCAGACCTGTCTTGTTTAGTGGAGACCGCTGCACATTGATAATCTCATCCAAAGTTTCAGATCCTTTGACAAACTTGAGATTAATAGCTTTTGTTTTCTCAATCTCTTTTCTAAGACCAACAATTTCACCTTCTAATTTTTCAAGATGTTTTTCCTTTTCATCAATTTGAAATTGTAGAGTATCAATGATCATGTTCTTTTCTTCTATACATCTCTTGAGTCTAGTAATTTCATCATAAAGGTTATCCACATCTATAGCATCCATATAATCATCATCTTCAAATGCCATTAACAACTTATATTCATTACCTTGTTCATCTTCATCACTGTTTGATAGACCATCACTATCTTCATGAGTGTAGTAGCTTTTCTTATTTGCATTCTGTTTAGCAGGTTCCTTTCCTTTATCCTTATAAGGACATTTTGCAGCATAATGACCTACTCTTCCACAAGAAAAGCATTTAAAAGGTAACTTACCTCTGAACCTTCCAGAACCCCTTTGAAGATTTCTGACAAAATTTGATTCTTCTTCCTCTTCTTCTGGGACGTGGCTTGCTTCATAATAATCTCCTTTGCCTGATGCCTTGAAAGCAGCTTCTCTTCTGTCTGATGGACCTCCCTTTCTCATTTCATAAGCAGTTAGAATTCCATGTAGCTGAGACATAGTAAGAATTCGTAGATTTTCCTTTTCTTCTATTGCAGATACTTTAGATTCAAACTTGGGGGACAATGATCTTAGAACCTTTTCAACCACAATAGCCTCTTTTATTTCTTCACCCAAATTTTTCATACAATTAACAACCTCATCTACCCGAAGAAAATAGTTAGCCACACTTTCATCATTATACATTTTGAGAGTCTCATACTGAATTCTGAGAGTTTGAAGTTTAGCATGCTTTACCTGTTCATCTCCTTCATAGCTCGTGACAATTTTGTCCCATATCTCTTTTGCGGATTTATAGTGCATTACCTTCATGAATTCTGATTGAGATATACATCCTAATAGAGTACTGACTGCTTTCGCATTTGTTTCATACTTCTTTTTCTCGGCTGCATCTGTAGGAGTAGCTGAAGGAAAAGCATAGCCTGTCTCTACGATGTCCCAAACTTCTGTAACAAGAGATTGAAGATAGGCAGTAACTCTTACCTTCCAATAATTGAAGTTTGTCCCATCAAAAACCGGTGGCCTGATTGATGCTTCTCTCTCGTAGTTGCTCATGATGAACGATCTACCTTCAAGCGATCAAGCTTCTCTGAAGGACCTGCTCTGATACCAATTGTTGGAAATAATACTGAGAGGGGGGGTGAATCAGTATTATCTAATTCTTTTAATAAATCTTCTTTATTTGTTCTTTGAATTATTTTTGCATGTCAGTACCATAAAATAATGAGCATGAACAAAGAAAACAGATAGTCACACCAAAGAACACAAGATGTAAGGTGGAAACCCAATGTGGGTGAAAACCACCTGCTGCAATATGTCTCTATCTTCTTTCAAATTAGAAACTCCTTTTACAATGGTTTTGTACTGGTGCAGTCCTTTACCAGTATGCAGGCTGCAACCTACAGAGAGCTACAACTCTCTCTCTCGTTTTCCAGTCTCTCCTGGAAGGGAGCTACAACCCCCTACTTCTTTTCTTACAAGGACCACTTTTCATAAATTTTCGAACTGGATCCATAAGCATCAAATGATCATCAAGTATAAGAAAATCACCCAGTCAACTTGTAGTAACCAAATCAACAATAATAGGACCAAACCCAGAACACAACAAATATTTTAAGAGAAGTAAGCACCCTGCTCAACTGCTCGCCTGCTTACGTAAGCACCCTGCTCAACTGCTCGCATGCTTACGTACGCACCCTGCTCAACTGCTCGCCTGCTTACGTATGCACCCTGCTCAACTGCTCACCTGCGTACCTCGCTCTGAGTCCATTGAACTGCCCGCGGACCTCCGCACCTGCAACCCTTCTGTGCCTGCGTATGTACGCACCTGAAACGCTTCGTTCCTGCGTATGTACGCACTTTTCTTTCACTGTACCTACGTACCTTCGGGCATAGATGATTTCAAGACTTCAGAAATAACCCAGACAGTTAGATCTATAGATCTGAACATGCGCCGAAGAGATCTCAATCCATCAGTAGATTCACCTTATTTAGATCTAGACATACTCCCAAGAGATCATAATATTTCAGATCTAGCCCTCATAAGATATTCAACCCAAAACATGCTCAAGCCAAATGATCTCCTTTGCTTTATATAGGAAAGCTCTTCCTCAAATCATGGATCAATACCACGAGCCGACACCATAATAACACAAATACCGTCGGCTAAATACCAAAGGTTAAACATAAGAAACCCCACGTGTGCTTTTCTTTGCCTTGAAATGTGTGCACTGGGGGTACGCACCTCCTGAACGGGATAACTGCGGGTATGTACGCACTTTATGTAACACCGACCTGCGTGTACGCATCTTATGTAAGGTGTACCTGCGTACCCCTTATTTTCTTCAATATTTAATAGCTGATCATCAATCTCTGCTGCTGATTTGAAGTACTGTGATCTATCACCTGAATGGGTTGCCATCAAGGACAACACTTTAGCCATAATGCCAACAATTATTTCCGCTGCATCTCTGTTTTTATGGTTATCGCATCTCTGTATTTATGGTTATCTCTGTAATCTATTGCGTTCCTGCTTAAATCCGGATCAATATGGTGACTTGGCATATTCAGTAGATGGAATAGATTTCTACATCCAATCGGAGTTGGATTGTCAAATGGTAGTTGGGCAAGAATCATTGGTCATGGGATCTTCTAGTGGAGATATTTTCTTAGAACCATGATAGAAACATATTTCCTATCTGATAGTGCCAACATGCTTTGTAGGAAGCTGAGTCTTCTATCTTATGCATGTAATCTAATCCATGTACAATTTGTTCAGTAGAATAATAAAATAATTGAGCAGTGCAGCAGCAGTAGGGTGGTTTTCTCTCGAAATGTTTCCCACTAGAAATACTTGTTTTCTTATGTGTGCATGCTTTTGTTTATATTTCTCATGGTTATTATGTTTTAAGTTTACGGTTGCTTACATGTTTGGTTAAATTAATTCATGAATGTGTATTGGAATCGATAATTAAGAAAAAAAAAATTGGTATAAAGTCCATCACTACTAATTCACCCCTCCTTCTTAGTAGTGATCTAGTTTCCAATAGTTTCAGAGATGGTTGGATATATTGTTGTCGTTGCTATGGAGTTTATGAGAGTTTCTACTGCTAGTTGGTCATATTATGTTGTTTCTTGTATGTGTTGGTGATTTAGTCTGTTGTTATTATTATGACATGGATTATGATGAAATTTCTTTAGGGGAGAGAGCATGTGTTCCAATTATTGTTGTTGTTTTTTATTATCATGCTTCCATGGGAGATATATGTTGTTGCATCATTGTGCTTTTGTTTGAGCATAGCTTATGTTGAGGGGGAGTTTATTGCACATATTTTTCATTTATGTGTGGGAGTGTTTTATTATATTTTAGCCTTGCACTCCATTATTCATCAACTGAATATGATTTTTTAGTGGATTTGGTTTTGTTGATGGAGACCATTTCTTTAGAAGAGCTATAACATCTTTTTCCTTGACATATTTATCCCTTTTCCATTTATGTCAAAGGGGGAGAATGTGAGGATGAAGATCTATTTTCGATTAGGTCTTAGATGGTTGATTTTAGATGAGGTTTCGATCAATGCCAAATGGGCATATTGTTGGAAATGATGTATGTTATAGATGTGTCGGCTGGTCGAAATTGATGTCAACCTAGTAGCATGGGTATGTATGGGTTGTATGAGGCTTGTATGTGGATGATGTGTTGCATATAGAGTGTGATTAGAGGATGTCATGGTCCTCATGATCATGTTGTTGTTGTTGATTTGGATGATGGTGTGTTGCAATAGCTTGGAATCCTTCCAATGATGATGATCTTCTTGATCATGTTGCTCCATAAAAATGTTGGTGGTTGCTATAGGAGTTAGATTTGAGGAGCCTTATTGATTAGGTCTCCATGTCCTAGATTAGGTCTCTCATGTTGATGATGCTATATTTTGGACTTGGAAAGGATCTACATGTGTCAGGTCATGTTTGATATGGTTGTACAAGTACTAGAGGATGTTAGGGATAGAGTTGAGAAAAAGATTTAGAATTTGTGTTGTTTGTGGTAGAAAATTGGCAGCTTGTGGTGTGTTTTGAGAGCAATGTTTTGGTGTGAGTAGAAGAGAAGAAATAGCCCTCTCCAGGGAAAGTTTTTTTTTAGATTTGATGAGCATATTCATGATGTTTTTGGGTTGCTCATGTTGAGCGAATTGAGAACCCAGTTTGGAATATTGATAAATGTGGTTCAGATGGAGGAAGTGAAGGCATGGAGGCTTCATAACAGACAATGATTTGGTGGATTTAGTAGTAGGAAGATATTTTTCCATCCAATAGGAATTGGACATTCCAATGGTAGTTGTGTGAGGATCATTGGTCGTGGGAGCTTCAAGTGGATAGATTTTCGTAGATCCCTGAGAGAAACAATATTCCAAATAGATGTCATCATGTTGTAAAGGAAGCCAAGTCTTCTAGATAATGGGTGTAATCTAAGCCATGTATAATATGTTCAACATATATAAAAGAATTGAGCAGTGAAAGCACAACAGGGTGGTTTTCTCCTGAAAGTATTTCCACCATAAATACTTGTGCTCTTATTTGTGCATGCTTGTGTTGATATTTCTCATGGTTATTCTGTTTTGAGTTTATTGTTTCTTACATGTTTTTATGAGCTAATGTTGTGAATGTGCATGAATATTTGAGCTTGTGGAAGATATTTAAAATTGGTATAAAGGTCATCACTACTAATTCAACCCCCCTCTCAGTAGTGATCTTGTTTCCAACAATTGGTATCAGAGCCAAGTTCTCTTCAATGAAGCTTGATCGCTTGGAGATTAGAACGTGGATCATGGCTAGAAGGAAGAAGAGGATGTATCAAAATATGAAGAATTTGAAGAACAAAGAAAATCAATCCATTACAAAAGAAGACGCACATTGTGAAATCTCAACCAAATCTGATGAAAAGGATATTACTGTCATTAAGGAGGAACATGAATCAACCATGGTTATGATCAAAGAATTAGCTCCTTAAGTAGATAAAATAATAGTTGCATGTAGAGATTATAATAAATTGTTGCATATTTGTGATGAGGAGAAAAATCTCAAGAAGGAGCTCACTACCTTGAGAAACCAGCTAGCAGATTCAAAAATAAATGAAGAAGTAATGTTCAACAAGAAAAAGGAAAAGAAGGGTTATGTAGATGCAATAAAAATGTAGTAGATAAACTGAAGGTGCAACTTGAAGAAAAGGACCAAGAGATTGAAATGATTAAGAGAAACATAGTAGTAAACAGATCTAGCTCTAACCTTTAAATAGGATATGAAAGTTTAGATGTGGGAAATATTAACAAGATAGATTAAAAGAATCCTACAATGAAATTTGTGAGAAGCCATGAAAATGTTGAAGAAAAGAGGCAACAATCTCATCAACAACAAAGAAGAGATTCAAAAGGAATTTATATTCCAAGAAAATCATTCACTCTTAGAGTTGATAGTAGTAGAATTCAAATGAGAAGTCGAAATTCATTTTCTCCTTTGATGAACAAGATTAATTGTTTTAATTTCCATAAGTTTGGACATATCGCAGCTTTTTGTAGGGGATAATTGGACACATCCATGCAAAAATTTGGACAAGAAGAATGGGATCTTCCTTCAGGTATTCAACTTTGTTTAATGGTTTATGTTATGCTTGTAACCTTTTTGGCCATAAGGTCATTGATTGCAGGTCTAGTATGAGAGGTTGGAAGTCTAGTATAAGGAACAAGAGGTGAGATCCTTTGGCTTTTTATCTTGGTAATGTAGAATGTTATATGTGTCACAAATTTTGACAGATGACCAAGATTTCCAAATGCCTATATCCATGATACCATTGTTACAAAAGTAGAAGCCAAAAAAACTTGCACAATAAAGGAACCCATCAGGAGCTATGTGGAAGAAAAAGAAGGAATTGTTAGGAAAGTGTGGTATTTCTCTTTGTTCACGTGATGAGGATGATAAATGGTATATTGATAGCGAATGTTCACATCATATGTGAGGAGATAGGAGAAAATTTCATTTTCTCAAGACAATCAAAAGTGGTCATGTTGGTTTTTAAGGAAGTGAACCAACAAGAGTATTGGGAAGTGGCAAGGCCAACCTTGGTGAAAAGAGGACCAATGTTGAATATGTAAGGCTCATTGATGGCCTAAAGCACAATATTGTGTGTGAGACAAATGGTATATGGAGGTAGGATGTTATAGACATTTTTGGGCACTGCAACACCAATCGAACATGTCCATAAACCAAGGGCTCCTAAGCCCCTAAAATTTTTGTTCCATCCCCTAAAAGAACAAGGTCAACTAATTACATCATCTCCCAGAAGTTCTCCATGAAAAACTACTCAGAACTAGTCAAAGTTGGACCATCTCACCTGCTCCATGGTCAAAGTGCATTGCATCCCACCTAAATGCACACAGGAGGTGTGATGCATACTGAAAAGCCCTTCTATGGGGTACGATGGGCTAGAGTGGACAAATGGCAGAGTCAATTTGCGAGGTGGATGATCATGGAATCTTCCAGAAACTTCTCCTGTGACACTTGCCTCTCTGCATTTGCCCAGGGATGAGTAAGAGATCATAAATATCCAAGTGGAATCAAGAACTATCAGAGAGAGGACACTAATCAAATCTCAGAAGCTGACTCACCCCCTTTGCAAACATCTATATATGGATCCCTCATCCCAGAGATCCAGAGGCTGGAATTTTGTATCTTGTAAGGAAGTGTTACTGGTTTCTTGGTGTAACATCATAGTGTTGGGTGATCTAAGATTTTCATGAGGTGAAGAAGGGATTTCTTGTTGAGAGGATGACTCTGGGTCAGAACAATTGGTTGTAATCCTCTTTGTTATTCTTGATATTAATAAAGCTATTCAAGTTTTCCTCCACTTTCTTGTATGATTGATGATATATGCATTTGTGTGGTCAATATATATCTGGTCCTATATTGTTTATGATAGTAGATCTTTGTTCTTGGATAGTGTTATGCTTCTTTGATTCCACAGGTGCTTTTTGAAGCTGGGTAGACGAGGAACCAAGTGGCGAAGATCTATCAGAAGGGAGAGGAATCAAGCAAGGAACCAAGTGCAAGACAGAGGTTGGTCTCCTGTGTTCCCCTCTTACCTACTTCTCATAAAGGAAAAAAAAAATAGTCTTAGTTTGTTTGTTTCTAATATAGCTACGAGTCTTAGTGGGACTAGCAGCTCTGCATAGACACTAGATTTCCCGATAACAAAATGGCGACTCTGCTGGGGAGCGAATATTTTTTTTTTTTGTCTATATGTGTTTTCTTTATAAATTTACAGACAGAGCCTGAAGTTAAGCCAGCTAGCCTTCGAACTACATTTTCTATGCAAGTGCAAAGTAGATCAATGTTGCTTCAGTCTATCTCCGGGTTTTGTTTATGAACTGAACAATTGATTTATAAACTCTCTAATTTCCATTGTGGTGGCTCTAGTAACCTCCTTAGATCTACCCCTATGATTTATTTACTGATTATCACTTGCTCGGACTAAATCCCTGAACTGTGCTGCAAACTGTGATCAAGAACTGGATCACAAGTCTCACATTGTACCATCTCACCCTCTCTTCAAGGATATCAGTATGCATCGCACTTCCCATGTGCTGTAGGTCGGATGCATACTGGAATCCCTGTGTAACAGGTGCACTGATCAGAAAAGGCTAATTTTGCCTCCAGACTTTGGTTTTTCTTCACTATTTTCAGCTCTATTCAGGAGTTTTGTTGTCTGTAGTCAGTATACCTCTGTTGGAAACCCCCTTCCTTGCCATTATTCTACCTCCATTGTGCAAAGAACTGTAAATGTTTTTATGTATTGTGAGCCATTTTCAGTTCTCTTTTACAAAGAAGTAGTGTAATTGAACTGTTGTTTCTTGATTTGGAAGTGTCGCAAGTGTCGTTTACAGTCATAGAAGAGAATCCGATTGTTCTTGATAGTCGATTATGCTGTTACTCTTGTATTTGATTTGAATTAGCAGTTTTTCAAGTTTCGAAAGAAATTTTTCCATTCCAAATCACAAAGTGTCGTCATTGTCTTCATTTTGTTTTGAAAGGAAGCTTGTTAGTAATGTCGCTTCGAAAAATAATTCAGATTTGCGCTTAGCTTTCTTTTTATCATTTACACATTAAGAAGGCTGAAAACAAATACATTGCATGTGCATTTACATTTAGACTGTTTGTTGGTTTGATTTAGGACAGTGCATATAGTGTGTGCTCTCTACTCTATGTTGAAAGAATATCATCTCTCTTTCTTTAGTAGCTAGGATTTTCATTGCAAAAAGAAGATTAAACTATTGTTTATCATCTTAGATTGCATTTTAGGAATTGTATATCTACATCACATGGTGAACCTGAAAGGAAAATTTCTTAAGCATGATCAACTGTAAAATAAATTTAATGAATCTAAAAACGCTTTGGAACCTAACGCACAACATTTAGAAGTCTAGGCTAGAGACGTATTTCGGCGTCGTAAAGCCTGGTAACTGTTGTTTTCATTACTGGTTGGGTGATTCCTACACTTTGAGATGAAAAGTGTCAGTACGGACTTGTGCTCCCACGTAGCATCGAGTATATATTAGGAGACCACAAGAGGCTATATCCTTTATCCATAGGAAGCTGTGTCTACTGCCCTATCAATCGCAATGCACTGAACACAACATTCGGGAAGATTGACTGTCGTACCGTAAAAAGTATTCTGCAGTTTTGCGATTGGTTTGGTAATCCCTCTGTCTAGATTTCCACAGTAGTCTCTTTCATTCCTTTTCAGACTCCTTAAAGGAAAAGGTCCATCTAAGCACTTGTCACTTCAAGCTCATTAAAAATCGAAGGCGACTAGAGTCATCTTTTTTTTTTCTTGACTCTTATAAATTGAAAAAAAAAGTTGTGTCAAAGCATCTAAAATTTATTTTAATCGAAATAAATATCACCTTTCCTACGTTGGTCTTAGGTTGAGAAAAATGGAGTCCACCAACCAAGGATTTCCCCTTGGATGAAATCCTAGTCCTTTCTCCTCTTGGGGAGATGTTGGTGCACCCCATATGGCCACATTGTCGCTTCCAGGATTGACAATCGGCCTACCCATATGGCTCTTCTCGACCTCTGTTGTTCGAAACACCGTGATTCCTATATATTCAAGTAAGCAACTAGACGATACCAAAGCTACCCCCCAACCTTCTACTTCATCCGGTTCTCCCTCTCCTCCTTCCTCTCCACTTGATGAAGCTGGTAAAGCCAAAAATCAAGTAACTAAGAAGGAGAAGAAGGGGAAGGAGAAGAAAGAGAAGAAGAAGAAGGAGCAAAAGGCAAAAAGAGGCAACCAGGCATCATCTAGTGAAAATCCACACACTGCACCATCAAAGCCTAAATCTCCATGTGTCATTTCCAAAGGAGATCACTATCATTGAGATTGTCCTTGCATCCCTTGGATCTTAAGGGACTGGTCTCCTCGTTTGCACAATCCGGTGTCAACAACCTCTGATGATCATGTTGAAAGTACACCATCAACTAGTGAAAGCGAAATGTCGGGATAGAAAAGGAAAAGTAAATTCCCTTGTAAACTGTGTGAAGGCAATCACGCCATCCACCATTGCCCCTTCCTAGACAAGGCTAAAAGAGTTTTGGACGACCATCCGGTTTCACCGTTACGGCTTCCTCCTGGATATAAGAAACTCTTGCCAAGTCCATCACTAGTTGAAAATCCAACTGACACACCATTGTGGTCGGTCGAAACGTGTATCATTGAAGATAAATCATCTGAATTTACACCAGACAAAAGTCAAAAGGTCAAGGCGGTATTTGACCCGATCTTGCCTTCAGAAGGTCCATCTTTATATGATACAGTCACCGAAGAGAACAAGAGCGACACCATTTAGATTCTCTTCGTAAACAAAGACTCCGATGAGCATGGGGACAGTCTACCCATTCCTTTACCGCAGGAAAGAAGTTCATCAAAGTCATATCCGGCTGTCTATTCTATCCCACCTCCAAGAAACCTAGTTGTTTCCTTCGATTGGAATCTACTAGGCAGGCCCCATTTACCGGCTAGTGTAACATTTCGAATCATTGCTCAAATATACAGAATGGTCCTGGTCGGTACCATCATAGATGAAGGGGCTTCTATGAGTATCCTTTCCTCAACTGCTTGGAAAGCGCTTGGTTCGCCATTGGATTTTCCTGAGATGAGAAATCTAACAAGCTTTGACAAAGGAACCAGTCGACCGTTAGGGATCCTTCCCAATGTGCCGATAACATTGAGAAGGAAAACCATTCACATGAATGTAATGGTAGTCCAAGGACCCCTGGATTATAATCTACTCCTTGGACGCGACTATATTTATTGCATGGGAGCCATTATCTCCTCACTCTTTAGAGTAATGTGTTTTCTGCATGAAGGAACAGTGGTCAAGCTCGTAGACCAGCTTTCATTCCTCAATTCACACATAGAAAATAGTCAAATACCATCCCTGAATGGTCTTTTCATGCAAGGAATGTCTCATCAATCCCCAGTCTATCCACCTGATGAGCACGAGTGATTCAAGAGGACATGACTGAAACCGAGGCGGCATGCACCCTGGTCTGTTTTGGCAGGAAAACCTTGGGTATAGGGCAGGTTTCTGCGAAGGATATATGACTGGTTTATGAAATTGGACCAGAATAAGATTCCTCCGTCAAAGTTATGTGAGTGGAGGCAAGTTGCGCCGCTCACCTTTGTCTATTTCGGTAGACATTGCCGAGGAAGTGTTTTGTCTGCAAGTGTGGATAGAGAAATCTTTGGTAACCTGGAAGTTTTTCGCTATACCTGGGGGCATGCAAACCTTTTGGCATGCAAGCGAAGAGCGACCATTTATTTTTTTAAATTTGTAGGTCCTCTAACCCTTTAAACTCATAGGATTGGTCGTTTCCTAACTTGCATAAAGAAAGGATGCGGGGCAAAGCTTTGAAAAAATGCCATCTTAGATGAGACATCCTTATTATACGACTGGATCGAGCATTTTTTATGTGGAGTTCAAGCTCGTTAAAAATTAAACATAAGCAGTGAGAAAATGTTTCTCCCAGAGTTTAAGCTCATTCATTAAAAAATGAACCAATTTCCGATAAATAACCATCGTGAGTGCAGTATCATCAGCCTTTGAAGCCTTGGTCATGTTCTCATCATCAAGTCCACTCTGTATTGGCCGATCATTCACCTCCATTTGATTGTTTACCCTTTTTGAGGAACAGTTGCAAAGAGTGATCTTGTTAGCCATCTTTGTGACACTGCCGTGATTGGAAAATTCCAAACCTTACCTGGAATTAGTTGTACCCAAATTTATCACTCGTTCCTCGAAAAACGAGTCTCCTTTAAGCTCTTTTCATCTGACTCGTAAAATATGAAAAGATTTCCGAGTAATTGGCCTCTCCAACTCGTTAAAGTGACTGGGAGTGCTATCCCTCCTCTAGATTTTAATCTTTTTGACCCGAGGGATTATTACACAAAAAGATCGAGCGCTTGTTTTGTTCGGCTTGTTAAAATTACCGAAAATTCATCCCTTTTGTATTATTTTATACTTTTTCAGACTTAAGGGATTATATGACGAAAAAGGATTGTTGGAGTTTTCTTTACGTCCCTTTTCAGACTCTCTAAAATTGAAAAGGACCGAGTTATCTTTGTCGTTAAACTTGTTAAAACTGAATAGCGACAAACTTGTCCACACAGAGAAGAATGAGTTTCACTATCGCTAGGCTCGTTAAAACATAGCGATGGGTTTGCCTGAAGGGCAAATTATAGAACAAGCATATGTTATCCTCCTCAAGCTTGACAAAAATAAAGAGGTACTGGTCAACAATGACTGGGGAAAAATTGGGAAGAAAACTTGAAGAAACTTTATTGGTAGCAAGTCACTCTTGAACATGACACTTTCACTCCACATCCGAGTCGGGTTGGGTTGTTCCGTTCACTGGTCATATCACCACTGGCCCATCACAACATCCATAGTTGGGGTTAACGCTACCAATCCATCATGTCAGTGTTGCCGATATGTTCAAGAGAAGTCGCTTAGAGAATTCACCTGTGTCTCATCCACTGCAATACATTTACGCTCCATTCTTTCATGACCGCCACCCTGAACCTTATATCACCATATCGTTTTCACCTCCATTAAAATCATTTACTCTGTTCCCTGCCGTAGATGTGGGATTCATTAAGGCCCTCCTATGGCGGGTCACTTCTTGTCGACATCAGCTCATTATCCAAGAAGTCGACTTAGGGACACCCCTTTCAGTACTTTGAAGCTTGCATACCTCAATGGAAAGTTTCTCACTTCCAGCGACAGGTTTACATTAATGGCCTTCGACCGCAAGATTTTGTGTGGTGTTCGACGCCAAGTCCGTTATTCACACCACGTGAATTGTACTATAGTACCTTGAGGGTCATCATCATTATCGGTGATTCCTCTCGCGCCTGTTAACAGCTTACATCATTGGCTGGTAATCAGGCGATGTCTTTCCATGTTCGACTCCAGAACATCTTTCACATGGATCGACTTGCACTTTGAGTGAAGATTGAATGAGATTGAAGACCCCAGATCTAGTTTCATCCATCCGGGTTGCGATATATATTCAGGAAAATAAATACATCAAATGTACATCATTTTTGCACAAATAATCTTCCAATCTAAGGGATGATGGCTCTACCAGAATCATCAGTCTGCACACAAACAATTGTATGTCTTATGTACATGAAAATGAATTTATAAAGCTAAGCATGGGAATTCCCGCCTTAGCTAGATCATGAAAATATTATGAAGATAATGTATTGTATTGTATCTTATTACAGGTCGCCTTCTAGCTCGAAAAAACTTCAGATCCTCATGATAAAGCATTTCACCCGACATCAAAAGATTAACAACCTCATGCTTTAGGGGGAAACTGTTATAGAAATTTTTGGGCACTGCAACCCCAATCAAACATGTCCATAAACCAAGGGCTCCTAATTCCCTATAAGTGTTGTTCCATCCCCTAAAAGAACAAGGTCAGCTGATTACATCATCTCCGAGAAGTTCTCCATGAAAAACTACTCAGAACTGGTCAAAGTTGGACCATCTCACCTGCTCCATGGTCAAAGTGCGTTGCATCCCACCTAAATGCACACAGGAGGTGCGATTCATATTGAAAATCCATTCTATGGGGTGCGATGGGCGAGAGTGGACAAATGGCAAAGTCAATTTGCGAGGTGGATGATCATGGAATCTTCCAGAAACTTCTCCTGTGACACTTACCTCTCTGCATTCGCCCAAGGATGAGTAAGAGATCATAAATCTCCAAGTGGAATCAAGAACTATCAGAGAGAGGACACTAATCAAATCTCAGAGGCTGATTCACCCCCCTTGCAAACATCTATATATGGATCCCTCATCCCAGAGATCCAGAGGCTGGAATTTTGTATCTTTTAAGGAAGTGCTGTTGGTTTCTTGGTGTAACATCATAGTGTTGGGTGATCTAAGCTCTTCATGAGGTGAAGAAGGGCTTTCTTGCTGAGAGGATGATGTTGGGTCAGAAAAATTGGTTGTAATCTTCTTTGCTATTCTTGATAATAATAAAGCTATTCAATTTTTCGTCCACATTCTTGTATGATTGATGATATATGAATTTGTGTGGTTGATATATATTTGGTCCTATGTTGTTTATGATAGTAGATCTCTGTTCTTGGATAGCATTATGCTGCTTTGATTGCATAGGTGCTCTTTGAAGTTGGGTAGACAAGGAAGCGAGTGGTGAAGATCTATCAGAAGGGAGAGGAATCAAGCAAGGAACCAAGCACAAGATAGAGGTTGGTCTCCTTTGTTCCCCTCTTATCTACTTCTCATAAAAGAAAACTAAAATAGTTTTAGTTTGTTTGTTTCTAAGATAGCTACCAGTCTTAGTGGGACTAGAAGCTCTGCATAGACAATAGATTTCCTGATAACATAGGAAATGCTATTCAACTCCAAATGTTGCTTCATCAAGAAAGAAGGATCAAAGAGGTTAATTTCTAAAAGAGTTAAGACACTCAACAATATTTATGTATTGAAGGGAAGAGTAAGTAAAGAAAGGAGATCAAAGAAGTAATCTTCATAATTAGATTCTAAGTAAAAGAGATCAGCATATATTATAGTCCGCTCTTACATGATAGATCCTTTAGACTGAAAAATAAATGTGAGGCCTTCATAGGCTCAATGGGAGTAAATGGCACATCTTGTTTTTGTATGTAGTTAAATGTGATGTTATTGATGCTTGTCTCTTTGATTATGATTTCTTGATGATGGATTTTTGCTACTAATGTTGTCTTTTCTAAGATGTGACCATGAGGAGAGACTGAACATGTTCAGGGGGGGCACTTTATATTCTTCCAATATTATGATGGAATTATGGCTCCTTGGAGGAGTTGTCTATGCCAATCATGCTATGTGCACATTCAATGAAGATGTTTATGTTTTTATTATGCATGGTTTATATGCTTCCTATATGAGTTGACATGCAGTTGGCTTGTATCATGCATTTTTGGGTTCATGATTTTATGCATGTGGTTGTGCCATGGAGATTAGTATGATGATGGTGCATGATGCTTATATTTATGATGAATGTTTTTCAGTATGGTTGTTGATGTGATTTTGCTGCTACCAATTTTTTTTATCTTGTAGAGGATCATGCTACTATGATGGTTATTGTTGCTACCATATATAGCTATAGATAGATGATATATAGGGATGATTGGTGTGGTATTTTGCTGGCTTATGATGTTGCTAATATATGATATTGTTGTGCCACTATGTATTGTTATGTGTTATCAGTTATTGTTATTGAAATGTTGATTTGTGGTTGATTATTTAGAAATAGTTCGATACATGTCTCTTGTGTGATTTATATTAACATTATCTTGCTTCCATCAAAAGGACATGTGGTTGATCATATGCTCTCTGTACTTTCACTATGACATTGTATTAGATATACATTGAGAGAGAGTCATGCGATTCATGGTTCAGCCTATATGGGCTTATTGATGAAATTGTACAATCATGTATTATCATTTTAGAAGCATGTAATAGGCCTATGAAACCATGAAATTTGTTGCATATCATTTCTTCATAGTCATTGGACCATGTGGAGTAGCCTCTTGCATATGGCAAGGAGGCATTGCTAGCCATATATATCAGTTTAGATTCAGCCATGGAGATTTTTGCATTCAGTAGAGCATGACTGGTCATCATGTATTTGTTGCTACTGGTGAGCTCGAGTATTGCAGCAATGATGCTGCAACTCCTGGGACTCCCTACTTTAGTTTCATCAACTTGGTAGTTCATAACAAACTTGGAAGCGATGGTGCTATATGCACAAGTACTAGCTCTTACTGCAGGCTATCACTTGATCAGCTGGCACAAGTTCGCTAGGAGCTTAAGCCAACTTCTATGAGTTCTTATAAGAATCTTTTAACTGTGATGGATGAAGGCCAACTCAAAAGAGGCTAGTCTACTTGTAGAAAGAAGACGAAAGCTAAAAGGAAATGCAAACCCTAGCAAATCCTAGTTTTACTGACTAACCCTACTTGTGCAAGAAAAGAGATGTACAACTATTGAAATGGATTCCATGGACTATTGCAGAGGTAAAACACATGTGTTTAAGATACTTCTAAAAGAAAATATGAAAAAATCATCTTTTTGGTATTTTTGAGCAATTTTATGCAAAAATTGTTATGCATGAGTTTTAACTATTTTTTACTGTGTAGAGGTTTATTGGCGAAAGAAAATTGAGTGTGCAGGGGGCTACGAAGGTATGGAGAGGACCTAAGGGGTCCCTATAACCCTTCTGGAGATGTCCACCACACTCAGATCTCGAAAAACCGCACGTGTTATCTTCTACAGGAGGTTGTAGGGGATTTATAGGAAATTCTACAGGAAGTTCTACAGGAACAGGCCAAAAGTGATTTTTTGAAGATTGCTGGAGGAAAAATGGTGGGAAAGTGGGAATGGAGGATGGATAAGGTTGTTAATAGGTGTGAGACTTGGTAAATGAAGCTAAGGAGTGATGAAGATGGTTTGATTTGTTCAAGGATGTAAAAAGCAATGTTGCACAAAAATATAGAAATTCGGGTTAGTTGGGAAAGTGTGGCGAATGAAGGGAAGAAATATTGAGTGGGGGATTGGAAAAAGTTGCATGATGGAGGAAGGGTAGGTAGGATGTATTACAAGTGTTCTGCACATTACTTTCCAAAAACTGATCCAAACGAAGACAAAAAAACCAGAAATCTATCTACGTTGACCTAATCTACTCTTAAAAACCAGAAATATGATGAACAGTAGTGTATAAACAGAAAATCATGCAAGAGAGCTATGGAAACTAGGCAAGAATAGATCTAAACATGAATACACAACTAATGTCAACTTTTCCAATTCAAAATCTAACACTAGCAATTACATTAGAAGGCAAAAATAGTGTTTTTCTGGCAGCAAGTGTACCTTGGTCTCAATTCATGATCCCAAGGAGGGAGAACTAAGATCAAGGACTGCTTGGTAGCCTTTTTGTGGATCTTTTCTATTACCAAACTGCCAAATCAACCTAAAGCATGAACAACTATCTAAATCATCAAAAGCAACCTAAGAAATGAAGCAAGATTTTAACCTAAGTAGCATAAATTAGTCTATGAATGCAAGAAAAATACATAAAAGTACACAAAGGAGGTGATGGCACTTGGGTTGGGCCCAACCCCAAGAGCTACAACCTCCCAAGAAAGATCAAAGCTGGCACAAAGCAAGATTCATCTTCATTGATCAAAAAACAATAGCTACATCCAAAAATTGTCTACAAGAAGAAGCTCGAAAATGTGCTGATACAGAGCTGCACTAATGTGCGAAAATAGACTAACAAAATGACTAAACTACCAAGGCTTGAAGCCTTCCTACTTATGGATAAAAGGAACCCCAACAGTCCTCCTTAACTTGAGGAGCTTGGCTGCCCAAAACTGAAGTTAATTAGCCACTTCACTAGACCTGCTCGGCTGCCCTTGAAATCATCTTTGGTGGGCTGTAGAACTCTGAGCTGATGGTGGAGAACTCGAGGAAGGGGTCATTTAGTGTAGTAGACATCCCTCCTACAAATCCTCAGCCTTTTTTCCTCGTATTTGGCTGCCAATCTACTCATAAATGCCTGATCTTGGTCCCAGAAATGTCCAAAAATCTGCAATAAGCACGTATTAGACCTTGTGGTAAAGTGACTATTCCCATTCACACAATTAACATAAATATATCCAAAAGAATGCATAAAACTATGGATAATGGTGGATTAAATGAGAATATTAGGAAAAATGAGCCCACATAGTTACCCATTTTTGGGGCTCATCATCGCCCCCCTGTTGAATGTGTTTCTCATTCTCTCAGCAACTAATCCAGTTCATCATCCTTGATTTCTTTGACTACCTCTCCAACATCCCAGGCCTTTGAGGTGATGTCCTCTTCCCTATCATGAAATTCTACCTTTTTTTCTACCTCCTCCCATTAACTTTGCTCCACTTCCTCCTTGACCCCTTCTAATAGCCCCAACAGTAGTGGAGGGCTGAACTTAAGGCCAATCCAATTGGATTTCAGGTTCTACATTGATTGTTTGTATAGGGGTACTCTTCTCATAGCCTCCCTCATCCTAGTTGGGGAGTGGTACTCTCTTATTTTCAGACTATGGGACAAGGTGTTCCATCTCCTTGTGCAAGCATGAATGCAATTATCACCAAATAGTCTTTCCATGTCCTCAAAGTGAGCAATGGCCTGAGCTTGTCTTTCAACATAGTCAGGCACGATGTGAGGGTTGTCTGCAAGGTACCGATGGGAATATATAAGGGTTGAGGGATCTTCTGGTTCTGCCCTGATCATAAGTGGCTCATTTAGTTCCCTGGCCATAATCTTCTGAATCTCTACTCCCCTTTTTTCCTCATGGCTTAACCAAGAAGCCATGGCCATTAGTTGCAGATCTCCTAATACAATGTTTGGGTCCCATAGATTCATGTTAGGTAGTGCCAAGTTATGTAAATAGAATTTTTCCATCTTGGCCTTATCTTCTACTGAGCTACTGTCACACAATTGCAAAAACTGATTGTAATTCTGAAATGGAGTGGTGCCCCTTTGGGCCAGTGTGTTAATTTGAAATTGCAACCATTGGTCTTTAAGGTATAATGCATAATATTTAGAAGGTTGCCTACATTGTAAGGCTTCTACTGCCTAACTAGCCATGTAGGCCAATTTGGCCTCTTTCTCTTGCAATTGTTGTTTCAAAACTTGTATTTCTTTTGCTGCCTGAGATTCCTATTCTTGCAGTAGTTCTTTTAGCATCTCCTCATTAGCTTGTAGCTCTTCCTCTTTCTGTTGTTTCTCAGTCGTGTCCTTGTCTACTGGAGGTCCTCCTTGCTACTGTTGTCCTCCCAAAATGGACAACCTATCTTCCTTGTGGACTTCCTGTAGCTGCAACTTTTTTTTTCAGCAGCTCATTCTCCTCCTACAACTGGGCTCTTTTGCAGATTTATACATGCCTTACCATGGCCAATTCTCCCATTCATTCTTTTAAATTATCCTCCATGTGGCCTATGTCCTCAACTCCCTTAGATTTGGTGATTTTCATCCATGTGTGTGTTCTGATCCTCTATTTCTCTAATTTGAAAAATAATGGGACAACAAATTTCTATGGGATGATTTTCCCACCCTCTAACAGATTGTAATATGAGCCCAAATCAGGTTGAGGGCTTGGTTCAGGTATTTCTTCAGTTTTTCTCTCCCCTTGTGAATGTTTAGCTACCATCTCCTCCAATTTCTCAGTCTCTTTTCACTTGGCTAGAGTTTCCTGTAGAGATGTTGCAGCTTCCTGTAGAACTGCCTTTGAGTCCATCAACTTAATTTTCTCTTTCCATGTAGAGGTTTTTGGGCTTCCTCTTTCACAAGTGATGGATATCTTGGAAGGAGACTCTTACTTCTTTTTAGTGGGTGAGTCCTCAACGAAAATCGGTTTCTTGGACGGTGGCTGAGGTTTGCCTACTTTGATCCTTGTGCTTTTTCTGGCTTTAAAGTACATGGAGGTCCTTTTTCTTTTTCCTCTTTATTTTGTAGGTGTGCTTAATGTAGCAAGCACAAATGCTACCTCTCTTGCCATCATTTCAGGGGATTTATCTTCCTGCTGTTCTTTTTCTTCGCTTCTTCTAGAGAAATCTCTATGCCCCCTGTTTCTTCTTGTGTCCCTCATATCTCAGGGTGTGTCTCTTATTTCTCTTGCTGGGTGCCTACCTTGGCTGTGGCAACCTTCTTTTGGGCCTTCTTGGCCTTTTTCTTTCCAATCTTTGTCTTTTTTCCTTTCTCTATTTCTTGTTGTTTTCTCCTTTGTTGTCTTAGGTTTAGCAGTATTGTCAAATTCCTCTTTTTCCTTTTGTTCTTCCTCTATTTTTCCCTCTTCTGGGATGTCCTATGCTCCCTCATCAATGTTCTCATTTTTTTCAGTTTGCTCCCCCTCATTACTGTTGGATGGGCTATTGTTTTTAGTCAAAGTTCTTTTGCTATCACCCTTGGACATATTTCTGAAGATTTCCCAAGCTATGGGGATAATATAGGTGTGTAAAGAATCTTCCACCAATAGTTTGATGAGTAAATGGTGGGCTAACTGATCTAGGACTCCTGCATTTAGCTTTGTACCACATTCAATCAAATACTGAAGGAGGAAATATGGGATGTTCAGTTTCTTAGCTGGAGGTAAGTCCATCCCATACCTTAATTCATGTAGCAACCTGAAATGATAACCTTAAATGATGCTAAACCTCCCCTCACATGTGATATACTTCATGATTTGATAACTGACTTCACTCCAAAGAGGAGGCAAGATTGTCCTTCTGACCCCATTTTTGTCTTCTATAGGATTCTCTTCGGGCATAAAAAATGTTTTCTTAGCCACTTGTCCTAACGACTTCTCCTCTTTGCTCCAAGGGATCCCCATTGGTAAACCGGTAATTCTACTGATGAAATCAGGGGTAAGTTCTACGGTCAAACCCTTAAAACTAACTGTGGCATGTGTCTTTGAATGTGGTCTCAGGGACATCAAAAACTCTTTAGTCACCTCCTCATCATAAGCCTGGATTTTGTTAAAGAAGGATATCCAATTTTCCCTGGTGAAAAGGTCCACCACCTCAGGGTTCTCATACAATTTGCTAGAGTTTAAGGGCTCTTTCCTCATGAATCCTCCTAGCATGGTGTTGAGTGTGGGCTTTAACCAGAAAAGAAAATGCTCAAGTGGGGAAAAAAACATAGTCAATCACTGAGACAGAGGATAGTTGAATT
The DNA here is from genome assembly GCA_031772625.1 of Pinus tabuliformis. Lineage (NCBI taxonomy): Eukaryota > Viridiplantae > Streptophyta > Pinopsida > Pinales > Pinaceae > Pinus > Pinus tabuliformis. The sequence goes on along the minus strand of CM062813.1, from coordinate 530,945,246 downwards.
CAGTTTTGTTTTCTGAGATCAAAGAAGGAATTTCTCATGTGCTCCTTACAATATCAAATGGCAATAATTCCCCTGTTTGAAAACTGTTGTCACCCAGAATTGGTCTATTTGTTTATGAAAGAAAAAAACTTACAAAACAGAGCATAAGGACATAGGTTTTTTTCAGCACATAGATAGATATGTAAATTCGGGTTTTTTCACACACACAGGTTGGCCTCTACTACTGCGTATCTTCCTTACAGGAGAATTTAAAAAAATGATGATGAGGAGATTTTAGATGCAGAGGAAAAAAACTGGGTAAACTCAGTGAAATATGCAGGCAGACTTTCACTTTTTTCTCAATGCACATGCATACTTTTATTCTTGTTTCTCAACCTAATGCAATGTTCAATTCACCATCTTGCACCAAAAAATCATGCACAGAGAAGTTTTCCTGAGCCTACCTCGTTTTGGGCTTGAAATTCGATGAAAGTCCCGGGTTTTCTTGCTGCAGATCCATTCTCTGCTTTTCTTGTAGAAGTCACCTGTCTCCTGTAGAATAAAACTGTGCTTCCTGTAGAGTCCAATATGCGGGATATTTTCGTAAAACAAGTAGAAATTTGGCGGAGGACAACTAGTTAGCTGCTCTGGAAGTGGTAGATGCGTACTCCAGTCAAAAATGTTGTGAGTGCAGAATGAACAAAAGTTGATGAATGGCTTAACTGAGTTGTGTTTTATCTGCAAGCGTGATTCATGGCGAGGTGATGAGGTGGCCAGACTGGACCGTTGATCCTATGTCAGGGCCATAATGTTTCTGCATGCCATCTGACTGCCATCACCTCCCTTACTCTCGTTATCCGCTGCCACCACTACCAGTACCGATTATTTCTTTGTGAATGGACATTCCACATGTGTTGGTTGTGCATCTTATTAGTAGTTTTGAATTTGACAGGGCTTGTTTGGATTCCACGAGGACATGTAACTGATTGAGGGTGGCCAATTAACTGGCCACCAATTCCATTCAAACCAAACCATTCCCATAGTCACGCAGCCTCGAAATATGATTCATGTAATTGCAGAATAGGTTTAGGCACTTACCTGTGCAGTCGCGGCCGTGTTATGCACATTTCAGATTCTAGGAGCCATTTCTTCATTGCTGTGGATGCTTGCATTCTGCATGCTCAACCTTGGACTGTTGCTGATGTTTATACATTCAAATAGAGCTCATGCATGTTTCATAGGCTATACTTTGCTGTCCCTAGCTCTGTAGTATGTGTTTCAGAGGGATCAACTGCTACAGGAATCCTATAGGATTTCTTGTAGGTGCTTCTCCTTTTGAGATTCAAGCTAAAATGAGTAGGGCTATAATTATTGACGAGGGTCTTTGCTAGCAAGGAATCTCAGATGGAGGGTAGCAGGTATGGTGAGTGAAAAGAAAAATTGTTGTTTTGATTTGTCACTAAAATTTGTTTGCAACATAAAAAACAAGATTTTTGTGTGACTATGCAGGGACATGAAAACGAGTGGAATGGAGGTGTACAAAGATGGAAAAGGATGACATATGGCGACGGATGGAGGCAGGGAGGTTTATAGGCCTCATAGAGGGATCTCAAACCCTCGAGTCCTCTTCTAAGTCCAATTTTGGCTTGTCTATAGTTTCTACAGAAGCCTCCTGTAGAAGATATAGAGCTTCCTGTAGGATGTGGAATTCGGGCCAAATGAGACCAGATCTTTGGAAAAGCTAATGATGAAGGAAGAATGGACTGTGAGGGATGCATGCATCCAATCATGTCCTCTTTCTTTGACTTGCGCGATTCTCCCAAAACCAATAATGACCTTCCTGCAACCTGCAATTTATTCAACAAAAATCAGATTTATTTTTCTTTTTTCCTTTTTTTTTCCTTTTTTTTTTCTCTGAGATAGCTGGGGCGCCTCCAGGAGGTTTTCACCCTCACTGTCTTCCCTAGGCGCCTCCAAGAGGTTTTCACCCAAGGATCTTTTATTCTTTTATTCTTTTTTCTGTGTTTTTTCTATTTTTTTCTTTCCTTTTTTCTTCATGATGTAGGTAGACAGACCTACTCCATTACCAATACTAATTTGCCAAGAGTCTCAATGAACTCCTACTTAGAAAGGGTCTTCTTGTAGATTTTCAATCTATGCCCATTAACAACCATGGGGATGGCTTCTTCATCAATGATCTGAATAAGGACTGCACCATTGTCATTGCATGTTTCCACTATATATGGTCCTAGCTATCTTGTCCTTAGCTTGCCCTTGAAATCCTTGTACCTTGAATCATAGAATAGTGCCCAATCCCTTGGCTAAGATTTCTTTTCTTTTAGGTGCTAGTCATGCCATATCTTTCTCTGAAGTTGGATTACCTCTGAGTGGAGAAGGGCCTACATTCTCTATTCATCTAATCCATTTAGCTAAAGAAATCTTTCCTGTTGTGCATGGCTGAGATCTAAGTCGAGCTGAGCTATCAACCTTAATGTGTTATATTCAAATTCTATGGATAGCAAAGCCTTCTTCCCGTAGACCAACTAATAGGGTGTGAAACCTGTTGTAGTTTTCCAAGTAGTGTTATAGGCCCAGGTGGCCTCAACCAAGCGATCTGCCCAATCTTTTCTGTTGCTGCTCACTACCTTAGTCAAAATCCCTTCCAAATCTCTGTTAGTAACTTCCACTTGTCCATTTTCTTGCAGATGATAAGAGGTGGAAGTTCTGTGCTTAATCTTGTGATGAGTGAGCAGGTCTTCAATCAAGTTAGAGGTAAACTGACTTCCTTGATCTATGACTAATTCTCTTGAGTAGCCAAACTTGTAGAAGATATTTTCCCTCAAAAACTCAGCTACCTTTTCTTCTGTTGCTTCATCCATCAAAAATTCGGGGAAGCAGTGCATTGTTTTCTACGAGCAGTTTCTAACTTCCAAGTCGAAATTACGAATAGGGGCACAATGAAATGTGAAGGCCGCTATGAAAATGTCAAACTTCAAATGGGGGATTATCAGTTGAAGACCCACATGTTTGCCATACACATGGGAGGGTGCGACATTGTCCGTGGTGCTGAATGGCTTTGCACTCTTGGGCCAATCACAATGGATTTCCAGGAGTTATATATGAGTTTTAAGCAGAACAACTCCACACATACCCTCTGTGGACTCCAGGCGGGAGCTCCCTCTATCATCAGCTCTCATAGGATGGAAAAATTGCTAAAAAAGGGCCATCATGGAGTTATAGCTCAATTTAATGCCATCTAGGTAGTCGAAACCAAGTCTCTGCCGATTCATCCTGAGATGCAACAGATTTTAAATAACCATCTGTCGGTCTTTGAAAAGCCTCATGAGCTTCCACCCTCGAGTGGGGAAGATGATCATAGCATCACCTTGGTTCCAGGGGTCCAACCCCCAAATGTGTGCCCATACAGATATCCGTTCACCCAAAAGAATGAAATAGAAAAAATAATCAAGGAACTTTTGGAAGCAGGTGTCATTCATCCCAGCATTAGTCCTTATTCATCACCAGTGGTCATGGTGCTCAAGAAAGATGGGGAGTGGTGCATGTGTCCAAACTTCAGGGCCCTCAATAAGTTGACAATCAAAGATAAATTTCCCATCCTGGTGGTTGAAGATTTTCTAGATGAATGCAATGGGGCTCAATTCTTCACTAAGCTGGATCTTCGCTCAAGCTACCACCAAATTCGCATGAAGGAAGTTGACATTCCAAATACTACTTTCTGAACTCATGAAGGCCATTATGAGTTCCTGGTCATGCCATTCGGTGTTTGTAATGCCCCA